>RJWM01000088.1:0-279830 GCA_004363535.1 Dasyprocta punctata | reverse complement strand
CAGTAAAGTAAGCACCTTAAATCTGTTACACAAAGGATAATCAAAGTATTTAGTGAACATTTAAATTTTTGAAAATTTATTACACTAAAAAAACTTTGCCATTAATTCCCCTCAATATAGTCTTCACTTCTCACTTCAAACACACCTATCCCATAATTATTCACTTTTTGAAGCAATTTCAGAAGTCCTATTTTGTGTCTTTACGAGGTATGGTAGACCTGGTGAAAATTATTTGATTGGTTTTCTAACCTCCTGATCACTTTCCTTTCAGACCTCTAGGACCTCACTGTTCTTTATTCCCTGGAACCTGTGCCAACCTCTACGGATATTGCCAAAACCTAAGGTCTACTAAAAGACACCTTTCTTTTTAAAATACAATTAAAAAATAAATAAACAAACAAAAAACCCCGCCTCTTTCCCTTCCCAGATGACAGATAGGTTGTTAATCTAATAAATTCATTTCTACTAATGGAAAAAATTAAGGAGAGTCCTGATTATAGTTCATTATAAGTGCCTAGGGAAAATACCCTTACTTGTGTTGAACAGTCACGGCAAGTAACTTGAGGGGTGATCATTTCAGGCCAATATGTATTTTTCTGACAGTTACTTTTCTCAACTGGGTGGAACCCTTGATCCTATCATTGAGAAGACTGCTTACTTATCTTGAAGTAGGATAACTGGAAATTAGCTTAAGAAAATAACTCAGAAAAAATTGATTTGATAGTTCTGGCTTATCTACCCATGTTATTAAATAAAAGTAAAAGCTACAAATATAGCAGACACTAAAATATATCTTTGCCAATTGTATGACTGTAATCGTCCAGGGTTATCTAACATATTTGTTCTTTCATTTTACTAACAGGAAATGGTGGAAAATCATACTTATTCTGTGACTTTACAGACATATGGATGTAAATAAAATCTTAAAAAATTCCAGATAAAATTCAATCTCACAGAAAGTACAGATTTGGCCATTGCTCAAATTCATCTGCTCAATAGACAGCAGAGCCAAAATAGTTCAAGCCAGTTTAACTCCATACTAACTGAGGAACTCAAATATCTGTATTATTTTTTGCTTTAAAACAATGTTTCTTCAGAGTCAACTATGGAGCTTTTTATAAAAAATATGTGCTTAAAACTCACCTCAGAATTAAGGAGTGGAATCTCTCAGGGTAGAGTCCAGGCACCTGTACTTAAAAAGAAAAAACTTTTACAGGTAGGTAAAGGCAATAATACACAGCCAGGGCATGAGACCCACTGGACTTCCTTTCCCCAGTTCCGTCATTCATCAAAGATTCGCTCTTTGGCTGGCATTCTTCTAAGTACTTAACAAATACGTATATATTTGCTTAATGCTCAAAGCATCCCTAAAAGATAGTTACTATTTTTAATACCCATTTACTAGTGAGAAAGCTGAGGCTTTGAAAGGCTGTAAAAATGCCTGAAGTCATTTACCAAGGACATTAGAGAGGAAGAACAAGAATTCAGGTCTGTTTTAATACTTTTAACTATGACAACCCGGAACTTGAAAATTCTTTTTAATATACAAATTGAAAATGTCTGGCTGTATTTTATTACTGTAATTTCCCACCTAGAAACTTCAATTTTGCTACTTTGATTACCCTAAGTATATCCAGAGCATACAGGGAGTTTTTCATTTTATAGCCTTAAAAGAGAGCGACTATATTCATGTGAAAAGAGACATGGTCTAATAGGTAAAAGATACTTTAAAATTATAACCAAAATGTTTTGCTTTCTTTGTGTAAAAGTCACTTTCTACCTCAGTTCTTAATTCACAAACTCAAGGAGCTGCTGCAGTTTCATTATAAAAATTATTCAGATTTGAAACAATGTTGAAAGTGCATGATTTTCCTTTCAGGTCAGTTTCTTATAAAAATATTAACAATTGTCTTAAATCATTGCAGATAAATGCAGTTTCCAGAGTGAACTATGCAATTTTAGGATTTGTTCTTTCTGATTTAGGGCTGACACCAATGTTTAGAATGGTGATGACTCATGTCTAGGACTGGAATTTGTTTTTCATGGGTTTATACATTTTTCTCCTTGAATTGCACCAAAAATGGCTTTTTAATTGGCTTTAACTCGTGCCCAATAAATTGGAAGGAAATTGATTGCTGCAGTCATGTTTGGTTTAAAATTATTCAAGACTGCACCATGAGTCAAATGAATGTGTGAGTGAAGGCAGCAACACTTTATGCTCCCTGTTTTGACAAATAAGGTTTTTTCAAAATAGTCATAATTTATATCCAAAAAATAATATATATGCTCCTCAAAAAGCTTAAAAATAGTAACAGCATGTAAAAACATTCCATATTTTTAAAGTGTCTATTTGCTATTGTTTCTTAGCACTTTCTTTTCCAATTCTCTAATACCATAAATTTAACCATATTATTTCTTTAAGATAAATAATTTCTGCATATAGCTCTTGTTAAGCCCCTGGCCATGGGATAAACAATATTTCTTTAAAAAATGAAATAAGTAAGAATATTCAGAGACTGTACCATCCTGTGTAGTTGAGTGAGCCAGTTTCCCATTCTATGAAGAGTACCTTTAAAGACAAAATTAAGCAATAGAAAAATTGAACTAAGTCAGATGACTGTTTAGAGCAGTGATATAGCAATTCACTAAATGGTACCTGTCAGGAAGCCAGCTTTTGTTCTCATTATAATTATTTACTGTATTATGGTTTCATTTCTATATGCCATAGAAATATAAGCAAGTCACTGTAAAGACTTTGCTTGTTGGGTAGCAAGTTTCATTTTATGAGGTTCGTACGTGACTGTGAGAAAGAATATAGTACAGGAAAATAAATGATTAATTAAATGAAAAAAGAGCACCCCTTAGCCATAATATAGATAGGCAGTAAATGAAAAACTGGTTGATGTTCTTGTGTATAGTAAATGTTAGGCAGTTCTAATTGTACAGGATAATTATATCTGATGTTGTAGGCTAAGAAATAGGGAGGGCAATTTCTGAGAGTTTTATCACAATGCTCTACCATGATTCTTTTTCATATGTATCAAATTCAAGATTCATTTTTGAAAGTAAATATTATTTTTTTTATAAACTGTGAAGCTGCAGGGTGGTGTTGTGGCCTCTCTCTGAATCTAGGTAGTCTGTTAGGAGGTCACTGGTCCTTAGTACCCAGTGTCTAACAATTGCTCCCACCTGGTGGCTTTCAGGGCCTGAAGCTTGAGCAGTGGATATTTTTCCTTTCAAAACACAAAACAGTTTTACAGATTTTATATGAAAAAAATGCATGTTAATAATTTTTTTAGACCTGATGATGCAGAGAATGTGAAGAAAAAATATATAAATCTAACACCTGTTACCTCAAATTAGCCACTGTTTAATGTTCTAGTGAACATCTTTTTTTATGAGATTTAATACATTCAATAATATTTCATGAAAAATTTAAAATATCATATAATAAATATGTATTATCCTTTTTAATGGCATTATAACTATTTACTCTCTAGTTATGAGGCAGACCTCTTAAAAGATATAAAAACTAAATTTTCTCAAACCCCAAAACAGTATTATCTAGATGTTAGAACATCCTAGGACACCTTGTATGTCTTAAAATCCTAGTCTGTTTTATCTGAATCACAGTAAAGAAGCAGCTATCAATTTTTTTTATCTCTTCCACTTGTCAGTGATAGCATGGTAAGACATAAGACTATGGATTATTTCTGAAAAAAAGTTTAATCTGTTCATATTAATTGCAATAGCTATTTTCCTTATGGTTTCTCTGTCTTTCACATGTCATGACATCCATAATTTCTGCTGTTTATCTTTAAAGTTACTGAATTTTACATGTACAAAATGGCTTAGCGGTATCTAATAAGTAGTGGTTAAGGACTTGGGTCCTAGAAACAGACTACTTGGAGTCACATCCCAATCTGTCAATTTCTAGCTATGTGATTATGAGCAAGTTATTTAACTTCATATGCAAAATGATAGAGTGTTAAAATTAACTGATATAATGCATTTATAGCATTAGAATGTTACCTAGCACACAGAACATTACCCATTACCATTAGTATTATGAATCCAGTGTTCTGGGAATTATGAGATTTAGTCAGTGACTCACTGAAAGGAATCAGCTAACTAGTAGGAGAAATAACACTAGAACTCATTATTGTTTAAGCCAGGAATCTGTTTAATGCCACAATTTGTCCTTTCACAGCAGTGTTTTTTAAAGTTCTCCTTAGGCACAGAAGTATCTGAGAGGCATCCAGAGTTAAGTCTAAAATTCACATCCAATCTGCAGCCTTTAGGCTGTTTATTTTTTTTAAAAAATGTTATAAAAATATTAAGAAATTAAACTTTTGTTATATATTATACAATATTAAGTATATTATATATTTGTCTCAAGACAATCTCTATTCCTATACCTCTGAGTCTCTTCCTGCATGGCACTTCAGAAGTCATAGCCCTAAAAATAAAAAAAAGTCATAGCCCTTAATGGGTACAACATATCTGGTAGGTTTATATTTTTGCTTCTCTCTGCTGACTTTCAAAACTAGCATGATATGACTCAACAATATTCAACCTGTTTCCTCCACTGTAGTTAGGCTGGGATCTTCCTCCAAAGCCCTGCAATTTTTAGCTCTAAACTGCCCTTTATTTGTTCTGAACAATTTTCTCATCTCCCATCTTATAGACTTGTATAAATATTCTTTAAATTGAGAACTGAATACTGTAATATAAATTAATAATTCCCTCTTTAATACACTTTACATAGAAGCTCAAATTTTCATGTATTCTTTGATATAACTAATATGAACACACCTCTTTTAGTATTCATTTTATATCTAGAATAAATTAGCATTCTAGAAAATATCTGCTCTATGAGTTAAATAATGAGTGCTGACATAAAAGGAAGACTTTTCTTTTTGTTGTTCCCACAAGGAATCTAAAAATATTAGCAAGAGAAAAAAGAAATTTCATAGTAAATTGTGTCAAAATAATTCAAGGAAATGTTTATTTGTTATTCAAACAGTTTAAACAGTCTGTAACACCATTCATTTATGTTACAACTTCCAACTCATGTTTACTAAAACTGACATATTGTCTAATTTCTTTTGCCAGAATGTCAGTGACCAAAGGAACACAATATTATTTCTATTACAGCAGCATCCTCAGCCTCAAAATATATATACATATGCTTGATCAAAGATAGATTTTCCATTTAGTCATATCAATATGAAGAGTTAAGAGGAATTGGTATGAAATGGCAATAAGTTAGAGCACTGGATATTCTGTGGGTATACATATGTATTTCTTTGTGGTGCTAGTTACACTTTCTCAAGTTTGGCACATTACTGGGCTTGACCTTGAGTCGGTCAATCTGATCAAGTTATAAATAATTTTAGGATACAGACAAATGCCTTTGGAAGTTTAAAAACATTGTCTGTTTTCCATTGTAACCTACAGTGAAGTAAGACCTCCAAAAGTTTGATTCATTTTATTAATCGGGCTACAAAATTTTGCTTTCTTTCATTTCACTTATTCACTGAAAATCCTCATCAGTAGCTGCATCAATTCATAGTAAAGAAAGCCCAGTAGAAAACTGCAAAACTACAATCCATAGCAAATTTTAGTATTCTTTTTATATGCTTTGTTTTACAGTATGAGTGGACATTAGTGTTCCATTTTGTTTTATTCTAAACAAACAGGAAACTATTATGAAAGCCCTTTGTTCAGTATGTCTTTATATTCCTTTGGGTATTTACTTTGATAGATTTTTCAAGCATAGGAAACCTAAGAAATAGAAAACAAGAGCAGAAAGTTCTGTTAGGCTATGAAAATGGAATAAACATAAAAGTCTATAAAAATATATGTGGAAAGGGAAATGAGCTTAGGGCAAGTGAGTGACAAAAATATTGGAACTGATTTCTTTCAGTGAAATAAAGGACAGATAACTTTTAAAATCTTGATATTAGAATTAACACAGAGTGGTAAATAAGAATAGATAATGTATGCATAAATATAATTGAATAAGTGTCTCAGCATAAAATAAAAACATTTTAATTTGATTAGACTGCAATGATATATATTTGATTCGACTTGATTTCATCCAGTAATTGACTGAATTATAAGCTATACATAATGGCAAACACTAAAATTTGAACCTACCTCAAGTAACAATAGCCATAATTAATGCCAAAGAGAGTAACAATGCAGGAAGACTGACACTCAGGAAACCTGCTCTCTATTTCTATTAACCTTAAAAATGTTACCTAAATTCTAAATACCTCTGTTATACCCCTGAAATAATTTATGTCCTTCCTTACCTCCTGGGGTTACAATGATAAATATGTAAAAGTGCATTGAGCTTTTTGTGATAAAAGACACTATAAAAATCTAAGGTGTTTTTATTATATCAGTCAAATGGAATCTCAGACTCAGTTCCTTTTTGAAGACTCACAACTTTTTATGGGTGAATCATGAAATTGTATTGGGAAATATATTGAAGTCACATAACAGGGCAGGCAGACAGAAGATTTTATGCCTTCTGGGGCCTTTTAAACTTGGTTACAATTAGGAATATGAGGAGATATTTATCATAGAATATATTCGCTAGGACATTAATGAGAGCAAATGAAAATATTTAAGAGACAGTATGCAAAGGCAGAAATTTGAGCTCTGGCTTCATCAAATAAATGTGCTAAGTTACCATTTTTGTTCCTGTAACTGTACTCATCATGAATTGACCATTTAATTTATGCTAGGAAGTTTGATTATTTTATACTCATGATTACATTTAACCTCCTTGTGGTCCTAAATTGATCATCATTATCATTTTATGGATCAGGAAACTAAGGTTTTAAAAAAGGTAATGTATCGAAGGTTGTGAAGAGGAGTGGGGTTCAAATGCACATGTGTGTGAAGTCAAGCCCCAACCTCTTAACAGTTTGCAAAGCTCCTAGAATGATGACTTTACCATTTCTATTTATTTATTTATTTATTTATTTATTTTTGCGGCACCAGGGATTGAACTCACAGCCTTGCGCCTGCCAGGGCAGGCGCTTAAGCCACTGAGCCAAACTCCCGGCCCTGGTTTTTCGAGGCAGGGTCGCACTATGTAGCTCAGGCCGGCCTTACGCTCCCGTTTTAGCCCAAGCCGGCCTCGAACTCACAACGCTCCGCCTACCTCAGCCTCCCGAGTGCTGGGATTAAAGGCCTGCGCCACCACGCCCGGCTACCATTTCTATTTAAAGGTGTAATTATTTGACAAGGTATATCATAAAAAAATTTTTAGAGAGATAGTGTAGAAAAATTTAGGACAACAACCGCAAAACCCAGACACTTTGTGAAGATTTATGTAACATTTTTAATAAATGTTGTATATAACATTTATTGAACTACTTAAATCTCCTAAAATTTCCTTTTACTAAGACTTCCTAAAAAGTAATCTGACTTCTATTAGGCATTTATTGCCCCAACCTAATTCTGTTATTTTGGCACATGCTAGGTACTCAAAAGACATTTGAATCAAAATGAAATGAGCCTTTTGTTACTGATCAGGAATAAATATTTAGAGATGGGAACCGATTACCACTCATTTGGTCCTTATCTGATGATAAATGTTATATCTGAACAGACATGATTAAGTGTATCTGATGTTTTTGGTAAGTAAATTGTGATCAGTCATAAAAAATATCACAACTTTCAAATATTGCAAAACTTTCCAATAGTTTTGCCTTCATACATCACAGAAGGACTCTTTGCTTTAACTGTATACTATCCCATTTTCTACAAAAATGAATAGAAAATTCTTTTTAAAAATTTTTATATTTTTGGATACTTTATTATTTTTTCATCATTTATAATGGATTGCTGTGCCTTTAGAAACCATGTATAGCATTCATTTCTGTCAAAACTTAGGTGCATTTTTTAATTTTTCCAAATGATAGGTATTTGATTAACTTTTTCTATGTGATCAAAATATGAGAGGACATTTTCATATACCTGATGGTGAATTTTTCTCTTTTTAGTTTTTAAAATTAATGTATGTGTTGCAGTGCATGATGTTTACATTTATCTTAGGGAACAGGCACATGTTTTAATTCTTTTGATTCCCCTTCTCTCCTTCCTCATCTCTCTCTCAGGAGTGGTTTTTATATTAACTTTATGCTAAAACATTTTTCAATTCAATAATTTAAAAAGCAGAGTTATCTTTTAGTTTTGAAATACTGTAACAATTTAAATTTATGAAGTATTTTTTCACATTTCAAAATTAGAGTACATTGTTTGGTTTTTATGCAAATTCACATCCTACCTACATGAACAAAGAATAGTTTAAGTTGTACATTGTATAATTATTTTCAATTTGATTAAGAAAAACAAAAAATAGAGCTTAGGGATCATTAGAATTGGTAATTCAATCTTGTTAGAGTCCTTGCAACAAACAGAAAAATACCTTGTTTCAGCTTATCCGAATATCAAAGATAATGTAATGGTGCCTAAATGGCTGAAATGTATTAAAATAATTTAAAAAATGTTTTTATAGTGACCATTATTTAAAACAATGTAGCATTATGGAAAATGATAGCATGGAAAGGAAAAGTTAGTTTACATAACCATAAAATAAAGGATACACGTAGTTCTTATTCATACATATACTTCAATTTAAAAGAAAACAGAATGAAAATCTCTGTCCTTTATGTTACATGCTTAAAGCATTTTCACATGTGCTTCAACAGAAATGTGAGATTCCACAACTCACAGCACACTTATTTGCTTACCACTCTATGAGTAACAGGACAGCCTCAAAGTTTAGAACAAGTATTTTTAATGTACCAGAACAGTTTAAAAATTACTGAAACAATTGAATTTTTTTAAACTTTTCCTAACAAATGTATGTTTAATTGTCCCTTACTCCAACATTTTTTCCAGCATTTCCCCTAACAAATATATGTTTAATTTTTCTAACTCCACAGTGAGTTAAGCAGCTTTTATACTGTCAGTTACATGACTCTGACATTGATCTAAATTTTGGGGTCAAACAAAGTAAAAATTGCTTTTTTAAAGGTGTATTAACTATGTATTGCCAACTAAAGGTGTATTTTTATAAATGTTCCTAAGGCAAAAGATAAATGCCATTGTGGAAAATGTAATGCGTCTTCTTGTACTTATATACATCGTAAATGGACACTAGAGTACTTGCAATCAATTCACTTAAAACAGAAAACAAGGCATACTATTATGTCTTTTGGGAATCAAGACAGCAAGATCAGTGGCTATATGCTGATCATTATACATAATAAATTTGGGGAGTAAAATTCAAGACATAATATTTCAAACCTCATATTTATTAAAGTAGACAGAGAAGTGTAGATATTGAATGTGTTATATAGATCAGGTGATATCAAAATATATACCTGGAATTTTTTGTTTCCTAGATTACTGTATTGTACTGACCTGCGTAAAGAGGGAAAGGAGTTGAAATAACTTTTTTCCTGGAAGTATATAAGCAGATTCTTTTCTATAGTTGATGATTTCTTAGGTAATTCTAAAAATTATTCTGGATCTTTCCTGAGGCCCTATCACTTCAACAAAAAAGCCAGGTTAACTTCAGTTTTTGTTAACTCCTGTATCCTGCTGATCTGCCTTTCTTACAAGGAAAGGAAAACCTTAGTCCATTTGGGATCCACATTCTCTGCCCCTGTTCTTATAAAGAGAGAATTCTCCTTTATGCCAGATTGGTTTAAATTGTTGCTTAATGTCTGACACACCCAACTTCACTCAACTTTATATATAATTTTGAAATTGCTCATAGTAGCTGTGGATGGGAATTGTGACCGGATGCAGGGTCCCTTTGCCACTCCTCACAGCTTCTCCTCTCCGAATAATTTTTAAGTCAGTGGGCTTTAGCTTCTCACTATCTCCTATCCCCATATAAGCATCAACAACAAACAACAACAAAAACCAATATCCCATTCCGGGCGCCCCCTCTCTGCCTGCCGAAGGCATTTTAATGACAGTTTACTTTAGCGGTCTATCAGCAGGCTGCTGCCTCTGCCACCTGAATTTCAATTTCTTAATTTACAGCCCAGATAAAACAGAATGGAGCAGGATCTGGGCTGCTCTCTACATTGGGTTGGCCTTATCAAGCGTGAAGTTTGGCGCATTGCAAACCTATTCAAGTGATTATCTGTTGAGGACCTCTCGAGCCATCTCCATCTCTGCAGCGGGCTGATAAGACAGCTGTTTCTCTAGCCACTGTGTCTCCCTGGGCCTCAGTCTTCTTTTGATAGAAACTCCGCCTTTGTCACCGTGTCCCTGTGCCGTCACTTGCTCTGTGGGGCAAGGGTTTGATCTGAACACACGTGGGGGGAAAGTGTGCGTGTACGTGAGAGCGCAGAAGAGGGAGGACAGAGGAGGAGAGGGCAGGGGCTGGGAGAGAGTTAGAGACCAGGGCGTGGGGGCAGGGCGGCGTGCCGAGCGCAGTTGATAGCTCTGATTGACTGGTTGCTCAGCCCGGCTTTATTATTTCAAATTAGACGTGCATCGCACACAAGTGGAAACATAAATCTTCAATATAAGAAAGAGCCTCCGAGCATCGGAAGCAGAAAAACCGTTTCTTCCCAGGTCTCGGTAAAGGGGCCAGCGAAAAGAATGATTGCTACCAGCTGAGACAGATGGTTTCCTTTAACTTTGGAAACTGCTATTTTTAATTACTTGTATTAATTTTGCATGAGATGTATCGGCTGCAGGAGGAAGCTTAGAGAAGACTGTTAGCATCCCTGAGAAAAACGAACACAAGGCTCCGATTTGCCCTTTCCCACCTCCAGTTTTTCTTAGTTCAATCCTCGTCTGGTTGTCTGGAAGTTCCTTTGGAGGCTAGTACAGACATGAATTTATCCTCCCAAAAGTTGCTGAGTAAAAGAGGAGGAAAATCTGTGGACATTTGTGGGAATGTTTAGGTAAATGATCGTCGATCCGAAGATACAAATTTTTTTTTGAGATATCTTGGGGCACGTGCCACAGATTTTGGTCTGAATATGAACAGGAAATCATCTACAGAAGAATGAGTCTCATACAAATTTTGCCTGGAACTTTAAAAAATGCGGGGTATGTGTGTGTGTGCGTGAGGGGGGTGGGGACAAAGTAGGCTAGTCTCCTAGAATTTATTGCGACACGTTACATTTATTTAGATTTTTTAAAAAATGAAATAATTCACGTCTTCCAGTGTGAACACTAACCTTAGAATTTAAGAGGAATTCTCGTTGAGTGTGCCTTTTAACTTTGCTGTGTCTCCTCTGGAACAGAGTTTTAGAGACACAATGTAAAGAGAAAGTAAAGGATGTTTGTGATCCTGCTCATTGCCGCCCCTGGCAGTGTCCTTAATGGAAGTGTTTGCAATATAAAGAGTCTTTGCAAAATAGCCATGGAAGTCACTCACCTTCGGATAAAAGACTTTGCCCCTTTGCGAGGAGAGAAAGGAGCACAGGGAAGAATTAGAGGGAGGGGAGGACGAGGACGAGTGAGCGGCTAGGTGTTTTTGCGGCCATTCTCACTGGGAATTTCGAGGATGAAACACTCTGGAGTAGGTTTACCAGAATTTTCTGAGATTTCCTGGATTGGTAGTTATTTTGCATGGACATTGATGAAAGGAGTGCTCACCTAGGTAAGGAAAGTGTGTGCGAAAGAGGACAGTAGAAGGTGCCCTGTGAATTCCGGGCTCTAACTCTCCTCGTGGTTTGTCACAATGGGCAAGTCCTAACAAAAGAGAACATAATTTAAAAAAAAAAGTCTTTCTTCAGAGTAGGATAGTTTCTTCCTTAAAGTTTGTGGAATGAAACGTTCCCAAGAAGGGCAGTTTCCGTGTCTCTCAGGGAAGGACAGAAAACACTGCATTAAGCTTTACAAGCCTTTTATTCTAAGTCTGTAAGTCTCTGTCCATGGTGCTAAATCCTGCCTCATTCTCTTGCCCTGTTGCTACTGTCTAAACATATATCGATGTTAAATCTCTGCAGAATTTTTTGTTTTGTTCATCTGTGGAAGAAAAATTGACACTACTTTTAGAAGAATAAACAAAAGAGTAGTCATCAGGTTGTATAATGTCTATATTTCTTATACAATCATTATTACATTTCCAACATTATCAACACCCCCCCTTATTAAAACAACAATATTTTAATTCATCTGAGGTCTTCTGCTTGGGATTTTCACCCAAAGCCAAACATTGTAAACACATTTACATAACTTAACTGCTTTGTTTATTTTTTAAAAAAGTTACAAGTAGTTTATAGAACCCCTTATTATAAAATACTAAAAAGTTACAAGTAGTTTATAGAACCCCTTATTATAAAATATTAAAAGCACTCCCCCCAGAATGACTGGTGTAAGGAGGGCTTATTTACCCTAAACAACACTGTCCACAACACTTTTAAGTATTCCAGTGAGTTGTTGTTTTTTTTTTTAATAAAGAAACGCTCTTAAAGGAATCAACTGAATTCATTATATTTTCAACGTTGAGAACCATTCTTTTTGCAATTTCATTCTTATCAGGCCACCAAACCTTTTCTCCAAGCTTTCAGCAGGTCTCTCAATCTCTCTCCTTTCTGGTGTAACTGAAACTAATGCTGAGGGCTTTGAGAATATGTCAGAACTAGTATGATTTAATTAGGACTCAAAAATCTTTTAAATGCCTTTCTAATGCAGGATCAGATGCTGTGGCTACTTCTTTTACCAAACTATGAATAAAGGAAGGGTGACTATATTTTTGCTTTCCATAGTGATATCTTTGCACATAGCCTTTATTAATTGCAAGAAGTACAGACTGTGACCCACGAACTTCAAAGTGAAGTCTGCATCCAGATACTATTTATGTTGAAGTGATTAGCCAGTTTTTATTTTTAAAAGCTAGAAAAGTACATGTTGCTTATGGTATACCTATCCATTTAAAAGTTTTAAAATACCTATTTTATTTAGGAAGTAAACTAGTATTTTAGGGTATTTTTAATTCCTTAAAAAATATAAATTCATTTTACCTACAGAGGAAAGACAATGTCAAAGATGACAGTATCTTGAAAAACATTTGTTGCTCTGCCTAAACTGAAGAAGAGAGTATATATGAAATGTATAGAATTTATTATTTTGTATTTGAATGAGCAAGTTTATTGTTCTCTGTGTAATATCTTGATATAACAAATATGTTAAAGTTTTCATTACTCCATAACAACTCCAGCTTTCTACAATCCCTATCCTTTTAGAAAATATACTATTGCAATCTACACATCTTTATTATGGATATATGTTATCTCCATCAGAAAGTTTTAAAAAAAGTATTTATTTCTATCCAGTTAGGAGGCACTTATATAATAGTAAAGATTTTCTTCAAAGTGGTGAGAAAATTACATGAACACACACACACACACAACTAATACAGTATCAACTTTATAGATACAGAAAAAAGAATTCACTTTATAGATAAGTCTGATTAAACCAAAAAGTACTGTACTTTAATCTCTTATTTAAGAGTTTTTTTGTACTGAGCTGAGGGCTAAGCATAGGGTTTAAAGGAGGATGACAACAACCCCAATTTTCTGTTAGTCATATGTCTGTTGTATATAGAATGCAGCCTTTTTTTCCCCAGCCTCTTAACCCATTTCTTCATTCTTTTTTTCTTTTTGCTCTGAATTTCACTTAACTGTACAGACTAGATTTAAGATGAAATTAAGATCCTAGGGGCTGTTGTTATTAAAAAAAAAAGTGCAGGTGGGAGCTAAGGAATGATAATTTAAATGCTAATTATAAGATAATGTATAGATTCAGGCCCTCTTTCCCAACCCTCAGTTATTGTCATGCAAAGTAATAGAACTCAGACATTGTTATACAGGCTATAAGAGAGGTAAACAGGTATTTTGCCATTATTCAAGTATCAACACTCAAGGACACAGTCAAGGAAATGATTAACTTTACTTTTCACTTCCAAGTCATTTTACTCTTGAACCATCTTTTTCCTTTCCCTCTCTAAAATAACCTCCACCTTCCGGCAATATTTACTGAACCTTCTCCCTCAACCATTTTTAAAGGCGGTGACTAGTAATAAATAATCAGGTCAAGGATTTTTTTTCCCCCCAGAAAAACATGTGGCTCTAGAGAAGACACATTACACTATAAGAAATGTTAACTACTGTCTAGAAAGTTGGCACTACCTTTCAAGATGAGAAAAAGAAATTCTGGCTGGAGAAAGACATATGTCAAGTGAATATTGTCTCTATTTATACATCAAAACATTTCCAAAGACATCACTTGCACTTAAAAGAAGAAATAAATATGAGTAAAACTGTATGACAGACTCTTGAATGTTAATAAACTATGGTGTTGTATTTAAGTAATTTTCATCAATAAAGCAGGAACATTGACAGCACTTTGTCTTTTGGTTAAATGTTTTGTATTCTAAGAAAAAGCCCTGATAAAAGTTCAACTATCTTTACTGTCAGCAATTCATGTGTGGTCCAAGAACTGTATTTCCAGCAAATGCAAAAGCGGCTTGTTCTAATTTTATATACAGTTGCACTTTTTTTGGGAGTCATCATCACACACTTCCAAGTGAAGGACTTATCTCTACCTAGTACATATTTTTCTGGACAGGATGTTTCTGCTATCCTTTTCTATCCTGACATGAAGTGAAAGCTAATTTAAACCGTGCAGCTTTATTTGAAGGCATTTCTGACTCCATTCTTACTCTAAAAAGATGTTCAATAAAAAACAAAAAACAAAACAAAAAACCCACAACCAAACAAACAAAAAAGCAAAAACAAGAAATCTGCAATAGGCATATATTAAAACACAAAGACAAACAGTTGTCTAATATTTAATACTGACTACTGGAACATAACTCGAAAAACGCATGCGGGCAAGTCATGGATGTACATTCATTCTTTTCACTCAGATCAAAGAGAGAGGAGCTCTCAGTGATTTATACATACCCGACAGAGTTTAATGTTATAAAAAAAATATGCCAGAGAAGCAGCAGTGATGGCAATGGAAATGAATCTTTCGGAAGCAGAAAGATTTGAGAGGCTAGGAGATCGTGGCATATCGCAAACTCTCATAGTACAGTTCCAACCCTCCCACGTTGCTCTCTCCCCATCTCTTTCTGCTTCTTGCATTTCCCTTCGCCGCCAGTGTTAAGTGTGTACTTCCCCGCACAACTTACCTTGAAAAGGGACTCCATTGAGCTGGCGAGAGTGACACAAGCTGTTAGCCAATCGTGTCACGCAGTCTCGCCTGGGCGGTCTGAATGGAAGCGGCTAGACCAATCAGCAACCTGGAGCAATGAGCAAGTTGCGTTGTGGCACAGCTCGGCGTATACTTCCGCGCGTGCTGGCCGGGATAGGAGCCTGGCAGAGCAGCTGCACACACGGCAGTGCGGAGGCAGAGAAGGGGTTGGTGATACGGTGCTATAAATCTGTGGTCCAGTCCACCTCCCTTTTAAGACGTCCTCCCCCCCATTTCTGTTCTCACTTAGAGATGCAGCAGCTTACTCCTGTAGCGACCTACTAAAAAGCAACAAGGAGAAAGACGTCGTCTTTTTGAAAAAACGTTCTTTCGTCTCTTTCTTTGTTCCTTGGTTTGTTTTTCTTGCCTCTTTTTGTTTAGTTGAACGGCAATAGGAGGGTAGTCTCTCCGTCTTTTTAAACTCTCTTTTTTTAAGTTTCCCCTCCCCTTTCATAATTTTTTTTCTCGCCATTTCTTTTAGCGTTGGACTTTGGGGTCGAAAGCATTTCTTTTTATTTGCTTCTTTTAAGCCGAGCACAGTTTAGGTTTCGTGCTGTCTTAAGAGAACTATCCAGCAGCTTCTTGCTCATCCTAATTGGGAGAACTGCACCGTTACTTTAAAAACACACATACACAAAAAACCTTAAGGGAGAAAGGTAAGTTTCGGTTTGGTTTCTTTAATCATTAGTTGCAGCGATGTGCTGGCAAACCCAGAAAACCTGTAAGTGAGCGGAATACAGAATACGAAGTTAATTGCACATGTTTGCCTCATTTCAAACCTACTGTTTTTTTTTTTTTCATTCTAGAGAGCTAGACTAAAAGACAGTGGACGCATGCTTAATGTACTGAATATTCGAAAATGTCAATGATAGAAACTTAAGTGGTAAATGTGGCCAGGGTAAAGCAGGGATACAATGGGAGGCTAGATGTTAAGTGAGATTCGGGATTGAGGTTGGAAGTTCATTTCGTGGGAAGAGAGGGATAACTTGGGTGTTGGGGGATGCATGCCTCTACTTTCGCAAAGGAACCGGAGGACTGGAGAGGCTTTAGTATCATTAAAGGGAGTCAGAAGCCTGGACTTGCAGATTAGACCAACAAAACCCCCCGGCTTAATTGCATTAACCAGATAGCATGTGCTGGGGAGATGGGATTGCCAGATGGAATTTAGATGCTGCACCAGGCAGCGAATTGTAGTTGACTGAAAAAAGTACACGCCGCCTGAGGGCTGGGGCTGGGCTGGGGCTGGGGTGGTTAGAAGCTGTCAAAACTCATCGTTGCTTGGTATGCGGGCTGTAATTCACGGACGCCAGTGACCGTAATTCAGATTTAAAAGAAGATAGCCAATTTGGGGCCGAATCCTTAAGCCTGTACCGGATATGAGATTCCCTTTGTTCAGAAAGCGTAAATAAGCTCGTTGGAGCTGTCTGTGAAGTGGCGGCTGCGTGGGAGCCTCGCCTCGCAGTGCTGGGCGCTGGGACTTGGATTCCAAGCCCTGTCCTTGGTCCTACACGGCAGAGTTCGCCTTCGGGAAGAGGGGAACCCCTTCGCAGCTGCGGGGCTGCTCCGCCACTCCGGGAGCTGAGCCGGTTACGCCGCCCTCGCCCGTCCCCCTTACCGCTCCCCTTCCTCGAAAAGCTATTGTTAAACCGACGCTGGGAGCAAGATGGTTGGGGACGAGATGCTGGGCAGACAGGCACACGCTCTATTTTAACTTTTGTGATTTCTCAGGGTTTAGGAGAAACCAGCGGGCTTTCTACTCCAAAAGAGCGAATCCAGGGTAGACTTGAGAAAGGGGCCGAGTGTTCGCAGAACGGGGAGGGCGGGAGTGGTGATGGTGGAACAAGGTGTTGGCTTTGCCTAAGAGAAGTTTCAATTATTGGCACGAAGGGGTGTGGGTAAGTGTGTGCGTGAGAGCGTCCGTGTGGTGCTTTAGAGGCAGAGGAGGATGAGACGCTACAAAGCCGGCTGCGGTGGTTTATTTCTCGCTGCTCAGCACCCCACCCATCCTGTGGGTTCCAAAGACCAGCGCGCTGCCAGCCTGCCGCGGACTCTGTCAAGGGCGATGGGGGCCAGGGATGGCAAGGTGGCAGTGCCCACCATGGGCGCTCCGCGGTGGACAGGACCTCGCGTGGCTATTGTTGCTTAATTTATGCCTAGCACGTTGCTAGGTATCCACCTATTTCTCGTCTGTAAAGAATTAATCGGAGAGCTATACAACTGTGGCAAATTGGGGGTTAGAGGATACATTCCCCATTTTCCATCTGCAAGTATCGTTTAGCAAAATTGATGTGGAGACTGGGTATTTTCTCTTGTAATTACCAGCTGCAGGTCTGGTTGCATTGTGGCGAGAGTGAGAGGGCATAACCAACCATTTAGTATTTCTTTTAACACTGCTGGACGGGGTGCATGTCTCCGTACTTCGTCCCCGAAAAGCATAGATTCTCTCCCTTCCCCCACGCATGTCCAAACATTCCCGTTGGTTAAGATTCTTAACCCTCAGCCCTTCTCCACACCCCTATACCTATCCTCAGGGTAGTGTGGATGGGAGACAAATGTATTTTATTTCCCAGGCCTACATTATTAACTGCAACCTACACGAAGTAGGCTTGAAATAGACTTAAGGAGGTGCAAAACACACAATAGTAATTGGATGAAATTATTTTCCTAGTTGAAAGTCAGTTTTCAAAGGTCAGGAAAAGGGTGTTTGTGTTTTGGGGAACAGACTGATGGGAGATCTATTTAGGCCTATAAGTCCTTCTTGTAAAATGGCTTCTTAAATTAAATGGGACACTGAAGAGATTTGTCTGAATTTGAGCAAGTGCTCAAAAAAGAAAAAAATTTTTCAAATTCGCTTTTTAGGAGATTAAATGAAAAAAAAAAAAACGTGACTGCCCTTAGTTATTCTTGTCATTGTGTAAGCCTATCACAGCAGCAGGTCTTTATGGCTTTCCCTTTCCCTTTTTAAACAAGTGCACAGGCACCTCACTGTATAAAGCTAACCAGTTCTGGAGTTCTTCACAAAATGCAAGACCGTAGACAGAAGTGTTTTAGTTGACTTGGGGAACTCTCTCTCCCCTAACTTTAGGAAGACGGCTTCAGAAAGTAGGGTGTAGGACATTCTAAGAGTTTTAGGTTTGGAGTGGCAAATTAGGTAGGCCTATTTTCGCCTGATGTTTGGAAACTGGCATTCCTCGCAGTCTCACCTGCCTGGGATGGGAACATTACAATTAACTCTTTAGAGGGAGGTCAAAAAGGCGCAGGCGCTTTGAGCGATTTTTTCAGGAACCCGTACAATGTCAATTAAGGTCATTTAATTGTATATCTGATTTGGGATGGCACAGAAAGGCTGATATAGAACCAGTTAGTTACTTCTGGCATCCCCAGTGTGGGTTCCCAAAATTGACCGATGGCCAGTCTTCATTTCGAATATGGTTGAGTCCTTTACTTTATAATGCCTGATTTGACTTCGCTCAAGAGGGTGAATTTGCTTCCCCCACTTCCGCCCTAGGTTAGAGGAGTCCTCCTCCCTTCTCCCCTCCACGCCCCGCCCGTCGCATGGGGGCGGGGAGCGCTGGGTGCCCTTAGCAGACCTTGCTGCATCAAACCCGCAGCATGCCCTTGAAGCTGTAACCTCGGTCACGTTCTTGCGGCGACTCAGTCGCCCACTGCTCAGTTCCTTTCTCTTACCTCCTGCAATTTCAGGTAGGTATGACAGGTGATATTTTAACTGTTTTTTAGTGGGGAAGGTTAAAACGGAAACCTTTGCAATAAAGAAAATACGACAGGTGCTCTGGCAATTAAGTGGCTAAACAGGTGTAAAAAACGTGCTCTCTCCGCGTGGCTCAGGGGTCGGTTTTGACTCTCGGTTACGGGTCTGGGTCTAGGACAGGGCACAGGTTTTTCTAAAGAAAAGGGATTGAGCTGGGCAAGGGGGCGGGCCAAGGCTGGGCAGCCATAGGACGTCCCCTCGGTGAAGAGTTGGCCTTTTCGGGGCTGGCCTGGGGGGCACTGGAAGAAAAGATGCATCTAGCGGCAGGCACTTGCACAGTGGAGCGCAGGATTTACTACTTTGCGTTTGGAGCAGAGTGTAACACCCTGCACAGGTACCCCGGGCTTATTTAAACGTTAGATTCTATCTGGGGAGACAGGAAGGAGCAGCGGGGACTAAGCCTTTAGTTTTCCGTCTAGGGACAGGACCTGTTTTGGTTGTGAAGTAGGGGAAAAAGAGATTTCCAAGTCTACTTACCATGTATATGTATGTATGTGTGCGCATACCGATTGTACACACATGTATAGCAAAGTAACCCCTGTGCTGTGCGAGCTGCTGTGACTCCCCGTGAGCGCTCAAAGACTCGGGGTTTGCAAACTTACACCTGGAAGCCGCTGCCTGGGGCGAGTGACTCCCTACAGTCTAGGGAAACCTGGTGGCGGAGTCTGGTGGGAATCGGGAGCCCGAGGGACGCGGAGCCCAACGGCCGGCCGCAGCCTGCATCTCCCTGTAGGTCAAGGGCCGACCTGGCAGCGACCCACGGGGTGGCCGGCAGGGCACGCGCCGTGGCCGCCACAGCGCCGAGAACTCGCCGCCAGCCCCGCCTCCTGGCGCTGGTCCAGGCAAGCCCCTCCTCCTCGCCCGCTACAAACGGCGGGACCGCGGCTCCAGGCGTCACTGAGGCAAGGCCGGCCGGGCCGGGAGGGCGGTGGGTCGGAGGTGCTGCGCGGGTGCGGCGTGGGTGGGGCGGGGTTCCGCCAGGTTCCAGGGCGCCTTCCCGCCACCGCCTTTCGGAGGAGGAGCCCGCCCGCCCGCACGAGTGACTCCGACTTCTCCGCGGCCGTGCTGTCGGCCCGTGGCAGAGCCATAGTAGCTGCAGCTCCGAGTCCTAGCAGGCAAGTGTGGGGGGCTTGGGGTCGTGGGAGCGGGGGCGGGGCGGCGGCCTCAGTTGCTCCCGGTTCTTGTGGGCGCTGAGGTTAGGAGCTGTGCACGCCGCCGCCGAGCCTGGCAGGGTACGGCCGAGGCAGGAGACCTGGTCGCGCTGAGGGCGCGGACACTGGTGGGGGCGGCAGAGGTTGCGCCTGTGAAGTTCCTGGAGCGCGGCCTCTTGCGGCGGGAGCGGAGGGAATTGGGCGCTTCGGGTGGTGGCACCGCCCCTTTCCTCCCCTCCTGGGGGCACAGGCAGTGGGGGTGGCGGGAGCCGTGCGAGCCGGCCGGCAGCGCCAGGCAGCGTACACGGGCGTAGACGTGCCCGTTACGGCCGCGGGGAGTACGAGGAGGAAACTGCGCCGAGACGCAGGTGAGTGCGTTGGCGGGGCCGTGGGGGAGGGAGCTTCTGGAGAAGACGGCCGGACCGGCAGCCCGCCTCGGAGAGGGCTGCGCACTACGCCCTCCTGTCAGACACGCCGAGGTGTGGTAGCTGGTGTGTGTTACTTGGTACGGCGGCGCGGCGCGTGGAGCTCCAGGGGCGTCTGGAGACTGGCAGCGGCCCCGCGGGGCTGCGGAGGAGACGCAAGGCCGTGGGCGCGCGGGGCAGGAGCAATGGTGATTCCCCTCGCGTGGAGTAGGTGAGGTCCGAGGGCCTGCGCAGCCGCGCCGGTTCGCATCCCGGGTCCACGCTTGAGCGTACGCTGTACGCTGCGCGGGAAGCGCCGACGCTCTGCCCAGCCGGCAGTCTCGAATTTGGGGCGCTCGCTCGAAGTGGCCGCTGCAGTTCCTCATCTACCTCGGTGGAACGGGCCAGCCAGCTGCGGAGGTTCGTGACATTTGTGAGTGCACGGGTGAGATTGGAAGAGCCGGGCGGACCAGCCAACCTCAGTTCACAGGCGGGGGCTCCTCCAGTGGCCGTGACAATGACCAGCAAACCGTCTTTGCGTGGAAAAGCCGACTTGATATCCTTGAGGGCTAGCGTACAACACCATGGCTTTAGGTGTGAGGTACTTACAAGCCTGGAGTTGTCACTGTCCAGATGGTCATTGAAAATTGTGTGTATATTCAAAGACCATCTTTATGGTAATTTCATCTTCTGTCTTCTCTACATTTTCTGAAAATGTGAGAAAAGGAAGAATTGCTACCGGTGACTTACTGTTCTGTATTCCTTCACCCAAAGAACAGTGCTTAGTAATCCCAAGATGTGATACTGTACCTCTGGCAAAAACAAAAGAGCCTCGTAAAACTTAATATTCTTGTTATCGTACCTCCAATAACTTTGTCCTAATAAGCATGTAGCTCAGCCTCAAAATTTAGAGAAAATAAGACCTTTTAAAATCCCTCAAATACCAGTCTGGGAGGGGGGTAATTTTCTCTTCCTCTTGAGTAATATTGAAATACTGTTCATTTGCTATCGAATCAGTTTTCCAGACTCTTCGGACTTAGGCTTTTGTGCTGGGTCGGCTTCTGGCGGAAGCTGACTTGCAGTCTCCATTTTGGTGAGCCAGTGGAAAAGCCCTCCTGGATCTGTTATTCCTCTGGCCCTTTGAGTATAGAAAATGGTGACTATTTTGCTGGATGGCCCGGGATGTTGCATCTATTTTCGGGGTATTCCTTGTAGGAGGGTAGTGGAATATTCATTTAACACCACTCGGCTCAAACAGAGGGTACTTACGCGTTAAGTTCCCTTAGAAATGGGGGGAAATGAGGAGATAGAAGAAAACATCTGGAAGATAACGCTGGAGAGCGGTAGAAAAATTAAATTGTAAAGAAATACGGTACATCCAAGAAAAGTGTTTGTGTTTGTATGATTAAAACAGCCCTTGTTGCTTGTTTGGGTAACTTTGTGCTGCCACCTTTTGGGGAATAAGATTTTTTACCCTTTAAAAGATAAAGGGTACTGTAGCCTTCTTTGAGCCTTCTCTTCTCCCTCTCTCTAGGTGTTTCGTCCATCATGTAGCATATGGTGTTAAGAAGTTAAGTCAGCTACTTCAGCCGTGGACAGCCTTTCCTTACACTTGAAGAGATTGGTAGTTTTAGAATTCAGTCCTTGTATGGAACAAGTGCCCAGTACTGGTCAGCTTTTGTCAGCCCATCTCTTAATTCATCTCAGTGGTTTCCTTTTCTAGGCCCACTCAGCTGGGCAGGCCAAAGATATGTTAACCAAGATATGTTGGTTAATTGGAGTTCATTTTTGGTTTTGTGTTTTTGCTGGGCAGTTGTAGTCAATGCTTAAACAGAGGAGCAAGATCTTGTCCCTGTTTTTGCAGTTTTGGTTAAGACCCAACTCCATAGTAGGTGAAGAAAGAACAGTGCTGTAAGTGGTCTTTCTGCAGTCCAACTCCTTGAACCTCTCTCTTGGGGGTGTACACAGATACTTGTTCCTGGATGAATCCTTGTAACCAACCACCTTCAGCTATTCTAGTCTTCAGAGCTTTTCTTATTACCATGAATATAATTTTTTAAAAAAATTTTCTCTTCTAGAAGTCAGTCCTAACTTCCTATGCACAGGACAGAGCCATCCAGAATACCCTGACTTCTAAACTGGGATCAACCATTTTCTCTTTGCTGAGAAAGATTATTTTTTAACCTGTAATGCTTTTCAGGTGTTAGTATGACAGAATACCACAGTGGTAAATTATTCTTAATGTTTTTTTCTCCCCACATAACTGGATATTCCAAAATACCCCATTCGTCGTTTTGATTTCTTGTCTGCATGGGTGAGGTCAATTCTTTTGCTGTCTTATTAAATCTACCACATTATCTTATTGTTACCTTTGTCATCCACAGTGTTTGGAAGTGAGAGAGCCTAGAGAGCTTTGATACTTGACATGGTCAGGTTATTTGGCAGCTTTTTGGGGGACTGTAAGTAGACCTGGGTGGAATGCCACCCTGTGGAGAACCTGGGTCTTTCTGTTTACTTGGCTACTTAGCTGGGCAGGCCAAATATCATAGTAAACTATCACATTTCAGTCTTTTTTCTGAAAGTAATTTTAGTATGGGTACTTGGTTAGGGGCAGGAGTGCTTTATAGGCTTGTGAGCTGTGCAGTTGCATCGCTCACCCCTACCAGTGAAATTCTTAAGAATTTTTGAACAGAGGATCCTGCATTTTCTTTTGCACAGGGACGCAAGGTTATGCCGTTTATCCTGGTTAGATGCTTTGCTGCTTTGTTGATATAATATAGAAATGTTTGTAGGCTTTGTGCCCTGGCGACGCCACACCCTGCTCTCTGGAGGACATAAAATGCATGGAATGTTCACTTGCTTCCGCGGGTTTCATTTTACTGTTGTGGAAGTCTTCACTGGTCTGGTTACTTGCTGAACACACATACTGTAATGTAATGCTAAATCAGCAATGTCTTGTGTTTCTAATTTAGGAAGCACATTTATTGCATATTTATTTGGTTTACAATACTAGTAGGTTTACAGTACTAGTTTATTATACTTTTTGGATTTGTAGTTACATAAATCTGTACTACAGAAATAGAAAGCACTTAGGTTTGAAAGACAGTATATTTACTTTAAGATTTTTGTGTATTAAAATATGTTTTATAGTTTTTTTGTTTTATCATAGTTTAAATGGTAACTTTTGGAGTCTGAATTTAAAGCAGAGATTAGTATAGTAAGATCTTATGGTTCATGAAGTATTTAGAAAAATTTTCACTAACAACAAATTAACAGGTTTGACTTTTAGCTTGTGTGATATGCATTATAAATTTCATATTTTCGAGGTAAGAAGAGTTTTAAGGGACGGTGATTTCCTGTATCTCTAACCTTGTATTCGGCGGTAAACAAAAGGGGACTGTTGTGTGAGCAACACTGAACTAGGTATATTGTTGTATGTATCCTCCCCTTTAGTATTAGTGTTAGTTTTTGGAAATTGGTCTTTATTAAAATACCTACTTTTGGAAAGGGTGTTTTCTCAGAGCTATGGATTAGTCTTTGAATGCATCAGTGTTTTTGATGTTCTTATCCACCTGTTTTCTCTTTGAGTATTGCTGAATAGTTTTATGAAATGACAGATACTTATTTTTCTTGTAAGAAATCGTCATACACAGAAGGATAGGGCTTTGGAAATAGAAAAGGTAAAACAACCAAGAAGATCATAAAAATAGGTGACATGGGTTAGAATTAAATCGATTTGCAGGTTTTTTTATTAAGAAGTTAAATGTATTGGTTCCTTTCTCCTTTTTGAAAAACTTGTTATTTCTTATTATATATCTATATTACTGATTTTTGTTGGGTCACATTGCAGCTGAAAATAACTAAGCTTTAACAAACCCCCCTTTCCCCGCTTTTAAAACTTCTTTTAAATGTCATTTTTTTCTCACTAGATTTATTCGTGGAGAGACAGTAAACTTTTTTTTTTTGTCATATTGCAGATCTTTCTTTGCACCAGATATATTTGGTTAAGGTATCTAATTTTTCCCTTGTCCAACAGTGATAGATTAATTCTAGTCTGTTTTCTTTGATCCAAAAAGTTTGTGTTACAAGAAGGAGATTGATATTCTGAATGATTAGCTTTTGTTTTTCTCCAGAATTTTGTTGTTATGAGCTGTTCATTATTTCAGCAATTTTAAATACTACCTTAGTGGAATATGACAAACATTTTTATTTTCGTAAATATTAAATGAAACTGTTCAAGATGGGATTTGATTTTATTTCACTTTGTTTTTTGTTAGTAATGGTCAAACTCACTTCATATTCAGTAGATACTTTCTTGACAGTTTTACCTCTTGATTAGAATAGAACGTGAGAATTGTTTTAGAATTCTTAGCTTTCCTTTTACCATATTGTGCAGTTGCTGTAAAACTGAAATTTGTTAATATTGAGGGATCAGAATATCTTTGAGTATTTGAAGAAAGCTGTAGGCCTTTTCTCCCTAGAGAAATGTACGCATATAAAAATTTTCATAAATTTGTATCTCCTTACCTGGAGTAAAGATTACATTGAGGTTCTACTATATTTGGAAAACAGGACTTTAGGAATCAAGAGTTCTCCTACACTGTTGAGAGCTGGACACAGAATTAGACAGGTTTCTTCTGCTGTTGAGTTAGCAGTGTGGGCCTTCATTTTTCTTAGGATGACTGTGAACTTGCCTGTGTCTGCAGTTTGTTTTAGAATTCATCCTGTTTTCATAAACAAATATTACATATGGAAGGTCCTCCTGTGAGCACAGTGCTGCCAGTTTTATCTGCTGAGTTGTCTTGCCTCAGTAGATTTTTGTCATTTAACTTAAAATTCTTAATTTATCAGGGCCAGGTGGAAAATATTGAGCTGGAAACCTTGTTTATTTAGTCTGGTTTTGGCTTAATCGACTCCATCCTTGATTTTAACCTTTTTTTATATTTTTTTTATTTTTGTATTAAGACCTCACTTTCTCCATTTCAAGGATCAAATTAAAGATGAGAATATTGAAGTACAAGATTTTTGGACAGTGTTTACTGAATTGGAAAGACAGTAATAAGTAATTCTTGTATAATAGTTTTGTACATTTTGTCTTTATATTATTATAAACTTTTATTTTTGTGCTGTAGATTGAACCCAGGACCTCTTATGGTTGCTAAGAGTGTGTATACTACCTCTAAACTCTACCTGCAGCCTATAACATACCATCATGTGTTTATTTCTGCCACAGAGTAGAAGGAAAAAAAATGCAGGAGGTTTTTAGAGTTGTGACTTTGAATATTTCAGTATAGAAGTAGTTATTTTATTGGAATTGGAAAGTTTAAAATGTATTTTCTTTGGAAATATAAATGATGCTAAAAGATGACATGTGGATGTGAGATTATGAGAATTTAGCCAGCTAACATTCCAGGAATATAAATTTCTTAATTTAAATTTTTCATATTTTTTCAGTGAGAAATTGGATTTTAAAATTAAAGCATTTACATTAAAATAATCAGTCCATATTTTTTGATTTGAATTGTATTTAATCTCTTGCCACCAGTCTACTCTTAAATTTTAGAAGATGGCCAGGCTTGGTGGCACCATCCCTATAATCCCAACACTCGGGAAATTGAAGCAGAAGGCTTGCAGTGAGTTTGAGGCCAGCCTAGGCTACGTAAGGGAGTTCAATGCGGCCAGCCTGCACTACATAGCAAGACTCTGTCTCAAAAAACCAAAAAATCAACAACAACAACAGAATAAACCAAAAAACAAATAAAAAAAACAGAAAAAAAGAAAAATCACAAGATGGAGTTTTCATAGAAATACATTTTCTTTCTGCTTGTTTGATTTCCTTCTCACCACCCTGAGTGAAAAGTCATTGATGGACGCCTCTCCAAGTAAGTTATTGGAAATTGGTCACTTTTTCAGTTTTTAAAGAATGTTTAACACCTTTTTATTCTTTAGGCAACATTTGTGTACATCAGAAGTACAAGTGATATTTCTCAAAGCAAATTTAAATCACAGTGTGTTTGAAATTAAATTCAGCAAATTGGGTAAGGTGGGAAAAATAGTCCTGGAGCTGATCGCACTTGATCTTGCTTCCTCTGAGCTGTTTTTCAAAATAGAAAAAGTGAGATTTTTCTGTTTTGGTGATGCTGCTGCTTTACAGGCAGTGCTTCTGGTGACATGGAGGGAGGTCACCTACCTTTATTGCACAGCTATCCAGAATGTGTTAAATATACAACATTTGTTCCAGAGTGAACAAGTTTTTATAATCCATTCCCAGGTAAGGCCTATTTATGTAAGAGTTTATTCAACACCTTCTTCTCCTCCCTAGGTGCTGCTTACTGATTGCAAACTTACCTGGTTTAATAAACCTTTCAGGTATTTTCTGGCCTGTGAATGAGTCTTAGATTTTACTCAAACACATGGTCATCAGTACTTTTTTTTTTTTTTTTCTCATTCCTTCCTTTCTTGATAATGGAAGCACTTGAACTCCCCACATCCTTTCTTTTTGCTGTGTGACTTCTGTGTCCTAGGCCCTGTCCCAGTGTATGTTTCTGAGCCCTGTTCTGTGGTTCTGCTTCTAGTCTTGGTGATTCTGGATCAGGTACAATGTACTCACTTGTCCCTTTCTTTTCTTTTCCTGCTCAAATTTTTGCATTGTCCCTGATGTATTTTGTTACATTTTACTCACTGAAAAAGAATATCTTTTGTAACAAGATAAATTCAGCTATTGGAGAGCAAAATGGGTGTCCATGGACTAGTCTTTGTGCTACAGGTATTAAATGTTGGCCCAGGGGCAGTATATGGCCTGGAGCTATGTAATTTGGCCTGAATTGTGTTTTAAAAAGTTGTGAATTACTGAATTAGGGTTGGGGGATACCACAGAAATTCAGAGCCATATTTTTTGCCTCTTGAAAAAATTGTAGGGAAACGAACATATGAGCCCATGTTCATCAGCTACCCTGTTAAGAGGAGACCTGGTTGGTTGGGTCACAACCTGGTCTCTGTCAATATTCGAATTTGTGACTCAGCTGCTGCAGTTTCTAAAGCAGTACTAAAGATTTTAGATTTTGATTTTCTTTGTGTTTGCAAATAATATTTGGATTTAGATTGTTATATGAATTTAGATCTTTTGGTTTTCCTTATTTTGGTGAGGGAAGTCTTTTCTTAGACCTCTCTTTTAATCTTATTGCAAAACAGTTTCTCCTTTTGTCACACATGCTTCTGTCTTACCCTTTTCTCCCTCCTTCCTCCTGGGATTTTAGACCTGTCCGCATTGGGAGTGAGGATTGTTCCCTACTAGTTGCCTGTTTCTGTTTGTCCAGATGCTTTGGGATCAGCAGAAGCTTCTAGGTGTTGTGAAAAACTAATACAATATTATACGTTGTTTAATAGAGGCTCATGGTCTACCTGCTCACCTCTTTGCTAATGGTGCCTGCTTAAAAAAG
The DNA here is from genome assembly GCA_004363535.1 of Dasyprocta punctata. Lineage (NCBI taxonomy): Eukaryota > Metazoa > Chordata > Mammalia > Rodentia > Dasyproctidae > Dasyprocta > Dasyprocta punctata. The sequence goes on along the minus strand of RJWM01000088.1, from coordinate 251,806 downwards.
ACATTCACCCCTCATATGGCTGTAAAAAAGCTAATAGGACAGATGTGAGATTTGTACGTGTGTTCTGTCCATTTGCCCCTTATTCTTTTTAGTCTTCAGCCCTTTCTCCCCCTCTCTGGAAATAGCAAAGCTTTCTCCCATGTGTGTGGTGGAGCAAGCAGATGCGCCAGCAGAAGTATAAAAAGGTTCCACATGTCATGTTTGGACCAATGCTGTAATTTTATTTTACAATAAGGAAGGTGGATATTATTAATCTACTCCTGAGCATAATAGCATGATTTGAATAGCAGAGAGCAACTTTGGTGTGTGTTAATGTCTAGTGAGCTGAATGCAGATGAATGCTAAGTAGGTAGAAAATGTCAGTGTAGAGCCTTCTTTTTGGTGACTTTAAGCACTTACATTTCTAGTTAACTTTTTGTTCCGTCTGGCAAACCGATATGAAGATCTTTTTTATCAACACAGCATTAATGTAGCTTCTGAGGATGAACAATGCCCATAAAGCCTTGCTCTCCTAGCAGGCACTTGAGCTAGGCCAGTTATAATGATGAATCAGAATGTGTCCCTGTATTCAGGATCTTAGCAAAACCCTCCAGAATAATAGGAGCTTACTGCCGACAGTTTTAAAAATTGGCACTGTCTGTACTACAACTAATTTTTATTCTCAGTGTAAGTAAAAGTGTAGTTTTGAGCTAGGCATGATGATACGTGCCTGTAATCCCAGTACTCAGAGAGGCTGAAACAGGAAGATGTTTGATCCTGATCTGGGCAGTTTAGTGAGACCCTGTCTCAAAATAGAAAAGGTTTCTGTGTAGCTCACTGTCAAGCCTTGAGTTCAATCCCAGTACCTAAGAAAAATTAATTTTAAAATCAGTGTAATTAGAAACATCTGAACTTGTTTTTGAGCAGCATTTAAAAATTCTTGGTACTGAGCTGGGCGCAGTGGTGCACAACTATAATCCCAGCACTCTGGAGGCCGAGTGAGGCAGGAGGACTGCCGTGAGTTTGAGGCCAAACTTGGCTACATAGTGAGTTCAGGGCCCACCTGCATTACACAGTGAGATCCTGTCTCAAAAACAAAAACAAAAACAAAAAAAAAAAAAAAAGAAAAAGAAAAAAAGAAAAACAAGCCAGGCGTGGGGGCACACGCCTTTAATTCCAGCACTCCCAGCACTCAGGGAAGCTGAGGTAGGTGGAGTATTGTGAGTTCGAGGCTGGCTTGGGCTACAACTTGAGCAAAGCCGGCCTGAACTACATAGTGTGACCCTGCCTTAAAAAAACTAGGGCCAGGAGTTTGGCTCAGTGGCTTAAGTGCCTGCCTGGCAGGTGTGAGGTTGTGAGTTTGATCCCTGGTACCAACAACAAAACCAAACTAAAAAACTTGGTACCAAGCACTCTGTGTAATTATCTTGTTCTTTTAGATGAAGATGTTGCTTATTGTGGCATGTCTGTGGAGTCTGTATTTATTAGGTATAGGTGGGGAATTGAGAGTTGATTAAAAAAAAATCAAGCTTGTTTCATCTCCCTGAAGATTGGGATCAATCTTATGAAGCTTTTACTGTACAATAAAAACACCTATATCTTTGGGTTTATTTTTAACTTTAGAGTTTAGACCATTTCCAAATTCATCTAAAATTTATATATAATTTTGTTAAGGAATGTTAAAGAAAACCTTCATGTTTTTGTGTTGTTATGCTTAGAAACCAGGAAGTTTGTGTAATCATTATTGTTTCATCACACTTTAATTAAAGTACTTGATACTGAGAGAGCTTTGGAGAAGTTGATAGGGTGTCCTTGTACTTACACAGCATTCCTTGGTTTGTCTGCTTAAGGTGAGGAGGCAGAAAATGGTAATTAAAAAAATCATAAGCCAGTCCCCCAACAGCCAAGAATTTAATGACAGAAACTGAGTGCTTGAGGAATTGAGAGAAGGGTCATATCTTTGTATTCTGGGCATCAGGAGGTAGGTTAGGTTGTTGCATACTGGCTTTCTTGGTCAGTGTTTTTTAATGTGTTTATTTGTTTTGTTTTTGTGTTCCATTGTTTTCCTTTTCTGTGTCATCTTTGTTCCTTTTGAGTCCTTTTTTTTTTCTTTTTTTTTGTGGTATGAGTAATTGTTTCAAGAGCCCCTTCACAGGTAAAAAATAATTCATGGAAAACCTGCCAAGTTTTAAATTGTGGCAGAAGAAAAATGTTTTTGCAACTGTCTCAATTCTGCCACTGTCCCAGAAGGACACTCCCAAGGCGTGTGTGTGTGTGTGTGTGTGTGTGTGGAACTATGTGAAACCCAGTCTTGCATGCAAAGTGTTATTCTCTCAACAGCTTTATGTGCCAGCAACCTCCTCTGGGGATAACATTTATTTTTCAAAACACCTAAGAGAAAATCATAATGATTGTGTTTCTTTGGCTGCTTTCCTCATAGAAGTATAGTTCCAGGACCAAGAGCCAAGTAATAGGTCAGAAGCTGAGGCGCTTTTCAGTGGATGGAGCTACACCGTTTCCTTGAGGCTTTCTCACATCTTAAGTCTCTGTTGTTCAGGAGCAGGTCTTAGGATGGTTGACTGTAGCTTTTTCACATCAGTTCACCCTGTTTTGTCTGTTGTGCATTCTCTCTCTCTCTCTCTGTGTCTCTCTGTGTCTCTCTCTGTCTCTCTCTGTGAGTGTGCATGTGTGTGTGTGTGTGTGTGTGTTCTGGAAGGTGGTTGAACAGCTTATGTTGCTTTGTATTCTTGGTTTGCTGGAGAGGTTTCTTTCCTCAGTTGGAACTGGCTGACTGGGGAGAAATCTGTATTCTTCCTTCTTAATTGTCTTTCATTCCTTAGTTTGGGAAATCTATAAACATTGTTTTGTGTCCAGTACAGGAGAAAGTGATTTTACAATGAATAATATTTGTAGTCTAGATAGGGAGAGTGAAAAGCTCTTTTCTGGCTTTCCTTTTATACTTCTGTAGTAACTTCTGAATTACTGAGTTGAAAGAATGCTCTCAGAATAAGAAATCTTATGGTGGTCTGTTAAGTTTGTTGTGTTGGAGTAGGGCAGCAGAAAGCTGTCTTGTTTTTAGTATCTGAGTGACTTGACTATTAGGAAAAATACCATGTGGAATCAGCAGTAGAAGGTGGTGAGCCGCCCCAAGACATCTACCAGGAAATGGAGCATTTCCTCTAGCACAGTGCTGTCACAGTGATGTGGGACCCTCTACAGCAGCCTGGCACAATCTTTTATAGCATAGGAAGATGAGGCTCAGAGGTCAAGTGGTTTGCCTAAGGATACTGCCGCTTAGTGGGGAGGCAGACTCAAGTCTAGCTCCTAGTTTTGTACCTTTTCCCATAGATTCCAGAGAGATCTTTATCCCTCTGGCAGTTCTGCAGACTGAGGTTTAAGGTTGTTGAGGCCAAAGAGGAAGGTCTAGGAGGCACTCAGCTTTGTTTGGAGAATGTCTTGCTTCTGTTAGGAGTGCTTTATGGTAAAATGGGTGACCCTGGCAACAACTGTGTCTCATCTTCATCTTGTTTGGTTACTCAGTGGTAGGACTGTTGTGACAGGTTATTATGTTTTTAAAGAGCTTCAATCTGATTCTTGCATCATTTCCAAGAAACTACCACTTGTTCCTCAGGACCAGAATTCTGTGCATGACTTATTTTAAGGCTGTGACTAGGTGACTTCTGGAAGCGATTCTATCACTGGCTGGTATCTCCCTGATGCCAGCTGGCAGTCTTGACTTGCAGGATTACTTTTTGGAACCATATGAAGTATGGATTGGTTATTTTCTGTAAGCCAGGGAATGTCTTCAGACTTTTATTTTAGGATGTTGTTAAAATCAAGAAAGATTGAAATATTATGTGTTCTATTCCTGATGAAAATGACATTCAGATAACCCTAGCTCATTGTAGTAGAAAAATCGATAAGGGCTGTTTTTTTAAACTTGTTAGGTTCTTGAAACAATTGTGATCCAACTCTGATGGGCTTTTACAAAAGTCACTGTTGCTGTTGTGAGGAAAAAAAATACCCACGGTAGGTGTTCAATAGGATATACAGTGTTCTTACTTGAACATTATACACATTAGAGACTTTTTGATTCACTTTTGTCTAATAAATTATTAGATTCAACCTTCTAACAGTGAAATCAACTTTGTCAAAAAAATTGGTGGTAAATGGGAAAGAGTGTGGATTCAGCGTAGTCTGTTTTCTTCAAAGGCACGCCTGCTTTTTTCATTGCCTACTATATTTGTAGTAGAAATTCAGAAAATACTTGTTTTATTCACATGAACTCCACGTTATTACAGATAATAATATGGAGAAAGACATTATAGAGACTCATATTGATAACATAACTTATTAGACTTTCAGTCACTACAGGTTCCATGAAACTGCTTAAGGAGACGGAAATAAGATAACACTCAAAATTTAGTAAGTCCTTGGTTCTCTTTATGTTTCTGAATTGTTTAGTGCTTTAACTAATACTTTATTACTTCATATATTGGATGTGCAGTTTTCACATTTTTGAATCTTACAAGTATATCCACTTAGTGTGGTTTCATGCCCCCTAAGGCTGTGAAATTGACCTTTCAATCTATGATGTCTTAAAATTGGGACGCTAAAGTAGTTGCATGCTGACACATTCTTTGCTTTTTGTTTTAATGTCTTTTTTGTTATTTATTAACTCTTTCTAGAGTATAAATGCTGCCCTACTGTGGTGTGAAGCTCACATAAACCTAGGAAAATAAGGTCATCAGATTTTCTTTACAAATTTCAAGGTGGTGCTTTTTATTGTCTGACTTCCTGACCTTAAAGATATTTTGCTTTCCTTGTTTTTTGGCACCGGGGATCGAACTCACAGCCTTGTGCCTGCCAGACAGGTGCTTAAGCTGCTGAGCCAAACTCCCAGCCCTAGTTTTTTGAGGCAGGGTCGCACTATGTAGCTCAGGCCAGCCTTGCGTTCACGTTGTAGCCCAGGCTGGCCTCGAACTCACAACGCTTCGCCTGCCTCAGCCTCCCGAGTGCTGGGATTAAAGGCATGCGCCACCATGCCCGACTTTATTTTGCTTTCCTTTGATTGTTCATTCTTTCACTTTTTTGATTGATGATCCAATCTTTTTATTCTGCAGTTATTTTAATAGTCTAAAAGCAGTTATTTTGCCACATTATATGTGGGAATTTTTTAGTTTTTTTAGTGCTTATAAATATTTATGTTCATATTGGATGCCATACGTGAGTATTGAAGCGATAGTAATGAATGTAATATAGTTAGTATCTACTGATGTGAAATTTAGAATTTACTAGAAAAGACACATGTTAGAGTTCTAAAAATTATTATAAGCTTTAAGATTTGTGCTTTGAAGGTTAAGAGCCTCTATGGGACTTCTGACCTGTTAGGGGGAGATGGTAATGGAAAGTCATTTGTTAACTTTATCTTTCCTCAAAGAATTTCTTATTCCTTTATATAAAGGCATGCTTTAATTTTATAGGCTTAGGATATTAGTATACTTAGAATTTCTATTCTTGATAGATTCATGATGAACTCTGATAATCAGTGCCACCTAGCTTTTTTTTTTTTTATCTACTATTGATCTGGACTTTAAAAAAAACAGTTAATAAGCAAATTTTTGTGTTCTTTTAAGGACCATAATTAGGCAGGTTTTACTCTCAAAACTGTATAGCAAATGCCAAGTCCAGCAGTGAAATCTGTATTGCCTGCATCCTGTATTCTCATTACTGATGGCTTTGAAAATATGTTGTCTATATTTGATTTTCAAATAAAATTCATCAATAGCTTTTTTTTAAAGTATTACCTTTCCAGCATGTATGGGTCAAGTCAGTAAGAATTTAAGGATCTGTATTGGGGTTCTTGCTTAAAGGACTTCACTAATGCATACAAAATTGTATTTTATCATTGATTAAATTATTTGTTTAGTTTATGGATGACTTTTTCTATAACCCTTCTTTTTGCCACATCTTGGCAACCATTTCTTTATAATACTATGTTTCTTTCAGTATTTATTTAAAGTAGAAAAGCGTATCATATTAATTTAGAATTGAAACATTTGTTGGTATGGAAGAGGCATAGGCAATTTTCTTTATAGAAACCTTGAAAGACATTGTGTTAGATGAGTACTTTTTCCTTCTTTTTTCAGTGTCAGGGATTGAATCCGTACCTCACACATATCTTAGCACTGACCCATACTCCCAACCCTGCTTTTTGTCTTATAATGACTTGAAAAAATTTTATGCAGTTCTAAATATTAAAAAATCCATATGTTTGTAAGAGACTGGTATAGTCTAGGAAATTAATCAGAAAAGATAAGGAAGAAAAGTGAGGTTAAAAAAATGAGGGAGAAATAAATTTTCCATCTGACTAGTTTTTTTTTTTTTTATTCATACAGATCCTCAGAACTAATTAGTTTGTGAAGGTAATTGCATGATCTTTTAAAGTAGTATCTTTCTGACTTACTTACTAAACATCCTTATATGTAATCTTAGTTTCCTCAGAGAAGTGGACTCTGGTGGCTAAAATTTTTTTTAAATGTTTTTTCTTTTTAATCCTATTTAATCTTTTTGAAGGCAACCAATATTTTGAGTCCCTTTTTGTTTATACTGACTATATGAATAGAATATATATATATTTATATATATATATATATTCATATTCTAGTTGGGTCTTATTTCATTACTACTTTTAGATTCCAGGCTGTTATTTTACTAGATGTGCGGAAAGAAGCCACACTTGATGGAATTTGGAGAAAGGGAAAAGCAGTTTTGGTTCAGGAGCTGCATTCTAATGTTACTTCTGGCATGGATAGCAGAGATGGCACTTAGGGAACTGGCAAGAAAAGAGGGCGCTGGGGTAGCAGCTTCATATCTTGGTGGGTGAGTGTGTTCTTAATCACCCTTTAAAATGTCATTAGAAGTTCTTTGATGGAGTGATCGTGTCTTGCAGCTTTGTTTCTTGAATACAGATTGTATTTCTTTATTAGGTTCTATTTCTTTAAAATAAAGATTAAAATTTATAAAATCAGATACACTTGAAGGTGGTAAATCATGCATTATTATTTGTAAACTCACTTGTTTAGCTTTTGTATTCTGCTTATTATGAAGTTGACATTATAACCTACATATTTGAGCAGTTAGCAATAATAAAAATTCTTAATATATAAACTTTACTGAGCATTTCTGGATTATGGATATCACTGCTGTGTAATAGTAACTAAGTGCTGGATACTAGATACATTAGTATTTTAAGATGATTTTTGCATTAGTAGCAATGTTTCTTTCCACCAATTCCTGGAAATAATTAAAACTTTGCCATATATATTTGTAGTCTTCTTGATGATAACCAGTTTGACTAGGCTGCAGCTATGCTTCTCTATATATTTATGACCTGTTTATATAGTTCGAAATCATGCTATGTTAAAAAATAACAACTGTGTCAGGATTGGACTGACATGGCTATGTTTGCCAGGAATAAGGACTTCAGGGATGACGAGTCATTTAATGTCTTCGTGAAACTTCCTTTAGCCATTAGGAGAATGGCTAATCTCTGCTTAGCACTGCATCTGTTTGGAAGCAGAGAGAGAAGTCCAGGTCTAAGGTAAATGCTGTAATCATGGATTGCTGACCTTAAGAAGGGTTATTGGGCTGTGGTGTACACCTTAGCAAGTGCACATGTATACTTGCACTCATGTACAATCCAGAGAGAAGCAGCAGCAGCTGCATTGGGTGTGTTGTAGGCCTTCCTTGACATAGAACTGTTTGTTCTAAAGCTCATTCTAAAACTGCAAGATGTTAAATGGGCAGCCCTTTATTGAATGTCTCTGGTATGTTGGCAGTTTATCAACAGCAGGGTTGTGATCCTGTCACTTCTTGTTAATAAGGCTTTTATTTAGCTTAACAAATCATACTTTCTTTTAACATCTACTCTCTCAAATGGTAAACTTGAAAGGGATGTTCGTGACTTTTTATTAATCAGTAGCTATCAGGGTTCTTTGGATCTTGCTTGCCATAGCCGTCTAGCTCCTTGTATATTTCTTCTACCCAGATGTTGTCTTAAACTATGAAAACCCCCAAATGACTATAGTTCTTTTTTCCCCAGTTTTTAAAGTTTATTATTATTATTATTATTTTTTGGTATTGGGGATTGAACCCACGTAGGGTCTTCACAGTGAGCTGCATCAACAGTCTATAAATTAAAAAACATTTTTTTTTTTTTTTGACCGGCTCTTGCTAAATTGTTAAATGGTCGAGGCTGGGTTTAAACTTGTGATCCTTTTGCCTCAGCCTTTGAAATGGTTTTTCATCTTTCCTGTTGGGTGGTCATTTTCTCCAGGCTCAGTTTCACTTCCATTTTCAAATTTTTAGCAGGGCTTTTATCAGAGCATTTACTGTCCCAGTGCAGCAGTTTGACTTTCCCAGTGTTTGTTTGTTTGTTCCTAAATAGCCCACAAGCATGAGCATTTTATCTTCATATTTAAAGTACATTTTTCTTTTTCCTTTGTTTTGTTTTTTTTTACACGAGGCTTCGTTATATTCCCTGGGCTGGCCTTGAACTCTCAGTCCTCTCCCACCTCACCCTTACAAGTAACTGGGATTACAGATGTGGACCATCCTGCCTTGGCTGTGTTTCTCTTCTGTGAGGTCTTTTACATAGTCCAGACTGGCTTTGAATTTACTATGTACCCCAGGCTGGCCCTGCAACTTACAGTGACCCATCTGCCTCAGCCTTCTTGCATGCTGGGATTTCAGGTGTATACTGCTGTTGTTGGCTAGGTTTCTTGCATATAGCAAATTCAAGGATATCAGAGAATGTTAAAGCTGAAAGGGCCCTTACCATAGTGTTTACCAGCACTCAGATTCTCCACATCCAGAACTGATCCTAACGATGTTCCGTTGTTGGAATAGTGATGGTGAGAGGTGACTGTAGTAGACCCATGACTGATTGCTGACTTGTCTTCTCCTAAGCTCCTTTCCATAAACTGCTGTACTTCCTTTTTAAAAATACAGATGATGCTCTGGTGGGATTATAAATTGATAATCTTTAAATGGTTTTATTGAGCTGGGTGTGGTGGCGCACGATTTTAATCCCAGCACTCGGAGGCTGAGGCAGGAGGATCGTTGTGAGTTCGAGACCAGCCTGGACTGCATTGTGAGACCCTGTCTCAAAAAATAGGGCTGGGGATTTAGCTAAGTGGCCTAAGTGCCTTCCTGGCAAGTGCAAGGTTATGAGTTCGATCCCTAGTACCAAAAAAAAAAAAAAAAAAGTTTTATTTTGTTTTTTGACAGCTGCTAACATAATTAAAAGCATATCAGAATTGACTGTGAAACAGTAATGTCTATCTTTAAATTTCTATTTTGCTAAATTTTGCTTTTCTATATAAAGTTTATTTGTAAGCATTGTTTGAAATAGCAAAAACCTGAATGTTAATCAGTAGAAAATTGGTTGAATTAATTATGTCTGTTTTATAGTCATCTGTAAAGAAAGAATTCTGTTTGCACTGATACTGAAATGTAAAAGGCAAGAGGCAAAAGCCACTGAGAAAGATCTAGTTCTATTAAGGATTAAAGTATTTACTTTTCCTCACCTATGTATGTACTTGTTCCTGAAATTGTTAATCCCCTTGGCTACATGCTAGATGCATTAAAAACTTTTATACTGTTACACAGTTACAATCTTTTTGCACCTAATATGTGTTTTTTTTAATTTGCAAAAATACTATTAAAATGAAATAACTGCTTGAAAGATGAGCTTCCCTGTATTTTTCAGAACATTTTACTATATTTTTCGTATTTCCTGTGTGAACTGTTCGTTAGTGTTCAGTGCCTGCTTTTAGCTGAACATTGCTACAGGTCTGTAGGAGTTCAGAAGTCACAGGGTATGAATGCCACCCTTAAGTGTTTTAAAGCCTGTCAACAGCACATAGGCAGAAGAGCGAGGAATGGGTATAGGAGAGGGTTTGGTGAAAGCTGCTGCAATATTAGGGAAAGGTTTCTTCATAAATAAGGTAGATGTGAGGTTTTATGTAAGTAAGGGAGACCTTTTTCTAAGAGCAGAGGATTAAGTATGATGTACGCTTCTCTACTAAGGAAACAGTTTGATTGTTGTCAGAGCATGGGTGGGGCTCTGGAGGCCCTGGACACCCAAGCAGGGATGTGTATGTTTCTTGTTTGCAAGAAGCACACTTGCAGCAGTTCAGTAGGATGGCTTGGTGTGAAGAAAGCTGAAGGAAAGACATGCTGATGTGGTGGAAAGGAGTCCTAGGAAGGAAGGAGCTGAGCTTCAGGTGAAAAATGGAAAATGATTACTTGTCTGACTATGGTGGGATCCACCAGGTGGAAATACAAAGCTACTTGTCCACCTTCCTTTTTTTAGGAGAGACCTATAAGATATGTAAATGTTTCTAAACCAAAGTAAGTATACAAGATGAAAGAATTCATGATGGTGCTTTGTACTGCATCTTTTCTGAGAGCAGAATGTAAAGTTATATCTACTGTGGTTTTATGAAAGTTCTAAATCAAATGTTGGTGATAATTAACATTTTTTTGTTCTTATATAAATTAGGATAATACTTGTTGAAAGAAGTGGTGTATATAGTTCAGAACCAGAGGAACATTCCTTGGACTATAAGGAGAGTATTAGGAAGCAGTTCCAGAGTTTATCAATATGTGCTGAAGGAATTTACCATAAAAGAAACCTTACTGAGTTAGGGCAGGAATTCATAAACTTTTTGGTTGTAGGATTCCTTTATATAATTAAATTTTTGAGGACTCCAAAGACTTTGTTTATGTAGGTTATGTTTAGCAGTGTTTGCTATATTAGAAATTAGGATGAGAAAATTTAAACACATTTATGTAGTTCAAAAATAGTAAATCTATTACATATTAAAAATATTTTAAAAATAAGAATGTGCATAACAAAAATAGTTATAAGGGTGGCATGTATAGTTCTTCATTTTTCATCTCTTTAAATGTCTGGTTTAATAGAAGTTAACTATTTTCATATTGCATCAGACTGAATTCAGAAGCAAAGATCACATAGCATATAATAAAAGTTCTGTTTTATATTTTATGAGAGAAAAATACATTGTTTTGATCTCTTAGTTATATGAAAAAGGTCTTGGGACCCTGTGGGTTCCTAGAGCACACTTTATGAAGTGGTGAGTTAAACCATTGACTTCTTGGAAGAAGTAAGAGGTAGACTCGTTTGAGCTTTGAAGAAAACTTTAGAGTTTATATGGTAGGTAACGGACAGTCGTCTTTTTAGGGTATTAATTTAACAATAAAGGCTTGAAATTGGAATAAGTAAAGGTACATTGAAGGCTCTTGAATTTGAATGCTATGTGTCATTTGCAAGTTTTGCCTTGGTCCAGCTCTTAGGTCTTGGTTTTCTTACATAAAAATTGAGACAGTGGGCTAATTCTTGGAAGGCCTTTATAACATTAATGTTCTCTGATTTATTCATATATTTTCTATAGCGCTGTCAACACTTTTTTTTCTATAAATACACACATGCCCACACATCTATGTAAACATACTAGAGCATTTTGGGAAGTTATGAGATAAAAATACTCTCTGGAGTAGTGTACCAAAGCATTTTCTTTTTCCTATATTGGTTTCACTGTTCTAGTTTGTTTCTTAAATAGAAATTGACTAAATGCTACTGTGGGTGTATACAGAATCTCAACTTCTTTTGTTGGTGACCACATCTAAAAACCCTTCCAAGGCTGGGTGTGATGGTACACACCTGTAATCTCAGCACTTGAGAAGCTGAGGCAGAAGATCTCTTCAAGTTTTGAGGCCAACCTGAGCTGTGTAGTGAGACCCTGTTTCAAAAACAAAACAGAACAACCAAAGAAAACAAAAACTTCCACTGTTATTAGTCATGGGCTTATGTGACTAGGTTTGTAAGAGAGGTGAGAGGTCATCTAAACCACTGTTGTCAGATGGGCTCCACTTGTCCATTCCTGATTTCTGGGAGAGGAAAACACCGCAGTAGTCTCTTCCAAGTACAAGATAGGATGGAGGTGTGGTGAAGTTTTCCCATTAATTGTTTTCCTGTGTACAGTTATAGTCAAATTCAGATATCAAAATGATGATTAGATGTGTTCTGCATTTGATGTGGATAAAAAAATTCCCCCACATTATGTTATTAAATATTGAGACCTTTAAATGCCCTCACTAGTATCAAGTAGTGTCAATAACAGCAGCATTTCATGAACATAATGATTTCAATTTCTATTTAAAGCTAAAGTCTCTTAGCTCGGACTGCTCTGGTTTGGATGGGAGGAAGGGGATCGCTGATAATGTGGAATTTCAGATTACAGGAAACTTAATGCTCTAAGAACCATGTAGTCCTTGAGGGCAAAGACACAGTTCTGATCTGGTATCTCTTTTTTTTTTTTTTTTTTTGGGGCACCAGGGATTGAACTCACAACCTCGAGCCTGCCAGGGCAGGCGTTTAAGGAACTGAGCCAAACTCCCTGCCCTGGTTTTTTTTTTTTTTTTTTTTTTTTTTTGAGGCAGGGTCGCACTATGTAGCTCAGGCCGGCCTTACGCTCGCGTTGTAGCCCAAGCCAGCCTCGAACTCACAACGCTCTGCCTACCTCAGCCTCCTGAGTGCTGGGATTAAAGGCGTGCGCCACCACGCCCGGCTTGATCTGATATCTCTTATATGGAGAGCTTAATATTTATTCAATGAATAACTGTAAATGTGTCCTTTCAAATATGAAGTTCGAGCTAAGAAACATTAATTTTAATTTGGAAATTACTTGTGGCTGTAAAAATGAGATTTTTAAACTGAGAAAAGTTCTGCCTAATTTAAAAGAAGTAAGGTGACAGTGATGTTTTAAATTTTTTAAAGTATTAAACTTGAGACAATTTCCATTTGCACTGCTGTTGTGTTTCTTCTGGATTTTTATAATATTTATTTCATGCTTCTGGTATTCTTGGGTCTCTTCAAAGGCAAAGACTGTTCTGAGAAAGTCTGGAGGGTTCCCGTATCTGTTATGTAGCTCCTTAAAAAAGGAGCAAGGACAGAAGGGTTGTGTACAGTTCGCAGTAGTCAGGCTGGATTTGTAGTTTTATGTTGGGTCCAGCTGTAGGGGTTATAATTAATACATTTTAGAAGAGCAGTAAGAGGAAATTAATGCCAGTTTTCTTGTGGCTTTTCTGTTTAGTAAATGAGATCCTTTGAAACATTGTGGCAATTTGTCTCTGCCAATGATGTATGTGTGTTATGTTTCAAATGAAAATCTTCCATTTAATGTATTTTATTAATATTAACCTTACTTTATGCTACAGGAGATCCTTGACTTCTGAATTCTTAAAAATCTTTTTTTTTTTTTTTTGTGGCACCAGGAATCAAACTCATAACCTCGCACCTGCCAGGGCAGGCACTTAAGCCACTGAGCTGAACTCCCGGCCCTAGTTTTTTGAGGCAGGGTCGCACTATGTAGCTCAGGCACGCACTCGTGTTGTAGCCCAAGCCAGCCTTGAACTCACAACGCTCCTCCTACCTCAGCCTCCTGAGTGCTGGGATTAAAGGCATGCGCTACCACGCCCAGCTTAAAAATCTTTCATTTTCAGATTAAGTATGAGAAAGATTCTTACCATTGTTTGAGAAAGGAAAAATGTAAAAACAAAAGAAAAATTTTAGAATTCAGTTCTTTCATATGCAATAAAAATATTGAAATAATAAAAAATATTTTAAACTTGATAAAATAAATGAGATTCTCAGAGTAGGTTTAAAAAGCATATTCTTTGCCCTCAAAGACACCCATGTTGAATGAAGATCTAAATTAGTATTTGGATAAAAATTTCAAATATTGTATGCTCCCCTTGCCCCATTTTTTTGGTCCTTTTGTTTTGTCATTTTGAGGAAAGGTCTCACTGTGTAGTTTAGGCAGCCCTTGAACTTACTGTATAACCCAGGCTGGTCTCAGACTCATGATGATCCTGCTGCCTTAGATTCCCCAGTGCTGAAATTATGGATATGTGCTACTATGCTTGGCCCTCAAATTAAATTTAAAGTTTAGTTTTTAAATTTATTTGCAGTAATCCCAGGTTTGTAGTATTGTAGTTTATTTTCTGAGAATGATTCTATATTATCTATCCCACATTCACTGAAACAAAATTATACATAGTAGTTGTCCATTCCCATGCTGCTTAGTAGTTAACATAAGTAAAAGATGGTGGTAATGACTTATACATGTCCTTTGAAAGGCCTTTTGAATTTCATTTTATTATTTTGAGAAAGTAAATGGGGCTGTTGTCAGTTTCCAAGGGTGACAGAGTCATTTTGACTGTTGCGGCAAGCTCATGCCAGTTGAGTGGAGCTGTTCTTGGGCTCTGCCACCTCCACTGTGAAGGGGGAGGGGTGTAGGGGGCACATGTGAATTTAAACAAAATGTATTTTATTCATTGAAGCACCTCCCACCCTTCCCCCTTCCTCACTGTGTAACTAGGGGAGAGGTCACGACAAGATGTGTGTGTGTGTAAATGATCAAAGTGTGTTATGTGCATGTACAAATCTCCCAACATGAAACCCATTAATCTGTATGACCAGTAAAAAAAGGTGAAAAACATTGAGTCTTTGCTCATGTTATTTAGCCTGTCCAAGCTTTAGTGGTCTGATCTACCAAATGAGAATAATTATGTTACCTACCTGTGAAAGACAGGGGTAGATTCTTTAATACGGAAGCTGTCAAAAGCAGTTCTACAGTTCCACAATCCTGAATTGGAATTCTTTGGAACACTGAAGATAAACTGTATTTTTAGGAGAAATTATTGGCCATGAAAGACCTTGTTTTCGTAATATGTAGAATATTTCAAACATCACCTAATGAAACGTCTATTCAGTTTCTGCTTACAGAGCCCTTGAGTTTTAAAAGCAAGGACTTGATTTAGATTTGCTGGGAAACCTCTCTAGCTTTGGGGAAAGCAAAAAAAAGAATGGGGAAATTAAAGGGCTTGGATTTCTTTTTCAGTGATAAATAGAGCCCTTTCAGTGTTTCTAATTCTTAATAGATCTTTTGCCCAACTTTGTCTCTTGGGTTGGTGTATTAGGCGTGTAAAGAATCTCGGTCTAGCTAGAAGAAGGGCCTTGGGTGTGGTAAGGCAATTAGAAGCTCTCAATAGAAGATGCACTAATTAGTGATCTGCATCTCTTTCAAACCAGGGTGTTGGCTGCTGGGAGTAACAGGAGTTACTATTAAGGATCAGTGACTAAGGATTAATTTTATTTAGCTGCAAATGGGGATAGATATTGTAATTAGATGTGAGAGAGACAGTAATCAGACTTAAAAATGTAAGCTGTAAAATGCTACTTTTCCCCACCCATACAGTGGAGTGAAGTTTGAATACAAAACCTGGTTTTGTGCAGAAAGACACTTAGATTTTAGTCCTGGTTTGACCTGGAGTGTTTTAGGGGAGTTTTGTACTTCTTAGGATCTTTTTCTTCTTTGTAGAATATGAGTGGGATATAAGATATATATAGAGTTGCTTTTGTCTTTTAAGAATTTGATTTGCTGATGTTAGAGCCAGAGGAAGGGTTGGTGCTACTACTCATGACTTTTCTTTTTTAAAAGTTGTAAGTCAGACATCCTACCTTGTGCTTTGCTTTTTGGTAAGTAATTATTTGGACATGGAGGTGAAAAAAAAATTCTGTGAGAGCACATGGTATTTTGTTATGCTCTCCATCTCTGGTTATGCTTGTCATAATTGGGTAATAATTAGTATTTAGGAAGGCCATTATGATAAAGAGATTTAATAGTCTTTCTGCCTTCATTTTACATGACCACCACCTGGGAGGAAATTTTGTGCACCTATCAAGGAAGAAAATGATCAAGTTTTGGATTTAGGAACCTAATTGTTAAACCTTGATTAAATGTTGCCTATTAGGTTGTAATTATATCTATCTATAAAAAATGGGTGATAGCAGATTTGATTGCCCGGTTTCCTAAAACAGTCTTTTACAATAATGAATTTTAATTATATGTATGCCTGGGAGCTATTTAAAGCCATTAAGAGGGGAAAAATGGACAAGGCATATTGAAAAAAATACTCATCTAGGTATATAACTTTTAACTTGTGGGTTTGGAAGGATAGGAACAAAAAGTGTGACTTCACCCTTCCCTTCCCACGCACATATTCCCCTACAAAAATTCCTGAATCAACATTCCTTAATTTTATATGAAATACAACAGTAGCAGATCAGTCATGTCAATGGTTGTGGTGCATAATGTGGTTGCGTCAGGATTATTTGAACCTTTTTCTTTGTGCCAGACACTGTCCTAAGCACTCTACATGCATTTACTCATTTTAGTTCTCACAGAATTCTGAGATGTAGTAGGATCTGTTTCCCCATTTTATAAATTAGCAAACTCTAGCATGTGTTGGTTTAAGTGACTGGCCCAAAGACAGCTAGAATTGGAACTCACTAAGGCTGTGAATCCAAAGTGCATGATCTTGATGACAACAGTTCTCGAATTCTCTGTGCCAAGATACTAGACGTAAATTGTGAATCAGTACAGTTTTCCTTTTGTAAATTTTTTAGCATTGACTTTATGAACTGTATCTTCAGATAAGAATAAATTGCCAGATTTTGTCACATTTGAGTTAGAACCTTGTAAGAAACACACAAAAGGCAGCTTTGGCCCTTGTCACCCCTGCCTGAAGCCTTCAGTGGCTTTCTGTTGCCTGTAGAACAAATTTTTCAAGCATTCTCTTTCAGGCATTCAGAGTTCCCTATTCTTTGCCAAAAGCAATACTTATTTTATGAACTAGCCAAATAAATTATCACTTAATATGCTCAATGAATTCTTACCTCATGCCTTTTATTCACACATGTATTTCATATGGCTATGTCTAGTTCTACACATGATGGCTTTGTTCATCTCTTGTCAGCTTCTAAATTTTATTAGTTCTGTTATTTTTCAACCCTCCAGACCTTGATCCCCAGCACTGTAATTTTTAGTTTTAAATTTCTAATACTTGGCATCCAAGGATCATTTAAGTGTGTATTACATGAAGATGACTTAGACATTTCCTCGTTTAGTTTGTGCTTATATGTATACTGCTCCTATGATTTCTTAAGGACTTGTTCTGTGAGTTTGCATTTATTTCAGGGCTGCTTATGTTTTGGAAGTTTTGCAGAATAGTTCTCCCGTGGTTGTGCTTAAAGTTGGCAAGTTTTGGAAATGTTTTTGGATTGTTTCTTCAACAGAGAGGATGAAAGTTCTCTTTTGGGCTTATGTAAAAGGTAGACTTCATTCAGGATTTTGGTTCATTGTTGTCTCTAAATCCTATTGTTAGAACCTAGCTGGGCAAATGGTACAGATCAGAACTTTGAAGCATAAAGATCAGGTTAATTCAGCTTGTGTCTTAGGTAAATTGGCTGCCATGTTGTGCTTGTGAGTTGTACTCTACGTCAACTAGCTTTGCACTCCATTGTGCATGCCCTCATTCTTTATAATTAACTCATATTCACCCATATTGTTGGCCATGAGACAAATGGAAGTAAAGTGGATGGATTAACGCAAATTCATTTGTTATATTACACAATCACAATTTTGGATCAATGGGGTAACCGATTATACAAAGGACATAGATAAGTGCGGTTGTTCCCAGAATATTTTTTATATACAGTATGTATTTGGCAATAGTGTCAGGGCTTCCTAATAAGGTTGTTAACCCTGGGTATCTTAAAGTTATTGTCCTAGTGAGACAAACTACTTATTTTTGGCCCACAGTGACTAAGCAGCAGAATTATAATCTGGCAACTTTGTGAGTTTACCCGTTACAGTGTGAAGCTGTTTTTGCCTTTTGGCAGTATTTTGCTTTCATCAAGATGATCTCAGCTTTCATTAAGTTTTCATCTAATTGAAAAGATTGATTTTTGAGTAGGTGAGGATCCTTTTATATAATGTCTCAAAGGACAGAGTATGGGTCAAATTACTCTTCAAATGGATAGTAATTGTGAGCAAGAGGCTTTTAAAATGGAGATAGCAACTTTCCTAGAGCTTATTGGAACTAAGAGCTTTTACATGTAATAAGCTCCCACGTTTGTAAATAACGAGAACTGTAATAGCCCAGTGAAAGCCTGGAGACCAGGACTTGACCCATAGTTTTACTTTAACTTCCGTCATCATCCTGACACTAGCATTTTACAGTGGGACCTAGAAAGTTTCATCATTTAGTATTTGACTTTTGTGTTAATCTTTCTATGGATCACAGAAATACTGTACTCTTTAAATTTTTGTGTCTTATAAAATTAGACCAGGAAATAACTGGGTACAGGTCTTTGTATAATTAAAAGTCTGGTGAGGGGAAATATTGAGATCATGAAAGTAACTTAAGAATCTGCTAAAACAATTTTTTCTGGTCGTAATGAGGTGATAGTGTCATAGAGTAGGCTGCGAGGTGGAGTCAGTATTAAAAATGATTATTAAGCTCTTGGAAATACTTTCCTGAAAACACTAAACAACAGTGAATCAGCCTTCTGGGAGAAAACAGTTTGCCATGAAAAGTCTTGTTTTTAATCTTTGTTTTGTAATGTATAAAAGAATATTCTTTCTTAAATATGTGGGATCTTGAGGTTTTAAAATTCCGTTTCACTTTTTTGCCTCCTGTACTGGAAATTGAGCCTGGACTTTCGAACTGAGCTACATCCCCAGCCTATGTTTTAAATTGTAAGATAGTGTCTTCCTAAGTTGCCCAGCTTGATTTCAAACCTGTCCTGCCTCAGCCTCCCAGAGTGCCAGGTTACAGACATGAGCCACCCTGCCTGGTTGAGTCTCACTTTTTTATGCATTATGTACATTTTATGTATTAATGACCATAGGCATATTATTTTTCAAGACTTAAAATACTGTCTTCCAGTTTCTTATTAGTCACTAGAGAATCTTTATGTATATAAACAAACTACTCATTTAATCATGACGAACCTGTAACTTTTAAGGTCTTTGAAGGTAGGGGCTTAATTTGCTTTGAAAAGTTGTCGTCTTTAGAAATACTTCGTTTTCTGTTAACATTTAAAGAACAATAATTTTGTTTTATTCTTGTAGTTGCTTTTGATAGTTAATTTTTAGGGCACTTATGAAGGTGTTCTCTTTGTATGTTTAAGAATGAAGAGGAGAATTCAGTTCAGGAGAAATGTTAATCTTCTTACATTTTGTTGAATTTTATTTTCCTAGGAGCTATATGTACTTCATGTATATAGTCTTGGCCTTTTCCTTCTTGAAATGCTGGAGGATAAATGTTAGTGTCTACTTTGGCATGTTTTATCTGTATTCCATTGGTCAGGAAATTTCCCCAGACTTTAGGGGACAAGAGTTTGGTGTACAGGTACTGGAAAAATTAGGTTACATTTAACCACATGAATTTTCATATGACTTTCTTAAGCATTAGGGATTGGCTATACAAGTCTTATGGAATTTTAGTAATTTGTTTGTTTGACTAATGTAATGATTTGATGTGAAAGTGGTTGATATTTTTAAATTCTGAAATTTTAGGGATTTAAAAAATGGAAACATTTTAATCATCCTTGATTTTGAGGTAGGGGGCTATTTATCGAGCATGGATTAGAATACCTCTCTTTTTACCCCTTTAAAAATTTGTCCTTAGAAGCTTTTAAGAACTTTGGCAGGATAGCTTGCCTTTGCTCCTGCAAGAGGCCTGCTGTACATGTGTTTAACAGTCAATCTGGTAGATTTAGTGGGTGGTTCTTTTCTTGATGGGAAGCTAGTGGCCCAGCCTTCTTGGCACTTGGTGTTCCTGGAAACAGTCACTGAAGTCCCTGAATGTTACACTGTTGTTTTGCACCTGACTCTGGGATCTGAGTGTGGATCTGTTAGGTATTGTTTCCCTGCCCTGTCACATCTAAGTTAGAACAAGAAAGAGAACCACGTCAGGCAGCTTGGGTCCTCTTGGGTGCTAGTGACTGACCTTATAGATCTCTAGGGACTACTAACTATAGTGACACAGGTCATTTTGATTTGGTTATAGTGGTGGAAGAACTAAGGCTTTTCTAGAATTTAAATTTCTACCTTTTTGGAACTCTACATAAAAATTACCACATAATCGATGAAGTATTGGTGGGGTGTTGCCAGTGTTTGTCTTATACAGTGCATTGCTTTTGATAGTTAATTTTTAGGGCACTTATGAAGGTGTTCTCTTTGTATGTTTAAGAATGAAGAGAATTCAGTTCAGGAGAAATGTTAATCTTTTTACATTTTGTTGAAATTTATTTTTCTAGGAGCTATATGTACTTCATGTATATAGTCTTGGCCTTTTCCTTCTTGAAATGCTGGAGGATAAATGTTAGTGTTACCACATAATAGGTGAAGTATTGCTGGAGTGTTGCCAGTGTTTGTCTTCTACAGTGCATGCTAAGTTGCCTGGGGAAGAGCTTTTGGAGGACTATTTTAAATTTTATTTTTATTATTACATGTGTATAGCACGTCATATTTACATTCCTTGTGGGAAGTTGGTAATGTGCATAACACATCTTAATTTCTCTTTTTTTTTTAAGACACGATTTCACTGTGTAGTCCAGGCTGGCCTTGAACTCACCATGTAGCCCAGGCTGACCTCAAACTCATGGCAATCCTGCTTCAGCCTTCCAAGTGCTGGGATTATAGGCGTGTACTGTCACACCTGGCATAATTCCTTTTTTTTTTTTTTTTTAATTTTTGTTTTTATTATTTATTTATTTACTGATTTTTTGGTACTGGGGATCAAACTCACAACCTCACACTTACCAGGCAAGTGCTTGAGTCACTAAGCTAAATCCCTGGCTCTGATTCCTTATTTTAAAAATCCTCTTTCCCAGCCGGGCATGGTGGCGCACACGTTTAATCCCAGCACTTGGGAGGTTGAGGTAGGAGGAGCATTGTGATTTCGAGGCCAGCTTGGGCTAAAATGTGAGCAAGGCCAGCCTGAGCTACATAGTGCGACCCTGCCTCAAAAAAAAATAGGGCCAGGAGTTTGGCTGAGTGGCTTAAGAGCCTGCTTGGCAGGCCCAGGGTTGTGAGTTTGATCCCCGGTACTGACCAAAACAAAAAACAAACAAACAAACAAAAATCCTGCTTCCCCTGCCTCCATTCTCTACCCATCCATTGATCCCCTTCCCCTTTTTTTGTACGTAACACATCCAAATTCGTTTTTTCATCCCTTATCCATTCCCTCCCTGTCCTCTCCCTCTCCAACTCTTTATCTCCATCCCTGCTGAGAACAATCTCCCTGCTTTCTATTATCTTTTATTTTTATTCTGGGTTTCTTATATAAGAGAAACAACATGATATTTAAGTTGGTGTGTGTGGTTTATTTGACTTAACGTTGAGTTAAATACATCATATATTGAGACATGGAGGACTATTTTTAAAGGGCTAAACAGAGTTTATTATAACGAGAGGCCTGAGTATGACTTGGAACTAGTATGTAGAATATATCAGGTGCAGAAAATAGCAGTTATAAAAGTATGAAAGTGGAAAGTCTAGTGAGTGAGACACAGAGTGTTTTGGGGCATATAAAATCAAGAGCTAGGTTTTCAGTTTGCTGGAAATCTTAGTACATCACAGTGTTATGCCACCCACATGATGAAAATCAGTAAGGACCCAGTGTAGGTTATGAAACTCAATTATGTTCTCATAGCATTGAAGATGTTGAAGATGCTGAAGATGCTTGTATGATGTTGTTTGGAGGGTTGACAGGGGAAGGAACATTTGAAAATTGGGAAAATCTTAGAGATTCCTTAGTTAGAGGTTTGTTTGCTGGGCTTTTAAATGTGGTGACTTTGAAAAGACAGAGTTTCAGGAAAAAACTGGTTGAACTTGGAGATCAAATCTCAGGCATACCACTGATAACTTGTAGACTTTATGTAGCATTTAGGATGAGAGTCGGGACGGTCAGGAGCCTCTGAAAACCTTTTGAATTTCATTTGTGTCACATCTTCCCCATTTCCTATTCATGTGGCGCTGAAATTTTTCAGTTGTGAAAATTAAACACCTTTGATTCTTTTGCATGCCATTTTCAAAGACCAGCCAAAGTTTCATGAGTTTTCTCTTCCTTTCATCCATAGTCTGGACATGCTAGAGTTCATAGACGTATTATAAAATTTGTGGTTTTCTAAATCCTTAAATATTACATGTATTATTTCTCTCAGTAGATGGTACCATCTTTAAATCTTGTGTTAGCACCTGGCAGAAAGATTCAGTGGTCCCAGAAACTCTATGTGTGAAACAGTAGCGTGTTAGGAATCTTATGTCACAGCCACTTGCGACTGTATAATGCTTTTCAGTAACTCCTCATAATTTCACCATTTATAAAAAGGAATAGTCACAGAGAATATTCTATATTATTGCAACAGTAAGAATAACAGAAAGGGAATAGGAAAATGCAGAAGATACAAGGTGGCTATTAGTCATTTTGAATTAGGAAGGGGTTTTGCATGAGAAGTTAGGAGAAAAAATGTTAAGGCTAGGAAGTTAGAAAATTGAAAAGGCTCTTAAGTGCAGGTCTCTATGCTTACTATTGGTGGGGTTTAAGCACATGATAACATCACATGTTCTGAGAGAAGTGGAAGCTAAGTAGTATGTAACGACTGGCAGGAAAGAGTGAGTGGTGGGCAGACAGATTAGAAACAGTGTATAGCATAATAAGGATCTGCTCCGGTGTCTTGAGTTGGAGGATGAGGGGTGGATATTGGTAGTAGAAGGACTAACAGTTGTGGATAACTAACAGTTGGCTTCAAAAGCAAGGAGGTATGGTTCAGTGAATATTATCCTTAAAATTCATATCCAGAAAGTCTTCAAAGATTGGGAAGCATCAATAGGAAGAAAAAACCAAGTGAGAAAAGAATCAGTTTGGGGGTTGTATTAGTCAACTTGGGCTGCCATAATAAAGTACCAGAGGTTGTGTTGTAGTCAGGGCTTACAAGGGGATAGATTTAATACAGGACACATAATTTATAGGATTATTTTATAACAGTCACCTAAAAAGTCAGTTGTAGGAGAGTGCAAGAGATTGGTCCACGCATTAGAGATAAGAATCCAGCGGTGGGCCTGAATCCCATGGCAGTGTCCTGCCTGAGTCCACCTGAAGACAAGCTCATGGCAATGTCTTCTGTGAGTCCAACTGGAGGGCTAAAGCCCAAGACAATGTCTCATGCAAATCTGTGTCAAGTATCTGCACTGGGAAAGCCCACAGGTTAGTGGTTGGAGCTTGAAAGTATGTTCCAGTGGGATGAAGGATCTGTGCCAGCTGGCTGAGGGTTCTGCACTGGAGCCAGGAAGCCTTTGCTCAAGGTAAGGACCAGGGCTTTCCCAAAAAGAACCACAACCATCCTCAGCAACAGCGAGGACTCGAGTTCCTCTAACAGTGTAAACAGCTGAATTCCTATCAAGAAAACTAGCATGACAAGCTTCTCCAGGAGAATCAACAGCACACCGTCTTCCTTTCCGGTTCTGCTTTTATACTACTGGCAGCAGTCCTCCAGTGGGCCTTTCACACCCAGAAACATAGATTCAGTTGACTTGTAGTTAATCCACCACAGGTTGGGTAGCCTAAACAACAAAAAATCCAGTTTTTCTCAGTTCTAGAGGTTCAAAGTTCAAGATAATATGCTGACAGGGTTGTTTTCTGGGAGACCTCTCTTTTTGACTCGGAGTGGTGCCTTCTGTTTCTTCGTATGGCCTTTCTTCTGTGTGTGTGTGTGTGTGTACAGAGAAATCTCTTTTGTCTCTTCTTGTATGGACACTAGTTCTGTTGGATGTGGACCTCATCCTATGATCTCATTTAATTTTAATTGTTTCTTTAAAGTCCGCATCTCTAATATATCATCATATTGAGGATTGGGGTTTCAACACATGAATTTCAGAGGTACTGTTCAGTCCATAACAAAAGTAAAGGTATTTAATTTCTCTGGAGATGAGCAGAAATGAGTCTGTTTTCCTACAATTTCTAATCTACAGTTTTTCAGTGTAGAAGGGAAATGCTTTCTGATCTATCCAATTGGCCAAAGCTTCCTGTCCCACCCTAGTGATTCAGTGTTTCCAACCTGCAGATTTTTTCCCTGTCACCCTGTACAGCAGTTTCTAACCAACTCTACCATTTAGATTTGGGTTTTGACAGTTGATACACAATTGATTTCTTCTCTAACCTCTTCAATTTTATAGTCTGACCTCATGTTACAAAGTGCTTTTAAAGGCACCGTGTTTATGCTTTAAAAGCCACTTAAACAGGACATAGAGTTAAAAAGACACGATGCTTTTGCCACAGGTGTCCAGAGGGTCTTAGCAGTGTTTTCACTAAATGTCTGCTGACATCTGAGCTCTTCTGAGACCTTTGAGCCCCTGTTACTCAAGAACATTAGAAGTCAAGTGTTTATCATGGAACCTGTGATATTTGTGTTGAAAATGCTAAGAAATATGAAGCTTGGGGTGTTTTGTTTGTTTGTTTTGTGTTCGCTGTACTCACACAACAAATCACAGCTTCTTAAATGAGGTTCTAGTTTTGAAACTGTAAAGGGGAAATTAGCAGTGTAACTGTCATATCTAAAATATAAAACCAAAGCTCTGGGAAGCATGGATAATACCCAGTTACATTAACTAGTTAACTGTTGTTTTTCTGTCTCTTTAGGGTAACTATTGGAGATCCATACCTTTAACTTTCTCTTGTGAGCGACTGCAGTTGGACTTTTAGCTTTGTTTAGGTTTAGGTTTATAGGTTTGTGAGATGAGATGGAAGATTCTAGTTCCTTCAGTGTGGCCTCAGTTTTGCTTAAAAGTGAATTCCCAAAGCAGCCAGTGTACCTGTGATTAATCCTAAGTAGAAAACCCAATCTAAAGCCAAAAACATTTTGTTTTGTTTTACCTGTGCAAACACCGAATGGGAAAAAAGGATGTGTAGGTCTCTGAAAATGTGGTTTCAAATGGTTTGATGAAAATATCCACAGTCTTTTCATTCAGTCAGATGTTTCAGTATTTTTGTGCCCTCTCACATTTATTTTCAACCACAAAAATTTATTTCAAGAATCCCTTTTTGACGTCTAACTGGTATTCATTATACCTGTTAGATCTGTTTTGTTCCCATTATGAAATAAGTGAGCAGCAGTAGGACCTATCACTTTTTAAAAGAGCGATTTTCCAGCCAAAAAATGATTCAGGAGAAAAGTTCCTGCTTACCGAAAGCTTTTTAAAATTCTTAACAGCAGCTGCTGTTTTTTGTGTGTGTCATAATAGATTACCCAATCATTATAACTGGTTTCCCTTTGAAAACTTTGGTTTCAGGTGTTAGAAATGAATTGATTACTTTACTCTAGAAGCATAGTTCCCCCGACCTCTGAGTGTCAATCTGTTTTTTAAAAATGGTGATGTTTTGTAAAAGCTCGAGTGATACAAAAAGTTAACTGTGTTTTACAGTGAGAGTCTATCCCTCCTCCCATTTCAGACTGTTTATTTCCTTTTTGGGGGAAATGCGGGAGAGATACTAGTCACCAGTTAAGGTTTCCATCATAATGATTAAAGTGACAGATAGTAGATACAACAAATCATTTAGGAAGCAATTTCTTGCCATTTAGATTGTGGATCTCAAGATCACTTAGCTGAGGGATTACCTACTGAGTATGTGGAAGTCATTTTAAGACAAAATAAGATATGCGAAAATGAAAGTTGAATAGAAAATTCTGTAGGTGGCCAAGCTTTAAGCTGTAGGTGTCGGGTTTTAAGTTTAGAGAGTTATTTTGAGTAATAATTGAAGTTTAACCAAATCGTAGTACCAAATTTAACTGTCTTTTAAATAATGTGTGGCCCCAAAAATTCAATTGAGGATGTGCATTCATTTAATATAGTGTCTATAGATTCTATAAGTATAATGTATCACTTAATATATAAATTAACTATTAAAAGATGAATAGCTTTCCCTAGTCTGATTGTTGGGTGCTTGCTGTTCTTGCTAGCTAATAGTCCAGTTGTCTTATTGAAGGTCTTTTATAGTGGCTTTCAATCTTGGCTGCACATTAGAATCGAATTGAGTGTTTATTAAAAATAACGGTATCAGGCCCTTAGGAGACACTGTTACTTAATTGTTCTGGGGTGAAACAGTATAAGGGTTATTCTGTTTTACTGATGTGGTATGAAGACCACATGCTTTGGAGTCTGATAAACCTGACTTGGCAAATTTCTGGTTCTGGGCAACTTAGTCTTTTATAAGCCCATATCTTCATTTGAAAAATTAGATAAAATAACCTATTTTATTAGGTTGGTAGGATCATATGTGGTTTATGTCTTTTAATGATGCTTAGCACATTACCTGGCACATCCTGAATTAACCTAATAATAGTTTTGTCCCATGCAAAAGTGCTGTCTCCTTCTTCCAAATGCCTATATACTTTCTGATATTTTTTTTTTTTTTTTTTTTACTTTTCCCCAGGTTTCCATGCTTGTCTTTTCCATTAAAATTTATTTACAGGTCCTATGTTTTATTTTATTCTATTCTTGAGTAAAAGCATATGTTTTACCTTTTAAAGTCTATTACAGTATGGTGGCACATGCCTGTGATCCCAGTACTCATGAGGTGGAGGCAGGAGAATTGCTGTAAGTTCAAGACCATTCTGAACTACGTAGTGAGTTTCAAGGCCAGCATGGAATACATAGCTAGACCCTGACCCAAAACAAAAAAAATCTATTAGACATGAAAAGAAGCTTCTGAAAATAAGTAGAAAAACAGCATCCAAATTTTGAGTAGCAAAGAAACTGGGTCATATGGGTGTCATTTTGGAATTTCAGTGGTTTAGATTTTTGAAAGGCCCTGTTTTGCTCACACTAAAAAGTCTCAGTGACTAAACCGACTGCAAGTTTTCTGCTAGTAGATTTTTTTTTTGAGTATATATGTCTTTTTTTGTCTTATAGGCAAAAAATTCCTCTTTTCTCCTCCTTGGTAAAATTGAGAGTCTTCTTCTTCTCCAAGCTGCTTATAACTTCAGGTTGACTTTCTGAGTGATACATTCTACTTCCACTACTAATGGATAGATTAGCAACAGTCTAAGTGTGTAACTGTCTTTGTATTTTTCAAAAGTGAGTTTTTATTGAACTAAATTTATTAAGAGTAAAAGAGATTCTCTTCCTCTAAACTCTCATTGTTATTCTGGTATGTCAGTAATCACCTTTTAGATTGTTGTCAGCTCGGTAACTCAGGGTCTATGTGTATTTCTAAATCATTTCTCTCTTATGAATCTCAGTATGAAGTAAGCATCTATTTGAGTTTCTTGTCTGGAATAGCTTGAACTATGTAATTTGTCTCTTATAAATTAGATCTTTACTACCTGCATTATTTTGATAAAATGAATCAAGATTTTAATTTTCTTATTAGTTCTTCTTGACTTTCTTGGCATATTTTGGTTTTCAACTACTTTTCCTGTTATTTTTTTTAAAAAACAATGTACATAATGTGGGATTTCTTGGGAGTTCTTCTGGAAGGTGATTTCAGTAACAGAGATGAATGCTCCCATGGAGACACAAATGTTTCTGATGTCCTTGGAAAGATTCAGAAATCTCTCGAGTTCAGCCAGCTTTACACAGTTAACGTCCAATGTAGAGTGTAGCATCAGTGAAAATGTTTTTCCAGTAGATCAATCAGGATTCTGGGTGACCTCATCTCTTCAACGGTGACCTTTTCTGGTTACTGCCAGAGACACCAAAGTCTAGAATTCTTACGTAGGTCACCCTCTCTTCTTTGGGTCTGTAAATTAAATGAAGAGGTCAGATAAGCCTCCTTGGAGTGGGACCCACCCAGAGTGTTTTCTTCTGGAAGAATTTCATAAATTTCTCTGATTTTGATTTGTTGTTCTGTTTGGGCTGGATCTCACACTTCAGAAAAGTTGACCCAGACCTTGGGCAGCTGCTAATTGGCAGAATAGAGCCAGTTTTTTGTATTTTGGTTGATTAGTACCTGGAGTGGGGGTTTGGGTTAATGGAATGTGATGGAGTGAAGGTTGGGTTATGTAGTGGTTCCAGGTTGAAGGGGATTTTTTTCCCCTTTTCTGAACCCCACCCACCTACATTTTCCTTTAAAAAAAGTACTTGTAACATTTGGGAAATATGGGATTAAAAATTAATGTTTCATCTTAATGACATTTGATTTTTAAGGGTAGCTGTAGTAACTGAAAATGTGTAAGTTCTTTTTTTTGTGTCGCAGGATAAAGAAATGGAAATTTTCGAAAGCTGACACAGTATACTTTGATCTATACCTGGACCCACTTATTTTGTGGCTGTTCAGTTATATGAAGACATCTTCATATCTTCTGTGTGTCTTTGGTAAACACTTATTTTCATTTTCTTGGCTTGTTGAACTATGCTGTTATGAACTCGCTATAAGTGGCTTTCCATACTTCCCTATTCCTAACAGTTCCTCAATGTTTGTATCAAGCTAAGTGCAATAGGAAGTAAAAATGTGTGGCCAGTTGTGGTGAGGGGCTGATGGGTTTGCCAGCTTGGTGTTTTGGCAAGGAAGGGTGTTTAAAATAATTTGGCACATTCTCTATTATCACAGTCATTTCCAAGATGCTTGCAAATCCACAGTAGGATGTACATAATTTCAGAGGAGAAACTGAAAACGTTTCACTTTATGAAAAACTTACCACATTTCTCAGTTTGCCCTAAACTGGCAATATTTTTTTCCCACCAAGTCCAGTGAAATGCACTTACTGTGCTCATTTTACCTGCAGATATTGTTTCTTGTACATTGCCTGTTCACTGAGCTGTGATTTCCCAAATGAATCTGCTGATTAAAAAGCTAACTGGCAGTGTGGTATAATGAGACTTACAGACTGGGGACCCACCTTTGCCCCATCTGAATCAGTGACACTGAACCAGTGTCCGGGCTTCATTTCCTTCATTTGAAGGAAAGCAGTGGTTCATAATGGAAGGTATCCAGAATCTCTCTAACTTCTGCAGTTTCCATCGTTGTAAAAGTCTGCGTATGGAGCTTCTATGGGCTGCATGTGACTGTATCCGTAGGAAGAGACTCCTCAGGACTCAGGTTATGTCTTACCTTTTCCTTTCACCCACTCAACACCTCGCATGTGGTATGGCACCATCATCTGTCCTCTAAAGACCAAATACCTTTCTTATTAAGTCTGTAAATGTCATTTCTCTAGAGAGGTTTATTTTGATCACTCTTTCCTTTTTATTCCCATGGCATCCTTTTTTTTCTTCATGGCATATGGAATGCAGTGTTAAACACTAGTCTTTTCCTGTGGCTTGTTAAATATCTGTCCTTCCTAGTAAGTTCCCTGCATGCCTGTTGTTTGTGCAGTGGTATCTGCCCAGCAGTGTTTGATACATAGTATTAAATGGTTGAGTACCTGTGTATTTTACCTACTATTGAAATTGGACAACAGATAGCCTAGTACACATGCCCTTTGTCTTTTCTGAGCCTTTCTTTTTTTTCTGCTGTCAACCAGATATTATAATCTCTCTTTCTCACACATACCAGATTGTGTTCTGTTCTTTCCTAGACAGTAAGTGGGAACTGCTTATCTGAGTCATCTTATGTATCCAGTGCTATGCCCTGCGTATTATAGGAATTACATATCAGTATGAATGCTGTTGTCTTTGTCTTTTACGTGTGTTGACATTTGAGGCAAATCTATTGTTTTTCCTGTATCCTTCAAGTTGTGACTAAAGCCTTATTTGGGAGTTCTATTTCCAAGGATCCTTGCCGCATTTATTTAGTAACAAACCTTGTTTTCAGATTAGTACTATTCATGACCATTCTGTAATTGTCTGGAACTGTCCTGGCTTTTCGTATTCTCTGAAGTTATGTGTTTCTTCAGTTTAACAACTTTGGTCTTGGTTGCAATTGCTCCATTTAAGTGGTTCCCAGATTGTGGGCTGAGAATCTTGCTGTTGTCTATTTTTGGCACTTTGAGCATTTTCTTTTATGTTTACAGACTAGTTTCTCCTTGGCTACTTTTATTTTGGAAACTGAAGTGTAAAAGATGAGGTAAGGATAATTTTTCCCAGTAAGTCATATGGAAGTTGAACTTCCAGAGAATAGAGGGTGATTACCTTTCACAAGTAGTAAATTCTTGGTATTTCCTGCCCTTTTAAAGTGTGAGTTTGTTGGATACCTAGAAGATAGATCAGGTACTCTCTCTAGCCAAATATTTATCTTGGATAGTGTCTTAGTTACTTTTTACTCGTTGCCGAGACAAAATACCTGACGCCCAAAATTAGGGAAGGAAAAGTTTTTCGGGAGTTTCAGTCCATTAGTTGGCTCCAAGTCAGCATGGCGGGGCAGGGCTTCCTTTCATGGCAGCCGCGAGCAGCAAGGCGCGCTGGCGAGTGAGAGTGAGCAAGAGGCCGAAGCGGAAGACCTGCCTTCCCTTACACTGTATGTCAGCTCCACCCTTGGGTGGGCACAGCACTCACATTGCCAGACAACAAACCAATAACAAACCAATAACTCAGCCCCATCAAATTATATGAGGACTTGGGGGTACATAGTATACCCAATACAGATAGTTACCTTGGGATATCTAGCTGAGCTGTCTGTCTAATGGGAGAGGTGATGCAGGCCTACTGAGCAGCTGAGATGGAAAAGTAGGAAGAAAGGAAAAGACATGATGCTGTACATTCAAGACTATCAATGCAGACTGACTTCCTGTTTTCTCCTGAGCTAACTTCCTCCCCACAGCCACCTTCACTTTTCTTGCTTTGTGATATTTATCTTTTGTTTTGATTTTCACTGTGCCCAAGTCAAACATGGGTGGTTAGGCAGACTTACAAATAGTTTTTTAAATCACTAAATTTAGAACAAATTGCCTTAACAGCAAAATACACCAAGTATGTAGCTTTACGAAGTAATTTTCTTGGCATAGAATGTATATGTTAAGTATCTTCTGGTTTAATCTTAGTTCATAGTTCTGGCTCATTAAAATGTCTTAATCTTTTATGTGTTCAGAGTACCAGACACTTAATAATAACCACAGCTTACTGTCAATGTGTTGATCATGCTGAGAGCCTCTGTGTTTAGTACAATGCTAGGCTCTGAGCAAATGCTCACTATGTACTCTGGTTATAAATTATTCCAGAATATCTGTTGTATATGATTCTGAAAATGACATCTGAATATCGTTGTCTGCTGTGTAGTCCAGTGTTTGGATTTGGCTATCAACTTGAATATTTTTACATTAAAGAAATTTTTCTCAAATATTTGATGCTGTAATCTGTAGAGGTTTAAATATTTGGTACTTGGGACATACATGCTAAGATTATGTAGTTCCTAGTCTTTACTTGCAGGTAAGTTAAAGGAGAAAAAATACCCTTTTTAATAAGGGAAGAACATGTACCCTGGTCTGTATGGAGGAGTATATATTCATTTGAATTGCCTAATTTACAGTGATTATGGCACTTTGACCTTATGATCATTTAGAAAGGTGATGTTAGAAAGGAGAGTGAGAGCAGAAAACAGATCTCAAGAAGGTCAGTGCTTTAGAAACAGTACCCTATTTTATATCATGTCTGACAATTTTTGTAAGTTGTTCTTTTTATCTGTGATTTAACTTATTTCTGTAAAAAAAAACTATTGTCTAGGAAGAGTGAGAAAAATTATATAGAAATTATTGTTAAAAATTTGTCAGCCGTCACTGAGCTACGGAGAAATAGTTGAGGACTGGTGGCCATTGTCTTTGAACTTCATGAAAGCTTCTGTTTCTTCCTGGTCCATTTCCACATTTTGTTAGTTATCTGCTAATACAGGACCTAGGAAAGGCCACTTCTAAGCCTGACTGATGTGAAAGCTCAAACTCCAAATTTCCCACATGCTATATGATATTGAAACTTATCTGTTCTTGGCTTTTATTTATTTGAAAACCTTAACTGTCTTGAAGAACCAAAGTCTTCGTTTTATTGTTTATTTTTGTGCTGGGGATTGGACCCAGGGTCTTACATTTGCTAAGTGCTGCCATTGAGCAATAACACTTGACCTGAACATTTCATTTAATAGAAATTGATGCAATTAGTTCTAATGTTTTAAATATAAGGAATAGTAGCTATATTTGGCAACTCTAGTACACATAATTTTCATTTGAGTTTAGGCTGATTCATTACACTTAATTCTGTGACACTGACACTTAATGATATTGGTAGTTACGGATGTGAGCTAAGAGCTGTATTTCACATCTGATGTTCACATATTCTAGAATTTAACTTTCATAAAAGCATGGTAAATTGACTAAAACTATCATGAGAAAATGAATATACAACAATCCATAGGGACTTAATACTTAATTTTTTTTTCACCCAAATTGCAGATATTTGATACATGGAAAGCCATTTTATAAGTTTATTAGATTGGAAATTTATCTTTAAGGGTTGATGACAATCGGGTGTCAAGGGAGAACCATAACACTTACTAGTGTCTAAATTTAAGTAGAATTTGAGAACTTCAAGTTCTGTTCCCTAGTGTGTAACTAAACTACTATTTTTGAATCACACACTAGATTAATAAATGAATGTGACAGTCGTAGTGTACTATTGTTCAGTTTCAGCTGTTAGTCTCTTCTTAGTTCATTGGGCCCTGGAAGTAGAGAGAATCACTCTTGGTAAAGTGTAGGGTTTTGCAAAATAGGTTACATGTTTTGCTGTGCTTTACCTCATGATAGAAATTAGACCAGAAGAAATTCAAGGGACTTTTTTGGGGGAAGGAGAAAATTAGCACAGCTTCCAAGGTGGGAAAGAGGCAATAGCATTAAAATAATAGTTCGTAACCTTAAAAATTTGCAGTTGATAGAGAATAATTTAATGTGCCCTATAAAACCTTCAGTTTTGGAGTGCCTCCAGCTTTTTATTTCTTGCTGTGTCCTTTTAGTTAAGGAAAAGAGACAAAAAGTAGTTTTATCTTGGTCTTTGCTTGAAATTACTGAAATCTTCAACACTGAAAGTTTAAGGGATTTTGGGAAGACTGTCATTATTCATTGTGTTGTGGTGTCTTCTCTTTGTCCCTGCTTCTTATAGAAAATTCTCTATTTCTACAGAATAGGAAGAAATTGAGAGTTAATTAGCTGATGATTTTAACCAAGTTTTAATTGCTCTGATTTTTCCATGTACAGTCTTATAGTAGTACTTAGAAAACAATACAGTTAACAAAATAGCAATTTTGGGTGTATGGAGGAATGCATTAGATTCTGCTTCTAAGGAAATCAGCTCCTGTCAGTATTTGTCCCCAAACTGTCCATTCACCCTTCTATGGTATAAAGCAGTTAATCTTTAGTGGAACTTTGCTTTCTACCTCTCATACCTTCAAAGAATTTCTGCAAGGCCTGGAACCTTGTCTCAATTCTACCACCTGCCTACCCCTTGTGCTGGTTTGAAGCCAGTTTTCACAGGAATTGCTCTGGGCACACTGAAGACAGCAGAGAAAGTGTGAAGTGAGATGTTTTTACACCTCTGTTTTGTCCCTGCTTACCCTCTGCTCCACCTCCAGAATGTAATTTGTGGTATGCCATGAAACAGCTTTTAGAGAGTTTAATGTAGAAGTTGTTCAATGTTAATTCAAGGGCTTCTAATGTAATGCAAAGTGATTTTTATTTTTTTGTATGTGTGTGCTGCTTTTCCTCTTCCCCCATCCTAAGGACAGAGCACTTGATGTGTCCCGTTCTGTCTTTCTGGTATCAAAATATCTAAGTAGATATGGATTAACTTTCTCTTCAGCTCCCTGAAAGGACAGAATATACTTTTATTGTTAATTTTTTGTGGACAAGATGACTTTATGCTCTAAATCCAAGGACATACTGAATAGACATTCCAAAATGGATCCTATTTTGTAATGCTTTGAATGTTATATATTTATATATTGTATGTTATATGTTTATATACTATGTTATATTTTAGTAACATAGCTTTGATTTTTTTTAGCCTTGTTTGTTGCTGTGCTTATTTAATAGCATATTTTCATAGAAGACTAGGCCAACAATTGAAGATCCACAGTTTGTATGACCAGGAATGTCTGAAATAGTTAGATTCATTCCCACTGCAACCCATCACTAGTTGCATCACTGTAGTGCTGTCTACAGTGACGTTTCCAAGCATGCTGTACTAGGAATGCTGACCCCCAACCCCACTTCTTTGGCCTTCTAGATCTCTACCAACATGATAGAAACTGTGTATTCTTCATTGTGATTGACCTGGAGGCTGCAATACTCTTTTACTTGGGATTCAGTTCTATCAGGGACCAGAATATCAAAGTAGTAGTGGGAAAACTGGGGAGAACATACCCCATTTATAAAGGTAACCTGATGGACAGTAGCTGTGTGGAAATGTAGGTGCTGTTGTCACTGCCACCCACCCCAGGCAACCAGATTTTAAAAAGAAAATGTAAAATTGTTCAAGGTATTGAGCATGACTAATAATTTAAAAGAAATGAATAGACAAAATAACATGTTTACAGACTACCTTTTGTCGTGACAAGTTCTGCAGGTCTTCATGTCTCTGTCCACTCTTCCATCTGCCTACTGCCTTTCTCCCAGAAAGGAGGTTTAATGA
Source organism: Dasyprocta punctata (assembly GCA_004363535.1). Lineage (NCBI taxonomy): Eukaryota > Metazoa > Chordata > Mammalia > Rodentia > Dasyproctidae > Dasyprocta > Dasyprocta punctata. The sequence continues at coordinate 217,283 of RJWM01000088.1, read as the reverse complement.
AATGTATGTATTTTTACCTTTTTTCTTATTTCAAACATGATCCTGTAACCTTTTTGCATCTTTATGAATTAAGCAGTCTTGCTTTTATATTTTAGTTTTATTTTTGATTTTATTGACAGTCAACTTATTTGAATGCATAATTCCATTTATTTGAATGCATAATGTATTCAGAATGCATAATGTATTCAGAAAACTTTGACTTTTCTTCCAGTTGGTCAGGATCACTGTTGGGTCTTATACATTGTGCCAGTATGTGTATGATGAACTTTACGTCATGAAGAATGTCACAAGTGGTCACCTGGCTTTTGTTTCTGTTGGTCTTAGTTAATGTATAAGCAACTTGATGGGTAGAGATGTACTTTGTGCTTTCATCAGTTCGTGTGTGTGTGTGTGTGTGTGTGTGTGTATGTCTTTTTGGGACAGTGTTTTGCTATGCAGTTTAGGTTGGTTTGAACTCACTTTGTGGCCCAGTCTGGCCTTGAACTTGCACTGATCCTCCTACCTCAGCATCCTGAGTAGTCAGATTACAGGCCTGAGCCCCCATGCCTGCTGGTCAGATCTTTTTTTGTTGTTTTGTTTTGTTTTTTTTGTTTTTGTACCAGGGATCAAACTCACAACCTCATGTCTGCCAGGCAGGCGCTTACACCACTGATGTAAATCCCTGGCCCTATCTTTTTTTGAGACAGGGTCTCACTATGCAGTTCAGGCTGGCCTTGAACTCACTTTGTAGCCCAGGCTGGTCTCAAACTCACAATGATCCTCCTACCTCAGCCTCCCGAATGTTGGAATTAAAGGCGTGTGCCACCATGCCCGGCTCTGCTGGTCAGATTTTAATACGAGAAGCCTGTTGGTTTTATTCTCAGCAACTCAAAATAGGGTCATTTTCAGTTAGAGCAAAAAGTTACTTTTGAGAAATGCTGCTGTGACTTGGCCTGTGATGATGTTTTTTCTTAGCCTGATAAGGGTGAAATTGAATGTAGTGGTGCAGTGGAAGTTTTCTTCAATCTCAGTTTACTACTTTGCTTCTACCTCAGCAATTTCCTTCCCCCTTATCCTTCTTACTCTTCTTAGAATGGAGAATGAATAATTGTGTTTTGAGTTCTAAGGCCTCCAGTTCCTAGGTCTCTGATGTGAATCCTTGATATGAGCTTGATAAATAAAAGCATGTGTGGGTGGGGCCGAAGGTACAGATGACCTCGTAAGCCATTCTCCTTTCTCAGTAGTGATTCTCAACCAGAGGTTAACAATCAAAATCAAGTTAAGGAACTCTGTAAAATATATCTAAACCGGGTATGGTGGCACATGCCTGTAATCCCAGTGCTTGGGAGGCTGAGGCAGGAGGATCCTGTTTGAGACCAGCCTGGGTTACAAAGTGAGCTCAAGGCCAGCCTGAACTGCATAACAAGACCCTGTTTGAAAAAGAGAAAAAAATCAATCAATCAATCAATCAGTCTATGTATCTATTTAAGACAGAGTGCACTGTGGATCTCCACGCCCTTTACAAAGAAAGAGTGAAAAGTTTGGGTTTGGGGCCACAGGTTCCTTCAGAAAATTGGTTTGAGGGTCCTTTGTCCAAATCACCTGAGATTAAAGTAGTAGATGATGGTGAAAATTTTTCTTTTTAGGCTGATCTGACAGAGATTATAGTCATAACGAATCTAAACTAGGTAGTAGTTGCTTTATGAAAGTCTTGTCAGTGGCAAAAGGCTTCATTTACTGCCAAGTAGTTTAAATGTTAAATTTTAGAAACTGGCACTTTTTATAGGTAGAGTTGTAGCAGGAAATGGGTATTCAGAAACTCAAAACCAGAAAAACTTCAGCCTGCATTTCTTTATAATTTCAGACTTTTGTAGTGAGGCATCTAGTTTAATGTTAAACACATTGCGAACCCTATGCATAATCTCCCGTTATTCTTTAGCATTTTGAACATTGGGAAACAAAATGCTTTATTTATTATTGCTCACATACTTATCGAAACGCAATACCTAAGGTGGTAGTTTCTATCGCAGTACTGACTTTGCCCCTTTTTTTTTTCTTAATGAAATACTTGGCATAGGTCCAGGAGACAGATTACTATTCTTGGTTATAGGTTCTTCAAGGTTTCCTTGCATGCTTTAGACTTCTTTGAGCAAGATTGTTCAGGAGAGGCTCCATGAGGGGTAGAATGTTTTGTGCACCTTTGTTTTCCCAGTGGTTAGCACAGTGCCTTGGCACCTCTAGGGAACTGGTGAGGTTACTTTCTGGCCTTGGTTAGTGTCTTCTGCATTCTTTTTCTGGATGATAGTCTGAGTAGCAGATCTCGTCTGGGCTGGAGGAGACAAATATTAACTTTGGCTGTGTTCTTGGTTTCATATTTAATGAGATCTGCTTATTTTAAATTAGTGTGATAAGAATGGACCATGCCTGTCCAACTCTCTGTTACTAAGGATTACCTTCTTTTAAGAAAGACTTGTTGGTAGATTTTTTTTTTAATACTAGTTCAGCTTGAAGTTTGAGCTTATACTCTAAGAATTAGTGTATTTGGACAGGATATGTATATGTGTTACTAATGGATCATGACAGCCTACTATAATCAGTTTTCTTCTTTATATACAACCTGGGATGACTTTGACCCTTTGACATTATAGCACATAAGGCTATAATGGAAAATCTCTCCAAAAGTCATTTTGGAAGCTGGGCATGATGATGCATGTCGTATCCCAGCACTTGGGAGGCTGAGGCAGGAGGATTGCTGTGATTTGGAGGCCAGCCTGAACTGCGTAAGTGAGACCCTGTCTCTGGGGGTAGGGGGAGAATGTCTTGGGAAGGAATGTAAAACCACATGGATAATAAGTGAGAAGTTTTTCAGTTGCCATCTTGAATTCCATGTCAGAGCCATCATCCTCTTTCTTTTTGCCTTTCTCTGCATTTATTACCAAGGAGACAAAGGTAGGTAAGACTCATGTGGTAGGTATGTGATTTTAGCACCACAGAGGAGTTCTGTGGCCCAGCTCAGTGGTTCAGGAGGCTTGCTGAAGGCAGTGCGCCCCCTCTTCCTCTTCCTATCCTGGGGATGTTTCTTTTAGACAGGGAAAGAAAGGTAGTGAGGCTTTTGCAGATTGAGAAAAGAGGTTGAGTAACAGTGGGAAGCAGGCCGGGGGTGGGCGGAAATCCAAGAGTTTGTTAGATCTTATTGTGTGCCAGGGGAGCAGTGGGCCTGTGGATGGAGAGATAAGTAGGAACGAGGTCAAGTTGAATGTCTCACAAGGGAGCTGAGATGTCACTTTGTAGGCAATATGGAGTCAGCAAAAGCCTCACAAAGAGAGATTGTTGTGGGTTGCTGATTGTTTTTAGGTAGATCACTGTGCCATGTATGGAAGGTAGGCTGGAGAAGGGGCAAGCCCGGAGGCAGAGAGAGTAACTAGGAGGCTCTAGATGGAATCTCAGCCCTGCAGTACCCGTGTACTGAAATCCTCATTTGTAAATTGGAGATAATATGTATTGCTCATAGTGCACAAGAGGATTAAATAAGATTTTATTTGTAAGATCTCTAGTTTGAGGCCTGGCACAGAGTAAGGAATCAATACGTGCTAGTTTATTTTTCTTTCTCACTTTTTCCTATCATCTTTTAGTCACAGGAACTGTTGAATTCCTTGTAGAGGCAGTCTCATTGTCTGTGCCTCATATTTTTAGCAAAAGATACCCAAATCTGTGGAGAATTCTGGACAGCATCTTACTATTCTTTTGATTAAACATGATCTTCAAGCCACAGTTACTGCAGGCTTAGAAAAATAATGTTTAAATTCAGGTTATCTTGAAAATCATGATAGCAGAAAGATAGGAGAAGACTGTATGGTCTTACAGGGATATTATGTATTTGGGTCATTTCCTTGATCCATGAATTGTAGACACTAGGACACCATATAATAGATCTCATAATGTGCACATTATCAGTCTAGATTCTAGAGTGTAATCATGGATGAGACTTCTTGAATTATGAATAATAAATCCAAATGTAAGTTGAAGATACTGGGATCATCCTCCGAGTTCTTACTAGTGTTTAAATGTTAAAATTCCAAGAGATTGAGCAGCTGAGCATGAGACGACAGAGTTGGGGAGGATGGAAGGTACTGGTGCTTTTTTGTGGGAAGGAGCATATAGATTTAAAAGTAAAGTACATTAAAATACACAATTCAATGTGAAACACTTCAGAGGTCTTAAGTGTTCCTTCAGTATTTGGATGTCTGTCTTAATTGGATGTCTTAAAAATTGTAGCAATTTTAAGTAAAAATTTCTATCTTTGCTAGTCACCATTTGTGACAGTGTGTTAAATGTAGTTTAATGTAACATCAGCTTCAGAGGCCCAGGATAGGAGATGATAGTCATAGTTAGAAGTGCGTATATTTATAGCTGGGTGTGGTGGTGCATGCTTTTAATCCCAGCACTCTGGAGACTGAGGCAGGGGGATGATTGTGAGTTTGAGACCAGCCTGGGGTACAAAGTGAGTTCAAGGTGAGCTTGAACTGCATAGTGAGACCCTGTCTCAAAAAATAGGGCTGGGGATTTAGCTCAGTGGCATAAGTGCCTGCCTGCCAGGCACAAGGTTGTGAGTTCGATCCCTGGTACCAAAAAAAAAGAAGTCTGCATGTTTTGCTTTCTGCCCAGAGATCCCTTTTCGTGTTAAGAAGTTCCCAGCTGAATTCTGTAACCTCATTGCCCATTTAAATGGGGTGTGGGATGGAAACCAAGCCTTGATCTGAAAGACAGATAAACATGCTTTCTATGGGAGCATTTCAAAGAGGCATCTTCCTTTGTTCAACAATAATAGCCCCTAATATTCACTTAGCACTTTAGAACTCTACAATGCTTTGACATATTATCTGTTAAAATATATGTATATAATAAAAGCTTTTAAAGAGAACATAACCCCTTTACCCTTTCTTTTCTTCCCAGCATGGAAATAATTCAAAGGCCAAATATGTCTTTGTAGTTTGAATTGTAAGAAAAATTTCTAGGTAAAAATGTGGCCTGTGATTGTATTTGTACCCTTTTGCCTCCTCACCCTATGGGAGATAGATACTACTCCTCAGGAACACTTGGGAATATGCATATACATACTTATACACCTTATATTACACATACATATTGACATGCTTGCTGCATAGTTCAGCTCTAACTTAACTCCTAGGAACTTCTGGAAGTTGAAATCTGTTTCACTTTAATGCTATTAAGATAAATGTGAAGTAGGAAGTCTGAAGTAGAAGTAAGTTGAGGTGCTTTGCTGTGTTAGATGGCCATGGATCATTGTTTAGGAAGCTAAGCATTTTGACCCATGTTGCTTTTACAGAGAGATTTGAGGTTTGGGGTGGGAATGTGTGCCTCCATGGATAGAGAAAGTGGATGAGAACTGAGAATAAGAGAGACCTTGCTTAGTCTTTAGTTAATAGCATTACCTTTGTTTTTAAGCACTTTTTCACATTCTTAGGCAGCAGATTAACTAGAAATTTCCCTGTGATACTCTCATTCAGCAATCTCTTCCTCTTTTTTGAAACCACTGTAAGTAAAACAGCACTTTAATTGAATGCAAATTCTTGCGTCTTTTCCTTGAAATGTAGTAAATAACCAGAAGTTTAATTAACATAAAAAGTCACATATGTGTGCAGGCATTTTTTTTCCTAACTAGGATATAGTTTTTAAAGAAATCTGTCTTTTGAGGAAGACAAACCCAACCAAAGGAAATAAAGCAGCTTTCTTGGTGTGAATTTTTTTTTTTTTTTTTTTTTAAAGATCCCTCAGCTTTCCTTTCCAAGTAATTCCTAGTCGTGTATCTAAATCTAAAGTACACATCTCTCTCTCTTTTTTTTGGTACCAGGAATCCAACTCACAACCTCACGCCTGCCAGGCAGCTGCTTACTCCACTGAACTAATAAATTCCTGGCCCTAACATATACATCTCTTGAGAATCTCAGATTTATGCACATCAACTAAAAATAAAAATATTTCATGGGCAAGTACAAGTAAGGCGATCAACATGTCTGAGAGGAAGGAAGCTGGCAACGTGTATTGATCGAGGACTACAGTGGACAGAAGACCAGTACTTTGCTGTCCCTGCTCTCCACCATGCAATTTTCCTGGGGATAACTTTTCTTAATTTTCAGTTCTCCAAAATCCTAAGAAATATTTATGACCTTCAAGCTTTACAAAACAACTACATATACCTTGTTGACATTTCAGATGACTTTATTTTGTTACAAACTACTTGGGGTTTTAACACTAACTATAGCATTTGATTTTCTTTGAAAGTCCTGCTAAATGACAGCAAAGAAAATGTTAGTCTAAGTGGCCAGATGGAGGATTATGGCCCTTTATAACATTTTTGACTTAGCAAATGGTATTTGTGTCCATAAACCTTCCTTATCTTTTATATTCTCTTTAAAATGAGGCATTCTTGTGCTGGAACTTAAATATGACAGTATTTTAGTGTGTCTATCCTACAGAGGAGCTATATTTTTAATCTACCTAATGAAAACACTCAGCTACTGGGATTAATTTGAGGATTTTCAATCAGCCCTTCACAACTTGTACTACCCTGAGGGTGTTCTAATAGCAGTGACTTTTCTAGATGAATGTGAAGTTAATCCAATTTCTATGTTGATTTCTGTGTTAACTGTTTTAATTTAACAGTCTAAATCTATCTGCCTATACCAAGCAAAAACTCATACAAAACTGGGGGAGGGGAAGTAGTTGATTTTATTCTGAACGTACACTTACCCGTTTTTACATTTTATAGCCAAATAATGGCATGGAAATTAATTAGGCCTGCTGAAGTTAGCATGATTCATCACCAGAAAGTACCAGTTTAGCATATTTTCACCTGTAATCAGGATTGAGTTAACCCATGGCTTAACCTTTATTACTCTAGAGGTGTATAAATAACCCTGTTGAAAAATACAGATTTAAATGTTAAATACACAAAATGTAATGTATTTTCATTACCTTTGTCCACTTAATTTTTAGACTTTTTAAGTGGAAGGCTTGAGATATTTTCTTATTTTGAATTCTGAATGCTTTCAGGGCATGCTCATGAGTCAGTTTGTGTGTTTGGTAGTTGTACATACTGAGTTTAGTAGTTGCACCTTTCAGTTTACTGATTTTTTTTTTATTTTACATTTGCTGTTAAATGAATTGGTTGCTAAACCCTTTTGTAAAGGATCTGCATATACAGTGAATAATTTGATACACTACTTATGAACTCAGATTTTTGTACATCAAGTTCACCTAAAGGGGATGTTTTTCACTTCTTTTAACACTATCTTTATTGATCTCTATATTTATTGACAGATTTATTTATTGATCTTCTATTCCTGGTTTCTATTCCTGGTTTTTTTAAGTGTTCTGGTGGCTTGTTTGAATGTAAGCCCTTGAAATCTAAACCAGTCTCTTGAAGATGGATTTAAACAGTTTACTGATATAATTAAAGCAGAGCACATCACAGTGTGTTTCCTTCTGAGTATATCCAAAATTTGACCACTTTTCCCCTGGCATCACCTTGGTCATACTCACTCTCATTCTACCCCTGAATTATTGCAGTTGCTGCTTGGCTAGTCTGCTTCCAAGCTTGCTGAATCCTCTAGCACACCCACGCACAACTTATTTTCATGGTAGCTGCATGCTACTGTTTTGCTGTAAACCTTTCTATGGTTTCCTTTCTTCTTATGGTGACCTTCAAGGCCCCGTGTGGTTTGCCCTCATTACCACTTTGACTCATCTCCTCCCACTGTTTCTGTAGATCCATGCTGTTCTACACAGCAGATCAGTTTTGCCCTGGCTGGTCTCTCTTCCTGGAGTGTTCTTTTCTAGATATTCCCATAGAGCTGTATTTGTTTCCTATTATACCTGTAATGAATTTCTGTAAACTTAGTGGCTTGTCATAAGATTGTTATCTTAGAGTTATGAAGGTCAGGAATCTATCTAAAGTGGGTCTCAGTGGGCTAAGGTGAAGATGTTGTTTGGCAGGACTGCATTCTTTTTGAAGGTTTTAGGAAAGAATGTTTCCTTGCCTTTTCTGGTAGAGTCTGCCTATCCTTCTTGACTGATTTTTGTCCCTTTCAAAGCCAAAAAGTCTTTCTGTGCTGCCTTACTCTGATGCTGACTTTCCTATCTCTGTTTTTACTTATAAGGGCTCATGTAGAACCATGGTGTAATCTAGGACGCTCTTCCTTTTTCAAGATCAGCTGATTAGCAATCTTAAGTCTATTTTCAACCTTTATTCCCTCTTGCCATATAGCACAGTATATTCATAGACTTTGCTGAATAGGACGTGAACATGGAGTGGGGGGAAGATGGACACTGTGCCTATCACAACAGCTAGTTCACATCTCCTTTTAGACCTTGGCTCACAGTTTGCCTTCTCAATAAGTTCTACTTCTTAATAGCTGAAATTACCTATCGCCCATCTCCACATACTAATCCCCCCTTACTCTGTTCTATATTTTCATTTATTCTGAAGCACACTTGTTTGTAGCTCATGTATTATTTCCTTATGTATGTTCATTCTTGGTCAGCTTCACACGTCTCCCATGGTGGATGTATGTTCTAAGGTTCTTACTTGTTCTTTGCTGTGCCTCAAGCACCTAAGACTCTTTAACTAGTGAAAGTTGCATGCTAATATTTGTTGAACAAGTGAGCAGAGTATGACGCATGGGCCACTTTTTTTCCCACCAGATTTTACTTTCTCATTGCTCAACATACTGTAATAGACCTAGAGTGAAAAGAAGGACTTGGGGCCCTAAACTCTCTAACCTCAAAGCTTTTAATCCTGCCAACTCTGAAACTACAGACCCTCAGGAAGCCTGGTGTCAGAGAAACTGTGTACTTTGTAGGAGCCATAAAGGCCAAGAGACAGTGCGTGCTGCCAAAGAACATTCTCCCTGTGACTCCTGCAGCTGTTCAGTGTGCTGTCCTTGGCAGCTTTTGGACCTTTGTTAGCCGTAAGGCCAAATATATGAGTTTTAGATTGAGGAATCCATCGAGCTGGTGAGATAGTTACAGTGGTGTGGGTAGACTGGAGTGGGGGATGAGATGGTAGGGATTGTAAGACTGAGAGAAAAAATAAAACAATATTGAGACAATCTCATGAATTTTAAAGCTACAAATTATTTTAGAAACCACAAAGCAAAAAGATTTAAATAAAGCAAACTAATGGCTCAGTCTTGAAACTGACACATTAACCCTGTGATTGCAGTACTTAGTTGACTGTTCTCTCGCTTAATTCAGTAAAGACAGAAATGTATTGTGAAGATAACGTTTCATTGATTTGAATGGGAAAAGTGCAGTGTTTGCTGTAGGAACTTTGTCTCCTAGACAGATGACACTGTTTGCTGCTTACCCAGCTCTCATCAATAAACGTATGTTATGCATTCCAGTTATTTAGTGTGCCTTACTTCCCTGCCTTGACCTTCTCAAAGCAAGATGTTTCTTAGTGAAGATATGAGTGGTTTATTTTCTGCTTGGTTTAGCTTTTTCTGTTGTTTTGGTTTTTGAGACAGGGTCTTGCTATGTCATTCAGGCTGGCCTTAAACTCACTGTGTAGCCCAGGCAGGCCTGGAACTTGAGACCGTCCTCTTTCCTCAGCCTCCTGAGTGCTGGGATTACATGTATGTGCCACCATGCCCAGTTTGAGTTTACCTTTTAAATTTTAGAGATGTTTCTATTGTATTCGTTTTGTAACTTGGCCTTTTGAGAGAGATTTATGTAGTCAGAGAGAAGGCACTAGACTCATTCTGCCCCCGTGCTGTGTTACTTGAGGTATTTGAAAAGCTTCTCGTTGCAGGTAAATCTGGAAGCCATGGTCATTTGATCCAAGTTGAACCATTCTATTCTAAGAGATGCTTGTCCTTGCCTCTAGTCATTCTTTCAGTGACATTATCTTTCATTTGCTTAACTTTTTAATCAGTGTCCAACCATGTGAGAGCTGTAATTTAAGCACAATAGGCCTCTAAAACACCTTTGTGTCAAAGTACAGTTTTTATTTATTTTTTTCATTTACCTTTACTTCTGTCATTTTCTAAAGTCAGACTCCACAGATTCTCTCTCCATAACCTTGCTGGCCAGAGGTTTGAATACACTTGCACCATGTTTTTGCACCATGTCATGTCTTCAATATTTTTGTTGTTGGCAAGTTTTGGTGTAAGAGATTTTTGAAATAAAAATAAAAGTACACCCCTGGTCACTTCAAAGATAAAGTGTATTTCTTTTGTTGTACCCTATAACAGAAATTTAGGTTTCACTGGGTGAAGGTGGCTGGTGCAGTATGCCAAAAATGGGAAATATACTTTAGTATCTCTGATCTGAAATACTTGATTAGGGTTAGAAAAACAACAAGTATGTACACCTTCAGGGTGGTGGTTTGCTCTTTCCTTCTCCAGTTTTTGAAGAAACTGTTCTTGTCCTTAGCTTATACAAATCTATGCAGTAGGGGTGGAGGGGGTCTACATATGGTCTTCGTGTGCAGGTGGAACTGTAAGAACCAAGAGAGTAGGGCATTAGATTATTTGAGGGACAGGAGGTGTTCAGGTTTTTAGGGGGCACCTGAATAAGCAGGTCTAGTACAAACAGTTGTAGAAGATCTCAGATATTTACAACGTTTATACTGAGTAGCTTGCACTTAATTCAATGAGCAATAGGAAGCTGTGGATGGATGCTTCAGGAAAATTTTCCGGGAAGTAGTTTGTTAGTGTGGATTAGGTTCAGGAGGGACATTGGGAAGCTGTCGTTTGGTGGTCTGGGAGAAGGGGAGTGCCATCAGGACAGTAACCAGCCTCACCAGGGGCTAGGAAGTAACCACTGCAACAGTCTCGCTGTAACTTCAACCCACGAGGTCTGATCCCCAAGTCAGGAGGGTTCTAGGTTATGGAAACTCTTCTTCTTAAAGACATTGTATTAAGTGAATTCAATGAGAATTCTTGGACTATATTTGAGGTTTTTTAAATTTGCAGTCTGTTTTGTTAGGTGACTGTCTGTGGGAGGTTTGAAAAAAGTGAAGATCTGATTATCATAGTTTGTAGAATTTTTTTAACTAAGAAGATTGGAAAAGTGACTTTCTATGTTCTCTTATGTGATTAGGAAACTACTAGACCATCTTGAGTTCTCAAATTCTCATTGTTCCTAGATATGAGAAATAAATAGCTTGGGCTTACAATTTCAGTATTGTAAGAAATTGTTGATATTAAAGTATGCAAAGAGTCATTTAAATTAACACTATTCAATTTAAAAATCCCTTTTTTACTTTGTGACTATGAAAAGGTAAGGGCCACCTTCCTCTCCCCTTATAAATAAAATCCATGCTCCCCCCCCGCCCCCGCCCCGCATCCAACTAACATCTCTTCATTATCTTCTGGAACCAAGTAAAGATGTAGAATATTCTACATTGATCTGTGCTGAAGTGTCTTATTAACACTTTCGTAATAAGGAAAGGCAGTCTGAATTGGCCTAATTGATGTCTAAATTAAGAAAATAATATTATATTGAAACATTATTTTTTGAGCCTTAAAATTAATGACTTTGTTTCCCTTGAATATGGCCTTTTTTCCCTTCCAAAGAGTTTCAGAGCCAGTGGAATCTATAAATAGTGCACAGCCCGGTTGTCTGTGTAGATTGAGTGGAGCAGAATCACCTGTCCTTAAGTGAAGGGGAAGTAGCTCTACATTTTTAGTAACTGAATTGTTGGCCAGCATAAAGGTAAGGGCCATGTGAGCAACTTATTTATAACTTCCCATAAAGGTATGTGTCTGCCTCAAGCAGAAGAGACTGTCTGGGTTGCTTGAAATGTAAAAGTGCAGTAGAATCATTTTTCCGTACACAGCCTTCCTGGCTGGTTGATTCAGTAAAGTGATTGTTCGCTTCCCTGGGGCTTTCAGAAAGAGGGTGTCAGTAGATTAGCTCATTAGTGTCCACTTTCTATGGAATAGAAGGCACTGATGCCATTACATTTGAATCTATGGTTTTATGTAGTAAGAAATATTTAGATATTAACTCCTGAGTGTATTCTGGGCAGAAATTTAGGCATGGTTTTAACCTGTTGGGTGTGGCCCTCCTGTCCTACTTAAGTAGTCTAGCCACAATTGCATTCTTGCTGAAATATTTCATGGAAGCTGGGCATGGAGGCCCATGTCTGTAATTCCAGTGCTGGGAGGATGCAGCAGGATTGCTAGGACTTAGAGGACAGCCTGGGCTATGTAGTAAGTTCAAAGTCAGCCTAAACTACATAGTGAGATCCTATCTCAAAAAACAAATAAACAAATTTTTTTTTTTTGGTGGATATTAAAGCATATTACCTTTTCATAGGTTCAGTTTACCTGTAAGTAAGTTTTCTTAAAAGTAAAGAACATAGGATCAGGCTGAATTCTTTGGCTACAGTGGGAGAAGGGAAGAAGAGTAAAACATTTTCATATGTTTTACTATAAAGAATATGTTAAATCCTTTTGGTAGATCCCTGAACATGGAATCTCTTGGTCCATGTCATTAGTCTCATGAATAAACCATTTAGCTAGGCTTAAGAGTGAAACTTTTAAATTATAAAAGCGTAACAGATTTTTAGGCCCTCCTTTGTTGTTCATTGTCTATTTTCAGAGGCTGTGTTTTCTGATTATTGTGTTGACCATTTAGCATCTGTGTATATAGCTAGGAAGTAAACTTTGACTTGTGCCAGTTATCATGGCTCTGTTTAGTATTTGGGCAAGTTGTAATAAGTGGTAAATGGCCCATTAACTATATTGGAGGCCTCATAGCAGCACTAATTTCAAATCGTGCTGAGTTTACAATTTACATATTAAAAATGTTCACTTGATTTTGTTCAGGGACAAAGCTGACATCCTATACAAGCATTACTCCACACAATCCTATTTATTGGTCCAATTATTTCAATTGAAAGATGCTGGTTTACTGCCTGTTAGTATATGTGAACAACTCTCAGTGAAACTGTTAAGTGAGTACTTTGACTATAGTGGCAGAATAACCTCACAGGGTTTCGATTCACTTTTAATTTTAAGTCCCAGGATTAAGGATCATTTGTAGTATAATGTAACAGTGTGGGCAAATATAGCTTCTCTGAATGCCCTTTTGATATTTTGGGGAAGGAGTGCTTTTATGCAAAGCAATCACTTATGAGTTGCATGACCACTTTTTCTCACTATGAAATTTCATTCACATTTCCTCCCTTCTCCCACATTCTTAAAGAGAAAGGGCAGCATGCAGTATTTTGCTTCATTTTATTTTTGAGATGTGGTTCAAGGTAGTTCTTTAGGATAGGTGCCAAGATAACTATAGTTAGTACTCTTTTAAAATCAGGCTCTTCATTAAAAATGCTTACATTTGTGCAGGAAAACTACTTGTTAAAATGAATTTGAAAAGATTAGATTGGAATTGCCTCAAATTCAATTAAGCCACACTGCATGGACGTGCTGGGAATATCAATACAATCACTGTAAATTTTGTACAAACTGATTTGTTGCATTATCTTGCTCATCTAACGTACGGTACTTTTTGTGTCCATATTGCAGACGGCAACTCCAAACTAACATGGCAGTCAGACTGTGTGATGTGGCTTCTCTGCTTAGAAGTGGTTCGTGGGCAGCAGAGCCTTGGACTGGGGTCTGTGGGATTTTTCTTAAATTCTGTAGGCTACTTTTTTTTTTTTTTTTTTAGCATGTTGCAGGAGTGCTGAGGCCATACCAAACACTTGAATCTTTCATTTGGCATACTAATTATTCTTATGTTTAACCTATTATGGTATGGCCATCATTAGGACTTAAAAGCACGTTGCAATTTTACCTAGTGGTATTTGTAGATCAGAACCATGCTTTTGTATGTAATGTTTTATAATCAAAATTAGGATTTAGTGCAGACTCAAAAGACAAGCTTTTTAAAAAAACAAAACAAAAAAGTTTTGGTATGGTCTGAATACTAAGTTACCGTAATTCGTAATTCTTTACATTCTGTTTACTATGTATTTTTTTGGTTACTATATTTTGAAGTTATTTACAATTCCTGATGTTTAAAAAAAGTTGAAATTGTAAATCTGGCTGAAAATTATTTGCCCAGTAACTGTTGAGAGACTTTGCATTCTATGAACAGTTGTGTTGAGCCTATCAATGGAATATGCATTATTTGTAAAATATAGCACATTAGTATCATTTTATTCTGAGCAGATGGTCCTATAGCTGAGAGATGCTGTAATTTTCAGCGCACACAGCCTACTGCAGCTGTTCACTTGAATGTTGGCTTAGGAGCGCATTCTTGCCACCTGAACATGGAAATAAATGTGCAATTAAGTGAGGAGTGTTTGTTGTCCTTGCTCAATCCCGCTAATTTCAGTCAGTGAACACTTTATACTTCAAATGCCATCCAGTGAGCTTTATATGAGTCTCACACTTGGGGCTTTCCTAGTTTCCACACAGACCCTAATTCCTGAGTAGTGATTTGTTTTAACTGGCCTTGGTCTCTTTCATATTGTAGCTCGTTGTTTTCATAACTGATGGGCAAAAGTTAACCCCATAAAAATTTTTCTGTGGAAAGAGCAATCCACAGCTAACTTTCTGCAGGCTGAAACTGTTATGCTTTGTTAGGAAATCTGAAACCTTTTTCAATTTCAGATAGATTTTGTTATAATAAAACTCGTATCTTGAATTACTTGAATTTTTTTAATACAGATTTTCCAAATGTTTCTTTATTTCCTTTTATCTCTGTAAGTATTCCCTGAGGATACTTACCTGAGAGAAGTAGTTCGCAGTTTGGGGGATACCCATTTCTTTGAAAAAGAAATGAAGGCATAGAAGGGTTCCAGGTTGGTTGCTATTTCCAAGCTTCTGTGGATTAGTCTGTTTTTTGTTGTTGTTGTTGTTTGCTTTGTTTTTTGTTTTTTATCCTGATAGCACTGATTCTTGTCCATTCTGACAGTAGGTAGACAAGTCTCACTCTGTCTTGTGCTGTCGCATTTTTTATAAACATTTCTTGGCAGTAGGAATTTCTTATCTGCTGGTGTGCCTTTTTATTTTTCTTAGGGAATTTGATTTTTAAAGGCATTTTTTTCTCTTTCCTTATAACGTCTTTCCCTCTACTTTGCCTTTTTTTCTTTGCCTTTTCTGTGTTAAACTTCCCTAAAACTAGCATTCCATCAATTTAGATTTGTCAGTTTTGAGGAGTAATTCTTTGTGGAACAGAGGTGTATTGGATGAAATATGAGGGGTAATTCTTTCAATGATGCTTTGATTTTTGGATTCCCTCAGTCTCGGGTGTCCAAAAGCAGTTGGAAAATGCTTTTGAAAAATTTGGGACTGTGGTTTGTGACTCTTTTGTTCAAAGCACATAGGATTGGTTTTTTAGGAAACTGGATCCAACATTCCTTAATCAGTGATTTTTATAGAGTAGCTTGAACAGTTCAAGGCCATTTTCCCCCAACTCTGCTATTTATTTGGTATTTGGAGTTTGTAGACACCTTGTTACTTACATTTCCAACAGGCTTATGTGCTCAAATGAAAATTCCTTGGGCTGGTCTGTTTGCAAAAGTTGATATATTTACATTATTGTTTTGGTGGACTGAATATATATATATATATATATTTGCTTAAAATCAAAGCCAGGACAAAATATACTAAATTGTCTGCGAATTTCATTTTGATGATATGGATCATTTGTCTTGTTGGTAATCTGTACTGCCAAGGTTGAGAAGACTGGCCTGTCAGATTCTACAGGGTAGATGAAGTATTCATAGTTTCACTCCCCAGTTATCCTACAAATCTTTTCACTCCATAACATATAATATTTATTTTTCTTATTTCTTACCAATGTATAAGATGTTGTCAATCAAAAACATTTTCAATATGTAACCAAAACAGTACATGTTGACAATTTTTTTTTAAGTACTCTTGCTTCTTGATTTTAAGTTAATGGATGCCTCTCAGTTTTACAGTATTGACTCTCTTAGGATAAATTAAAGTTCCTTCAGAATTAGTAGGTCACTCTTTGGTTTGTTTTGGGAGCATGTTAAACATTTTTATTTTCTAATACGATTTTTAGTCAGGCTTTAACTATGGTACTAAATTTCCTTGTCTGTGGACCCTGCAGGTGAGTGAGGATATGTGAGTAGACCCAGAATGAGGTTGAGAAAAATGTTTTAGGGTTTAAATTGTGCTTATGTGCATGCATAGAAATATGTTTGTGAAAGTATAATGGTAGTCTGAAGTTGAATAGTTTAATATGAAGTAAAGATTAGTGTAGGTGTTGCACTTTTTGTTGAAGCTTTGTTATAATTTCAACAGAATAATGACTTGAGTTTAGTGACAAGTGTTTAAACTCTTGGATGGACTCTAATAGGTTGTGAAATACGAATTCTGACATTTCTTATTTTCTCTGCTTTTAGCAGGTAATTGCTGCCATGGAAACACAACTGTCTAATGGACCAACTTGCAATAACACAACCAATGGTCCAACCACCATAAACAACAATTGTTCCTCACCAGTTGACTCTGGGAACACAGAGGACAGCAAAACCAACCTAATAGTCAACTACCTTCCTCAGAACATGACACAGGAGGAACTAAAGAGTCTTTTTGGGAGCATTGGTGAGATAGAGTCCTGTAAACTTGTCAGAGACAAGATAACAGGTATGTAGCTTTACATAGATAACTCATATGTAAAGATGTACTTAGTTTTTCATATGAGATTTTATATGAGATTATGTTTCAAGTATGAGAAAGCAGTTTACTACTTGTAAAGGATTCATTGCTGCAGTTTGATGCATCAGATTTTGTTAGTATTTTCAGCAGAATATAACTCAGTTTTAAAAGTTTTAAGTTTTCCTTTTAAAGCATAAAATATTTGGGGACTGTGTATTTTAAGTACACTTACTCTGAGCTGTGTAAATGCTTGCACTGATATTTCTTAAGGAGGAAAAGAATGAGTATCCCTCTGATTGTAAAGATAAAATTGTAAATGTTGATCAGTTTGGCCTTAGTGATCATACAGTTTGAATATTTGGTAGTTGAAAATATCCTTAGTAGTTTTTAAGAATTTGACTAAATTTTTAGAGTAAGTCCAAATCTAATTGAAGATCATATGCTTAGGATAGAGGGGTTAATGCTTCCTATTAGAATTTTCAAACTAACATATCTAAAAGTAAATGTACATAGATCCCACAGATATTTCATTTCGTTGTTAATTTTGAGAGATAGCTGGTATATAATTGCTTTTTGTGGCTTATTAACCAGAAGTACTGAACTAAATATTTGAAATGAGTTTAAAATGTACTTTTTTTTTTTTTTGGGTCCCGGGGATCAAACTCGCAACCTCATACTTGCCAGGCAGGCACTTGTGCTGCTGAGCTAAATTTCCAGCATGAGTTAAAAGTATTTAAAGACAGTGTGATGAGTGGGACCAGGTACCTGAACTCTTTAACTAGTCATGTGACTGCTGGACTAGTCAGCACTTGACTTCTGTTTTTCCTTGCTAAAATGAGGTACGATGCAATGGAAGAGATCACATTGGTTCAATTCTAAGGTCAAGTTGAATTTCTCCTGAGATACTTTCAGCCGTTTTTATACTCAAGACCCAGGGTTCATTCTGTCCAAGCAATTTCATAGAGCCAGCACCTTGGGCGTGGCCTGTCTTATTTTCATGAACTACAGATTAAAGTTCATTGAGAGAATTAGTTCATTGAAATCAAATGAAGGCTGACTGTCAGGTATCCATACTGATAATTATATTTTAGCTAATTCTGTTGTTTCAGTGTTCATTGTGATAGTAGGAATACTTGTGTTGTTGAACACTGAAAATCAGATGAATGAGATTTTTCATTTTCTTTTCTAAAATGAAGGTGAGCAGCATATATGAAATTTGTAAAGAAATGGCCTTTGAAGATTGGGAAAAGGTAGAGAACAAAAGGCACTAATATCTCTATCCTGATACTGGATTTTGTCTTCTTTTTTTTAAGCAGAACATGTGGATTTTGTACCCTCTTTGGCATAAGTGATAAAGTATGGTAAATGGCATGAAGGCTGTGACATAAACGATATGATTTCTGGTTGGATTGCTTAATAGCCACCCCATTGAATAGTGCACATTCTTTTTTTATGATATTGGGAATGGTAAATGAAAACATTAAATTGTAAATGTTTGGCCAGTTGCTGTGGGGAATATCCCATAGATTTGCAACTCCTACTTGTGGCAGGACGTGAATTATCTTACTCTTCCATAAACCTTTTGCAGATACTTATGTGGAATAATGGGATACATTTGAGTTCTGTATCTTCACACCCTTTTTTTCTGCCTTTCGGGTGATACTGGTAGTATGTAGTAGAAACATACGGGTCACCTGAGATGCTCAGATGCTGGAAAAACTGCATTAATATTTATTGTCCATTTATTTCACCACCACCCCTGTCCCCCATCTCTGCCTCATGTTTTTCCAGTGAGGAGGTTGGTAATGGAGATTTACACTACAGTACAATTTATATTTAAAAACATCCAATAAACAAGTAGGATACCCAAGAAATTCCCCAGTGGGCATCAGAAATTGAAAGATGTTTTCTGAGCTTTATGAGTTTGTCATCATTATTCCTTACAATAGTTTCTCTATTGATAGACAAGTTTGAGAAATGCCACACTGCATAGTTCTCTAAGATCTACACACCAGATCATCTGTCTGCATATTAAGAACTATGAAGAATTCTGTAGTGAAGAAGACCTACAGTGGACCTTTGATTTACAAACTCAATTTGTGCCCGAGGGTGAATTAATTCAAGTTGTTAATTGAAGGCTTCTCTATACAGCCTTCAAAGTCTCTCTCCTGTAAACAAGCAAATCTCACTGTCCTTAGAGAGATATTGGCCCAAGATTTCTCAGTTAACCCCATATAGGAAAGGATGTTGTAATGTTCTTTCAAGAACTCTTTAAGTGTTAAATCTGTATCTGAGACCATCTTGGAGAAGTGGCCAGCATTCAGGTAATAATGCAAGACTTTGGTTGTAAGTTAAAACTAAAATTCTGGTCATAATCCAGGTTGTTCATGTGTCAGACTGGTTGTAATTTGAGGGTCCACTGCGTTTGATTTACAGTTTCCCAGTCTTTTTTTACCCCCCTGGTACTGGGGATTGAATTTATAACCTCGCATCTGCCAGGCAGACACTTAGGCCACTGAGCTAAATCCCCAGCCTTGTTTTTTGAGACAGGGTGTCACTATGCAGTTCAGGCTGGTCTTGAACTCACTTTGTAGCCCAGGATGATCTCGAACTCACAACAATCCTCCTGTCTCAGTCTCCCGAGTGCTGGAATTAAAGGTGTATGCCACCATGCCCAGCTTCCCAGTCTTTTTTGATCATAGAATCTCTTAGGAGGGATGTCTCCCTGACACTGAATCACCACTGAACATGTTGCTGTAAAAGCTCTTGAGATTAGTTACCAAGTTATCAGTTTAATCTGAAATTGTTTCTTAACCTGATCACATCAATAAAACATACACATGTTCTTAAAAAGAATGTTGTGATAAACAAATATAAATTAAAAGATAAAAAGGCAAGTCTGAATATTTCTGCTTCTGCAAACTTGTTTTGATTTGGCCCATGAAAATCATATTTGTAATGAGTTAAAATGGCTTTCAGAAGCATCTGATTCATTTAGCCACAAGCATAAACTGCCTTAAGACATTTTAAATTCTGAATGTCTTAGTAAATAGTTCAGCTGTATGAAGTAGTCTATTAAATGTAGATATCAAATACTGAATCCTGAATGGTTGTACTTTGCAAAGTAGGCATATCTCTTTAAGAAATAATATTAATCTAGCTCTAGAGGGATTTGGACCGTGTCCTGTGGGGTTCAGCATTAGCCATATTGTGCAGTTTCTCAGTCCATATTTTAGAGATAGATCAGAATTCTTTGTCCTTGTCTAATTATCTGATGCTGGAGCAATTGGACCAGATTTTTCTATTCTATTTTTGTAAGAACATGGGCAGTAATTTTCTGGGTTATAGAGAAACTGGAGTGACTCTTCAGGAAGTTTTGAAATCCCTCCTCTTTACTTAAATTTTAATGATGACTTAGAAAACTATCTCAGGTGTAAGCACATCTACTTGGGAAAGTATATGCCTTTTTCCTAAGTTCTAGAAGAGTATAGATCATTTTTAGACTGTTAGTGTTAGCAAATTAATGTCACTAGTTTGATAGAATGAGGATTAGAGAAATGTGTTAGGAAATGCCTTCAGAAGCAAACACAATGACCTTTTTTCTAGCCTACATTCTATTTGTTGTTTGATGGGCTTTCTCTTTGGGCTTATGCCCAGCTTTATACTTCAGCCTGTTTTCTGTCGTTAAGCATCCATCATGTGAATTCACTGCTGTTTGCACAGTTTAGCTGACTTTGGTCCATCTCTTTTGAGTTCTTAAATGCACTTCAGTGTTGTTAACCCTGCTGATGCTGCATTCTAGAAGACTGGCAATGGAGTTTCTGATACAAGGAATGAATAGTAGAGTATTGGAGCCCGAAAGGCCCTAGAGGTAACCTTAGCCAACTCTTCCCTTTCTCCCAACAAACAAGTGATTGGAGGCCCAGGCTTGTGAAGTGACTAGTCCAAGACCACACAACTTAAGTCGTATAGAACAGTGACTAGAATTCCGGTTTTCTGGTTCTTTACCTGGCTGTTTCCTCTTTGCCTTTTGTTGGTGGCAAGACCTCATTCTAAAAATTGAGCTCATTACCGAAGTGTTTATAGTTAGGCGTAGAAGTATTCCAGAGCTGCTATGGGGACATCTTCTGGTGAGTATCTTTGTTAGAAGGGAAGTGGACAATTTTTGAGGTCAAGGACTGGAGGATATATAAAATGAATATGAGCATCTGTGCTTCTCTAGAAATGTAACCTGTGCTTGTGAACTTGGTTATTTTAGCCCAGTGTTTTGCAAATCTGGCAGCGTATCCTAACCTAAGGTGATTTAAAAAAGCAAACAAATCAGACCCAGACACCTTGAGAATCTGTCAACTCCATAGGTGACTTTGAACCCCCTGCAGTTTTTTGAATCACAGGGTGTCTCTTGAAGTGTGGCCATAAGGGTACCTGAGTTGGAATCACTTGTAAAGATGATTGCCAGGAAGGCAAGTTCCTGGGCCCTGCCCAGACCTGCTGAATGAGAATCTGTGAGTCTCAGTGTTCTAGGTTCCTGGGAGTTGCCAGTAACTTTTCTGCAATGATTTGCAGAGAGATGAAATCTGCAACTTCCAGGTGTAGATGTTTTGGCTTTGGGTGGATGGGATAAGTGCTGTAACTGCAGTGTCTTTGTCTGTAGCAAACTAGAGTTTCAAGTGCTATCTCCTCTTAAGCATTGGTCCCTGATAAGTTAATTTCTGGGGATTAAGACAGAGATGTTGAGTTTAAAAGTCAACTAGTCTGTATCTTTACTGACCTCCTGACTTGTCCTTGAGAGGGAAGGTATTTGTGTAGTTTTTCAAATTTTTTGCAAATTTTTCTGTTAAGGTTGCTTTTCCTTTCTTCTAAAAGGACCAGAGAAGTAGCGTTAATGACTTTAGACAGTGAGTGTTGTTTGTTTTGTCTTGGTGTGAGGTTTCATTCATACTCTCTGAGTTGTTTGAGGTGGGTCCTGCATTGACCCTTTTAGCTATCAGCTAGAAGCTTTCATACAAAAAGGAAAAATAAAAACCACAGCAGACCAAACACACAAAATATATACCCCAGCGATCCTGAGGAGACTTGCAGATGTTGATTCCCTGTGAACAAGACAGTGCCTTGCCTGGTAACCGAGACCTCCTTGTTTTTCCCTTGTGAGGGCTAGTATAGTAAAAATCTTTTTTACACGAAGGAGGTTAGCTTCCTGAGAATTTTAAAGCTGGTTTGATCCTTATTGATTTTGTTTTAATATTATGATTTTTAAACATTATTTTAATGGTATGGAGCTTCTTCTCTCTTTTTTAAACAAATACAGTCTTGGCTCCTTAGTATTGAAGTATATAAATGGTATTTTATTACTCTGATGGGTTCCTTCAATTTTAATGATATTCATTTGCTGTGATGAAGTCAGTCACAGTGAACACAGACTGTTTTGATGAACATTGATTTTAAAACACTGTTCTGTATGTCAGTTGCAATCTCATGTCAACCTTTTAGGCATCCATAGTATCAAGAGATGCAGAATTCTAAGTCTTGCAGACAAGTAGTTGAAAACAGCAAGGTGGTTGGGCAAGTGGATGAATGGAAGGGCGGTAATTTAATAAACACTTCACTCTGCAGACTTTGTCTTCTGTTTAATCAGAAAGATGGTGGAAAGATTGTGTGTGTGTTCCCAAGTCTGTAGGAAGTAGAATTTGGTGGCCCAGAGTTAAATGCTTTGGTGGTCTCTTTGTGTGTTAGCTTGAGTAAGATATGTTTGAATTTGTGTTTAGATTTTAGTGCCTAAAGTGAAATTTGTATGGAGTTTATAGAGCCCCTGCTGTAAGTTTGAAACCTCTCTGAGAGATATAAAGTGCCAGATATATTGTGTTATCAATATATCTTTAGCTAATTATTTTTCCATTGCACCATTTTCCAAAGGTCATAGTTAATTATTTAAAAATTTGAGCCAGGGATTTAGCTCAGTGGCTCAAGCACTTGCCTGGTAAGCACAAAGTTGTGAGTTCGATCCTTGGTAGAAAAAAATAAAATGATGTTATCACTGTAGAAGTGTTTCGTAAAATTTTGGAAAAAGACTTGAGGTTTTTAAAAGTTTGAACTGGGTATTTTAATAGAACAATTTTAGTGTCAATGTTGATTAGGGAGAGTATTTCAGGATAATTAAACTAGAAATTTATAAAATTTAAGAAATCACATACAGTTTTTTTGCCATCATCAGGAAGGAAATCCTTCCTGTATTCTGTTAGGGTGAGTATTTGGGGACCTGCAAATTAAACAAAAGGCCAACTAATGGGAGAAAAGCACAATTTTTGTCAATATGTCACATGCTGTGGAATTCACAGATGTGAAACTCAAAGTGGACTTGAAAGCTTATATAACATTTTAACAAAGGAAAGGTTTAGATTTTGAAGAACAAGTTATGGGTGGTTAGGAAATATATGAAGAAAACTAATGAAAAAGATATTTTAGCAAAGTTTGTGTATTATGCAGATTCATTGTCATGCTTTGTCTCTAATGGTCAGTCCTTCTCCCTTTAGTGGTGGTGGTGGGAAACCCCTTCCCATGGGGAATTTATGTTCTGCTTTTGGACAAAAAAGGGAAGACAGAGTACTCTATCTTGTGATTCTCATTTGGCTTCAGCTTATAATAAGACACCAGAATGGAATATGTGAAGGGAGCGTGTATTCTGGACCACTTCACCAAAAAATAAGTTAATTCTCATTTAGCTAACTTAAATAGAGCAACTGCTTTCCTTTCGATGGTAATGAAACTTTAGGGCTAGTTGCTAGAAGTAGAATACATTTATTGTGAGGATGCAGAAAATTTTGGTATACAGCCATCCTGATTAATTGGTAAATCATCTGACTTATTTCTTTGATTTCTTAATGTTCGTATTTCTGTTGATACAGTTTATTCCTTTGAAACAAAGTATAAAATGAAATATGTACAGCTTCCAGGACCAAGCTGTGGAGTGTTCCAAGAACTCCCAGGAATATTATTTATTGGGAAAGTGAAGTTGAGTCCATGAAGTAAATGATGGTTAGCAGTTTTGATTTTGTGTTTTCTTGGCTGTTGTCTTCCAGAATGGGACTTGTAGAATGATACTTGTCTTACTAATAGTTTAGTAATGTTATCATTAGTTGAACTTTATTACTTTGTAATTTGCTAGAAAACATAAACTTTATTAATGTGTTCTAAGTTACACAAAATATCAACACAGTTGGCTCACAAGGATTTATATCCTTATAATTCAGTGTGAGTGCGTATTTCCTGTTACAGACCTTTGGGTTTTTTGTGGGGCAGTAGTCTTCGTTTACTTTCGCATCAGAAGATTGATGGTGTAAACTCATGCTCAGTTTATTAAGTGGGTGTCATAGTGATGATGGAAAATGTGGATGAGAAGATTTGAACTGAAATGAAAAAAGATAAAAGAACAGCTAAATTCTAGTACAAGACTCCTGAGTTACTCTTGTAGCATGTTAAAGTTCTTATTTTTCCTCCTGTATGAAATTGAGTTATCCTCATTCGCTCACTTTCATGTGTACCATAAAGTCAAGTAATTTTTCTCCTTAGCTACCTTATTTTTTCACTATCTTAGCACTAGTCATTTTTTTTTAACTTTCTGTGTAGATTCTGAATAAAGGAGACCATTCTTGTTTAGTAACTATTAGAACATTTCCTTTGAATATTCTTGAACAGAAGAGTTAATCACTGAAGCTGTGCTTTAGAATTTGGCAGATTCTTTTGACTTGTTTTAAGTTAATTGACTTTCAGTTGAGTACACTCTTGCTACTGAATTTTGAGAGCTGTGGAAGCTCTCAGGATACCTTTCCAACTAAAAAGGTCAACTTGACAAACATTTTCTGACATTTTACTTGTGAGCATCATTTGATTTGTCAGGTATATACAGTAGTTTAATTGACATGTTTTACTCCTTATTTTTTTCTTTTTAAAGTTTTAAAATGTCAATATTTCGACACCATTGAACACCCCTTTTGTTGGGAATTGTATCTGTAATCATTTTTTGATAAGCATTAAGCAGCATAATAGTATTTGGTAGCTCTTTCAAGCATCATGTAGAAACAGATCCTCAGACTGACTTTTTTGGGTTTTAATTATTCACAAATTTCTTGCTCATCAACTTCATTGTTTACTAATTGAGGGGTGATAATTCTGTATGTTTCAATTTATAACAGATTCCCAGTTTGTGCTTATGCAACTTTTAAGGAAAGAAAAATGTAACCTGGCAGTATTTAATTTAAACTGGATTTGAGTACTTTATTGTCATGATGCAGTGCTGATATTTATTAGCTGTTATCACCCTTCTGTATGCTAGCATCGTTACTCAGTGAGATTAACATTGAAACAAAATGTCTGTTGCCTCCTCTATTAAAGGTGGCCTTATGAGTACTCCTTTTAGCATAGAAAGAATAATTGTTACACTTGGGTTCAAGTGTCACCCACTTACTAGTACTTGTTTTGTGGTCTTCAGCATTTGACTCTGAACTTCAGCTTCTTCCATGAAATACTCAGTACACAGGGTAGTCTCTTTCCTATTCACTTCTTTACCAGGTAATATTTATGAAGTCTCATGACAGTTATAGACTTTTCTTTTCCTTAATAAGTACATCAGCATTTGGTGAAACATTATGGGGTAGATTGTAAAGCTAATTTTCTATCCTTAGTGGTGATTGAACCACTATAGTTGGTTTTGTAGGGGCAGGACAAAGCAAAAATAGGAAGTAGAAGTCAAGACTTGGGATCCAGAAAGATAACTGAGAATGTTACACTAGCCTGTGTGAACTAGAGCACTGGAGTGTGGAGTTATTGCTCTGTGTGGTATTGTGTGCATGTTTTTTAGAATGAGTTTGCTTGATTTAAAACAAAGCATTTTCAGCTGAATTTCCCCCAGTGGGCTATTACTGGCCTTGGAAGTTCAGCAGGTTGTTAAATTTAGCTATGAAGTATTTGTTAGATAAAAAATTAACTGTGCTTTATTTGACTTATATTGACGCCCTTAAGATGAATATCCCTTTAATATACATGGTAAATACTGGTGCTAAATAGTCCAATTTCATCAAATAAGATGTTCAAGTAGAAAAATACTTGTGTTTCGATGTTAAGAAGCCCATTATTCTGCAGTGTTAGCAGATCAGAGGACTTAGAAAAACTGCACTTTTTTTTCCTTTTGAAATATTCATTGAAAACATTTAAGCATTGCTTCATTTAGTAATCACAGATTTTACAGGTTTCAGTTTATGTGGGGGTGGGGGGCGATTTCCATGAGGGCATGATTAACTTAGCAGATGCAATTTTACATCTTGTTTTCTTTTTTTGGTTAAATCCTTGTGCATATTGTGAATTAGAATTTATTTTTAGCTCTTAATGAGTTCTTTTCTCATCATTGTACTTTTTGTTAGAATTCTGTTTTCTGCATAATTCTTTGGTTTTGAAGAGAAATGTACATGGCTTTCAAGTCCTATACCACTCTACCTTCAATTCAACTAAAATTCGGATTTTTTGGTGTGGATGAGAGACTTACTACTTTGTAGAAAAGAAAGACGGTGATGCCCTTGATGCTTTGTGCTTTCTTTAGTCTTGGTCTTTATCCTGAGGAAGTCAAATCCTCCTTTTAT
This sequence comes from Dasyprocta punctata, assembly GCA_004363535.1. Taxonomy (NCBI): domain Eukaryota; kingdom Metazoa; phylum Chordata; class Mammalia; order Rodentia; family Dasyproctidae; genus Dasyprocta; species Dasyprocta punctata. The sequence goes on along the minus strand of RJWM01000088.1, from coordinate 191,002 downwards.
TTATTTATTTATTTATTTATTTATTTATTTATTTTTTTTTTTTTGCGGCACCGGGGATTGAACTCTCAACCTCGTGCCTGCCCGGGCAGGCGCTTAAGGCACTGAGCCAAACTTCCGGCCCTGGTTTTTTGAGGCAGGGTCGCACTACGTAGCTCAGGCCAGCCTTGCACTCGCCTTGTAGCCCAAACCGGCCTTGAACTCACAACGCTCCACCTACCTCAGCCTCCCAAGTGCTGAGATTAAAGGCGCAAATCCTCCTTTTAAAATAAAGTTTAAAGGAGTCCTGGATGCATGTAAACAGGTAAACCAGAATTGTTGCCTTATTTTCAAGGCCATTGGTGCCTAAAGGAATTGCTTTATTTCCTCACATCTTGATGCTTTAAATCTAGTCTTAAGGAGTCACTGGTCATTAACAGCGTAGTCTCCAGGGTACTGTCTTCCAAATCTTTTTTTCTGTGATACTGTTTCATGAAAGCTGTTTTTACATAGCTAAAATGAATTGTAGTTTGCTCTTAGTTCACTTTAAAGGACACCTAAATAGGCTGATTATGGTGTTTCGGATTAGTTGGCATCTCTTCTTGCATAAAACAAAGGAGCACTTCTGTTTGATGTTTTGTATCTAAAATTCTGTGATTTTTCTTTGGTGAACCTAAACACAGTGCCAGGTGATTCTGCCTTGTATGGCATAGATAGCAGTTACCGTCTTAGGCAGAATGACTTGGGATCTAACATCTAAAGATGCTTAACATGCTGCTACGAACTTTAATTTCTGATGGTACATACAGGACTGTCCTGTGGGAGGCTTGTGCCACTGGTAGTTAAATGGATCTAGTCATTTTTTACTAGTAAAATTAATAAAAATCTATAAACGGACCAAATCTAGTTATTTAAATTCAAATTACTGCCCAAATATAAATATGAATTAATACTACTTACACCAATTAAAATTATTATAATCTACACATTTATCTATTTCATTAAATTAAAAGAAATTTATATTCACAAATAGTTTTATCAATAATTCTCTAAATTTTAACATGGAAATCTTTTATTTTTATTTAAGAGAAAAAAAAGACACATGTAAGAAAGACAAAAAGCAAAAGAGACAAACAAACGACTAGAGTGAATGCACAACGGTAACATTACAGGTTTACAAAACAGGATGATAGAAACTTGACAATGGTTGCAATATTGCGTCTTGTTATCTTCAAAATGGTTGTTTACATTAACAGATATAGACATGTAAAATTGATCTAATCGTATGAGTATTAACTGTTCTTTCTCAATATCTAATACATTCGGCAATATGTTCGTTTTAATTATCTTACATATACATAAATACAGATTTATGTCTTTTCCTTTTCCCTTCCCTCTCTCCCCCTTTCCCTTCCCAATTACTTTCGCTCTTCGAGCTGTTTTTTACTCTCACATAGTATTTATTGTAGATTTTGGATCATATATACTTTTTTAGTTTCTTACACTAGGGAGTCAATACGGTATTTACACATGTGGTTTTGATTTATCTCACTTATGAGTATGGTCTCAAGTCGTGTCCATTTACTTATAAAAGTCTCAGTGCAATCTTTATTAACAGCTGAGTAGTACTCCACTGTATAAAAATACCACATCTTTTCTATTAACATGGAAATCTTAAAAGTATCCTATTGCTGGTGTACATAATAAGCATTTACAACTGCTATATCACAAATTAGCTGTATCACAATTTTTTTTAACCATTTAATGTTTTCCTTAAGGAACTGCAATATAATGTCATCTGCTAAATCAGTGCCTTTCTTTGTATTATTGTACTCTAAGACCCCCTGATAAGTGTGGTGGCCGCCTGATGGACTAGTCATACATGTATCACTGGTGGTTCAGGCTGGTGGGAATGTTTGAATTCAACTCAGAGCTACCCAGCAGTTAAGGCATGGGAATTATGGTCCCATCATGAATGTGTTAAAATCTCAAGGTAATAATTAAGTTTGTTTTTATATCCTTGTGTTCTTTGTATCTGTAGGCCTGTATTTCAAGGGTGAGTCCCTTCATTCATGTTACAATGAGTTTCAAATATAGAATTGGCAATAATGATTTGTGTTTTATATCAATACGTTTCTTTTTTTGTTTTAAGTGCTAGAAATCAGACACTTTGGCAAAAAAGGCATGATAATATTGAAAGTATTATATGCCCCAATTTCACATTGTAGAACATTCACAGTTGAACTTGATGTGCTATTTAAAATCAGATGTGGAGTTTTCTGGTCTCCACTTTGAGATTTTAATTCTCTGAATGTTTATGGAATACAGTATATTTGGACATAGCTATCAGTCTAATGTTCTTTCCTGACTTCTAGAGCTAGAAAATTAAGAAGTAGTTCTAGAAGTCCTCCTTCAAGTCTTTATGAATGAAGTAAGATAAAAAATATATTGAATGTGGCTGCTGCTAAGCTTCATATAGCAAATGGGCAGGCTCTTGAAAACATGGTGGTATGTCATCATCCATCTTATTCACCAGATCTGGCACTGTGCAACTTCTGGCTCTCCCCTGAAGTCAAAATGGCCAGGGCAGCTAAATGTTTTGAATCCATTCAGAACACTGAGGCTACCATAGTTGTTCAGCTGAAGACATTCATGAAAGAGGACTTCCAGAACTGCTTCAGAAAGTGGCAAGAATGATGGAATAAGTGTGTTTAGGGTGAAGGGGGGTATTTTGAAGATTAATGGCAATGTGTCTTTTAGTAATGCATTTAAAAAAATTTAAACATTCACCCTAGTTTTTTTAATCACAACTCAACTGCCCTTGGACTGCACTTTAGTGTGTTAGATGATCAGCCCTAGAATTAAGGCTTATACTACTTTAAACCAAGGTTTACCCCCACCCTAAACTAAGACTTATATAACATTACACTGATTCATAACAAATCCTTAAATTTTTTATTTGATAAAGTACAGATAACATTAGATTTATCATTTAAAACACAGTTCAGTGGCTTTAAGTACACTTACATCGTGCAGCCATCACCATTACTCATTTCTAAACCCTTTCATCATCCCAGAGTCTCTACCCATTAAACAATAATGCCCCACCCATACCTCTGGGTAACTTTTCTGTGTTCTATAAGTTTGTTTACTCTGGGTACCTCATGAAAGTGAATTCATAAAACATTTGGCACACAAAAGTATTTTAAAGATAAATTATAGTCATTGTTTCAGGAGATACTAAATTTTTCCTTTGAGTCGTAGCATCTTTTGAGTATTTTCCTTCATCTCCACATAGCTTCTTCATCTTCAGACTTGGTTCTTTCCACTTTGCCCATATAAAAAAATACCTCCTTAAAGTACCAGATTTGTGTGCTATTAGATCAGATTGTTGACTACTTGCCAGGGACTCTGTCTTGCCACTCTGTAGTTCTTCAGCGGTTTCAGGCTTGTTGGATTCTTTTAGATGTTGCTTACAGTCTCTCATCAGTTAACCCTAATGGCAGGTTACCTGGACAAAGAGGCAGTGGCTTGCATGCAAGAGATTCAGAAGAACTCAAGTAGTTTTGTTTGCCAGTAGTCTCTCTTGCCTTCACATTTTTTTTTTCCCCTACGAGCTTTTCTGGAGTGTTAAAACTTCCAGGAGAATATGGAGTCTCAGGACACAACAGCAATACCCACCAGACTTCCTTCTCTTTATGTTGCTTGAGCCCTTCCTTTGCTGAAAACTTGATAAATATTCTGATGGGAAGTCATTCTTTAGGAGGAAGAGCCAGAGAGGGAAATGCAGAAATCCCTTCCTGTAGTTTCAGTTTTCATTTTTACCCTTTTTTTCTATATTGCTGCCACTCATTTCTTTAAAAAAAAAAAAAAAATCTCACCAACATAGCAGTTAATCAGCCATACCAAGCTTCAGAATAGAACCATTTCTTTTTATAGACCACAGGAATAATTACTGTAGTTAAAGAAAAATTAAGTGTCTTCCTCAAGCAAATTTGGGAGGCAGATGCTGATATATGTTGAATTTAGAGACAGGTGGTCTGTGGCCTATTTCTGCGTTTACTTCATTTCAGAGTTACTGAACAGAGCACTCTTCCTTTTAAATTTTAGGTCTTATATCTTGGCCTCCTGCCTTCTCTGTGAGCATCAGCTAAATGCCTGCCGCCAGGGGTATCTATTCGGGTCGCTTTAAGTGAAAACATGGTTGTGGGTAGAGTAAGGGAAAATGTCACCAGGCTTTAGAAGATGAAGGAGGAAATCTTTGCAGAAAACCTTAATTAGATTTTTATATTCAAGAAACAAACTTCCTTCAGAAGATGTAAAAATGTACCGTAGCTCTTGGTCATTTGTTTTGTGGTTTTTAAGAAATTTTTCTTTTTCTTCTTCCCTTTTCTTTTCTTTTCTTTCTTTCTTTTTTTAATGCTAGATAAAAAGTGACAATGCAAGTGAAGGAACAAGTTCACCATAGTAGGGACTAATGGGATCAAGAGTCCTGGGAGACCAATCAAGACTAGGAAGCCATTATATCTTAGTGGTAATATTTAAAATTTGAGGACAAGCAATTTGATAAAATTTGATAAATGAACTAGTTATATTGTAATTCCTCTGTAGGCTTCCCCTCCATGTATTCAGCCCAAAGTCTCAAGAAATGCTAAGAAAGAGAATTTGTTATGAATTAATTTCTGTGTTGTAGGAGAGTAAAGAATAAGATTGGGACATTTAGTAGTGTGGAATAGTTAATTGAATCTAATATAGTTTAATATAATTTTTCATATTCTGGGGACTAAAGAAAAAATTTTCCCTACCCCTTTCAGAACAATGCTGTTGATAGGCAGTTGATCTCAGAGGTATCTAAAATTCTTTATATGTGTGTCAATCACAGTTGTAGATGTAAGAGATAGTTTTCTAAAGGATGGTACAAGCTCTGCATTTTTGTTAGTTCTGGATATAATTTTTGGGGTGGTGGAGGGTGTAGGATAAAAACTTCAATAGAATACGTTGGACCTTTTTTTTTTTTTTTTTTTGATGGCACCGGGGATCAAACTCACAACCTTGCACCTGCCAGACAGGTGCTTAAGTCACTGAGCCAAACTCCCAGCCCTAGGTTTTTGAGGCAGGGTCGCACTATGTAGTTCAGACCAGCCTTGTGCTGGTGTTGTAGCCCAAGCCGGCCTCTAGCTCACAATGCTTCTCCTACCTCAGCCTCCCGAGTGCTGGGATTAAAGGCGTGCGCCACCACGCTCGGCTATTATGTTGGACTTTTGTGTCAAGATCTATTGCAGTGTGTACTTTCTTGCTAGAAAATATCTTGCTTGAGGAAAATAAGCTTAGTATGGTAATCTAAATATAAATGGATGTTTTAATAATGTTAGCATCAATTAGGGGAACATAGAATAAACACTTACTTCATCAGTTGTATCATATTTGGGAATAGGATGTGACTAGTAAGGGATCTGGCAACATACCTGAGATATTTCAAGTGTTTTCCCGTATAAGAAAGATCATTTTACAATATGCATTTGGTTCTCTGTTCCTTTATAAATAGCAAGGAAGAAGTTGTCAGCAGCAAAATAGGAAACTCCTTGACAAGAAAGGGTATTGAATACAGGAATGAACAGGAAAACCGGTATTTCGTGAAAACTTTATTTCTTTAAGTGGTGTATTTGTAATTGAATACCTAGCATTCTGTGTAACATTGTACAGTGTAGAAAGCTCTTTAACAAGACTGTAACACATAGGTCTGAATTTGTTTGTGAAACTTGACAAGGGCAAGGCAGATGATAGAATCAAAGGGACAAGCAGTGGAGAGCACCTTTGGCCTAGTCCCCCTGCCCTACATGAGATGTCATTTAACAGACCCTAGGTCTCAAGATCCTAAGACTATTTAGCAGGAAGCCTTAAACTTCTAGCTCTGTTTTCTTTAAGGGGTGCTCTGAGGTAGCAAAATGTACTTTTCTGATCTACCTGTCTTTGCCCTAATCTCAAAATATGTTTGCAGAGTTGCCGTGTAATGTGTCTCAAGTACCTGAGAAACTAGCTCTGTGTGTAAGTTGGGATATGTTATTTCCCACATCGGATAGCCCTTAATATTGTTTAATGTGGAGCCATAAAAGCATGCCACCTTCCCCAGGAGAATAACACCAAATAGAAGAAAGGCTTTTTTCATTAACTATTTCATGTTTTCGGATGGATTAAAATTGAGGCATTTGTGAATAAGACCCTTTTTAACCTCCACTGTATCATAGATTCGTGGGTATACTTGAGATGATAAAATAGAAGTAAGTTAAAAAGACTATTTTAGGGTTTAGGTTTTTCCTGTTTCATGAAAAAGATACATTCAGAAGTGAAACAACAGTGGTTGGGTGTACTAAGTTTCTGAGCATGAGATTTAAATATTTCACTGTTAACATAGTTCTTGATCAGTGGTAAACATGGACCTGTGTGATCTAGGTCAGTGTTGATGGTGTACTTACTGTAGTGCTGATGTAGCCAGTGCTACATTACTTCAGTGTCTTGGTGAGTCATTGTCTAGGCAAAGTCTTTTCTGAGGACTTACTTATCAAAGTGTCTATGTGAATGTTACATTTGGAGTATTACAATAGCTTGTCTTTCCAACTTTTTAAGCAAGGTGAGTTTGGAAGAAAGGCTTACATGTGATATGAATGTGGCAGTGGTAGGTGCTGCAGCATTTTGTGTTTCTTCAGAAGCCATCTGTTAATTTGTGGGCAAATTACCCTGTGCTTTCAGAGTGGTTTGCTGTAACATAATCTATCCCTTAGCAAAAACAAAATGGATGCTTATTTCCATCATGGTATCTCATTGACTTAATTTATAGTCATAGTTCCCATCAGAGCCATAGACCTAACAACTTGTGTCATTACCATTAGACTTTCTCTGTCAGCTGTGTTCCATTGGAATTCTTTCCCCCTGTTGCTTCAGAGAGGGATCTTACAATCTTTGAGTCTATGTGCGAAGTTATTTAAATAGGTCCTTTATTCTCAGCATTTTTTCCTAACCTACCTAAACACAATTGGTCTTTTCAGGGGTTTCACCTAGGTGTAAGAATTAGTGCTTTGTGTGAGTGTTTTAAATTTAGGGAGAAGAAAAAATTTGTCCCTCATACCCTCTTGAAAAATGTAATTGCCTTTTTTCATTAGATTTAAACTAAGCAAAGTGTCCTGTACAATGAGAAAGAAAATCAGTTATTTATACCTAAATTTCTGTGTCAAGTGGGGACAGTACATATCCTTTGGAAATTTACTTCCTTTATCTTTGCTAAAAATACCATTAACTTAATTCTGCTCTTTTTGAAATAAAAGGAACTAAAGTTGACATTTGTCCCCAGGTGAAAAATCTTCTATGTACCACTTTTGTAGCAGTCACTTTAAGGTAAAATAGTATGTTTTTACTTCATTGAAACTTCTGATCATGTGATACTATGTGCTTTTTCCTCTGTAATGTCTCAGCCTCCTTCCCTTTGTTAACTTTTTCTTTAACTTGATGGTATCATATTATACATGATGGATTTAAGTATATCAAAGTATATCTTGTGATTCCCATACAAGAAGTTAAAATAACTTTACCATATATAGTAGTTTTCTGCGCACTTAAAACAGTTAATAACATTTTCTATCTGCTTACAGTCTTGATGGCATATGGAGACAGGGAACATTGAGGTCCATATATTTTTACAGTTAAATGAAAAGGCCTTAAAAAATCATGATCTGCAAGACTGGTATACTGTATTAATCTCTGGATATTAGCTAAAGTTCAAAGGTATGATACCCTCTTTTTACTATGCCAGTGAAGAACAGATCCTCCTGGGGACAAGAGGTTGCCTTAGATTTTGATCCTGGCACTTATTCTGGATAGTCCACTGAAGGAAAGGATACTTGGTCCCGAAGTTCAATTTTGGGGAAAAAGGGGCTTGTGTTATTTGAGCCAGTTATGCTCATTATGAGCTTGGTGTGTATTTGTCAGAGAACTGTGGCTTTAGCATGTGCCATGGAATAGAAAACTTGGGCTGGATTTATCTGGAAGAGAGAGCTTAGCCAGTTAAGATTAGGGCAGTTGATAGAGACTTCTGAAAGAGGTTGTAGGATTTTATCCTCTAATTTTTTTTTTTCCTTAGTTCCCTTTGATTATGGATCTGTTTCTCTTTAGTGATTGTTCCAAACCACCAGAATTAGTGTCCTCATGTCTCTTTTCTCACTGCCTTACTGCTTGGTACATTCCACAGGCTGACCACTATAAACCTTTAGACGTACAACCCGGCCCTCAGGGTAGGGTGTATTATGGCTTAGCTCTACAACACTCCCCAAAGCTTGTGCTCAGGGGCAGGGCTTTTGGAAGGTGACTGGATCATGAGGACAGTAGGACTCATCTAGGATTTATTCGCTAATGAGTTCAGCAGCTGAGTGTGATACTAGGAGGTAGGGACTAGTTAGAGGCAGGTCACATGACCTTGGAAGGCCTTATCTCCCTATGCTGCTCCTCCTCTCTCTGTCTGCTTCTTGGTTGCCATGATGTAAGTAACTTTTCTCCTCCAGGCTCTTTACCATTCTGTTTCTCCCTTGGAGCTGGCTGATCATGAAAAGATTGAGATCTCTGAGACTTGAGCCAAAATAAACCTCTCCTCCTTTAACAAGTGTTGAATGTTGTGTCCCAGTGCTGAGGAAAGTGACTAAGACAGGAGTTAGCTCACTTTTTTCTCCAAATACTCCTTACTGTTTAGTGTGCCATTGGTCTGGCCATCTCCTTTGATACTACACCACAGATTCCTTCTTGTCTGTCCATTTCCTTAATTTCTTGATGAAGAAAAGCCTAAATGTCATCTCTTTTGTTGTGACACACTAAAGACTTGTTTTTTAAATTGGATTACTGTTAAATATGAAATTTAAGTGATGAATCTTACTTGTTTTAAGTTCATTAGGTGCCTTGTTTACCTTGTGCCTTGTCTCACTTGTTTACTGTGGGGCTTTACATTTTTGTGTCTCTTAGAGGGCAGAGGATATGGAATATTGATCCCACTTCCTTTTCTACAGCTAGAAAACCTTACTGTGCGTATGAAAGCACTTTAATGCAATCTGCTGAGGAGAGAAATGTTTTGTGTGGGAGACAGTTTTGGCAGTAGCAAACATGTTTGGCTTTAGCCATAAGAATTGCTTTCGGAGTCTCCGGAAAAGGAGTATGTAAATTAAGACCGATTTTAAATGAATCTAGTTATAATGCAGATAGCACTCATCTATCTGTTTTGTAATGATGGATCTGTTTTGAAGGTTTAGTGGTTTGTGCACCTGCAGGATGCTGTTCCTTTTCTGGGTATTTTTTTTCTCGGCCTTTTGGATGGATTAAGAAAGAAATGTGAAGTTTCAGTCAATTGAGTGCTTGAATAAGAACAAAAAGTAAAATGCAGGTGTATTTAGAGATAAGTATTCTGGTTGGAAAGTTTTGATTTTCGGATGCACAGGACTCTGCCTAATGTAATTTACAAGCTTGGCCAAAAATAATGAAGTATGCATTGAAAATACCAAGTTTGGAAAGGTCAGTTCTGACTTTGAAACTTTAGTGCCATTTGCCACATAGCTGTGTGTCTTCCAGCAAAGCACCTCAAAACCTCCAGATTTATATCTGTAAACTGGGTACAGATAGAGTTTTCTTGTGAGAGTTAAATCTAATGAAGCAAACTGTGTCAGTATATAATGATCTTTAAGTTGCTTAGTAGCAGTAGTAGGTAGTATAGCTGCTTCTAGGCATCTAGAGAGAAACATTCATAGGGCTTTGACAGTGGACTTTTCTCCATAAACTTATTGTCCTTCATACTGGAAAATTTGAGCTGGAGAACCTTTAACTTTTGGATGAGAAAGAGCTATTTAAAAAAAGTAAGTGTTAAGGATTAAAATTATGTCTAACAATAATTTTTTATCACGTGGATCTAGTGGGGTTTGTATAATCTAATGTTTCCCATTCTTTGTCATAAAACAGATCCATAGGGTTTGCATGGTTCTTTGACATAATTTCAAAAAGTGTACTAAGCTAATTATAGAGCTTTATAGGTCCTTTAAACTTTCTTACAATATCTGAATAAAAAATTATCTCTCACAGAGAGAAAAACATGTTAAAAATGCTATACTACTTGATGGACTGCTTACTGGTGCACATGTGTGTGTGTGCATGCATGTGTGCACACACCCATATGACGATTGACACCAGCTGGCAGTGCAAGCAACAGCAGATGCCCTTTTAAACTACCACAGTCATTAACTGGTTTTCCAATTTAATCACAGTACTATTTTGAGGAAAACAGTCCTTTATCCTTGTCCTAAATAATATTTACTAAGGTAAAGAAGGTGACGCAAGCCCCCTTGTGTGTGTGTGTGTTGCGGGGGGAGGAGCTGCAGTGAATTAATTCTAATTAACAAAGAAAAGAGAATATTGTGGCAGGTTCAAATCTTTAGCTGAAATTAGATTGTGCATTAGCTCCAAGTTGTTAATGTCCTCACTTTCTTTGAACAGTAGGGTCTGGCTTTCTCGTTACCTCCCAGCTTTTTGACTTTCACTCACAACACTGTGGCACCACTGTTCGAAGTTGTAGAATTACTGATCTTTATGAACAATACCTAAATCAATAAGTAGAGAGCTGATTTTTGTTTTCATTATGATGCTGACATGCTATGCCATATCTCTGTCTTTCAAGGTATAGAACCTGCTCCAAGTTAGGGTCTAATCCTAAGATGTGTATACTAGATGAATTGGTTTGCTTTCTTCTCACTTCAGGTAGAAGTAATTTTTTTATCTTCTTGGTAGTACTTGGAGAATTTAGTGTGCTCTTTCTGTTCTCTATAGTCCAAGACTGAATTGTGTGGGAGTTCTTAATGTCTGGAAATGTGATGTATTAACCATCCATAAAAAAAAAGAACAACAACAACAAAAAAAAAAACCCCACGTTTTCGCCAGCTTAAGCAAGATCATGTTGCATTGCCAGCAAGTTCATAATAACTGGGAGTAGAACTATAGGAAAATAGAGCTTTACCAATTGCATAATCAGGGGACATATATGGCCATTAAAATTAACTTGAAAATGCCCTGGTGTGGAGGACATTAACAGTTCCCTTTAGGATTAGGTTGCTTAGGTAATATTTACCAAGTGATCACTATTTACAACCTTGATTTCAGCAGAAAAGTTGCAATTTAAACTTCTCCATATTATCTCCATATATCTGAAGTTCTGAAAACTTTAAAAATGTTTGGTTCTCTCAGTATCAGGCTAGCTTTATTAGCATTTGCGAGGAAGAATGAATCTTCTTGGGAGCCATCTGTTTTCTGTATTACATGAGCATCTAGGTTGAATTCTTTATCCTTGTGATAATCCCTGGTAATGTCCACAAGCTGGTTAAAAATACTTTGAGCTTTCAGAGAACCTGGCTTAGACTGTAGTAATAGGATCTCACCAGTTCTCTACCTCACCATTTGATCTTACTCATTGGAGGGCAGTGAGAAGGAACTATTAAATGTGGCCCGAGTTAGTTGAGTATTTACACAGAAGGACCTGCTGCATCTGGCATGGTCCATTGAGGGGACTTGGGTAAGTCAGGAATGAAAAGTTGAAGAGAAATGTGATTACAGAGGATAGCATCCCTCTGTTCTTCTGAAATGCTCTCAAATCTTTCCCCTGCTGTGCAGTATCCACATGGTCTTGCTATGTATCAGATCTTAGATACTGTATTAAGAAAGCTTTGGAGCATGCTGCTCTGGTGCCAGAGTTGCAGTGCACAGCCTGTCTGAACAGACATACAGAATGGGTGCCCAAGAACAGAAAGTCCATCTGAAGAAAGACAACACATTTGCAACTGTATTGTGTGTTTGTGAGGGGGAAAGAAGGTGTTATAATGAAGAAACTGGATCTTTATTAAGAACTAAAATTTTTTCCCCTTAGAAATCAAAACGTAGTTCCTTAAGTCAAATTTTTGATGTCCCCCACCCCCCTTTTTGTTAATGTGTGCACTGTTACACAGAGGCTGTGTTTGGAGACAGCAAATCTTTTCATTTTTTTTCCCCCGAAGTGTTGCATCATTAGACTTCAGGTTGCAAGAAGATGCTTGACAGAGAGGACCATACGTGGTGTGTTTCTGTTAACTGTGAGGTTTAAAAAAGATTCGTGCTGCTTTTATTTTTTATTTCGTAAAACATTACTACTGCTCTAAATGAAATAATAGATACACATCAATCAGTGTAGTCACCTTTTATTGTTGATTCAACTACCAGGTTTTTACAGAATTCACTCTGCATTTTATTTGACTTTTACATGAATAGTCTCGGCAGACTTAATTATATTAGTGAAAAAGCACTTTCAACAAAATTATATGCTGACATCCCATAATTCATACTTACAGATTTGTGAAACAGATTTATGTAAATCTATCAAATTACTGTAGATGACATTTTTTAAAATTGAGATTTCATTTTAACAGTATTTATAGAAAAATTTTATATGAAAATTTTTACATGAATTATTTTTTTAAAAAGCTCATCTCACTCTGTTAGAGTTAGACAAAATAGTGTAACATTTGAGGGTCTTGTCTCCACGTGTTCTGTAACCCATCTGGTGTAATGTGAGGAGGATGTTTATAAGGGCAGCTCTCTCCTAAACTGTAAGCTCCTAAAAGGCTGCTCTTTGGTCATTTGTTCATCGTTTGTTCAGTCCTTCACTGGACATTTACTTAAAAATACGTTCTTGGCTTTCTTTGTCAGAAACTGAAATCAGCTTATGTTTAATGGGATGTGGGTCATCCAGATGGACTGGATAGCTTACTGCACACACATACAGCAGGATAAAGGTACAATATAAGGAGCTTTGGGAGGACTAGCATGGAATGTTAAACATTGGGAACAGAGGAAGCTGTAGTTTGAAATGGTCTCAGAGGACATGTGAGAGTTGGTCAGTTCTGGCCATGTGTTCCAGGAACTGGGAAGTGAAGGTGCATTGGAGGGTATATGTGTAGAAATAGTAGAAACTGAGCTAGAATGGAAGTAAACAAGAAGCTAATGATGACCTTGGAAATCAGAACATGATCAGATTACTCCCACAGCTTCTATAGAAGGAGGCTGGTTTTGGAATTACTGGGGGTCCAGTAATTGGTTAATTGGTTTGGTTAAGATAGTGATTGGTTAATTGGTTTGTTTGGTTAAGTAATTGGTTAATTGGTTTGGTTTGGTTAAGTAATTGATTGATTGGTTTGGTTAAGAGTAAGAGTAATACCTGATGCTAATAGCAGAGGAGAAGCAGATTAAACTGATTGAATGGGCAGGGTGTTAGTTAGTACCTGTCTAGTAGAATTTGTGCAGAAATCTACTTGTGCATCTTACTGATTAGTCTCTGAGCTACACCTTCAAGTGTTGGAGCAGATGTTACATTGGGATGAAGGCCACTGACCACTACATTTAAACAGCTGTCCTGTGCTTCCCGTTACTCCCACTCCCACTCCCATCCCCATCCCCTGCTTCTTCTTATTTTCTTCTGTTACACTGTGGGATTTGTTCATTTGTCTCCCTCTCTCAAAATGTATGCTTTATGAAGAGGAACTTTTTTGACTTTTTTTTCATCCCCAAAACCTAGCAAGTAGTTAACTTTCCATAATCATGCTTATTATAGGTGAGAAATATGTGGGATGACTCTTTTTTTTCCTCCATTACTTCATGTTGTGAATATTGGTTGGATAAAATTAAATTAATGTGCCAGGTTTATAATCAAGAATTATGGCAGTTTGTTGCCTTTAGTGTTAGACCTGAGGGGGTAATTTGATATTCTGAACATTAGTAGTAATTTGAAATAGAAAAGACTAAATAAAGTGACCTTTGAATGAAACAGGTCCAGGAGATTGTGTATTTTTAATTAAAATATGCAATTAAATTTTTAATTAAAGTATGGTATTAAAAGCAATGTAGGTGGCAAGGGAATGGCTGATGCTTTGAATTACACAGTTTGGGATAAATTGGCATTTACTGTGTTTCCCACAGTAGCACTTTGTTACTAAACGGATTCTCTTCCTGTTTTGCTTTTCCTTCTCTGACCCCATGCAGCTCTCAATGGTCCTTGGTCCCATTCAGAGCCTGTGGAGTGTTTCAGCTCTGTGCTATACATCACTTGACCGTGGTTCTAAGTAGCTTGTTCATAACTGTACTTCTTGTGCCAGGGACATTTTATAAATGATTTTTCTATCTCATGTGAAGAAGGGCTCCTTTGTGGCAAATATGTTAGATTAAATAGAAGAATATAAAACAAAAGGCATCTACACACAGTGTATATGGAATATGTGTGCTGAAGTGTAGTATTAACTTGAAGACATCGGTACCTATGTGAAAGTCAGAGGTTGTATAACTGTTCAGGTAGCTTCCTCCTCAAAGAAATTCCAGAGTCCCTGCTATTGCTGTTAGTTCTAAGACATGGTTAATGATTCTAAATCCTTAAGCACATGTGCTCACACTTAGTTTGTGAGAATATCTGGGTTCAAGTGGTGTGGATTCTTTGATGTTCAGTTACCAGGGATAATTTTTTGATTTCTAATGACCAAATTTATTTTTCTTAGAGGCTTTTTTTTTTTTTTAAATTGAAGAGGCTTAACTTTGTCATTTTGCTCAGAATTTTTTTTGAATTGTGTTATTTCCGTAATGGTTATACTTGGAATTTAAATGTAGAGGTTTATAAAATTTTTTGAAGAAATGATTCTTGATTTTGGGATTATCAGTAATGAATATTCTAAATTTAGAGTGGCTTGAAAAATGGATTTAGATGATATGTATAAATGATGCTTGGTTTCCAATCCTTCCCTGTTGACTCATGAAGGTTGAGTAACTGATGAGTTAGAAGAGTGTGAAAAGTGGATCCTGGCTAAGCACTTTTTCTTGGCAGTTGATTTGCTACTGCTTTTATTTTTTAAAAATCTATACCTATTTATAATCAGAAATATGTGCCACATAAACAAGGCAAAACTTATTTTGCTAAAAGAATGAATGACAACATAAAAATTCATAGATAGTGAAATTGAGACTTCCATTTAATGTACAGAAACTTGAAATAGTGGGCAACCAAGAAATATTTTTTTGTGATAAAACTGTCAGAAAAGACCTGGTGAGGCATACTGAAAATAGTCTGAATTTGGGTGTCAGCTAGTTGTGAACTGAGTAGGGAAGAAGCACAGCATTTGAGAGTGCAGGATTCAAGACCCAGCTTCACTACTTAATACCTTCATTTTTGGTTTACAGAAGTTGATTGACATGGCCAACCTTCAGGTATTTATTTCTACCTTTAGGAGAAGAATCTGATTGCCAAACATGATTAATGTGAGGTTACAACTAAATAGCAAATTACTCTGAAACTGGGAAATGAGAATGGGGACAGTAGTATGTATTTATGATGCCTTTATATATTTTAAGCATCTACTGTATATTTGCTGACTTCACTAACTCACTGTACAATGAAAATCTGTAAAGTTCCTAACTTCAGTGTATTAATAGGGCATTTAAACTTAATATACCAAGAGTACAGCCTTCCATGTTATTTTTCTTAGTCTAACAGTAAAGTTCTTCTTACCAGTTACATGTTCTAATTGATGGCTGCCATTCTTCTTAACAGTGTCACTGATCAAATTAGAAACTTTGCAACGTGAGGTTATGCATGGATAAATATTTGAGTGTAATGATCGATTTATAAGTGTAGAAATTTGATTGGGTCTTTGATCTGACTCAGTAATGAAACATTCAATGGATGGTGGTGTTTATAATACATTTGATTAAATAAATTGCACTGTTAAGCTTTTTGTTAAGTCATTTAGTAAACATTTGAGTTCCTACAGCATGCTAGGAGTAAGAACTCAAAGGCCAGCCTGGGAGGTAGTTAAGCAAACCAGGCTCTTCACTTTTCCACAGAAATCCAACCCAGCATGAACTCCTATGCCTAGACTGACTTCAGGGGACCTACAGACTGTGTATCGAAGTCATAGGTAACACAGAGGCTTTAGAAGAAAGAAATCTATTTATATAAGTGGTATTTATATAGGGGAATGAAACTTCCAACCTACTAGATGTCTGATACGAGTTCGTGTTCTCTAAAATCAAAGAATGAATTTAGGAACAATGGAGGTTAAGAGCAGAATACATTTATTGGAAGAAAGAAAGCTTCTGTCTGAGAGAGAGACAGAAGAGAGCCCAAGTGGGTTGCCAAAGACTGTCCTTTCTAGGGACTTTTATAGAGCAAAACCATGAGGTGAGGTGGGTCTATGGTGGGGAAAAATGGAAACTTGTAAGGCAAGTGGGTATGAGGTGGGACAGAACTATGCCAGCCAATAAGATTAATTGCTCAGGTAAAATTGATTAAATTGGGATCAAATGGAGAAGCAAGTCATGTAGCAAGAGGGCATGCTTAAAGAGCAGTGACTCTTCTTGTAGGGGGCTGAGATGGTGACTCCTGGCTTCCTCAAGGTGATCCATACCTATTTAGAATATCAATGTTTATACTTAGGGTGTAGTTGCATCTGTTTTGCCTTTTGTCTTGGAATCTGGCCCATAGTAGGAGGTGTCTGTCTCCTCCAAGGTTACAAGATAGATGGTCTTCTGCACTGGCTTCTTAGAGGGCCCAGCCCTGTTTGACTGCCTATAATATTTCTAACTAATTTGGCTGCCTGTAACAGTGTGATTGAAAATACTTTGAATGTTTAAATGAAAACTATTTGGATTGTGGTAAAAGACAATACCAATAATCCCCCTCAAAATACTCCCCGTTAGCTGGCCACGGTGGTGCATACCTGAAATCCCAGCACTTGGGAGGCTGGGGCAGGAGGATTGCCATGAGTTTGAGGCCAGCCTGAGCTACATAGTGAATTCAAGAGCAGCCTAAACTATATAGCAAGACCCTGTCTTTAAAAAAAACAAAATACTCACCTTCACTTTGAACACATTTGTGTTCAAAGCCCATTGTGCTTGTAGTTCTGGAGTCATCTTTTGCCAGTATCTTTAGTTGTGCTGTGGTAGTAGCCTTTGTGTCCTGAGTCAGTTCAAAACATTTACCTTTAAAATGGTCATTTTGGCTTTGCAGAAGAGCCAGAAGTTGCATGTTACCAGATCCGGTGAATAAGGTAGGTGAGAACATACCGTAATGTTTTTATGAGCCTGACTTGCCATTGGATTGCAGTCAGCAACATATTTTTGATTTGCTTCATAAAGACACACCTGAAAGAGGACTTCTAGAACTGCTTCCAAGAGTGGCAACAATGATGGGATAAGTATGTTTGAAATGTGTGGGGAGGGGGCTTAATGGCAATGTATCTTTTACTGTAATGAATTTTTTATTTTTATTTATTTATTTGGTACTGGGGATCAAGCTTACCAGGCAAGCGCTTGAGCCATTGAGCTAAATTCCCAACACTGTAGTGAAATTTTTAAAAAATTTAAGCATTTTTTCATATACTTTTATCTCCACTTCCATCTTTAAAATTTGACTGCAAGAGATAATTTTGTCTTGGAGTTACTTCACATACCCAGATCGTCGTTAGTATGTGGTCCTTCTTGGCTTCCCAGAGCCCCAGTGTAGCCTTAAATTATCTCTGCCATAAAATAGTGATCGTACATGTGTGAGAGCAGAAATGTAAAAAGCTGGTGTCTTGGTTAGTTTTTACTTGTTGCCAAGACAAAATACCTGACGCCCAAAATTAGGGAAGAAAAGGTTTATTTCTTACAGTTTCTCGGGAGTTTCAGTACATACCTAGTTGTCTCCAAGGCGGTGTGGTGTGGCAGGGCTGCCATTCAAGGTGGCTGCAAGCCGTAAAGCTGGCTGGTGAAAGTGGAGAGCGCGTGCGAGGGAGGGTGGAAGCGAGTAAGAGGAAGTCCCACTTCCCTTACCCTGTGTCTCGGCTCCACCCCTGGGTGGGTGTAGCACTCACATCATTAATCCTGGCACTAGACAACAAACAGATCATAAGCAAGCCCCAGACTCAGCCCCATCAAAAGTATATGAGGACTTGGGGGTGCATAGTATATTACCGAATACAGCTGGTATTTGTGCTTTACAGGGGCCAGATAAAAATCAGTTATTGAGTGTGGAATTCAGGCATCCACTTTGTTTTCCAAAACTTTCTAGATGATTCCAATGTATACCAGAGGTTAAGGTGTGCTGTGATTAAAAGCTTTTAAAATGTGACTGCCAAGTTAGTGCCAGTAGAAGGGTGAATTGGACTTTTTATGATGGTACAATTAATAATCTGATTCATTTTGTCATTGAATAACAGTGTGAAAAAACCATGCAATATGATATTTGGTATATGTTTTCCTTTATAGCCTCTTTTCATGGTTTAGATATACAATCCCTCCAAGTCTCATGTAGTTGGAAATTAACAGGATTATGGGGGTGCTGTAATCATCAGTGGGTTTATCCATCAATAAGTTCAGTAGCTGAAGGTGCTGTTAAAGGGCAAAGCCTTGTTTGAGGTAGGTTTCTGGGGGTGTGATCTGGAAGGGCGTATTCTTGTCTCTGACTCTTGCAGTCTATCTCTGCTTCCAGGCTGCTATAATGTAAGCAGCTTTTCTTTCCTAGGTCCTTTCACCTTGCTGTTTTTTTTTTTTTTTCTACTTTGGAGCCAGCCAATTATGGAATGAAGCCTTTAAAAAATCTTGAGCCATAATAAACCTCTTCTCAAAATTGTAGGCATCAGGTATTTTGTCCCAGCAACGGGAAAATGATTTGGACAGATTTTGGTTCCAGGAGTAGGACCATTACTGTGACTGTACCTGACCATGTGGTTAAGATGCCTTTAGGGTTGATTTAGAGGCATTTGGAAAGGTTTAGAGATGCTGGCTAGAGAATCCTTAGAATACTGTAAGCAGAGCAAGTAGAGATTGATGGGAGATTCTGACTGATGCTCAACACCAGAATGCTAACAGGAATGTAGATAGTAAAGTCCTGGCTCAGGAAGTTTCATCTGGGGGCAAAGACTGTTTTGGCAATTAGATTAAAGGGCATGTGTGTTACATCCTGTCAGAAGATTTGTCTTCAGTTTGTCCGTGCTCTGAGGTTTTGTGGGGGACTGAGATGAAGGGCAGTAGAATAACTAGTCCAGCAGAGGAAATTTCATCACAGCCCAACAGTCAGGGTTTGGCATGATACTGCAGGCTTCTTTTATCCAGATCTATGGTGACAATGACTAGCAGAAGCAGATGTGAAAAGCTTGTAGTTTTATCCTGCAAAGTTGGGACCATGGAGAGTATAGTTGCTGAAGAGATAAGCACTAGAAGGAAGTCAAGTACTTTGCACATCATTACAAAAGATGACTTGATGGCATCTCAGGCATCAGCAAGACCCCACCCTTTACAGGCTCCAGAGTGTAAAATTGTAAAGCTTTCACTTGAGAAGAAGGGCTGGAGAAGGACCACCCAGGGAATTTGTTCCTAATGAGTCATTTTACAGTGATCAACTGTTCAGGTACTCAGACGCCTCTGCAGGCATAATCTAAGAAGGCCTGGCTACTGTTTGATCTGGCATCAGACTTTGGTGTTGTACAGTGGTGTTTTACAGACATGAAGAATGTACAAGTTACAGGGTTACATCGACTTCTAACCAGATTTCAGAAGAAGGCCTGGAAAGCCAGGCAGTGTGCCCCTGAGAGGACAGTGCATGAAGCTGTGACAGTGGAAGAACTTGGAGATGCCAGGAATCTATATTTTCTGCTGAGGAAAGCCTCAGGCAGTGAGCAGAGCCTGCCCTAGAGAAGTCATTCATGTTGGCTGCATCCAGCAATGCTGCAAGGGTCAGGCCCCTCAAGCCATTTGGAGTTCACATTTTGCCACAACTTTCCCCAAGTACTAGACATGGAACTATAAGATTTAATGTTTGCCTTTCTATCCCCCCCTTCCCTTTTGGGATGACAGTGTTTACCCTGTGCCACTGTATGTTAGAAGTATTTAGCTTCCTTTTTGGTTGTTAGAGGGGTTGACAGCTTAAAGTTTACTTTGAGTCTCAAAGGAGACTGTGGAGTTGAACTTTTCAGCAATGTGTGAACCATTAAGATTTTGGAGATTTTTACTTTTTATATAGTGGGATGAAATGAACATGAAACTTTTGGGGACTGGTTGCAGTATTATAGTTTTGATCTAAGTGTCCCCCTATAGTTGTATTTGCTTGGAAGGTGATTGGATTATGGGGGTGCACTATATTCACCAGTGAATTGATCCATTGATGAGTTCAGTAACTGAATGTACTGTTGGGAGGTGGAACCTGGTTGGAGGAGGGAGGGTTCCTGGCAGTGTGACCTGGAAGGTTGTATCTTGGAACCAGCTCCTCTTCTGTCTGCTTCCAGGCTGCCATGATGTGAGTAACTTTTCTTTCAGTAGATCCTTCTAACATGGCCTTTCTGCCTTGAAGCTATCCATTTCTAGACTGAATCCTCATAAAAACCTTTAGCTAAAATAAACCTCTTCTTTAAATTGAGAGTGTCAAAGATTTTGTTCCAGTGATGGGAAAGTGCCTAAGGCAAACTTCCTGATTTAATTTTAAATGAATACACTAAAACTCCTTAACATGTAGTAGGCATGTTATTTTTCTTGATGCTATCTTTTGACTAGTGTGCTCCTTTCCATGAATAGTGAGTGTTGTTCTTGCCCCAGCAACCTTGCTGGGTAGCAATTACTATCCTTGTTTTAGTGATGAGGAAGCTGTGCTTCAGAAAGTTGAAGTAACTTCTTCAAAGTCACACAGTTGGTAAATAGCAGAGAGCCAGGATTGAAACTCATGCATGTTTCATCTCCAAAGCCCATTTCTTTCTATCATATACTGATTCCTTGAACAGACTTTTTAAAGTTCTGCAAATTTGAGTTTTGTTTATTGACAGTTGAAAAAGGGCATTCCATACACAATAGACACATGATAAAAGTTTGTTGACTTGGTAAAAAGCTGAATGGTTGAAAACAGTGGTTTGATGTGCAATGTTTTCATAGAACTGTGAATAAAATAAAGTCTCTGAATTTTCGTGTGAGGACAACAAAATGAGCTCAGTTTTTAGTTCTTCTTACTGCCTTTTGGTGTGTGTGTGTGTGTGTGTGTGTGTGTGTGTGTGTGTGTGCGCGTGCGCATGTGCGCATGTGTGTATGTGTTTGTATGTACCCAGGGCCTTGTACCTACTAGGCAAGCTCTGTACCACTCAGATATACCCCCAGATCTCCTTAGTCTTTTTAGAAAAGTGAAAAATGGGTTTTGATAAGAGAGAATGTTAGTAATCATTATCCCAAATCCTGATTATGGTTCTCAAGGTATGGTCACTAATTATTATGCTTATTAGGTACTGTGTTTAGTCTTCATTTGAGTACTATCAAAGAGCCATGCCTTAAATAACCAGAATGACTGTCCTAAATATTCAAAATAGCCTGGACCAAAGCTCCCACATCAAAAACAAATCCCTCTCTTCCTTATAAGCCTGGTATAAAGGTGTCATTTACAGAACATTTGTGCTTTTCAGGTTGTCAGTTGTCTAACCTTTTGTTATGCCCATTATTGTCACCTGTATAATGTTTCTCATCTTTTCACTTTGAGAAACTTTTACTTAGTTTACAAGTTCAGATCTAGTAACTGTACTTTGACTTGTGTTTTATTGGTTGAAGCTGCCTGATAATCTCTTGTTTCCTGAGAGGCTCAGATGATGGGGGAAAATGACAACCAAGATTTGTTTTGAAGCAATTTTTTCTCAAACTCTCATGTTCTGTCTGCTCCTGTCCCTCTCTCTCACCTCCTTTTCCTATTTCTCCCTGCTCTATCCCTCTCATCCTTTCCTGTTCCTTCCCCCACTTTTTTTTTTTTTTTTAAACTGGGGATTGAACTGAGAGCCTTCACACTGAGCTGCATCTGTAGTTTGCTCATTTACTCTCTTTCTCTGTCTCTTGCCCATGCTCTCTTTCTCTCTTTTTTCTTTCTTCTATTTCGTAATTTGAGGCAGGGCCTTGCCAATTGACTACTTCTGACTCAGCTTCAAGAGCACTGAAATTATAGGCATGTACCAATACTCTCGGTCTTGTTATTTTGTTTTTCCTTTCTTATATGTTCTAGTTGGTTGGGATGTCCTCACCATAAATCCTTTTATGTTCATGTTTTTCTGTCTTCCTAATTTAGATCATAAAAATCCCTGGAGAAAATTTGATTGAGTTTATTTAATACATCTTTCATTAAGGTCAATATATAGGTAAATAGACACATATAGTCATATATCACCTAAGGAAAGGGACATGTTCTGAGAGATGCAACATTACTGAATTTCATCATCATATGAACATCATAAAAGTATCCTTGCACAAATCTAGGTGGTGTAGGTTAATCATGTGACTTGGCCACTTGATATAATCTGGAGCTGTGGAAAACATATGAGATATGTGAGCTGCTGGTGCTATCACTCAGCTTCCTGTGTATAGTGACCCTCCTTTTTAATACATGAGTGCACTCTAAAATAGTGATAAAAAGTATAGTGAGAAAATACACAAACAGTAACTTACTCATTATTATCAAACATTAGGTACTACATATAATTATGTGTGTTATACTTTTATATGACTAGTGATGTAGTAGGTTTGTTTATAGCAGCATCACCACAAACATGAATTTGCAATTGACAGTAGTGCGACTATTATGTCATTGATAGGAATTTCTCAACTGAATCAGTGTCTTATCTGTTGTATATGTGGTCCATCTTGACTAAAATGTTTTGTGGTGCATCACTGTAGACACACAATTTTTACCTCCATTTTTGACTTTAAAATAATTGTAGTTGTAAGGCTGTACATGTGTCAGGTACAATTTACATAACACTGACAGATTCTTGATTAATGTTTGCCATATTCACATTTTATGGGTAAGTAAAAAAACTGAAAAGGCCTTGCCCCTTAAACCCTCTTGGTAGCTGAACAGAGATTTGCACCTTGTTCCTGAAGCCTAGTGTGGCCTTGCTGCTGACATACTGTGTGGCCTTGCTGCTGACATACTGTGACTCAGGCAGGCCATGTGTCATAGAACACTTGGGGGAAGTGTGTTTTCTTAAACAGCACTGCTTAGTGAGTTCTAATGGATGTTTAAACTTACAAATGTAGTAGAGAGGAGATTGAAAAAAGACTACATGTGTCTTTCTTAAAGAACTAATGAATTTCTATTGAGAAAACATGCTGGTGTTATTGATAAGATTGTGCCAAAATGAAAGTCTACCTCTGTCAGTGGTATAGAACTAATATATGCCTTTTTTCCCTTACCTTTCATTAGGGCAGAGCTTGGGATATGGCTTTGTGAACTACATTGACCCTAAGGATGCAGAGAAAGCTATCAACACACTGAATGGATTGAGACTTCAAACCAAAACAATAAAAGTATGTTCAAAAATTTTAAAAACTGTATTTGTAGAACAAAAGTTTAAAAATTAAGATTTATTTATAGTTTTTCCTGTCTTCATTGAGGCCCATATAAATACTCCTGTGACAGATTCAGTGTAATGTTTTTGTATTTGTTGCACAATGGGGAGAAATTATTCATAATTACTATGTATAGTCTTGTATTAACAAAGCAACAGAGCAACAGTGTTCTTAAATAAGTGCTTTATGAAGCCTTTGAATTGAAATCTCCTTTCCTTATAGAGAATTATTTGCTGTATAACCTTCGGGATACTTAGACTTCTTTTGAGCACAGGGATTGCGGACTTGTTTTATAAATGGCAAGTTAGCAAATACGATATTTTGCAAGCTAATAAAGTCTATCACGTTTCTCATCTCTGCCCTCACAGTGTTAAAGTGACTGTAAAAAAAAAAACTACATAAAGGATTAGATGTCATCGTAAGCTAATAAAACTGTTTATGGACACTGAAATGTGAATTTTGTATAATATTTGCATTTCACAAAACAACCTCCTTCCCCATTTAAAAATATAAAAAGCATTCTTAGCTCATAGCCCATGCAAAAACAGGTGCAGGCAGAATTTCATGGTTGGACTGTTTTGATTCTGTTCTAGTAGATTCAGCTTACAGTACTTTGAGGAGATTAATTAGAAAAATCATCTGAGACACAGGTCATTTTTTCTGTTATGCTTTTCTTTTTCAGACATACAGCAAATGATTTTGTGAAAACTTTCTGCTTTTTTGTATTCTTAAAATTCTTAAGTGGCTTCTCTCTGGATAAGAAATTGATCCAGATCACAGCAAGGATTTCTTTTCCTTTATAAAATAGAAGGGATGTTGCCTCTAGCAAATTGTTAGTATCTGTGCCATCGTTTTACTCTTGCCCAGTGCAGTCATTTGCCGATCAATCATTGCACTCGTTCTCATGGAGTCTAGATGTGGCTTGAAAGATTTTTCAAAACAGCGTTCCAGACAACTTCTATCAATTGACTCAAGTTGGAACCTATTTTCCACCTGTGATTTAAGAAGCCAGTTTAGAGTATACCCTGCAGTGGTGAGGGAAAGTTAGTCAAGGCTGACCGTGGTATCCATCTTGCTTAGAGACTTGTCTAGAAGATTTCTGCTCATTTTTTCATGTATCTGGAAATGCAGTGTCATCTTTGTGTTTAAAAATTACTTCTCTTGGAATTGTCAGTTAAGGTGATTTGTTAACCCTGGGTAGTTTTGACATCTCATTCTTTATATTTATTGGTCCGTAAGAAACATTCCTGTCAGCTCTAATTCATCTGGGGGAAACTGTGGTGGCTCCTGAATGTACTTTGATATGATGCCCACAAACTCTGGATGTTTTTCACTCAAGAAAATGTCCAATGAAAAGATTGACCTTTCAGTTAAAGAATGAACTGATTACTATGTTATTAGAATATGAGGAAAAATTGAATTCAAATTCAGTCTAAGATGGTAAAAGTATGTTTGTCTTGACCTTTTTTTCAATTTAAACTGCTTTTTTCCTCATTGGCCATACATCTCTCCATACTTTCTTTGTGTTAAGAGATTAATCATCGTAACAGTACTGCTAAATAACAGTTAGATGGCCTTAGAAAAAAAATCTATTTAGTTACCTTTGGCTGTTCTATGTGTTTTCTGTCCTACCAGGTATTTGTAGGACCTTCTCTAATTTCACCTTCTCTAATTTAAATTACCAGTAATCCTGGAAATCTCAACTATGTTTTAGTTCGGATGTCCTGAGGTGGTTAAGAAAAAAATGGAATAGATGGTTAAGATGGCTTACCCCAGGAAATACACTGCTCTTTATTCTAGAATTAATCACTATATTACTTTGTTCTTAGTGAATCAGTTCTTTTTCTGTGTATCTTGTCTGTACTAAGATTAAAAATAAAAGAAAAGGTAGAAATGCAGAAGAAACAACAGATCAGATCAGCACTGGAGAAATGTCTGCAGCATTCAAGGAGACCATTGATGATAGCTCTTTCCTTCCTTTCCATGGTCCAGCCTTCTGTGTTCACGACCGAGCTGCTTGGATTGAATACATGGAAGAAAAGGATAGTAATGCTTTGTGGTTTTGACACTGTGTAGTATCTGCTACTTCTCTGATTTTCTGAAGGGCAAGTGGGGGTAATGGATAAGCAGCAGGCTTTTTCCCTGCCCCCATTTGGTTCCTTCAACATTATCAGATAACACCTGGTATCCTCTATTTGGCCTAGGTTTCTTTGAGAAGCATTTTCAAAGTGTATGGCACCATTTTTGCCTGCTCTTTCCATGTTTTTATTTTCAATTAGACAGATTTCCTGTTCTTAATTCAAAGTGCTGAGCTGGGTTTTTCTAGTGTTCATTTCTTTAAGTATCATTGGAATCTATGCTTAAGTCTTTCCATTTCTGAGGATGCTTAGTCTCTTTTTCCCTCTTTCAGTTCATCCTGATGACGACTGTTGGGCTACTCTTAGAAGACTGCGCTTTCCTCTTGTTACTTTTCAATTGGAATTTTATCATTTCTCTACTGTTTTATCGTATCACTTGGCTCAGTTTTGTAGGTTGAATGCCACTGCTCTTGCTGTTTTCCACTGAAGTCCAGTTCTTCATTTGTGAACAGATCTTGTTCTAGCCTCTGTGGGTATGCATTTGTGATTCCTACTTCTTTGTGCACCCTTTCCACTTAGTTTAATTATAATAATTCCATCTTTTGGAGATCATTTGAAATCCTACCTTGAGTAACTGACTTGCTGGTTATTCCAGCTCATGTTGAGTTTCCTTGTATGTAAAGTGTATGTTCTTTATCCATGAGAATTCACAGAAGTTTTGGAGTGATTGGAACCCAGACATAATTTAGCCACAAGCACTACTCTCTAGCTGTAAAGATGGAGCTGGTGGTGGTCATACAAACGTGGTAGTCAAAGACAGAGTTGTGACTCAAATCCCTTCTTCTGACACCTATGCAAAACTCTTGCCATGAAACCATGCTTTGCTTTAGAAAACTACAGACTAGTTAGTATGTATTTTATTTATTTATTTATTTTTATTTTTTTTGTGTGGCACCGGGGATTGAGCTCATAACCTCGCGCCTGCCTGACAGGCGCATAAGCCGCTGAGCCAAACTCCCGGCCCTGGTTTTTTGAGGCAGGGTCGCACTGTGTAGCTCGGGCCGGCCTTGCGCTCGCGTTGTAGCCCAAGCCGGCCTCGAACTCACAACGCTCCGCCTACCTCAGCCTCCTGAGTGCTGGGATTAAAGGCGTGCGCCACCACGCCCAGCTTATTATGTATTTTATATACAAATATGCAATTGTTTGTGTCTTCCAAACCACCTAAAGGAAGTCTAGTAAAATCCGTTACTGGAATATTGAAGCAGTGAATCACATGTTGAGAAAGGTGATTTATTTAGTAGTTTGTCTTGAGGTTTCCTGATTAGCATTATATTTGTAGGACTTTTTTTTGAAATTGTGCATTGAATATATGAATCGTATTCGACATTTTTACAGACAGTGAAGCAGAAATCCTTCAGGCATGGTGAGATCTTAAAGCAGTTGTCCTCAAACTTAGTTGCCTCATAATCATAGAGGGGGTGAGTTGGAAATACACATTCTAGGGCCCATTTCAGATCCTACAGCCCACTTCAAAGTGCTCAGGTGAGATTCAGGCATCTGAATCTAACATCTTTCCCAGATTGTTTATGACAAGTCTAAGACTCACCACTTAGGAACTACTAAAATATACCTTTTGAATTGGTGGCTTTTTTGTATACTTGATATTTTATACACAAAGTTGTTTGTCTTTTAGCTTTTATCTTCATAAACTTACACTGTTAAGCAAAATAGGGTCCTACTTTTTTTGAGGTGATTAGCGTTTGGAGTTTAATGTGATTCAGACAGTCTTAACTTTTATAAAGTATAGTTTAGAAATTAAAAAAAATTGCTGTGTTCACTTTATGTAGAATAATACTAGGTATCCTATTTATTGCATTTTAAGAATATCATTCCTAGATTAAAACCTTAATGTAGTTAGTATCTTTTTCGAAGGATCACTTTTTTCCCTGACTGGGGAGATATCCCAACAAAGTTGTCTTGTTAGTGACATCACAGCCTGCCTTTATTTGCATGGGAGGCAGCCCTGAGGGTTAAATGTTGTCCACATTGTCCGCAATGCTGACATGGCCAAAAAAAAAAAATAGGGTAGTGAAAAGCTGTATTATGTACAGTTCAGCCCCCCCCCCCGCACCTCAAAAACAAAACACCTCTGGCAGTATCAAAAACTGTGTGCTGGTGGTGGGGGGTGTTTCTCATCAATGGCCCTCTGGTCCCCATGGGAACCTACCTTTTGTGAACTGTTCAGGGCATTACTGATTGTGCCTGTTGTTAGTCTTCATGCTTTTTATTTACTCATTTTGTTTTTAGAGAGCCTTGAATAATGGTAATACCTAAACAGTGTGTAAAACATTTATGGCTTAAAAACAGTACTTTTGTCTTTTTGTCTAGGTTAATGGTGTCAAATTGAAATTTGTGGTTAGAAGTAAAAGCATTGCTTTTACAAAGTAAAAATCATTCATTTCCAGAAGTACATGTAGACTTTCCCCCCATCAATACTCTGGATGGGTGATTTTGACAAGCACAATTGAAATGGATGCCTGATTCCTGCCCTCTCTTCCTTGACTTCTCCCTCTAAAGGGAAGCTTTATTTTTCCTGAATATCTAGCTGTTTTATTGGGAAAATAGAAGCTTTTATCTCAAGGAATACAAGTTTTGGGAGATGGGGGTGTAGCTCAGCAATAGAGCAATTGGCTGACACTGGCGAAGCCCCTAGGTTTGATCCTAGTACTGCAAAAAACCAAGCAAGCAAACAAACAAGACCCTCAAGAACAGAACTTTACTGCACCTAGAAATCAAATTCTTCTACCAGTCAAAAGAAGACTGTGTGGAAGTGCTAATAGTGTAAAAACTGCTTAAATTTGATTTTGATTAAATAGATTAAAAAATCATTCAGATATAGACCAGGCTAACAATTACCTTGAAATTATTAATTGCTATGCAGTAATGTGAAATTTCTTTATTAAAATAAATTAAACTACCATTTAAGCACATAGGAAAAATTCTGTTACAAAAATTGGAATATTAAAAATTAATAGTTATACTTGGTCCTTTAAAGTGTTCAGTTTTAAAGCAATTAAATAAAGCTGATAAACCTTTGTTTTTTTGTTAAAATTATGCCTGTTTTTCTGTCTAGCTTGTCCTTTCCTCAATTAATAAAAATATCATACACTTCTGCTTAGCTGAGATCCTTAATTTAGGGTCTGTTGTATTTCTTGAAATTTCATTCTCCCGAAGTTACCTTGATAATGTAATTTCACTGGCTATGTGATCTTGGGCAAATATTTTAACCATTTAACTTACCATTTATAAACAAATTACAGGTTGAGCATTCCTTATCAGACAATTAGAAACCTGAAATGCTTCAAATCTGAAATGTTTGAGCTTCTGTGATATCACAAGCTAAAGATTTCACATTATAAAACTTTGTGCACAAATTATTAGAAATATTGTTTAACATTACCTTTGGGATATGTGTATAAGGTATATATGAAACATAAATGAATTTTCGTTTTTAGAATTGGGTTTTATACCCAAGATAGCTCATTATGTGTGTACAAATATTCCAAAATCTGGAAAATATCTGAGAGCCAAAGCATGTCTAGTCACAAATATTTTGGGTAAGATATAGTTAACCCATAATTAATTTATCCAAATTATTAATTTATAATAATAATTTATATTCAGTATTTATAATCTGCATCTGTGGGGGAAGTTTGTCATGTGCCAACTTGCCTATTAAGAAAAGATGTAACTTTATTTTAAAGACCCAGTATTTATCTTGATTTGTTTAGTGATGAAATGAAGCACCTTATTTGGAGGAGGTGATAGTTTTAACTTTTCCTGTCAACACTGTAGAAAGTATAACAGGTATAGTAATATTTGTGCTGAGAAACACTTTTCTAGTTTAACCTCCTTTTGTTTTGGGATTATGGAGATGGGATTTGTTTTAATTTATCATTGTAAATAGTTCTGTAAAATTTAATTGTATCAGGAAATAATGTAGACATTGTGTAGATCAGTTCCCGCAGTGGGTAAGGGAGAGGTCGTGGAAGTTGGTATGTGTGTAAAACTGTTTAAGTTTGCCACCTGGGAAGCACTCTGCTAAAATATGTGCAGCACTATTCTGAGAGCTTTGAGACAGTGGCATGATGCTGAGAACTGATGTGTGTGTAGGACATGGAAATCTGAAAACAACTGTTAGGGGAACTGCACAGAATTTGCTGAAGCAGGGAGCAGAATGAGAGGTCTATGTGGGAATGAGCCTGAGTATGAGAAGGGAGGATAGAGAGTGAGTGTGCCATGCATAGGAGACTTGATTCTCCAGAGCTTTGGGCAGAGCAGTGACAGGGTTAGACTTGAATATTCATTAGGAGAGGGAAATTAACTTTGTATTTACACTCCACATCTCTCTGAGCATCTCAGTCCATTGTGGTGCTTTTATGGCTTGTGTAGTTTATTTTCTGTAATGGTGCAAAGTGTCAAAATTGTACTCCTCATTTCACAACTTGTTTGTAGACCTTTACATTGAGTAGATTTGATAAATTTGGAACTAATAGTTTGAAGGACAGCTTTAATATTTACTAAGCACTTAGATATTAGGCAGGTGTTAACCTAATAAATGTTGGCTGCTGCTGCTGCTGATTCATTGTGTTTTTGAGGCAGGGTCCCACTGTGCAGTTCAGGCTGGTCTTGAAATCACTTTGTAGCACAGGCTGGCCTCAAACTCACAACAATCTTCCTGCCTCAGCCTGCTGAGTGTTGGAATTACAGGCTTGTGCCACCATGCCCAGCTGGCTTATTATTTATCGGAGGCAAAGATCAGAAATATTCAGTTGTTCTGAGTCTTGTGTTTCTTTGTTAAAGTTGTATTTTAGAAGTGTAGTTGGGGAGGAATTAATAAAAATGTAACAGTGACAATAGACAAAACAAAACGTTCACTTCTTTGATTTAATTTTGTTGAGTGTTTTAACATTTTGTGTTAGGAAGAAGTGGAATTTTTTTTTTTTTTTTTTTTTTTGGTTTCACTAGTTTGCTTTGATATTTGGTCATTAGTGTGAGGAAAGGTGCTTCTGCCAACAGGAATGAGAGGTCTAATCCTTCCTGCTCAGGTGATCAGGTTTCTAGAAATGGTCCTCAGGTGAGCCACAGGAAGAAAAAAGGAAAAACAACATTCTCATCATCCTGGAGACTGATAATACAGAAAAAGCTTTAGTTTTTCCTGCCTGCTTTATTTAGCTAGACAACCCCATTCACATTCATCGAAAGATGTGAGAGTGGCTTCAGTTTTTGCAGAATCAGGCATAGCAGCTTTTTTATAGAGGACTGTTCAGGGTGATGGTCTCTGCAATCCACTTGAGCTATATCCAAGCAATCTGAATTCTTGGAAATAAGTTTGATGGGTATTGTGGCCTTTGTTTTATTTCTGCATTTTTGCATTTGTTGGTGATTTATGTTCCTCTAAAAATGCTTTCAAGCAACGTAGGCATTTGATTCAGAAACATTAGATGGCAAGGAGGAAGGCTTGTGTGTGTGATTTTTTTTTTTTTAATGAGTTCCCAGAGTTTGAAGATTTACCTATTTTACATCTCCTTACATAATAGACTCCCAGAACTTCTATGTTGATCAGAATCTCTAGGCACAGTGGTTGATAATGCGTATGTCTAGGTCCCAACTAAGACTTCACAAAACTGATCATCTGCAGAATGAAGCCAACTGAGTTATATTTTAACAGCTTCCTCACCTAATTCTGAAGCAGATGGCAGTATGACTTTAGAACTACTCTTCTTAGTGTACGTTAATGATGTACACTTGGTGAAACTGTGGTACTAGATTCAAAACAAACCAATATGTAAATAACAAAATTTTCATTTGTGGGTTGTAACAAAATGTCTTGAATGATTAAGATTAATTAATGTGTTTTTAATGAATATAATGCTTGATTTACCTAAAAACTTAATACATTTTTTTCCTGTCTCACAAACAGCTTGCTAATTTTCAGAGCATTTGTAGGTCAGTAAATACAATTACATTAACATAATTTGTTCGCAAATTATTTGGGAAATTTGCACTATGATTGTTCAGGGCTCATCCATTTAAAAAAGTTATTTTGGCCGGGGATATAGCTCAACGGACAGTGCCTGCCTGCCTGCTAAATGCAATTTGTGAGTCCAATCTCCAGTAACTAAAATAAAATAAAATAAGTGTTTCATAGTGTACAGACTGAGGGATGAGTTATGTGGTACAACATGGTTGTGATTCTTTACAGAATAATTCAGTAAAAATTCGTCTCACTTATAGACTCCATACCACACCTAATTCTCACTCGAGGTTAGTATTTTGATATTTGAGTTTTCTAGCCAGGGCATGAATAAATGGGATTTGCTGTATTACCATAAGAACCCATAGCATGCTATAAATATTTTTAAAGGGAACATACGCTATGTATAGCCTTAATTTAGAAACTTTTTGACCTGTACACTAAATTTTGCAACATGAAAACAGTGCCTACCCTTGCCAACAGGCTTAGAATGTTTTGTCCTCCTCAGATTTGCAAAGTAGGTTAATGAGAAACTATCACAAGCAAGGATTTGGTGGTGTTTTGTTCTCCATTAAGTGCTGTTGCTGTCTTGGGGAGAATTGTGAAATATGCATTGTCTGCAGGCTGACAAAGTCAAGTGGACTGTGAAGGTTAGGGGTAAAAACACCGCCTCTCACCTTTGTTCTGTGTTCTTTGACTATTAAAGCACATTGATCTGCCAAATGGTAAAGGGGATACTATTTGGAGGTTTAATTACAGCCAGTGAGTGTTATTGATGCTATCAGTTAGACCCAGGGAAAGACATTCAGTGTAATTAAATACTACTTCAGTACAGATTCTCAAGGTAAAGTGAGGCGTTCTGCAGATCTGAAGCAGGAGATCAGTTTGTCTCAGAATAAAGACAAAAGTGGTTGTCTCCTTCATCATTGTCCTACTTTAGATTTCTGTGGGAGTTCTATAAATGGCAATGATATGGTCTCTTTATAGTATACTGTAAACATCATCGTGTTTTTCTTAAAAACTCTCTGTAAAATCTTGCTGTCACACAAAGGATTGTAGGAATACAGTAATTTTTTTTTTTTTTCTAAAGCTGTTTAGGGGATCATACAGCTCAGGTGTTTAATAGATATCTGGAGAATGAAGGATTGTGTTTGAATGAGACTATTAGTCTTGCAAATCACCTCATTTAAAAAAAAGTTTTCCCTATGGTTATTCTCTAATGTCTAATCATGCTGAGAGAGAAATATCTTGGTAGATTTAAATTCATAAAACACAGTAATGTTTCAGGGGTTATCCCCTTATGTATTGAATAAATTTTTTATAGTTGTATAATTTACATCAGGTCTACAAAATATGTGTAGGTAGAACTTTCTTTGACACTGTGGAGAAGGCTTACAATATTTCTGTTATCCCTTCTTCCACCTTTTCTCTTTATCATGTATGTAGGTAGATATGTGTATCACACACATTTCCCTTTTACTCCATTTGAAGGCTAAATGCCATAAGACATTCAAAATGTTAACTATTATCCCCCCTTCCCTAAAACTGGGATACATTTCTTATTGAGGCTTGCTAAAGACAGGCCATTTTTGAAGTGAGTTGGTTTCCTTTTATGTATATGGGTATATGTGTGCATATACACACATACTGTATCCCTGCCAACTGAGTCAGTTGGCCCCAAAGTACACAAGTCTTGGATATTATATGATTGACTTGTAATGTAGATAGAAGTTGCAGATTTTTAAATTTAAAATGTGTTTGAAGGGAGATTTTTGTGGTAATAAACTCATCCTTTGTGTAAAAGAGGAAGATTATGTGTTATGAATTTTTCTTTAGATGTTTGGGGAATAAGTTTTAAGGTTTAATAAAAATGATTTCATGTTCAGGTGTCCTACCTCTTTACTGCTTTATTATGTGGAACCATAGCAAGACTGATGAAAGTTATTCTTGTCCATCACGTATGTGCTGTTGTTCTCACCTTCCCATCCCCCTCATCCTGCAAAGGACAAGGATGAACAAATATAAAATTAAAAAGGAAAAAGGTATTAAATTGCAGGTAGTTTTTAAGTGTGTAACTGTGGTTGTTCAGTCTTGGACTGAGTCTTGGAATGAGTCTGTGAGTCATTAAAAGCTTATTTCTGTAAATATTTCAGTGCCTAGAGTGTAGCAGTCAGCTTTAGTCAATGTAGGAGCACCATTAGAATAAGACAAGAGGTAGTCTTGTCCTTGATGTCATTGAGCAGGAAGGGAGACAGCACCTTATGTGACTGCTATTCTCAATAAGATAGGTGCATGCAAAGTACAGTAGAAGTGGATGTGTCATTGGCTGTCTGGATGCACCTGTGATGGTTTCAGAGTTGATAGAATTTTATAAAACAAGCAAAGAAGAGACGGTATTACACATGGAAGAATGTCTCATCCAAATGTATAGACACCTTTTTATGATGTACCTTTTGGAAGAAAATTAAATCTGAAAACTATACATCATAAAGTAATAACCTACAAGAGTTACCCGTAAGAAAATTTGATGAAAATTTGATTAAACCTATGACCTACCTTGTTGTCTTACATTTATCCCCCTGTAGCGAAGACCTAATTTATTAAGGAGTTGTGTGGATAGATTTTGGATGGATTTTATTAATTTCCTCATAGAAGAACTTGTCTTATTCTGCAAAGATCCATGGTGACCTCTGGTCTCATTTTAGCTATTTACAAATGGTACCAAGATGAAGTTTCCCTGTGCAGTATTTATCGTTCATACGGAAATAGGATTATTATATTTTCATTAGTGTGTATGTAAGTAGATCAGAGGAGACTGGGGTATACGAACTAACGTTGTGGTGAAGCAGTTTTTTTAGTTGCAGAACAAAAGGAAACAGTGCAGATGGTATTTCAGTGAGCTTCTGACTGCTACACTGATTTTGACCATTTTCCTTGCATGGGTTATGATGGGCAAACTGTTGATATGTTCTTCTTTCTTACATTTCTGTCAGATGACTCCTTAAGTTTGGGCTTCCATTCCTCTCAGATGTTCTCCTGACATCTAAGAACTCTGTAATCTGCCCCAATTTACCATTTCAGTATTGTCAGTGTCCTACAGAGATTTTTACTGTGCTCACTTGGATTCTTCATCTTTCAAACATGCAAGTTTTGATTCCTACCTACATTCCCTGCATCATTCTCCACCTCACTCCCCTGCACATACCCTGTAAGTCTTTATGAAGTTTTATTTGGCCATTAAAACACTGATTTTTCATTACACATTACTTTTCTCTGTTTAGTGGTATAATGTCTGGGGGAGAAGAGACCCCTATCTCCAGAGTACCTTGTAAAATGCTTATTTTTTTTTTTTTTTAACAAAGACACAAGGCACTTTCCATATATTGCTTAACAACTGGAGACTTGCTATATGTGTACAAAGATGAAAAAAGTCAAAATTTAAGTACAATTAAAAGTGAAACTTTCTGGAGATTTTTGTTTTGTTTTTAAGCATCTTTAACTTTGGATGGATGGTTCAAAATTGTGCCATTTCCTGGTAGGCCACCATACATTGCAGATAGGGTCAAATGAAGAATGTATGAAGAATGTATCTCCTTTTTCTTTTCTGCAAAACATGAAAACTTAATTAAAGGTATCCCATTATCTGAGATTTTTCTACATAGTGTCTCTCAACCTGTTTTTTTGTTTATCATCCATGTGTTTTTCCTCTTTGTATTTTGGTCTTCCTCTCAGACCTTAGATGAACAAGTATATGAAAGCTATAGGACAGTAGTGGTGAACCTAGGGCATGTGTGTTATTTGTTTCTCTTCTAAGACAAAAGATGTTAGTGTATGTGTTTTGTTTTTTATACTGAAACCTTAGTATTCAGATTTAATTGCGGTGTCGACACTTTGCAATGAATGGTTTTGGATTGCAGTTTGAGCACTCATCTCAAAGATTTGACATCACTGCCCTAGAATGTCTAGTCTACCAAAATTGGCTTGATACGAATGTTTCTCTTTTCCTACACATTGCCAACCATTACTAGTTGACTTAGTTTTAAACAGCTCCAGTTTACTTATACTAGCCAGTGTGCAATCTTTGACCATCTCAGCACTTATTCTATTGACAATACCTTAGACATGTTAGATACTCAGATACTACACAAATTACATCTTAAGTAATTTCTGGAAATAACATTGCAGCAGTGATCTTGATAGTGTATCTTCTGTTGGAGATGTGCTCTGATCAAGTTTCAGGATCCCAGAAGAACCCTTAAGAAGCCATTACTGGAAAATGGCTCTCTAAGAATAGGATGAGTATATCTATTTTTCTATAAAAAAAAAGTGTAGCCTGTATTGTTTCCAAGGAAGCATAAAAGAAGCCAAGTTGTTTGGGCAGATATCACAACTTCTAGTCATCTTGA
Source organism: Dasyprocta punctata (assembly GCA_004363535.1). Classification (NCBI taxonomy): domain Eukaryota; kingdom Metazoa; phylum Chordata; class Mammalia; order Rodentia; family Dasyproctidae; genus Dasyprocta; species Dasyprocta punctata. The sequence goes on along the minus strand of RJWM01000088.1, from coordinate 155,081 downwards.
CTGAGGTACTTCAGAAATAGGTCCTGCACAAGGCCACAGAATATATCCACTTGCCAGGTGTTGGAGTACCTATTTGGTGGGTGAGACTACAAGATAGGCATACATTTAAGAATTAGTTTCTAGCATCTAGAAGCTTAAAACCTAAGTTGTTCTCCATAGTATATTTAGTGGATGTGTCTAAAGTACAATTATGTATTATTGCCTGCCAGAGTAGCCACCCCAGTATTATTTTCCTCTATTGAAAAATCATACTGAATCATTAGGTAGCTGATTATGTGTCTTGTAACCCATCTTACATGCAGAAACATACACATACTTCTGTTTGGAAAATGAGTATTATTCCATGAAGTCTATTATTTCTGCTGTTGTCTCCCAAAAAAAGTATCCATCCTTCTGCCCTGCCCTGCCCCGCCTCACTCCCTGCCTGCCTCCCTCCCTGCCTCCCTCCCTCCTTTCTCTCTTTCTCTGTTTCTCTGTTTCTCTCTCTCTCTGTCTCTGTCTCTCTCTCTCTGTCTCTCTCTTTCTTTTCATCTTGATTTACTTGGTTCCCACAGATTTATACAAGAGAGAATCAAGACCTGGAAGTATTTTACATATCATAGCTTGACTGACGAAATTTAAGTTAGGCTTTTCTTTTAGCCCACTTAAAGATGCTGCGTGCTGACTCTGCTTGATATAAGACAGACTCTCCTTACTCCGCAACCAAGCTTTTCACATGCTCACCTGCTATCTTACAAATTGCCCAAATATTCAAGAATTGATTTCAGTAATAATTACCATGGACATGGAAGATACCTTGTTTCTGTAATCTTTGAACTATTTTTCTGTTATAGTGCATACATAGTTCTTCTGCTAAAGTCTTCATCTCTGTTTACTTATTTGACCTCAAAGAAAATGCTATGTGAGTTTTTCTTCTGTAAGTTGGAGCAATTCTAATATACAATTTTTTTGCTTGCAGAAATACCCTGGAATTTGAAAGATATTCTTTAAATATCTTCTTCAAATTCTTCAAAGATATTCTTCAAATATCTTCTTCCCAAGTTGCATTTAAAGAATATATTTACTATAGCCTCCCTGTTTATCTTTGCCAAAGTGAGACAGCCTTGTTAAGCCAACTGCCTATTATTGTCAAGGACAAACAACAATGAAAGGGCAAAAATGGTCTACCAGCTATCATACTTTCATAAAAATAAGAGGTCTTTTGGGACAGCCTGTTAGGATTCTCATTTATTTGATACGCATGGATGAAACATTTGGGTAGTACTTAATACAATATGCTCAGTGTAGTTTTTAAAGACTGAGTTTAAGACATACAAAATGAAATCTCATTGTCATATCTGCATGTTTTGATTATTGCTTAATATAAATCTTAAACCAATATACTTTTGTTTTTGTGGTTATTCAGTAATTTTAGTGTTTAAATGTCATTTAATCAGTTGTTATTATGACATTATATTGCCTTCGTTAAGTTGAAGCTGAGATCATTTTAAATTGTCTTAATTTAATGATGTTACACTAAGCCTTGAAATTGATGTGAGTTTGAGAAATGTCTCTTAATGTGAATAACCAATTGCTGTTCCTGCTTTTTAAAAAGTCATGTAACTTTTTTTTAAAAAAGCAGAAGAACTTAATATGAAAAATTCTAACTATTTTAGGTATATTTTAATTGATGTAAATCACTAGTGGCAAGTTTTTTGGTTTTTCTCTCTGTGCTGCTTGCCAACCTTCCAATATTGGATTTTTCTCAAACATCTCTTCAGTAAATCACACATTACTGATAGAAGAAATACACTAACTGTTCTAACTGAATCACTCATTTTGATATACTTCATTTTTCCTTATTTATATGTAAGAAAGTGATTTATTTAGCAAAGCTAAATTTTGTACCTTCTTGCAGTATCTCTTCCGGCATCTGCTCAATAACTGCATTTACTTGTTATTGCTGATTTGAAAGGCTGTATTTCAGTGACTGGTGTAATGGACATGTTGACAAAGAGTCAGCACTCCTGAATCCTACACCCAGCTCTTCAAGTCTCTAGTCAAGTCACTTTTCCATTCTGGGCCTGTGTATTCCTGTTTTTTAAATATGTTTAAAAAAATTGAATGAAGACCCTTACCACTCAGAAATGTTTTTATTCTCCTTTTACCTTCTTGCAGTACCTGGGAGTGAAGTCAGGGCTTTGTGTATGCTAGGAAAGTGTTCTACTGTTGAGCTGCATCCACAGCCCTTTTTCTTTTATTTTAAAACAAGGTCTCAGTAAGTTCCCCAAGCTGGCCTCCAACTTGTTATCCTCCTTCCTCAGTCTTTTGAGAATTTGTGATTGTAGGTACTCATCATTGTATCTGGATAACAGTGTTATCGTTTCGCTCGTTGCTGAGACAAAATACCTGACACCCAAAATTAGGGAAGGAAAGGTTTATTCTTACAGTTTCTCAGGAGTTTCAGTCCTATTTAGGTGGCTCCAAGTCAGCATGGTGTGGAGGGACTGCCATTCATGGCCGCTGCAAGCCGCAACGCACGCTGGCGAGAGAGAGAGGGAGAGGGTGGAAGCCTGGAAGCGAGCAAGAGGAAGACCTGCCTTCCCTTACACTGTATGTTGGCTCCACCCCTGGGCCGGTATGACACTCACATTGCCAATCCCAGCACTACAACAAACTGAACACAAGCAAGGGCCAGACTTAGCCCCATCAAAAGTATGTGAGACTTGGAGGTACATAGCATATCACCCAATACAAATGTCTTATCCCATTGAAGATTGTGTTTACTCTAGGGACTTGAGTCCCCAGCTTGATAGATGAAACTTCATATTTAAAATATTTAATAGAATTTTCAGCTTATTTTGAACACAAAGTACAATCATTGATAATTTTTTTTGCTTTTTTGGTACCAGGGATCGACTTCACAACCTCATGCCTGCCACTGAGGTAAATTGAAGGCCCTATATTTTGAGACAGGGTCTCACTATGCAGTTCAGACTGGCCTTGAACTCACTTTGTAGCCTAGGCTGGACTCAAACTCACAAAGATCCTCCTGCCTCAACCTCCCGAGTGCTGGGATTAAAGGCATGCACCACCAAACCCGGCTTAATTTTTGAAAATATGTACCAGAGTTGTGGCTTCTCTTTGATATTTGTTTGTTTGTTCATTTATTTGTGAGACAGGGTTTCACTGTGTAGTTCAGGATGGCCTTGAGCTCAGTATGTAGCCCAGGCTGGCCTCACAGTGATCTTTCTGCCTCAGCCTCCTGAGTACTGGAATTATAGGTGTGCACCACCGCACCTGGTCAGTTGCCTCTCTTTTAAGCAAGAGTTCAAAAATATATTCCAATTAGTAGGTGACTGTATATCATCTTTATTTACAATAAATGTGTGGTGGGTACCAAGGTGTACACAGTACCTTGGTGACAAAAATTTATTTCAAGGGCTGAAGCCAGTCACACACAGGGTAAGATGAACCCAGCCTGGGTTAGTCAGTATTTCAGAGAACAATGCATATAATGTAGTGTGTGTGCAGATAGGAGGTACCTAATCAGGCCACAGTGGGCAGGACTGTTGAGTATGGATTTTAGGATCTAGGTGATGTCCACACAAAGTCTAAAATGACTGAAATTTATGTGAGTAGAAGTACACCCTTATATTACCATGGGGAAGTAAGAGAACATGAAGCCTTGGGAAACTACTGTAGGTTATATGTTCTCACACAGAAAAGGTAGACAGTACCTGGAGCATAAATGACTCAGAAATTTAATCTTAAAGCATTAAGGAGCCCTTGAGGGATTTTGAGTGGAGAATAACACCATTAAATGTATTCTGTAATGTGTGAACTTCTCATTTGAGTTGAAGCTGTCGTGATTTGTCTTAAAGCATTCAACAAATCCAGTCCAAGTAAAACTTTTGAGGTTCCATATGCACTTTCCCCTGATACAGTTTTTCAAATTCTGTATCTTAGAATATCAGAGATAACTGTTCTAACCTGTAATGCCTTTTATTTTTATTTATTTATTTTTTGCAGCACCAGGGATCAAACTCACAGCTTCACGCCTGCCAGACAGGCGCTTAAGCCACTGAGCCAAACTCCCAGCCCTAGTTTTTTGAGGCAGGGTTGCACTATGTAGCTCAGGCCGGCCTATTGCTTGCGTTGTAGCCCAAGTCGGCCTCGAACTCACAATGCTCCACCTGCCTCAGCCTCCCGAGTGCTGGGATTAAAGGCATGAGCCACCACGCCCAGCTTGTAATGCCTTTTAAAAGCCTTCCTTTTAGATGTGATTGTTTATTTTAGTTCTGACACCTTTGCTGAAGCTGGTCTTTAATTTCTTAACTGTACTTTCAGGCCTAATAAGTTGATTTGGAACTCATAGTGAAAAATGTACTTCCTTACTGTAAACTTGTCCTTGAAATATGATATGTGTATGCACTGATGTGTATTTGAGATCTGTTCCTGATGGGATTTTACATTTGGAAGTAGATCAAAGCAACTGTCTTCCTTTTAGGTGAATTTTAAGGTCAGTGACCCAAATTGTGCTTTACTAGTGAGTTCTTCTGGAAGGTGCAGTGTAGCTAGCTGTCTGTAGTTGTGATGCTGTCATAAGACCTTTGCTACTCTCTACTAGGGAGAAGTCAAGTTTTTATTTAGTAATAGTATCACTTTTACACAGACCCATCAAAACTCTGTGTTTTATGTGAAAAGCAATTAACTTAGAGTTTAAATAGGCACAACTATGACCTTGACCACTCCTTTTAGCTGGAGAGTTGAAGCTTTTAAAAGAAAAGCCTAAAGTGACAGGTTTCTAGTTTTCAGTTTTAATGCTTATAGTCCTGGGTCAGTAATTGGCAAGTAATAAAAGTTATTCAATAGTGATCTTGTCAGTGGGTGACTTTTCAAATGTTCTTAGTTTATTTATTTATTTATTTTGGTATCAAGAATAAAACTCATGACCTCATGCTTGCTAGGCAGGCATTATGCCTGCTGAGCTATATCCCTGGCCCAAATGTTCTTAGTTTAAAAGGAAGGAGTTGCTTTGTTCATTGATCACTTTAATCTGTTAATGTCCACTGTCATTGATCTTTCTATTGATGAAACCGAGAAATGAGAGCAACTGTGTTTTAGGACAAAAGCATTTAGGATGGACTTCTGTTGAAAGTAAGCACTTTACATTTCATAAAGTACCAGTTCTTTTCATAAATGTTCTCATTCCTTTTAATTCTGTGTGTTTTGATTAACTTTTGTTTTGATAGCCCACTCTTAGTATGTGTGTTACTCATCTTTGCATATATAATATATGTCATTAGTTTTGGCTGCTGCCAAAGAAACGAGTTTTTTAATTGCAAGGAATATAGTATGTTTCAACTATTCCATTTTTGAGATCCAATTATTTTGACAAATCTATTTGTATCTCTATTTTGTCCAGCCTAATATTATTTGTGAAGAACAATTTGAGGGACCATTGGCTAGAATATTTATTTGCCTGTTATTTCTAACTGCTTCCCATCTTCTCCTTGGAACTAATGTCAGGATTGCTTGTCTTCATTTATTATATCACTCATAGGGTTATGAGAACTTCCAGGATAAACCTGAGGTTTAAATTGCTTTTTTTGGAGTAGAGTGGTGTTCAGTTTTGTACTCCCTGTATCATCTTTAAATATTTAAATTGCAGACTCTCTGGCTGCCTCTTAAATTAGATCCTTCACTTAGTAGTTTTGACATTTCATAACCTTGCTCTTCAAGCATTAAATATTCACCTGTTTAAATGGCATTGAAAATTTAAAATCCAAACCCATATATTAATTCAGTGAATCCAGATTGGAAAACAACTTGCACTTGGTGAAGGAAAGACACTATTTTGACTCCACCAGGATGCTGAAAGTTCACTGTATTGAAGTGTTTCTAATACTTCATAAGAGCAAACTCTCTTGAGGGTCTTCTCCAACAGAGTTTAGTCCTGGGAACCACAAACATATTTAACACTTTGAAACTGAGCATATCTCCTACATGGTTCCCTAACTGGGTATTAAAACAAGGCATCTGTACAAACTTCAAATTCATAAAAAATCAGAATAGGGAAAGGTTACTGGTATTTATTAGATGAAAAATTTGACCTGGTAATTGGTTTACATCTCCAAAATGCAAGTCCTTATCCTACTGCAAGTCTTTTTCTTACTTTGGTCTAAAACTCTATAATCCTTTGAGATGGAAAAAGAAATGTTTTTCTTTTCCTGGAAGAGAGGATGTTGATGACAGTGTTGTCCTTGAAAGAGCAGAGGAAAGGAACATGTATGAATCCTAAGAAACAAAGGCGTAGGTGTGGGACCTGGTAAACTAGTCTGGGAGGAGGAGCAGGGCTGGAATCCTGGCTTACACTTCCTTGAAGATGGTGGGGGATGGAATTGCTTATTTCTAAGAATTAATCTATATTAAAACTGATGATGTGCAATTTCTGCTGTTAATTTCAGTTAGTGACTAATCTTAGGAAAAGCTATTGTTAAAAATGCTAATGGAAAGTGAAATAAAATAAATTCAGACTTTTTTAGTGACACCTACTTTCTACTATTTGTGATCAGTTTCTTTGTGTGTGTGTGTATTTTCTGCACTTAGAAGATATGAACTGCTAAAGTTACCATAGTAGGCTACTGGGGACAGAAAACTGAACTAGGATAATGGAGCCAGGAGATCAGAGCTTGAATCCAGAATTCATCTCTGCTTGTATATAACCTTAGGGATGTGATTTACCTTATCTTTGTCTATTTTCCTAGCCATAAATTATTTCGTGTAAATCCTACCCACCTCACATGATTGTTACAAAGCATAGACAGATACCGTATTTGACAGTGCTTTATAAATGGCACAGTGCTTTATAAATGGCACAAATGTAAGTTCAGTATTAAACCGTTTTTGTTTATCATCATGAGTTTATATACACTTGGTCATCTCCATGCGGCCTGTATAATGGAACTCAGGTCTTTGACAGTTACTGAGAAATGCCTTTTTGAGAAGCCTTTTTAACGTTGCTGGAAATTAAAGACATAATTGGATATTAGCAGGGTAGGGTAACTTTTAATATCTTTTACCCACACTAATCTGAAATGAACAAAGCAGTGAATGTCACTGCATGAGTAAATTATTCTGGAATACTGCAGTAGACTCAGGTTACTCTAAGCTATTAACAGTTTGGGTATTTACCTACATATTTGGAAGCATACAGAGGTAAATAATGTTTATAATGCTGTGTTCTAAATTTTTAGACTGTGCTGTGGCTTATATCTAGATGTCCCCCCCAAGAACCTCATGTTCTTATGGGCAGAGCTTTGGGGAGGTGATTGGATTATAGGGGTTTGTAGCTAACTCACCATTAGGAGGTAGTATCTGGTCAGAAGTGGCAGGTCATTGGGATGTGGCATGGAAGAGTTTCTCTGCCTCCCTAGTGCCTCCTTTGACACTATCTCTGCTTCCGGGGTACCATGATAAGAGTAACCGTGCCCCTCTGCCATGTCTCTCTCTACCTCAGAGACACCAGACCATGGACTGAAACTTCTACAAACTGGACCAAAAGAAGTCTTTCCTCTTACATGTCATGGATGTTGGATATTATGTCTCAGCAATGAGGACAGTGACTAAGACAATACTGACTAGAAATTATTTTATTATTCCTAACAGCCATGTAAAGGAGGTACAGTTATGTGTATAATGGACTTTAGAAATTTTTGTCCTGAGTTCAAATCCCCCTAATGAATTGAAGCTAGTCTTGAGCTCAGGCACCCTGACTGGAAAGCCATCATCTTAACCACTGTTGTATGGCCTCAGCTATGCCTGAGCCCATGTAGAGGCTGCCTGCCAGCCTCTGCTACCTGTTTCATCAATCACTGAAAGTTAGCCTCCTTGGAGAATGTATGGATGGTTGTCCTGTAGGCTTCTTTCTGTAGCCATGGAAAGTGACTCTTCACACTGGGGACACTTAGTCACATGATCTGCAGCAAAGAGACAGCTGACTTTCTGATACTGCCCTGCCAAAGAAAGCAAGCCACGGAGTTTCAGATACAAATGTGCATCCCAAGTGGTGGGATGTCTAGCTTCTTTAAGTAATTACGAATGGTAAACTAAAAAAAAAAAATTATAAACTACGTAAGAAACTGTATATTCATTTATTCAGATCATTGAATCCTTATATAATTTAATGACTCTGGTTTAATAGTTATAGTAGTCCAAAATTCAATCCCATTTAAAGTATTTTGGTCATGTGAGATTTTGTCCTTTATTTCTTCTTTTATACCTGTAGTTCCCAGTCTGCACTGTTCTTCAGTGCCTGTGGATAGAGAAAAAGAGTTGTATAAGAATAACTGTTTATCTTCTCCACTGCTATCTCAAATCTCTTCATTCTGTAAGACAGAACAGTGCCAGTGTGACTTCTTTTTGTAGCAACAGTTGCATTTTCACTTACTAATAAACTGAATACAGGGTTGAAGGTGAGGAAACAGTGAAAGTAGGAACTCTATAGGTTGTGCAAAACCTAGCTTTTTCTGGAAAATTAAAATAATGCGGTAGCAGAGTTGTGGGAAAAATTTAAACCAAGGGGCAAATACTTAGTATTCCATGTTAAAAGTTTCCTCTATTTTATTGTTAGTTGGAAAAGTTTATTTATGGACAATAAACAAGATTAAAGGTGAATCCTAATGGATAAACAGAGCAGGCAGAAGTAACCACATCACAGTACCCTAGCAGATCATTTCTAGAGTTGGATTCATTAGCTGCTTATGAATGATGTGAAAAATGAACTGTGTTATAGAATTTCTGTTCTTTAATTGGCTAGTCCAAAGAGCTCAGAGTTAAAAAGATAGTGTGGTCAGCAGTAGAGTCACAGCAGTCTAAATATTAACTGAAATAGGTTGTGGGCAAAAGGCATTGTTGATTGCAATTTGCTCTAGAGATCTAGACGACTTGATGAATCGTTCCTTAAATGCTGTGGTCCAATAAGGTGTTGAATCAACAAGGTATTGGGTAAGATTTACTGATCAAATTCTTTTGCATCTGTCACATGCTGGGCTTAGACTAGATGTTTGGCGGACATGAATAATGCTGATTATAAACAAATACAGACTTACTGTCTTTCATCTTTACAGAATTTTGGGTACTACAGTTCAAAGATAGGAAACTTTTGAGACTTGTAGACAAGAAGAAAATGGATAAAGGAGAATGGAGAGATACTCATGTATTTAAACTTCTTGGAATTTATGAGAAAGTTATTTGGCACAAACAAAGAGGGCACACTTAGCTAATAGAATATTTAGAAATGTGACACCACCAGTACTGGAGGCAGGAGAGGCTGGAAAACGAGTCATAAAAATGTGTCCAGTGAATTTAACTTGAGCTTGGAGTGATCGTTCCTGAGGGTTGGCTCCGCAGAAGACAACCTGTTACTCTGAATGGTACTCTGTTGTATGAACAACTGGCCTATTTGAGAATTTACAAACCCTCCAGGAGCAAATGCTGTTTTCTCTCCACCCAGAAGAATGGCATTTCTCATTTGTCTAGAACTTCCCCAGAAATAAGTAAGACATTTAATACCAGACTCGCATTGATATCAGTGTATTAAATGCTCTTTATGAAAAAAATCATTGAGATAATCTTTCAGTTTCTAAAAGGAGGTGATTGAGTGTAGAGTGTACTTAATTGTATTCCCCTTTTCCAGGTTTCTTATGCTCGTCCAAGTTCAGCTTCTATTAGAGATGCAAACTTATATGTCAGTGGACTGCCAAAAACAATGACCCAGAAGGAGTTGGAACAGCTGTTTTCACAATATGGACGCATTATTACTTCTCGTATTCTTGTTGACCAGGTTACTGGTAAGTAGGAAGTTGTTCTGGACAGCCTTTTGCTCGCTTTGTCTGGCAGATTATGAAATATTCTGTCTTCTCATACAGCAGTCTTGCCTCTGTAACACATCAAAGGTATATGTGGGCCAGAAAATGCAATTTTCTGCTGAAATTGTTCATAAATATGCATGGACAAAAATAGATTGTGAAGCGTAGTGAGTGAGCTTGAGTCATTTCCGCCCTGAAGGTGCGGGTTTGAAGCCTGTTTCATGGCTTGTAATAAATTTATAGATGTAGTAATCTTCATTTTCAAGCTGCTATGTGAAAAAAAACCCCACATTCCTTATAAAATACTAATAAACAACCTTACTTTTGTAAAAAGCAAAATTTAATGTAGCAGTATGCAACTAGTTCTTTAAGGGAGGAATATACTACATCTACACTGGTTTGCTGCTGAAGTTATTTTCCAGGTCCATGCTGTGCCTAGGCATATGTAAAAGTACAAACTGTTCAAAATGTTAAAAACTTACTTTATGCTTAGTTATAACTCCTAACTAAATTTAAACAAAAATAATACAGTATTTATTAAAATATTTTTTGTGTGGGAGCACTTTTGCTAAAGCTTTTAGTTAAAGAATAGCTGGCGATACAGGTTGGACTGTGGGTTTTTCAAACAAGATACAGATACATTTTTCTGTTACAAAGGTGATACTCTTTTATAAACATTTTAAAAATAGGAAAAGCATAGTAAGGTGGTAGAAAAATTACCTGTAGTGCCATATTCCCAAGCAGCTACATTAAGCTCTTATAGATTGCAACATAGTGATTTTTTTTTAAAGAAAACAGCATATTAACCCTAGAATAACATTAGGGTAAGTTCTTAATTATCAAATATAGATTAATTTGATTGATTTGAATTTGATCAGTTTCCCCTGTGTGCTATTGATGAACTTCATAGAAAGTACCACCCTTAGAATTTTAGCAAGAGAGAGATATCTATCGCTATATACATGCCTGGAAGAATGGCTTATATATTTTGCTATTATGAAAAAATTTAAGAGAGAGTATATAAAATATAATTTTAGCTACATTATTTTTCATAATCTTCCTTATGCGTCTATCACATTGTGTTATATCACGCAGGTTAATAGGAATAAGTAGAAATCTAGGCATAGCAATCTAGATAAAATTTGTTCAACAGAAAATGCTCATTATTGATACCATTCAACTTTTTAAATTCATTCATTCTTAATGAGAACTTGGAGAATTGAGAGTACACTTCATGTGTGACACAGAAAGACCTTCTCTTCTCTTGTCTGGCAGTCTGTCCTGAGCATGTGGGATCATAGGTGGACTTAGCTCACCACCTTGTGCTGTAGTCAGTGTTTCTGAAGTACGGTCCTGCACCTGCAGTGTTAGCACCCTTTTGGAACCTTGCCAGCTTTGCAAATCCTTAGACCCCACCCAAAGCCTACACTAAAAAATTCTGAGGAGGGCATTTTTTACTTTCAGGTATTTCTGATGCACACTCGAGTTTTAGGACTACTCTTTTAGATGACTGAGCCCCTGTGTAGAGGCCATTTCATTGCAAATTGAGTGCTTCCCTAATGGAACAACTAAATCCTAGGGGTTATTAGTTCTTAAGAGAAGCTCATGGATAAATGAGTGGGTGTGCTTACTATCATCTCATCTTTTTACTTGTGGCTTTCGAGGAATGCTTAATCCTTTACTGGAAATGAAAATATGAAACCCTGCAGCATTGTTTATTCATCCACTAGGTGGTAATGTGCAGTGGTTATAGCTTAAATACAAAAGGTAAAGTAACAGAGGCTGTCTGAGATTAAGTGTGTATGTGAAAATGCTTTATCTACCTCAGAAAAATGTGACCTATTTACCTGATACAGTATCAGTTGTAACACAAATAGACCTTTCTAAGTTCATCTAAATCATAATGATCTAGTGCCTTTTTTCAGTAACTCCTCCTTTTCTTCATTAGAATATTCTGAATCATATATACTTTTCTACCTACTAGTCTCCCATCAGTACTTTTAGTATCTGTTTGCTTGGAATGAAGCACTTCCCTGCAACTGCTTATCTCATGGTGATCAGCTATGGCCATTTTACCCTACCCTGTTTATGCTAATTAAATAGAATGAACTGAGTTTTTTGTTGCCTTTTCTCATAAACTAGAAAAATTTTTTAGCCATTCCTATGCCTTACTATTCTTATCTTTTAAAGTGGGGAGAATGTGGACATGGAATAGCCTCCTGTACTTCTGAGCAGTGTTGCAGGGGCCAAAAAGCTTTGATGCTCTACTTACTTACTAATTTTTAAAATCTAGGTCTTCTTTTGCTTCTTTATCTTCATATAATATTCTCTAATATAAAATATAGCTTGATAGAATCATGCAGGGGCTTCAGAGAATCAAAAAGACTCTTCAGACATTCTTTCTTAAAAGGCTTCTACTGTATATTAAGTTATATGTATTATTTAAAATTTTACCTGGAATATATCTTTCTACCACCATGAAGCTTTTAAAAAACATTTTAAGCAAATATCTGTTTCTGTTCTTATTATAAGAAGAGGAGCCACTGTGTCCCTCATTTCTGAGATGCTTGTCCAATAACACAATTTGAAAATGGAATTCAGGCATTCTGTTGTCATCGTTGTGGGAGGGAGAGAGAAAGGAAATAGGGAGGAAACATGGACATGGAAAGTTGTGCTTTCTCGGCTTATTGGAAAGCGTGTGGTAATGAGTAGCCAAGTCATATAGGTGATTTCATGCATTTAAAAAATGCAAAATTGTGATTATAGACTGGAATGCTAAGGTAAAACATTCCTCCTGACATGATTTTTGTGCCAAATGCTATATGTGGGTGAAAAGATGTTCTTGAGAAGGAAAAATTAATTTATCCTTTCTTCTCTCCTTCCCCTCCCCTTCCACTCCCTCTTTCCCAAATCTTTACTCAAACCTACCATAGGCATATCAAGGGGTGTAGGGTTTATTCGATTTGACAAGCGGATTGAGGCAGAAGAAGCTATCAAAGGCTTAAATGGCCAGAAACCTCCTGGTGCCACAGAGCCAATCACTGTAAAGTTTGCTAATAATCCAAGCCAAAAAACCAATCAGGCCATCCTTTCCCAGCTGTACCAGTCTCCAAACAGAAGGTATCCAGGACCGCTAGCTCAGCAGGCACAGCGTTTTAGGTAAGTCTGGTCTAGTTCTTGTGCCCAGCTACTAAACTGAAAGAGAATGCTCAGGTTTATTGCCAGTACTTTTATGGACAGAATCTCTGGCTTGCTTTTGTCATTATTATTGTTTTCTTTCTTTTTTATGGGCACAGAGCAAAATGCATATTTGGGGCATAATGTCTTTTGCTCTTAATGAAGGTAGGGCCAAAAGAACAATAATCTACAAAGTGGTTCTCCACCAGGGTTGATTTTGCTTCTAGGGGACGCTTGGCAATGACTGAAGACATTCATGTTGTCATAATATGGGTTGAGATGCTACTAGCATTTAGTGGGTGTAGGTTAGGGATGCTATAAAACATCCTGCAGTGTTCAGAATAGCCAACAACAGCAGATTATCTGACTCAAAATATTCATTGAGAAATTTTAAAGCACAGAGTTCTAGCCTCTAATGAACTGTTTCCAGAGCTTGTCGTTTTCCCTCTTAATTTTTTTCTTGATAAGATTTTTTTGTGTGCGTATTTCAAGTTTTATGGCAAGTTCTTTCATTTACTATATATATATCTATCTCTATATCTCCATCTGTCTACCTGTCTGTCTGTCTGTCTGTCTCTCTCTATTAAAGACATATGATCTTTGTGAATACATTAAGTTTCCACAAATGGATTCCACCCTTCCTTTTTTTCTTGTAGCTTAGTGGTTGGCAAACATTTTGTTAAGGATCGTATAGTAATAAATATACTAGGCTTTATGGGTAATGATATGTGCATCTGTGTTTTTTTTTTAACTTTTAAAAAACTATATAAAAGCAATTTTTAGCTCTTGGGCTGTACAGCACTTGATGGCAGCCTTGATTTGACCTGTGTGTGGTAATTTGACCTCTGTATGGTTCACTGGATGACCGTGACATTAGCTCAAGGAACACACTCGGTATTATTTTTAAAAATTTTGATGTAATTTTATTTCTATTTCCATAAAAGATAAAGAAGCAATTACACATATGAATCATCTACCTTTACAATGACGTCAGCGACCTCAAGCCCTAGAAATAAGCATTAGCATTTACCAAACACTATATTATCCATACTTTCTTGAATATATACTGGTGAAAGAATGGATATCCATTCATATACATAAGTAAATGCTTAAGTGGATAATTGGTATAAAAATAATTTTATAAAGGTAATCCTTCATATGTTATTTTTATAAAGATACTACATTTATCCTATATGAATAAGACAAATTGAGAAATTGAATTTCAGTGAAATGTTTATGACAAAAACATTAATGTAAAACATTTGTTCTATATAAATTTTTTTTTAAATTTTGAAAAGCATGAGGAAAATTACAGTAATTTTTAAATAAGAGTTGTTTTAACTCTAGAGATTCTATCATTTATACCCTTTTGACACTGTATCATTGACAGGTATAAAGATTCTAACTTTTCAAGTTTTAGTCTAATTTTGGGGTAACAACCAAGTCAGGAGTCATAAAAAACACCTCTAACCTGTGTATGAGAAGAATAGTGACTTCAAGAAGCTAAACAGAACTCTAAGAGTTTTTGGTTTCATAAACAAGTCATTCAGCTTTTATTTTTTGAAACATTTTAAAATGTCTGTTTTGACCATATGGTATACTGCAGCCATAATGTCATCTAGCCCCCACACTCACTTTTCTTTTTATTACAAGTATATTTCAAGTTTCTTTCTTTCCTTCCTGAGATGGAACAATTTCTGAAAACATAATCATGAACTTAACCTAATAAGATGGAGGAATTCTGTTTTCTAGCTTAAATCACATGTGTTTTTTTCCATTGAATTATTGAAGTGCTAAAGAGAGCGGGAATGAATCATTCGAAGTGTCTTCTGTAAACAAATACTCAAGTGGGCTGAATATATGGTTCACTGGTAGAGTTCTTGTCTTGTTTGCACAAAGGCCTGGGTTTGTTCCCTAGCACCACCCAAAAAAGCAAAATAAATAAATGAATAAATAAATACTCAAGTGTTTTACTTGAGACACAAGAAAGAAACTTGTCATAAACACCACATTGAATTCCTACTCAAGTTGCCTTTTGCCCTGGGAAAAGAGATGGTACATTGAACAGTGTAATTGCATCGTCAGTTGATTGAGATTTGCTGCTGTAACTTGGTGGAAAAAAAATTCTTGGTAAAATGGAAATACTGTCACCATCAACTTTGAAGGAAAGATCCATGGGGCTACTTGATACTTGCTGTTGTGGAAAAGAAAACTTTTTTTTCCAATTTCATCAAACAGTGTGTACACATGTCAGGAAAAGACGAACATATAAATATTTTAATACTAAATTTATTGAGATATCATGAGATTAATGCAAGTTACTTTTGGCCTCTACAGTTACAGGAAGTGCTCAAAGTGGTGGCCAGTAGCTTCCAGACATGTATTAATATGGCGAACTGCTGGTTGGGTAACTGTGGTCTTTGAGATAGCTGCTCATGCATTTTCAGTTTCTTCTCTAAAGGCTGGCAGTGCAGTGGGTTTTTGGTGATATGCAACATTTGTTAGGTTCTCCCATATGAGAGTAATACCATCTATTGCAAAAACACCATACTCTTTTTCTTTTACTGAAGTGTGTATACATTTTTATTTTTAAAGCAGACCCTGTATATAGGACAGACAAGATTGAAGTAATTTTGTAGGTATTTCCTAACCAGCCTATCAAGTTCAGTTAAGTTTACTGTTAGTAGAAAATTATTAGTTTAAATTCTTAGTAATTTTTTTTTCCAATTTAGGCTGCCTTTTTGTGTTCTGGTCACTATTATGTAAAGCAGTGTTTTTAGAGTTAGGATTGAATTTTGATGAAGATCAAACTAGAGGACTCCAAAGACAGAATTCAGTGAAGTGCCTGACTATAAAAATGTCAGGGCTTACAGGTGACTTCTGCTGACTTGGTGATGACTGCAGTATCATCTCTCAGTCCATTAGTTCCTCTGTTCAGAGGCCCTGCACTTTTTATTTTTGGTGGGGTAAAGCTTTCAGAGGAGGTTCTGATGATTAAATATCTTTATCATCTATCCATTGTGTGTTTTTATCTTCTAAAAGCCTAAATTTAGAAATTCTTCTGTGACTCCTAGAGAAATTTTGAAAGATGAAAATAAGTGGAGTCAGTTGTAAGGGAAACCTGGATATAGAGAATGGTGGGGCAGGGGTGAGGGTGGGGACTGATCATCTCCCTTCAGATTCCTAACTTGTCAGCTTCGCCACATTTCCTGTTCCTCCCTTAGCCTCTGTCCAGATAGCCAAATATGAACTAGTGAGTGTGCACAGTGGAGTATTTGATGTACGCTGGATACTGGAAAACTAATTTATTTCCAGCGTTCATGTCTAACCTGATGTGTGATTGTTGTTTTTCTTTAAATATTTTTAACTTGACTATCATTACTGTGAATAAAGATGGAACAACCTTTCAGTTTACAAAGACCCTTGAACTAAGGATGAGTGTTGTTGCTTTGCTCTTTTTCTCTAGTTCAGGTCTATTTTCCTGCATAGATATCTCATCCCTAGTATTTGTATTTTAATGCTCTTTGAATTTGTCACTTTCCAGCGGGCATTTAGAAAATTCCTGTGATTTTTATGTTGTCATAATATCTTGGGAGTTCAGATCAGATAATACAATTTATAAGTATTATAATAAGTCACAGAACAATTTTAATATTTATGAAGTGTAATATATCTTTTAAGGTTAAAAAATAAAATTCATGTAATGAAAATCATGTTTAAAAGTGAGCTTTTTTTAAAATATTTTATTAATAATAGAAGACAAGACAGAAGAGAATCCCCCATTAAAAGTGAGCTTTTGAGGTTTTTGGCTCACTGAACATATTAGTAATCAGGTAATTATTTTAACTTGAGCACTGTTGATCTGATAATACTTAATTGACTCTAGTTTTCAAAATAAGATAAGCATATTTTTATTTGGGTGGATAGTGTAATTCAGGGCCATTTAGTGTTTTCTTGGGATATGATACCTAGATTAAACTTTAGGCTATAAATTTTCATGTTCTTTTCGAGCAGCTTTAATTTTACTGAATGTGATCTGGCCTAATGGCATGTCTGCCTGCTTTTATGAGCCTTTTTAAAGTGGCTGTTTAAATCAGCAGTTGAGTTGCATTTAATGTGTGTTGATGGTTGTCTTGTCACAGTTTTCTTTTGGAGTAAACTGATGTTAAACTTTTTGAATAATTTTCATCATTCTTAGAAGACAGATGATGTTAGATGTCATCTAATTGAGTCAGAGAGAAGTTGACCTTGTTTTGGCTAACTTCAAAGCAAGCATTGGTCAGTGACTTGGAGAGGTTTTGATAATTATTTGTAGGATTTGGAGTTTTACTTTATGACTCATTAGTAGATTATCCACATATTTTTGTTTGTGACTTTAATTTCTCATTTCCTCTAGATTTGAATGTGCCCCTCCAGAGTCAGTTAAGCTTTTTGATAATTAGACAAGTACCTTGTTTTTATTCTCTATTTATAAACACATAGCTTTAGAAGAGGGATGCTTTATTTAATACATGGTTTTATTCAAAATATTACCTTGTAATCAGCTGAGGTATATTCCTATTGATAGAAATACATTGTACAATACCTCCACTGTGTATTTTTTTGTAACTTATACATGGATATGTGGTAAACTGTATAAACTAATCAAACACAGAAAATGATATGTAGTAAAGTTATACAGTATAACAAATGTATTCTTAATTATGCCAACTGTCTTTGTATTTCATTTATCTAATATTTTAGTAAATAATGTACCTCTAAAGCAAGATGAATAACATGTTGATAATTTGAATTTCCTGGCTTCACATAAAACACATTGGGTTGTCTTGTGCCTAACTTCGTATGGTGGCTTGTACCTAGGAGTAGGAGAAATGATTGGTTCTCTTTTCTTGAGTTTTCTTTACTGTCATCCTCAACTTGATTGTTCCCCCTACCATAGGAATCCTTTCAAAGCTACTTTTGAGAAGAGTGAAGATTATTTTAATTAAAGCTAGGTTGTACAATTTAATCTTCCAAATCCTCTTAACTTTCTGTGTGTAAAGTGGATTGTGTCCAGGCTAAAGAACAAGTGAGTGCTATTTTTCACCTCAATAAGGATTGCATAGTTTTTCCTTAGGAAACATGTGATGCATGGGAATTAAATGCAGGAACGGGGCATAATGCAGTTATTAAAAGCAGTAAAAGATACATCGTTTTTAAATAGTAAAATATATATTTAATATACTGTTTAATACTTACTATAGTATAGTAGATCATCATGCATTACCAGTCCCAGGCCACCCCACCACCCATCATTCTGGAGGCTAATCGTTTTGGTCTCCACTTAAACATTGACTTGCATTTTTAAATGACTATATATAAAAGGTGTTCGTGAACTTTGGACATATCCAGCAAAGACATACAATTGCAGTGTCCTTGTGTCGTAGGTATTATACCATTTTCTCTTATAACTGCCTGGTGTATAGTTTTCTTACTGCTAATGGACTTGGACTGTACAATATGCACTCATGTGAAGACCCACTACTTTCTCCGAGCTCCCTGGGTAAATGTGTGACACCGAGAAAGCAAGGAGGCCTGGGCTCAGCTGCAGATAGACAAGAGCTTGGCCAGTTGTGGGCCATATGTTTTGGATTCTGTGCTTATTCTTACTCTACCTGGTGGTAGGGGACAAAGGACAAAGGAGGATTGGCAGCTTGCTTTAGGTTCCAGAGAATTTAAAAGGGAGGAAAATGAAGAATTCAGTAAATTCAGTGAAGGTGATGGTATCATAAAGGATTTCACAGATAGGGAAAACATGAGGCCCTTTGGGAGGTTCCTCAGAGAGCCCAGTGTAAATATTCTCAACATCCATCATGGTGGCTGCAGGCATGGGTTGGAGCTAGGGAACTGAGATGTCTGTCCATCACTTCTGGGGCATGTTTGGTTTCTACCTTGCTGTAAAAAATACTGATAACTCTGTTAGTGAAATGCTGTCACTGGAGTTTTGGTTGTATTCCTAAGTGGTGGGAAAGCCTGACAGCCTCACCTGGACACAGTTGATTTAGGTGGTGTAACTTCATTTTGATTGAAAGGATAAAGTGCCTCTGAATTCTGGCCTTTCAGCACTTTGGACAGAGGCAGTAATGTACTGTTTTGTTCTACATGTGTTATATGCCAAGTGATCCATTCTGCATTGATTATTTCATCAATTTGATGCAATTTTCTGTTTCAGATAACTTACTGATTAGTGATTCCAATTTGTGTTCATCTTTGGCATATTCATGAATTTTATTCTTGAGTGTAAAGGTATAACATTTCTTATGCTACTGTAGCAGAATGTGAAACTCTCCCACATACGTACTCTTCACACATGTGCCACTCTATCCCTTGCATGTGTGAACAGGCTTGCCTAACTTTTCCTCTTGGTGGTTTTCAATATGTAATTAAATAGTTGATGGTATATTGATAACCTTTGCCTTTATTCAGTCACTAGATATTTATCGTAAAATTGCAGTGACCCGCGTCTATGCTCCATGCTTAGTGATACATCAAAAGGAAAGACAGACACCCAGACACATATACACATACACACACGAGGAGCTTTTTTCATTGTGATTTGTTCTGTTTCCCTTCACTTTGCATTGAGTACTTTTTCATTTTTTACAGTTTCCCAATGGAGACTGGGGGCAGGGATGTGCAAAGACAACATTCTTCTTCGAATTTTAAAGATCAGAAGAGATTTTTAGCTTTTATAAAAGTAAAAGGATTTAGTTTTCATGTGTGCTCTGAATTGTGCCACACGCTGGACAAAAAAGGTTGATACATTTCTTCAAGCTTACCTTTCATGGGTGGTAAAAGTACCTGCCCACCCTGGTCATCTTTGGAGAGTATTGAGCATTGTGACAGTTGAGAGAGTTGTTACATGGCTGTGTATTAGAACACGTCTGTTTCTACAATTAAAACAAATATATTCTACCGATAAACATTAGAAACATGTGATCTCTTAATTGTCTTTTTGAAACTAATAAAGCAGTAAGAATCAGATGCTGTAAAACAAGTCTCATTTATGTAATCAGGAAAAGATGGACTTATCCCAGTCACCTTCTATTAAAAAATTTCAAGAAACATACAAATTGATGTATTTCTTGCCCAGTTTCTTAAAACAGTGGGGCTACCCATCCCATAACTGAGTAAATACAGCAGCAGCCACAGAGTTTGAGTTCCTGGCTTTGTTGCAGTGGGTTTCTTTCCTTTTCTGGACCTTAGCTGAGCACATTTGAGGAAGGAGTGGTTATCCAAGTTGTCTATAATATTCTTTCTGCCTGTAATTATACAATAATTCTTTGATTCTAAAAGAGAAAAGTCCTTAATGTTTGGGAAGTAATAGGAAATATAAAAAATTTAGTAAACTGCAGTCAAATATTAATGCCACCATTTTTTTAATGCCACCAATTTTATTAGCCCTGTGTGCCTTGAACCTCCTAGAGTTATGAAAATTAAAAGTTGTAATTATATAGTAGTGTAAAGTACCTCTCAGTACGGGTGGAGCACTTAGAATTTGCCTGGTGAGAACCAAAATGTTAATGATTCCAGAACTCCTGTGTTTCTTCTCTGAGTAGTTTATTCAGATGACTACCACCACTGTTCCCGTACACTGGCTTTATGGAGGCAACACACACTTTATTCAGTGGGAGAGCTAGTGTCCTATGGCAGTGGGTGCCCATTTTCTCAGGAATGTGAAAAGACGTTTTGAGATTTCACATATAAATACTGTGCAAATATCCCCTCAGAAGGTGGCAGTAATGAGCCCAGCTTTCTTGAACATCAAGGGGAAAAATTAAAAACTGAAGTTTGCTAAATGTGTGTTTTGCAGGTTGGACAATCTGCTCAATATGGCTTATGGAGTAAAGAGGTAATGATAGAGGTTCATGATACTCATAATTCCTTTCCACAAACAATTAGTTTCTTTGATTTGGGGAATGATCTTTCCACCTTCATAAGTTTGTGTTGGGTTTTATTTTGCATGTACAACCTGATGAAAAGTTGTTTGTTGAAGCACAGATGGTTCATGGGATATTTTTTATATTACTGGATGCCACTTGATCTTTTAAAAACCCATGGTTATTATTTTTTTCATAGTGCATTGCGACGTTTTAGCATGTTTTTATGTATGTGTTGGTTTTATTACACCCAATCCTGCTTAATTCATGAAGGCAGTTTTAAATATATATGTCCATTATTTAGTGAAGCAAATAATGGCCACTTAATAACATTAATAACTGTACTGTAGCATGGAACTGCAAGCCACATATAGATCTTGGTTGAAACATCAAATAGTTGTATGCATCTGTTCGGGGACAGAAATTGCTAAAATTATTGGGGATGCAAAGGGGAAAAGTCCATTGCCGTAACCAACTTCTGTTTCTATTTTGTGTACGTGTGTGTGTATGTTTCCTATTTTGTTTAGTAGGTTTTCTCCAATGACCATTGATGGAATGACAAGTTTGGCTGGAATTAATATCCCTGGGCACCCTGGAACAGGGTGGTGTATATTTGTGTACAACCTGGCTCCTGATGCAGATGAGAGTATCCTGTGGCAAATGTTTGGGCCTTTTGGAGCTGTCACCAACGTGAAGGTCATCCGTGACTTTAACACCAATAAATGCAAAGGTTTTGGATTTGTGACTATGACAAACTATGATGAGGCTGCCATGGCAATAGCTAGCCTCAATGGATACCGTCTAGGAGACAGAGTACTGCAGGTCTCCTTTAAGACAAACAAAACGCACAAAGCCTAATGAGCTCTTGTCCTCAGTCCATTTATATATGAAAACTATACAACAAAGGCAAGTTAAGAGAAACTTTATACATTAGTAAATGTCTTTGTAAGTCAGTGTTGAGATGGGGATAAAACGACTACTTAGCATCCTAAGAAATATGTGAGATTTTTTATTGCTAGTATTTGAATTAAAACTTCTTAAATATCTTTTATGTTTGAATATGGACAAGAGGTACAGGGTTTTTACCTGTCACATTGCATTCTATTGCCTTCTTTGAAGAAGGTGGACCTTTTAAAGTGTTTCAGCTAAGGGAAGACATTTCTTTTCTTTTTACATAACTGCCTTGAACCTGTGAGTAAATATTGAGGCTTTGTGTTGTAATTCTTCAGTTGGTTGTGTCTCCCCCCACTTTTTTTTTTCCTTTTTCTGGTTAGCTTTGTGTTTGGTTTACATTTAAAGCATTGCTATTATGTCTAAGAAAAGTATTTTGAAAGTTTACATTTTTATTTATGAAGTTAAAAACAGTATTTATTTTGTAATTATGATTTGGGTTGGGGACGGGGGGGCTACATTATAAACGCTTATTGTAAGAATACTGGAGAACTTTTCGTAAAGCAGTACCTTGCCAAAGAGATAAGAGCCTCTTTGATGTGGGTTTAAAAAAAGCATCTATTTTTATAAAAAAGAAAATTTGGAGAAACTTTTTACTGGTCCTGGAACAAATATTTTGACTTGAATACTTTGAGAAATCTCTTCATATGACACCTAGTGAGCTTTTAAAATTTACCAGGAAATTTGCAGTGGTTGGAAAATTTAGAAAGATTTATGATGTAGAAAATACTTTTGAGATCTTTGTATGAAAGGAATTGAATCCATGAGGGAAACACTGCTGGTTTCGTTTTTGTAATCACCAGTGGAGTGTCTGATCATCCTGGTTATTATGTGATAGGTGGCTCACATTGATTTGTGATTTTGAAACAAATAAAAAAATTTACAAAAGAATATATAAGAGCAGGCAAGAAATTTAAATTACCAAGAGATGGGGGAAAAATCTGTTCTTCCTAAAGAAATCCCTTCAGATAGAGCTCATGGTGTTTAGTGATGTACTTGCAGTATTGTTTGAAGAATTGTTTTGTCTTAAGGAAAAAAAAAGATGTTGCACATGATTTGTACTGCAGCAAATCAGCAAAACTGATCTGAGTTTGGATATATTTGAAGGTATTTTGAAAGTTACGTTTAAGGCTAACACCTGAGCTTTGTGTAATGTAAATAAGACCTTGTGTTTATGAACCTTTCAGCTAATTTGATTTTTTTTCCCTTACATGCCAAGTGATGTTCAGGTTTTGAATGTTTTTGTATCAGTTTTTTCCTTTGTAAATGGCATTAACATTGTTACTTGAGGTCTTGCTTAATCACTTTTGTTGTCCTGAGGACTTGAATTTACAGTGCATCAGATTCGTTGCTAATTTTGTCTGTAGATAGTCTAGCTTCAGCTGTTTATGGTGATGCTACATTTTCGTTTATAAATATGTTTGTGGTAAAAAAAAAATGAGTATAACCATAGGTTTTGAACAAATTTCCTTACATTTTTCATACAAAAATCATAAATATCTGTATGCTATTGAAATTTAACTTTGTATGATGCTTAAACCACTATTTGGGGAAATAATAAAATAAGTCTTTACCATGTATGAAAGAAATTTTAAAAATACAAAATATTTTCTGATTAGCATCTAGCTTATAATAAATTTTCAAAAAAGCTGAAGGTAAAAATTGCCTTCCTCAGGATGCACTGAGAACTATATAGTTACGTCCTGCTTTTTGTATAAACTGAGATGCTCACATGCTTCCCCTTAGACAGGCAATGTGCTATGCATAACATAGTTGTACATTATCTTTGCAGTTGCTTTGAGTTTTATTTTTTATTATTTAAAATTGTAGTTAAAATTTTTCAGTATAGTACAGTACATATACTGTGAGGCGCGTGCTAAAGTGAATAAGCGAGTTTTCATGCTGACCCACTCAATGCTATTCAGAAATCAATTGGCTTAGCACTTTCTCATATCCTTAGGTGCATTTAGATTGTCAGAGCTAACCTTCTGCGTTTAAAAAAAATAAAAAATAAAATACATGTATATACTTAAAAAAAAAAATAAGGTTTCCCTCATGGGAAAACAGCAGCTACATGCTTCTTTCCTATACTACTGTAGCAAACCAAGGCATTGATGAGAGGGCATGCAAATTGTGCTTCACTTTACAGTGTTTATCAGAGCACTTAATAAAATGTAAGGCTGGTATTTATTTGAAGTTGTACAGTATGACTTAATTCACATCTGTTGGAATAGAAAATATATTCTGTTGAGTATTTAAAAGGCTGTACATGTTTTCTTTTGTGTTTGGATTCTTTGTACTTTTTCATGTTCAGTACATCAATAAACAAAGTTGAAGGGAAAGAACAGTGTGGTGAGTAGGTCTTTATACACATTTTGGGGGGTTACTGTGCTTAGTGCAATGAACATACTTTCTTGAGTTAAAAGTGGTTCTCTCAGAGATTTAGTTGAAAGAATTCCAAAAGGCAAGTTAATTGAAGTAGAATGTGGAAAAAAAAATTCTTTACTGAATAACACCTTCTGATTAGCTTTCAAATATTATTAGGTGAATAATTCTTACAGGAGCGTGTACTTTAATCTGAAATTTGTAAGGTTTGGAAAATCAGATGCTGATGCCATTCTGTAGCTCTGATTTAACCTTCAGCCTTTTGTAGACTGGAAGTTGCCTTCACTAATTTAGTTGAACTAACAACAACAAAACAAAACAGAAAAACAGTGGAAGGAAAATGACTTACACCACTTCGGCTGGTGAGATTTAGTTCACCCATGGGATTAAGTTTAGTGTATAAAAATTATTTTTGTTGCACGGTTTCTGTATTATCAAATTCTTCTCCCAAATTAAAAATTTGGTTCCTTTTAGGTTGGGGTGATGTGTATAGCATACATTTATGAATCATGAACAATGCCGGCCCCATGTTTCACTACACGTTCAGTTTTTGGCAACTCAGCCTTAACAGATCTGTGGATGGAAAAAAAAAAGATATCTTGGTATTATTTTATGCAAGAATTTCACTTAAAGTTTAAGACAATTGAATATAATATGTACTTCAAAAAATACCTGTCTACTTTTTTGGTAAAAGCCATTCTAAAAGTAATTGTCCTGAATTCATAACTTGGTAATCAGGAATGCTTCTGAGTGACAAGACGCTTTCTCTTCTTTCAGCATGCAGTTAATCTCAAATCTACATGCTCCCCTTTTTTATTACATGAATTTAATACTCTGATTTTGTGATGTTGGAGTATTCTCCCCTCAACTGTCTCCTCTTGTCTACTTTATCAGTATTTTGACTGGTATGTTTGTCACTAGTTCTTTTATATTTGAGCATGTAGTAGAAAAATTCTTGGTAAAAGCGGTTTGTTAAACTGCTACTGGTACAGTTGTAGTACCTCAGTTTGTGAACTCAATTTTCTCCATGACTCTGGTTGCAAACCAAACTGGGTAAGAACCAAATCAGATTTCTCCATAAGGTGAACAGTGAGCCTAACCTATTAATTTGATTTGGTTCTCGTCCAATTCAGTTTGCAGCCAGAATTGTGAGAAGAACCAGGTGAATCCCACGGTGTACATTGGAGTAGAAATTACACTTTCCCCCCTAAGAATCTGGTGTCATGCATGATTGCAAATCATATGAGTGGCTTTCCAGTCCACTGTTAGAGTGACTCACGTAAATTCTTAATCTTGACATTATTTTAATCTGATTTGAAGAAAAATTGTTAGCAATTTAAATAGTCCCTTTTCAAAAGAATATATTGCAGTATTTCTACCATTTTAAAAAGCATGAACAATAAATTATGGTGGAAATTTGGAACTACTGCTCATAGAGTTACCTGGAAACCAAAGCATATGTATTTTAACAATAAGTATATTGAAATTTTAATATTTGGGTCTTTTAATGTAATTCCAGAGCACTGTGCATATACCTTTTATTGGGTAGAAGGAAAAAAAGAGGCAGTGGTTTTGCTCCTTTATGTCTTTATTTCCATATTGGAACCTTGAACAGTAGGAGAAAAGGGAAATACTGATAAAATCATAATTTATTTGGATAATGAGCATTTATACGTTGTTATTGCAGAGAATGGCCATATTGTGCTTTACATTATTCCCCTGAAAATTCTAGGAGATAGGTTCATTTTTCTTTATATTGGGAGTATTAAGCATCTACAGCACAGGCAGCCTGTCAACATAGGTTAGATTTTACTGAAATTAACCTTTCCATAATTCTGGTTTATAGAAATTAGCAGCAGGAATTTTTGTTTGGTCAAAAAAGGATTATTGGTTATCTCCCTGCTTCTCTATGTCTAAAGCTATAAAAATGAGCAGATGTCACTCATAGCTTTTTGGAGATCGTCAGTTAGAAAGGAAAGAACAGATAAACCACCAGGCTATGGCTGCAATGATATCAGTGCTGTGAGAGCTCAGAAGCAGCCATCAAGCTGATTGTTGTAGTTTTGCTGAACCCAGTTACATCTCACAGGCATAAACTTTTTTTGCTCTTCTTATAGATTCTTCTTTTCTTGGATTAATTATGAGCTAATTTGTGAAATTCTTACTCCATCATTGTCATTTAGTAAATTCCAAGGTATTCTCATACATGTTCAGTTGTCCAATTTTTTTCTGAAACAAAGTAAGTTACTAATATGTAATAAACCACTGTATCTGAATAGTTGAGTCGACTAAGGCATTTGGCTGTGTCTTCTTGCTGTATCTGTCTTACGAGGATTGACAGTTTGGAAAGGTAATTGGTAAAATACTCTGATTACTAAAAGAATGCTTGACTGTTTTTACTCAACTTTGAGTTTAGAGACACTGCAGCCTCAAAGTCAGTATTAATATTACTTTTGGCTTGAATAGCTAAAGGTGTAGCTTAGGACTAAATTGACAGCCTCAGAAACACTCACGGATGTTACTTTTTCAAATAAATGTAATAAGCTTCTAGGCATAAACGCAAGAAAATATTTTAAGAGACATAAATGTATGGAAGACATCTCTATGCTGTCATGGACCTTATCATTTGCAATACAGAAGATTACATTTATAAATAATTGCAATAGAAGGAAAGATAGATGTTGTGAACAGAAAACATTTGTTTTTCAAAGAAAAAGGAAACATTTGGCTCTTAATGCGTGTAGCAGGGTGTTGGGAGTTAGTGAGGCAAGAATGCTAAGCCACAGAAGTGGTAGTGATTGGGCTGGTTATTAAGAGTAAGTGGAATTTAAAAGGAGTTGGGAGGCAAGAAGAGAATCCAGTGATCAAAGGCAGGGAAGCCTGTTTTTGGGCAATTCATAAATTTTTAAGTTGTGTTCAATATAGATCCATGTGGTTCATAAACATTTTTGTGAATGTGACTAGTTAAAACTTAGACATTTTAGTCCATGATGAAACACAATAAACCTTGGAACTTTGTCCTTGTTCTCTTCCCCATTTCTACAGTAACACTGAAAGTATTTGGTGTGGTAAGGATTATATGTGATTTGGGGAGTTGAATAGAGCTCAGTAAGAAGGACATTGCCTTCTTTTAAAAAGAGGCATTTATTTGGACCATTTGGTACAGTCCATGTAAAATTACCAAACAAAGCTAGAATCTTTCTGGTAGTGCAACACTGGACAGGTCTGTTTCTGACTATACACCAGTGATGATGAACCTTTTAGAGCTTTAATTGATAACAAATAGACTGCTGTGGCACACTAGCATAGGTTCACCACTGCTGCTGTAGACCTTTCAAATTGAATGGGTTAAGTTAATGAAGTGACCCTCTTTTGCTCAGCTCTAATACTGTCTCCAGTGCCGTATTACCTGGTTCATTCTTCTCTTGGATATGCGGTATACTTTACATTTTTTCTTACCCATATCACTCAACCATTACTTTCATCAAAATTGAGGGTAAAATTATAAAATCCTGATGTTTCTCAGATACATCTCCAGGATAAGGTTTTGATTAGAGTTTTTTTTTTTAAATCTTTTTGTTATTTGGAAGTTTGTGTAATAGCCATACTGTTCCTCTCAATAAAGAACCACATAACGACTTTTAAAATAGCTCTTCAGTGTAAAGAGCTTGCTGGTTTATTTATTTTGTAGGACCCTTGGATTTTGATGGCTACATGTTCTCTCTAACACTTACTTGCCTGGTATATCCCTCCCAACAGTCATTTCTGTAGAGTTACCTATGTGTTTCAGGAGCAACTAGCCCATCTGTCGACTTCCTTGCAGGTGTGATGAGACCAACAGCTACCTTCAAGGTGCCTCAGCTTGTGGAGTGAAGCACAGTTGACAAGGTAGCTCTGTTACCTGAATTGCAGGCTATTCATTGCCAGGGTGGTAAAGATGAAGCAAATGGCTGTGTGAATGCGAAACGAAAGTCATGATCCATAAATGTAGGTGCTCAGGCATCTGACAGATACAGAGCTTTTGTTTCTTGGATTCTGAAGTAAAATACCATGGAACACAGTGTTGAAAGTTAACCCTTACACTTTTTCCATATATGTTTCAGATCTTCTCCAGCCTCAAAATAGATTTTGCAAACTTATTGGTAGTAATAATTACATAGATAATACAGATGTTCATACCAAAAATTCTTTAGTTATTATCAGAAAGGGTCACTTTTTTTGTCTTTTTGAGACAGGGTTTCACTATGTAGTTCAGGTCTACCTTGAATTCACTTTGTAGCCAGGCTGGTCTAACTTGCAGTGATCCTCCTGCTTCAGCCTCCTTGAGTGCTAGGATTATAGGTGTGGGCTACCTTGTCCAGCTCTAGAAAGGATAACTTTTTGTACTTCTCAATTTTTTTCACATGATAGTCTCCTTGTACCTTGACACACTTACAACCATGCCCCAACCCAGCGGCTGTTCATAGAACACACTGCAAAAAATTCTGTTTTAAATGCATTGTCATTTGCTTTATTTTAAAATTTCCATTTTTTCATTAAATGTATATCAAGTACTTTCTTTCTACCAGTCACTGTGCAGTTTTCTACACTGAAGACTTAATTTATGTCTGTTTTTCACTTTTTTTTTCCCTGAGATGGAAGATATTCACAATTCTTGTTCAGCACCTTATTTTACAGATGAATGAGCTGGGCCCAGGAAAGTTAAGATACCCAATCATCTTTTGCTCACATGAGACCTGGCACTTGAACCTAGCTCTCTTCACTCTTGGAACCCTGCCCTTCATTATTACTATAGTACTAAAACATAAGCTTAAATTAACATTCATAAACTGCTACTTTTCTCAGAGTCATACTTCTACAATCCTGGAGGAGCTATGTATATGGCGTCTAGAAGTTGAACTTAGGTAAATGCACATAGTGTTTTTTATTGTGATGCACTTAATATCATATTTTTGTGAATAATTTCAATTAATAATATAGTCACTAGAATATTTAAAAATTGCATAAAATACAAGTCAATCTTCTGAAGAGATTTTTGAGTATATTTTGTCTTTGTTGCTTTTTAAAGCTGTGACTGTGTCTAGTCTCTTCTGTATATTGTTTCTTTTTTCAGTGCTGGAGACTGAACATAGGGCACTGTGTATTCTAGGTGAGCACTGTACCACTCAGCTCTATCTATTCCCTTTTTGTAAACATTCAAATTCACTTTTTTGGTCTTTTTTTTTTTTTTGATAAAGATATTTTCCCCATTTTTGATTTTGTTCTTTAGAGTGTGGAAAAAAATTTTAAGTCACAAAATAATACATTCTGAATTTTAACTCAAGGCATGTGAAAGCTGTTTAATTTCTATTGTATTGGTTATTCCTCAGATTATATCAGAAAGTAATAAAAATAAGGAGTTCTGCATGGTTTCCTAATACAGCTTTGTTCCTCTGGGGCATATTTAAAGGCTAAAGAAAAGAAAGTCCGGAATCTGAGAATGATCTCTAAACCTCCTTGGGATGGTGATGCCTAAATGACTGCTTGATACTTTCTTAAGTAGACAGTTTGATTGAAAGCTTCATCTGTGCAGCAGAATCCTAGATGGAACAGAAGTATGTACAAAGTTACTTTTTCTTTTTTTGGACAGAGGAAAAGTAGATGTCCTAGAGCACCAATAAGTTAACTGCTTCTTTCTTTTCTTAGCAAAGAGAATACTTCCTTGCCTAGTGAGGATGATGAGAAGGAGATGACAATGCTGAATCCAGTTGTGGGTGAGTAATTTTTCCTCCTCCTTCTTGGGTTTCTGATTGCAGTGATCTTTCTTACAAGGCTCTGGGTAAATACTGGCTCCTTATTGCGTGTGCTCAGAGAAGTGGCTAATGGTAGAAGAGCACTTTTAAAAGGATTGATGAGAATGAAAGATGCTTGTTAGAGTGCACCTGGATCTTGCCATGACATCACAAGCAAACCATAAATGGCTCTCCAGAAAGCACGGCAGCCTTTTTTTTTTTTTTTTTTTAGCCCTTTCTTAACAATGAGACGTAGATTGGGCTTGTTCTCTATTCAAGCATCCTTATGAGTAAATGTCTATTTTTGTGATAGAGCTGTACTTTAAAAATAGCTCCAATCAATGCGACTCTTTCCCCCCATATGTTAAAAAGTTATACATGAGTTAAAATATCTCAGATTGCTTAAATCTTTCTATACTTGCAAGGCATATTCCTTTTTGCTTTAGTGGGGGGCGTTTGAGGTGGGTGGAGGGGTGTATTAAATAAAAAATAAAGTTTACTTTTGAGCCTCCTCAGCCCTATTCTTGTTCTTTGAAACTTTTACCAGTCGCAAGCCTTTTAAACAAAGATTTGAAATTTTTGACTGTTAAAAAAATTCATTAATATTTGGCGGATATAGTCTTCTTCCTGGAGTGATTGTTTATTTTCATTGCTGAGAGCAATTAGCTAGAACAGTCACAGTTGCAGCTGTTAGATACTGTAAGCTCCAATGGAGATCACAAAAGGCCTTATGCACATTTAGAGTCTGTATTTGGATTGTTTTTAATGGGTGATTCTTCTGGAGTCTACTGTGTTAGCAAATTGGATTGGACAATCCAGAGCCAAATCAAGTGTACAATGGGATCATCAGCATGCTGTGTTGATCAGAGTCACTTAAACACCTTGTTGCTTTGTGAAAGCCTGGATGGCTGCGGTTGCTGTGTGCAGAAAGAATATGCACCATTCCTTTCTGTCTGAATCCTCCTCATGCAAACCTGGATGTGATTTATCCTAAAACATTATGCAGTTTTTTCAGAAATTTTTCCTTTTGTGTTTACTTGTTCACTGGTCTTGACTTGTTTAGGCTTTTATAAGATAATCTGCATATGCAAGTATGAGAAAGAATCACAGACACAATCTGGTACCCATTAGTTTATGTCTTTTTGTAGGGTAGCTTCTTAGAGAATCTTGGCTGCAGTTTAATGCCTGCCACTTCCGAAACAGCAGCTCAAATGAAGGGATGGTTTCACTATTTTATAACATCTGTACTTTTGTCTTTGAATATCATTTTGAGAGGGGAGTGTGTATTTTTCCGTATCTATGTAGTAATCATTCTGCTTTAGGGTTTACAATGTGCTTTTATATACGTTTTCTCATTTGACACTGACAGTAAAGCATGAGACAGGGAATTGAATGTATAGTCCCCATCTCGTGGAAGAGTAGGCAGGCTCAGAGTTGGTGACTAGCCAGCAACCTGCTTGCTTTTTTGTACTACAGCCATTTACTTTGTGCAAGTAAGAAAATACATGTTTTATGTATTTCATTGCAAACTGAAGTAGATTGATAAACTTTATTTTAAAGGCTGGTAGAGATTGCTCTCAGGTACAAGACTAGTTTATAGCAGCTTATTGATAGAGTAGAATTAGATTGTTGTCTCTTTTGGCAGGGGAATAATTTAGGAATCTTGAAGGGTTTTGGTAATTGTTTTACAAGTAGGTAATCTAAGGTGTGTCTTGAAAGTTTGTTTCCTGGTAACTAGGAGAAATTAATTTGAAGTCATTACATTTTGATGAAATTTTAGACACTTGTATGAAGATATTTTTAGATCAGACTTTCAAATTGCAATTGATTGACCAACTGGCAATCTGTTTGATCAGCCAGCTTGGATCTATTAGTAAATGAAGTAGTTCTTAATCACATTCCTTATGATGTAATTGGGGAGGTATGAACACTAACAAATGAAGAACTTATCTAGTGGTTTTAATGAAGTTTTCCCAATATTTTCTCTCTCTTTGAATGAGTGCATTTTTAAATGGTACTGTAGTGTCCTGCAGTATTTATGTTTTGGATTGACCACGTGAAAGTTTCAGCAAGGGCTGAGGAATTAGCTTAGTGGTAGAATGCGTACCTGGCATGCACATAGAGCTCTGGGTTTAGTTGCACCACTCCCCCACCTCAGAGTTCAAATAAAATGCAATGTTTTCTTCCTTTTCCCTTTCTGAAGAAGATTAAATGATTCTAATATGAACTGTTAGTGGATTTATTTCTTCAAACTCTTTGAGTCAAGTTCTTATGCTTTAATTGCTGTGAAACCAACATTTACGAGGCTACTAAAAACATTATACTTCAAGTATGTCTGTCAGTTATTTTATGCTCATACTTGACTGTGCATGCATTTGAAAGTAGTATAATGGCAGCATCATTTTGGATAGATTAGTTAAGGGCTGAACAGAGATGTGGATAAGAGGAGAAGGATGAGGAACTATAAGCAAGGATGAATTGATGGTTCAGATATCTGAATGAGAGGTAGGCGGACCTCTGAGTTGTGCTCTGGTTTTACGTGGTGCACAGGAGTCCTGAGGCAAGGAGTGTTGCTGAGTCACAAGGATCTCCAGGAGAAAGATTTCTGAATGGAATTTTAGGCCGTGGTCTTACAGTTTTAAAGACTAGTTAGCTATATAACAGACCCTCCCGCTTCTCGATGGAAACTTTCCAAGACCCCCCCCTTTTTTTTTTCTTGATACGGGGAATTGAACTCATGACCTCATGCTTGGCAGGCAGGTGCTTATGTCATTGAGCTCAGTCCCCAGCTCAAGACCCTTATTGAGTGCCAGAAAGCACAGATAATACTAAACTCTTTATATAAAGATGTTTCTCAGCTTGTAATGGGGTTATATCCTGGCAGAACCACTGTGAGTTGAAAATATTATTAAGTTGAAAATGCATTTAATACATCTAACTCATGGCACATCATAGCTTCACAACACAATACACTGTACTCTTAAGTGCTAGCTTTTGCCCGCATAAATTTGCCCTTATGTACTTGACTGGGAGCTGCCTACTGCTGCTGCCTAGCATTGCTAGAGAGTATCATATTGCATGTTGCTAGTCCAGGAAAAAGATCAAATTTTGAAATTCTTTTTCTACTGCATGTGTATTGCTTTCACACTATTGTAAAGTCTTAAAATCAGTAGTGAAATCATTAAGTCAGTATTCTGGTTTTTTTCTGTACATCGGTACAGTTTAAAGATTAACGATAACTAATAATGAAATAGAACAATTGAAACAACATACTGAATAAAAAGTTAATATGATCTATCTCTCAAAAATCTTGTACTCATCCTTGATGATCACTGGTGACTGAAACCACAGAAAGCAAAACCATAGACAAATGGGCAGCACTGTCAGTCTCTAGGACCTTAGCTGAACTATGTCTAAAACAAATATTGGAATACTTATAAAACATTTGGTCTCCCACATTGGTTTAAAAACTTATGTATGATGTTACTTGCTTTGGAGTTTATTAGTAAGATGCTTAAGACTCATCTGTGGATTCTAATTCATGACTCTATGGAGAGGCCAGACGTCATTACAAGAGGCAGCTTCTTAGCCCAAACAGACACATTGATTTAATAGCCAGTCTTAGCTGAAAAGGGTGTAGGAAATCTGAGATATTTTTACCCTGCTCATTCCTTGTCTTTCTCAGTTGTGTTCTCCTCAGGTTTCAAGAAGCTGATGGTTGCTTGTTCCCAGAAAGGTCACATTTCTCAGAATGTTTTGGGTCAGGTACAGTGCTAATAAACATTTTGTATGCAGTGTCTCATTTAATATCATGGAGCGGTGCCTTCTGAAAACAAGTTTTATAGGGAGGGAAAATGAGACTGTAAGAGATTAAAAAACTTCTGCAAGACTATATATAATTTGATTTGGCTAAGCTACAACTCGTTGTCTGACTTCAGAGCCTGCAATCTAGCCTACACAGTACATGGTGATGGTGAATAGTGAGCAGCCATAATAGAAATGTTAGACTTTTACTCTTAAATGAAATAGTTTGGTTTTACTGCTGAAAGTACATCTTTTGGAAGAGTCTAGTTGAGGTTTTTTTTTTTTTTTCCTTGTTTGGTAGGAAGGAGTGTATCTATAATATAGACATGTTCATGGTTTAGCTTTCTAGACTGGGATATTCCTTCAAGTAGGCTTTTTGTGATTAAACTTGGTGTTTCTTCTGTACCTCCTATAGCACCTGCTTTTGGTGAGTACTCAGAATGGTTGGGTGTTTTTACAAAGGAGGAGTGATGTCTAAGGAACTGCTACTCACTCAGAGATAGAGTGTAAGACCTGGCACATCCTAGAATTAGTTTTCTATGTCAGAAAGTTGGTGCTGATCATGTGCCTGTGTAAGTAATTTTAAAAAAGAGATTTATTTTGGCTCACTTCTCTGGTCTTAAGATTCAGGGGTCACTTCTGGTGATGGCCTTCTTGTGGACAGAGTCGTGAGGATAAGGCTCAGGTGTCCTATAACAAGAGAAAGGGACTGTGTGTGTGCATGTATGCAGGTGTGTGCAGATGTGTGACCTCCGTCCTTCTTATAAAGTAAAATTCAGTCATAAAATTGTGTCTTACTGACTTTATCTAAATCCTGACTTTATCTAAATCACCTCCTAATGGTCCCTGTTTCCACCCTATTGTACATCACAATACCTTAATACTGTGTAGTTTTAAGCCATGAAAGCTTGGGGGACACAAAACCATATCCAAACGCTTGGATTTTTCCTTTTTTTTTTTTTTTTTTTGTGGCACCAGGGATCGAACTCACAACCTCACGCTTGTCAGGCAAGCGCATAAGCCACTGAGCCAAACTCCCGGCCCTAGGTTTTTGAGTCAGGGTCACACTATGTAGCCCAGGCTAGCCTTGAACTCACAGCGCTCCACTTACCTCAGCTTCCCGAGTGCTGGGATTAAAGGTGTGCGCCACCACACCCCGCTGGATTGTGTTTCTTTGACATTTCAGATTTCCTTATTTCTTTTGAGGGTGTCTTAAATTATAAAAGGCAGTGATTCTAGGAACAATGCAGAAAGGAACCACTGTTCCAGGAGTAAGTGTAAGTCTCCGTGACTGGTGAATTTCATTACAACTTCTACCTTTGTAACAGTGTTTTAGCATGAATATTGATCACTTAGTTCCAGGGATATAAGCAGTTATTATAATTTCTTTTCTCTTAGTGTATAAACTGATCCTATGTCTGAATTGTGTATGTATGTGTGTGTGTTATGTGTGTTTCAGTGAGAGAAAGAAAGGTAAAATAGAAATGTCTGTAGTTTTATTTCTCAGGAGTCCCAAGTGGTATTTGGTGTACATTTGTAAGTGTAAGACTTTATCGCTCTTCATTTTTTGATGCAAATATTATGGTAATAGGCAGAAAGTAGTTTTGGCTGAGTTTGCTTCTTGTGGTAGAATATTTCCTCCTTAGAATTTAAAGCTTGGCTTGGGCCATTTCTTGGAAAAACCTAAGCCCTAAAACAAAAGTCGTATAAGACTATCAGGATGGTAATGATACTGTGGAATTCTAGAGTGTATTTGGGCAGACATCTTTGTGCTTCACTATTATAGTTTCATTATTTAAAACTATCTTGTCATTTGGCTTTCTTTTGTTGAATTTCAATCATTATAGGGTCATTAGAATGGGCATTTCACCTCAGTTGTTGCTAATTTTCGTGGTTATTTTGGTTTTTGGCTTTTTGAGACAGGGTCTCACTAGGAAGTTCAGGCTGGCCTTGAGGTCACTTTGTAGGCCAGGCTGGTCTCCAACTTGAAACAATCCTCCTGCCTCGGCCTCCGGAGTGCTGGGACTACAGGCATGTGCCACCACGCCCAGCTTCATGGTTATTTTGAAAGCCACATGTTATGCCCATTTTATAGCTAGGCAAACCTCAGACTTTGGACACAAAGCAGTTGCTGATGGAATGTAAATATTTTAATTTCTTTCATCATTGTAATTAAGACAGAAAGAAGAGTTGCTTGTTTCCAGGGAGGTAAATAGTAAATGATACATTTGGTAACTGAAACATCATCAGAAGACCATTAATTCCCTGCATTTTGTGTTCATACCTCCAAGAGATCAGAAAACTTGTAGGCTTCATTGGAGTAGAATTCAAATTAAAATCTTCATTCATTGCCTTTAGAAACAAGAAAACATTTGTTCTTTCGGTGATCGATAATCAGCTATCTTAACTGTTTTCTACGTGTAGAAAATTCTTATTTCAATAACATTTATAGTTGTTTCTGTTTTCTGTTGATTATGCATATTATTGTAGTCTAAGGGGTATGTAAGCCTGTGTGGGTTCCTTTGTGCAAGTGCCTTGCTATGGCCAATGAGTAACTCAGCTAAAGGAGAAGCAGTTGATTAGCCATGTGATTAGATCTCCAGATACCAGGCTATGATTTTAGAAACTGAGCAGTTTCATGTAAAATATCTAGAAGTATTCAAATACACTTTCTAGAAGTATTTCAAATACACTTTCATGTTTTAAATTGAGTGCATGAACATGAAATGTGTAGGCTTTTCTAAAAGAAAATGCACAGTATTTCAGTTAGTGAACTGCTTACTTATCCTCATTTCCAAGGGGGCTTCAACAGCTCATAATGTGGACTCTCAAATTAGATTGTTGATACACAGTGGAAGAGGATTGGACACTGTGTGTTAAGAGCCTGCTAAGTATGGTCCATGGAACCAGCTATGTTGATATCACTTAGGAATTTGTTAGAAATGCAAATCAATTTTACCTCTATCCTCAACCTGCTGAACTGTAATGTGCATTTTAGAAGAATTCCTAAGTGACCCATATTCACATTAAAGTTTGAGAATAAGTGCTCTAAGGCAGTGTTTCTTAAACTTGAGTATGCTTAAGACCGACCCCAGGTCTTGCTGAAATGAAGACTCCTAAGCCAGGAGATTGATTTAGTAAGCCTGGGGCACATGGAGTTATACTTTCCCTGGACATCTCGCAGCACTGGTTGGATGATCCCTAAGACTGTGATATCTCAGATAATATTTGTATGTTGCCTATAGAAAGTTAAAATCCTTTGCACCCCATTCTGGGTATTACTACCTAGGATTAAGGTGGACTTCACAATAATTCCACATTTATTTATTGAAAAGTTACCCCACAGAGTACTAAGGCTGATGGAAAACTGTTTTGTAGTCAGTAGGAGAAGCAAAGATATTAAGATAAATAGAGCAGAGGAATAATGTTCAAACAGTTTTCAGTAAACCGTTTACTGAATTGTCCAGATACTTTTTTCACTTTACCCATCAAAAAATAAAAAATATTGTACATCTCAACTTTTCTAAGACACTACTTCCTTTGAAGAACTCTAAGTTCTCATTCCTTCTCTTCCTCAGTAGTATATAGCAAACACATTCTAGAACTTAGCAGCTGACATAGCCATCCATTTTTTTTCCCGTTTTTAAGTGGGTTTAAAACAGTTCTTGGGCAGCCCAGGATTGGCTGCCTACTACCTTGCCTTCAGGCACCTTTTATGTTTATCCATAGCTAGTGTACGTACTTTTGAGTTTAGAAAACAGTTTGTTGATCAATGTGGTCAGGAAATGCAGAGTTTTACCCTTGTAAGACTGCTTAATTCGTGAGGATGTGATATTAGATGGGTTTTAATAAGTATACTTGTCAAAATGAAAACTTTTGAATTGAAGAAGTGTATTCTTGTTTTGTGTTATGAAATTTTTAAAGAGCAGTGGCACTGGAAAATTCACACATACTGCAAAAATTAATTTCTTCTGGAGAATTTCCCCCCATAACATTTAGACCATTATCTTCTGTGTTGGAATTAAGTATTTAATGTCTTAAAGAAAAGAAGGAAAGATTCTTCACTACTTGCAGTGGGTATGATCCTTAGCAAACTACTTTTTTGTTTGTAGGTCAAGTTTGGGTATGTGAGGTTTTGTTCATTTGCCCTTAATTTTCTGCCAATTGTTTTAACTGTTTAATAGGTAGAGGAACTTCTGTAAAAGGTGTCAGGATTTTAAAAGTTTTATTCCTTATAAGTTTATTTTGTTTCAGTTTACACAGCTTGCCTTTAGAACAAGGGTTGAAAAAATTGCAAGGATATTTTCTAAAAAACACTTCCTAGAAACATTTGCATTTTATGTTCCTTTTAGGCATGGCATGTATATGTGTGTACTGTGTTGACAATAATATTCCAAAAACCTGGCAGATAATTCTGGAGGTTTTACTTGAGGACCATGTAATTTAAAGAAAATCCATGTTTCACTGAGTATCCACTACTAACATAGCCATGGATATGACACTTTGCAATTCTAGAAAATGAGTTGTGTTCCACTCTGTTATAGTTGAGGAAATATAGTTACTAGTTCTCAAAATTTATTTGCATAACTGAGATTTAAATTTGGGATTTGAACATAGGCTCTAGAACCCATTTTCAACATGTGCTTGTTTTGTTGAAAGCTGGATAAAATAGATTTGAGTTTATCTGGCTATTAAAGATGGAAATGGCAATTGTCTACCTTGGGGTTTTCGAGTTTGTAATACATATTTTAATTTGATGTTTAGTATCATGCAGGGTAGGTGCTAACATACACATCTACGGGAGAGATGGAGGTTGAGTAAGAATCAGGGATTGAAGGACTTGCTGGATATACCAGGCAAATAAATATCAGTGTCTGGGGTCACATGGCTCCTGTTGTTCCTGTTGATTCCAGGCCTCATCGTTGTGCTTTCTTACACTTCACTTACTCACTTGTTAAGTTCATTTAAAAGAGGTTGGAGAAGTGAAACAGAGTATCTCAGGGTTGTAACATTTCATGAGAGGACTTATGAAGAACACCTTTATTTCCATGCCTCCCTGATACCCACCCTCCAGTCCTTTCCTTAACTGACTAGCAGGAAGCTGAATGGTCTGAGAACGATGAAATGTGTTAATGTCAGATTCTAATTCAGTGGTATTCAGTATTTGTAACTACAAAGTTTAATTTTCTTATGAGAAAATACTTTCAATGCCTTGTCCTTTTAAAAATTGAGTACTGTATTTGTCCCAGTGGCTGGATCATGCTTACTATGCAAGTTTGTTGATCTTTTGGCTTATGTTGTAGCTTAATGTTTACATCATTAATTTTTGTCCTCATTAATAGACTTTGCTTAACACAAAATGTTTCTAGCCTCTTTGTCTTAGAGACCTTTTGGAGTTTGAAGGTAGTGTCAATGTGAACACTCATGGCTTTGATTATGATTGTTGCAATGTGAGTTTGCTCTAGAGGGTGACTTTGCTTTTGTTGTGACCTATTATACCCTCATGTCTGACGCTGTTCAGTCTTGTGTGTGGGTCTATTTTTCCTGTCTGTTCCACCCAGGCATGGGAAGTGACTTGTCAACCCTTCCCTGAGAGGCTGCTTGAGAGGGCTGGCAGTCTGACTTAGTCCTGCTGTGAATCCCTCAGGCTAGTATGGGGCAACAGATGGTCAGGCTAAACTCACAGCTACCCCTTTATGCAGTGATGAAAAATGACCGTGGCCTCTGGTAAGTGGCAGTAAGGACCCATGCACCTTTTAATTCTGGTAAACAGGACTTTGAAACAAACACAGTAGAAAACAAAGGAAAACCTTTCCTAAGGTAGCAGTCTGTCATTGTTAGTATATTTTGCCGTTATTAGTAGGAAAGGTCTTCATTTATGTTTGTCTGTGTGGTCACTACACAGAGACTGCTGAGACTGAGAAATAATAATGTATGCCCTTTGGGATGAAAGTAATCTCTGTAAATGCCAGCAGTGCAAGGCAGGACACCATTAGGATACAGAATTTCCCTCCATAGTGCAAGAGCAGCGTGGAGTCCATATACTGAAAGCCACTTTTACCTTGCCTGCCTCTCCTGTAACTTCTGCTGAAGTCTGGGCTCTTGGCACTCCTTGCTGCCCAGGCCATTGTATCTAGTCTGTGCTAATTGGAGCATTGGTTTGGGCATGAAGATAACCAGTCTCTAGGCCAGCCAGTGGGTGACTTGGCCAGTTATAGAGAGTGGGAGCAAGTTAGTGGAAGGCAAAGCAAATAGGCAGAGTAGCTGTGTCTCAGCCCCGGTGGCATATAACATTGAAGTTACATGAATCTGTGCTGCCTGAAACCTAGTTACTTTGGCCTATATGTTGTCTCCTGAAGTGTATTTTTGGGCTCTTGTAAAGTCCATGTTTTTCATATTATCACTCATTACAAGAGCACTTAGTCTCCAGAGTAACCAGCTTGGCTTTAGTATCAGCTCTACCTATTCCCAGCTGAGTTGTTTGATAAGGTCCTTAGTCTCTATAAGCATTTATTTTATTCTCTTATGAAATGAGAAAGTACCTTTCCAAGGATGTTGCAAGATTTAATAATAACAGGTGAAACCCTCATCGTAATGTCTGTACATGGTACATGTTCAAAAGATGTTAACTGTTACCGTTTCTATTGTTTTTGCCAATATTAGTTAAAGGAGACTAATGAATAGACTTTTTTTTTGTGGAGAGAACATGAAATCCAATGCCTGTCATTCTCCAGTTTCTAACCACTGGCGTGACTGTGGGGGTACCTTTTAACCAGGGATATTAAATGATACAAAATTTTCCTTTACTTTCCCCACCCTTGAAACTCTGACTGTTGTCATTATCTACAGACTTGAGGCTGAGTTCACCTTCTGTTCTTTGAAACATCTGATCCTCAAAAGGAACCCCCAGATCCCCAAATCCCATAGCCTCAGAATTACTGATTTTTGCCATACCAGGATAAAATTGTATAGTATCTTCCCTAAGTACATGAGTACTTTAAATGTCTTTTTGCCAACTAATTATAAACAGGAGTTTAATGACATCCCTATGATGTTTCCTAAGTGGCTCTTGTTGCTCACTGAAATACACAAGTCTCTTTAGTGTATCTTTTCTGCTTTGATGACCAAGGGTGTCAGGGTTCTCTCCTGTAGACAGCAAGACCAGAAGAAGGTAAACAGAGATGGTCTTTTATCTCTGGACTACTCACCTTGGCTCAGTGCCCTACTGCTTGTGTACAGGAGAGAGAGGCAAGAAGTAATTGTTAAAGAGAACTTCTTCACTGTGCTGTGGGCTCCTCCTTTGACAGCCAACTTTTTAAACAAGCATCTTAATATTTCAGCAGATGGTGCTAAGATTTGATAAAGCAGCCTATGATATTCCCAGTTCATTTCCATATTTCTAGGTTCCTTGTAATTAGCTCAAAACATGGGTAAAAGTAAGCTCTGATGTAACCTAAATCCACAGAGTAAGGAAAAAGAGAAGCATCTGTTGAGAGGAAAGTGAGTAGTCTTGGTTTGCTTTTAGGGAGGTGCCCCAGAGGTCAGTTTTATGAGATTAACAGCAGCTAGAAGTCATTGCAGCTGGGTTTTGTCATCTTCTCTGGCTGCACAGTTGCTTCCAGATACAATTCAAGTATTAGTTTTCATTATAAAGTCCTTTGTCTTTTTCATCACCAGACTGGTTTGTCATGAAAATCAAAT
The DNA here is from genome assembly GCA_004363535.1 of Dasyprocta punctata. Classification (NCBI taxonomy): domain Eukaryota; kingdom Metazoa; phylum Chordata; class Mammalia; order Rodentia; family Dasyproctidae; genus Dasyprocta; species Dasyprocta punctata. The sequence goes on along the minus strand of RJWM01000088.1, from coordinate 113,522 downwards.
AGTGGTCCTTGATTTATGATTTATTCATTATCCCTTTTCCTTCATTTTGTACATGTGTTTAGGAATCTCATATAAAAGATGTTATACTTTTCATGTTGTAAGCAAATAAATAGTGTATTTTTAAAGTTATAAGGTGAAATTTAAGCTGAATGCTTTACCATATTTTGGTCGGGGATATTACATATCTAACATAGCTTACACTTTCTTTGTATAAAGAATTCTTTCTTCCACAGCTCACTGAAGAATGCTGCATGTATAACTGCCCCCTGATTGATGTATGTGGCATAGCATCATTTAAAGAAATCTTTAGTTATTTAAGGTGCTCTCTTTCTTCTCTTAATGTTGAAAGTGGATGAAGCATTATTAAAAGACCCCACACAGGGTTTTGGAGACAAAAACATTCATAAAGTGAGAATTGTAATATTCTTAATAATGAGTGCCTGTATATTGTAAACCATCTTTTCTGATAAAATTTTCCTTTGGCTCCAAATACATGACTCAGAGAAAGTCGGGAAAGATTTTTCCCTAGTGGTTCTTTTTCCCTCTTAATTCCCCACCTGCCTTTTTTTCGTTTTGTTTTGTTTTGGTAACAGGAATTGAACTCATAACCTCATGCTTGCCAGGCGGGTGCTGTGCCACTGAGCTGTATTCCTACCCCCAATTCACTTTTTTTTTTTTTTTTTTTTTTGCGGCACCAGGGATTGAACTCACAACCTCATGCCTGCCAGACAGGCGCTTAAGCCACTGAGCCAAACTCCTGGCCTTAGTTTTTTGAGGCAGGGTCGCACTATGTAGCTCAGGTTGGCCTTGTGCTCACGTTGTAGCCCAAGCCAGCCTGGAACTCACAATGCTCCGCCTACCTCAGCCTCCCAAGTGCTGGGATTAAAGGCGTGCGCCACCACGCCCGGCTCCTAATTCACTTTTGTGTCCATTTCCAATAGCAAATATTCTCTTAGTAGAACTTGGCTCAGTTATGACTTTTAAATTTATATTAAAGACTTAATATAAATTAGGAAACTGTTCTGTGATTTGTATATAGTTCTATTCAATCCCCACAATGATGCCACAAGTAGCTAAGTTATTATTTTGTTTTATAGACAAGGACCCTAAGTAAATGGTAGAACTGGTATTTAAACCCATATTTCTCAGATTTCAAAGGCCTGTTGGCTGAAATTAAATGAAAACAATCTGTCAGCAGTTGCTTCTCTTAATGTTTCTGCTTCCAGTTACCTAACTTTCACTCTAATCTTAATTTTATCCCTTTTCTATATATATGGACCAGCATTCTATGCAGTGGAGTATTAGGAATAGAATAGGGAAAAACATCAGATCTGAGTTCTAATTAACTTTACTAATTTATGGTTGATTGCTCAGAGAGAAATACCTTTAGAATTCACAAGGTCAGGATATAAAAAATGAGTTAGCATGGTTGATGAAGAGGAGAAACACTGCTGTACCTAGTGAAGAGAGTTGCTGTTAGAGGGTCAGGAAGTGAATACTGCACCTCCTACTTTGTATATATGAAAGACTATCAGGGTCTTACTTCCTTTACTTCAGGGAATATTTACTGCTAGGAGAGTGAACATATTTTCTGAAATCATATCCCTAAATGAAGAATTGTCCTTATCTTCATCCTCATAATCATATTCTGCCCTTAAAATCATTTGAGACCTTTCTCATGGGCAGAGTTGGAATGCTTTTTTTTACATTTTGACAAAGAGTAGACACCTGAGATTCAAGGTTTGGAACCTAGCATTCCCTTCCTAAATATTAAGCAAACTCAAATAGTGAAGGTACTCCTAAGGAATCCTCCTTGGCCAGATGGATTAGGGATATCTTTCCAAAATTAGTGCTGCGTAGAGAATTCTCTCTGATGAACTAATTCTCCCCCTCTCTGAGGACCATCTGTCTCATGGGCAGAAGAAAAATAGGCATCTGTTCAGATTTACAGGGTTGCCACCTGGACTTGTTCCTGTAGTGTTTCCAAGCAGAGGGTCGGGATGTCTGTTGACCAACCCAAAGCCCCATAAGTGTTGGGGTCTTCAATGAGGAATTACAGAATCAAGACAATAATTTTTAGCCAGAACCTGATTTTGTATAGCAATGCAGATTCATTATTAGTTGAGGGATCAATAAACTGTTTCTGTAAAGCAGTAATCCTTAGGCTTTGTGGCCATATAATTGTTGCCTCAGTTATTTGTCTCTTCCACTGTAGCGAAGAAGCAGCCATAGATAATGTGTAAACTAGTGATTGTGGCTATACTGCATTCAGACTTTATTTACAGAATGATCACCAGGAGGATTTGGCCTTCACGTTATAATGTGCAGACCTACCTTCTTTACTATAAAAATTCAGTATATGTAGGAGATTTCCCCAATTAAGAATTTATGTGTGTGTAGTGTAACTGGCAACAGTGATGTTGTAAAATTTGTATCTTTTGATTTTGTAGATTTGGTTTGAAGTAGTTTTGTCTTCTTCCACAGGATTCACTGTTACAGATCTGGTTATTTGGAAATAACTCCTCATCAACACAGGAAGACATGGAGAAGCTGTCATGCTTGTGTTGGGCTCCCAGTGGCACACCAGGTGCTTTTGAGTGTCAGTCAGAACATGTCCATTTAGTCGAACTGCTTTTAAACTGCGTGCAGCTAGCTTGGTGCTGGGACTTCGTTAGTACACTGAATAAAGTTAATCATGTTGAATAGACTATTCTTTTACTTCTAGGCTTTGCCTCTGTGGGTTGGAGTTCTTCCTCGTGAAACCAACAATTTCCTTGTGAAGCTGTGGGTGGTTCAGCACATCACAATCTCAGTGATGGATTCAGGCCCAGTACCTTTGTTCCCTTTTCTGTTCTGGCTCTGAAAGGATATATTGAAGGGACAAAGCTGCAGATGTGAGCTACCAAAATAAACACACTTATGACAGAACTGATGCTTCCTGTTTCTTGGTTGTGTTTAAATTCTTTACATCCAGACTGATGCTTAATTCTTCAGGCAAGTGAATTAGAAATTGTATATGAGCTGGAATGTGAATACCAGTCAGATGTTTCTGTATTCTTTTGCATCATTTCCTGTCTCTTTATTTTCCATGGGGAAGGGGTAGTAATTGTGCCCATCTGAAAATTCTGCTTTTACAGCCCAGTTTAAAGAGGCAATGCCTTGTTAGACATGCCCAATATTTGCCTTCTTATTTTTAATCAGAAATATGCTGCAGGGAGACATACTAACCTTTTTTACTAAGCAGTTGAAGGGGACAATGTTAACACTCCTGTATTGGCTTGGAGGCATAATTGTTTGATTAGTGTGTCAAGCATCAGGTGATTACTTGTGTCTCACTTAAATAGCTGAGTGTTGGAGTTATATGGAAACCTCAAATGCCAAAAGTTCCTTATGCACCTCTTGTTCAGGATAGAATTCACTGTTACACTACAGAGAAGAATGAGTGAAAAATACAGAAAGTAAAGAACTGTAGTGAGATAAAGAGATGTGAATACTGACTTATTTTCCATCTTACTCCTACTCTAGTGATCTATAAGCGTCTAGGTACCAATTGATACTATTGGAATTTATGTGGTAGTCATGAAAAATAGTAGGAGTAATTGCTTGTAATCTCATTTGTGTATTATATTGACTCATTTTTTTCATATTCATAAATGTTTGTGAAGTCCTTGTAAAGACCAGTAGCCAAGGTTGCTAAGAGCAGAGGAAATAAAAGGAAAAGAGTAGAGATAATTATATGAATAGACAGGTTTATTTTAATATTCTTCAGAATTAGAAGAACCTTTCATAATTTTCTTCAGAATTTCAGAAAGTATTATGAAAAATAAGTAATTACAAATATGAATAAATGCAGTAGTATTGGGTTGATAAAGAAATTAGTCCTTTTTTCATATGTAATATTGCTAAGACTTAATGGGACTGAGTGAGAAAGATAAGCAGAAAGGAGTTTGCACATGAAAGAACACAGACAGAACACCTAACTTAGACCTGAGGAAAGAGGCCAGTCTTCTGGCAGAAGTAGCATAGAGGCTGAAACTTAGGGAGATTTTAAGAATTTTCCAGTAGTTCCTTTTAAACAGAATATATAGACAAGGAAGGAAAGAGTGAGAGACAAGGCTTACATTAATGGACAGAGGCCAGACCTCAATAGGCCTTGTATACCATGTTGAAAAGATAAGGTTTTAAAAAAATCAGATTTTCTCTTCCTATCCTCTTTCTAGGAACAGTAGAAGAGTTCTAAGCAGGAGAGTGATATGATTAAATTTGAATATTGTTGGGGGGGCATTGGATGATAGATTGGGAAAAAAGATCTAGTAGATCAGTTAAATGACTGGTATAAAATGATGCTGTTAGATGGAAAGCAAATGGGAAATGATGGCATCCCATTCTAAAATTTGTCCAGTTAGGAACCAGTAACTATGGAATGTTAAAAAGCTTTATCTGCAATCAACAAGGAAAGGAGATGAGTTTGGGATGATGTTGAAAAATCTGACCTGGTTTCACCACACGTTCAGTTGCTTATATTTTTGAAAGACAGGGTTGGGGCAGATGAGTTGATGGTATATTTATCAAAGCCATTTTAGTTGTTTGGGAAAAGCAACAGTTGAATTCAGCTAAGGTGGGATGTACATAAAGAGGTGTAGGGCACGAGATGATACTTGGGACCAAGTTGTGGAGGTGTGTGGAGGGAGGCTCTTTGTGAGGCCAAGTTTCCAGATAAGGAACTGTGAAATAGTTTGATCAATATTTGAAGAATTCAAGAGACATGTGAGAGGACTAAGTGACTTTATTCAATAGGACAAGTGAGAGAAAAAGAAAACACCTGTGGAAATGGAAGATGAGGCTTATAAGAAAACAAGGGTAGATGTTGGAATTTGGTGGAGATATGGAAGAGTTTAATGTAACTTCAGACCATTTCCCCTTGCACAGGTGACCCCATCCTCCCTTTTTAGATGGAATTTGCACAGTTCCTTCCACGTTTACACATCAACCAACCTGAAGAGCATGTGGTTTTTATCAGCTCTCCCTTGAGTTTCATTTTTTGTATTTTGCTCCGCATTTTTCCTTTATTTTAAATGCCCTTTTTCACTTACCAAATCCTCCAAGGGAAAGTCGAATTTCAATATGAAAAGATAACCTTTCCATCTACTCAAGCTTCATTTCAAATGCTGCATTCTGCATTCTCCACTGTAGGTCTAAAGCCTGTTGCAGGGCCTACATCATGGTGAGCAGTTCACACATCTGGCTCCACTGAGCTTTAAACTCATTGATAGTGCATGTCTTGATTTCTTCATATCTGTTTGCTTCCACTTTCTGTAGTAGTTTCTCAGTGAAACTGCACATGCTTGTTGAAGTCAAGCTCAGATTGATTAAGTCTGTACCATATTACTTATTGATTCTATTAACTGGAACAAATTAGTTCATGTCTTTGGGCCTCAACTTCCTCATTTGTAAAATGAACATAAAATTTACCTTACTGGTTTGTTGTGAGGGGTAAGGTAGATTATGACAGGTGACATTATGGAGAACTAAAGCAGTGCAAATATTTGGTCATGAGAAGCCTTCATGTAATGATTTCTTATAAATCAGAAAGGACTCCTATACTAATGAGTATCCCAGAGTGTATGATCAAGAGGATATTCAAAGGATAGATTCTAATACATTTTCTCTACTGAGCTAGCGAATACCTGAAACTTAACAACAAGAGCCTAAACCCAGCCACGTTTCACTTGGTATCGATTAAGGCATGTCAAAAATCTTTTTCCTCCCTTCTTAACTTATTAATTTTAGACTGAATCCTGTCCCCAGATCTCAGAAAACATTCTGGCTCCCTATCAGAAAGCACCTCAGTTTCACCAGCCTCATCTTGAAATGTCAGGATCGCTTACTCAGGAAGCATCTTAGAGGCGCCCTAGATAAGATAAGTAAGATAAAAAAGTATCAAGTGTGATGATAAAAGAATTTGTCTCTATTTGTTTCTTTTAAAAACTGTTTAACACTACTTATTTATCATATTTATTCAAAGCTATGCTGATTCTTATTTCTTAAATTTTTGTGTTTTTTAAATTTTCTTAAGATTAATGGCATTCTGTCAACTTTCAGGTTTCCCCTATGTACGTCATTAGAAAGGGTAGATTTTGAGCAGCTAATAGATGAGCCATTTTAGGGTCTAGGTTATGTAACTCCCTTTTTCTGCCCACCCGTTAGGGCTGTTTCATTGATGACCTGAATCTGTGGTCCTTATTTTCCTCTGTATTTCCCTCTTTCCATCTTCTCTTTCTTCTCCTTCCCTCTTTTTCTTCTGTCAGGATCGAACCCATGGAATCATGCATGTAAAGCAAGTGCTCTACCACTGAACTACATCCCCAGGCAATTTCGTTTTCTATTTTGAAAGGATCTTGCTGAGTTGCTCAGTCTGGCCTTAAACTTGCAATCCTCTTGTGTCAGCCTTCCTAATTGCAGGGATTACAGGTGTGTGACACCACACCCAGCTCCCTATGGATTTTTTTTTTTTTAATGTGAGTCATTCTGTGGATGGTTTTCATATTCTGGAAGTTTTGCATTTAACATGATCATCGAGATAAAATCTGTTTGTATCTGTCGTCCCATTTACAATAAAGCTTTCACAGTTAAATACCATTGATCTCTTGTGTGTTTAAAAATGATTGGTGATTAAAAGGACCCCTTTTTAAAGCAGCTACCCACTGCTGCTCTTCACAGAGAATAATAAACTGCTATACATAGAAATATTAAGATGCCACTTAGAGTATTAGAATTTTAACCACTTCATGTGGCTGAGGCACAGGGGCTTTTTCAGCTCCAGTGCTAGTTATCTCAAAATTGGTAATGCAGCCCAGCTTAACTCTGTGCTCTCCTGGGGCCTGGGCTGCCTCCTGCAGCACAGTGTGAAACTTAACTGTAATTTGTTGTGACTGATCCCTAATACAAGTGTTAACAGTGGCTACTTGCCATGAGTAGGAGAGTGAGAGTAAGTGTTGTTTATCCAGACAAGAAGTGATACCAAAATGAGACTGGAGGTGTGATTCTAATTTGCACCTCCATTTCATTTGCCCGGAGGAACTGCATTTCTTTGTCATTATTTCTGAATATATATAGTGACAGGGGAAGGCTTACCAAATGCACTGCTAACAGATGTGGCAGTCACACATCTTGGTAGCCCCTTGTTTTGTTCATTCATGCTTTCATCAGATCACCTTGTGCCGTGAAGGAAAGGCCCTTACCAGGATTGCCTGAGATATCGACCAAAGAGGAAATATGAGTGATGATGCCAAAGAGCATTTTGAAACGTGTTCATTGTCCTGTAAATTCTCTTTTGTAATAGCTGTATTTTACATTGCACTATATAAAAATATCTTTATGCTAGAAAGATAGGAAGACATGTATTTTTGTGTTTGTGTGAGCGTGAGCGACAAGAAAGATACTGAATTATTTTTGATACTTTAAGTGGCTTATTTCAGGAATTCCAGAATTTTATTCTGTGGAACACTTGCCCTATAAAATGCTGTACTTCATGAAAAAAGAATTCAATAGGAAGAAGCTTTAAAAGGTTCACAGTACATATCAAAATATTAAAGACTCAGAGAAATTCTGTGCAAGAACAACTCATTTAACTTTTATTGAACTCTTGCTTCCTGAACTTCTTTGCTCCTAGAAAACTTCGCTCCTCCACTTCATTTCACTTAGACATACCAACGAGATAGGCATTTCTAGTTGCATCCATCAGCCTTTGGGGTCCTACATTCTTGGAAAGACTGATTCTGTTCATGCACCTAGGCAAGGTGTGACAGTTGTCAGTGAGAATATGCATAACATTACTGTTATTGTTATTGTTGCAGTTGACTTTAAACAGCTCTGTCCTAAAATTAAAAAAAAAAAGTGTAAGTTCAGAGAAGAAAGTATAGCTGTAATCAAGCTAAGACTATTGTGTTTTTTAGGCATGCAATTGCAGAGAAAAAGGGAAGTTCTACTAGAAACCTATTCTTAGTAGCTGTGGGAGTCTTCACCAGTCACATGCTAAGGAATACGTTTACCCCATAGCCTTAATTATTAGAAAGCCATGTTGGAGGTTTGCAGGCAAATTGAAACATTCCTTCATTTCTAGCACTTACCATGTGTTGTCGAAATAAAGCTTTAGGAGGTAGATGATTGATGAATACCCTCTTTCCTTCTGTGACTTTTTAGCAATATCTCACAAACAAGTACTTCAAGTCAAATACGAAAATATTGTATAAAAAAGGACTGCAGTGCCAACAACTGCATTGCCTTAAGAAAACACAGGTTTGAAAATGTAATGAATCAAAAGCTGTGCTAGCTTTGCTAGCTAGCTCTTGCTTACTGTAAAGCATGATCCATGTAATTGATTGTCCTTTTGCTGTAAGACGAACCTGTCACCCCAACATTATGTCGGGTTGCTGAAAAATAAACAGCCTGCTTAGTGACATCTGGAGCTAGGAAAGAATGCTTGCTATTTCACTCTGGTTGCAGTTTTGAAGTATACACCTCAAGGTGCTGCTTTATGAAGAACGTTATAGTCAAAGGAGAGAAAATGGCCAAATATAAGTCAGTGTTAAATCAAGGTTATTTTTTAAGAGATCTCATGGAAGCATCGCCACTGATCTTCCTGTTTGCCTCTGTGAACAGAAAGTTAGGTAGTTATAAAAATAAGTGGCTTGTTTTTCCAAACTTTTGCCTCTTGCGTAATGAAATCCACACTGGGGATTCATACTAGAGAAGTGAGAGGGTTAAGCCTACCTTAGTAGAGCATGAATGAGGCATCTTATGACTTGGTTAGAAAAATTGTATGAGAAATAAACATATTTCACACTAGAATCCCATCTGATGTATTTAAGAACTAGATGAGCAGAGTAGTATCCTATAGCCTGAAGATGGTTTAGAGCCTGTGATTTTTTTATGAGAGAAACCAGTTTAAGCTAAGGAAGATTTCCCAGAATCCAGTTCCCTAACTTGCTGTCTGGTTTTAGATTAACTGTGCCTGGCCTTATTTGGGGACTTGGAGGTATAGGGAGACAAACTCACATAACTAGTACTGACAGGTTATTTTATCTTCAATTAAGTTGTAGCATGCACCGAGATAAGATTGCTCAACCTAAATTAAATATGTTCTTGTTGCAGTTTGTGAAGCAAGAGAAAAGTTTAGAGAATGAATCGAACTACAACAGTGAAAAGCTCATCCACTTTACCACTAACCACAGGAAAATCGTTGACTCACATCCGTCATGCTTTTACTTTATTTTTTGTGCTGCGTAGAAGTTGAGCACTGCTCATAGACAAGCACAAGTAGCAGAAAGCAGGCAGTGCCTGCACTGTGTACCCTGCCAAAGGCAGCCATAAATAATAGAGAAAAACTGACTTTTACACTGAAAAGTGACATTAAACTGGTAAACTCTCAAATCCTACTTTTCTAAGCAAAGACTCATTAATTTCATCCCACCACTGATCCACCATTGTTACTGGGATCTTTCTGATTTAAGAGAAGCAACTGAATTAATGGAGTCCTAGAATGGACATGTAGATTCATTCTGCAAACACTTTAAGTATCTGTCATGTGCCTGGGAACTAGAGATACCCAGAAGTACCCAGAACGGTGAGCAACAAATCAGTTGATAGTGGAAGAGAGTCCCTACCACAAATTACTTGAAGTGGTAACTGAACTTTCGCCTGAATCATCAGTATGAATCCTGTTATGTAGGATGATGTAGCCCTGTAGGAGTATGTCCTCATTTCAGTGATGGGTCCAGAGAGCAAGAACATAATAAGCCAGAGGACTTCACACATTGTAGAACAGGAGAATAAGCATTACCTCATGGAGACGATTATCACTACCAGGATCAACTAGCTCATATAAAGGGCATTTTCTGAGAAAGCATGATGGAAACCCAAGGAAGAGGACAGAGAATATGAACTTGGCTCCCCAGTTACTTCATTGATTTAAAGGTATATGCACAGACAGACTGTTAGAACTTGAGCTTACAAAGAGTAGCATGTGTGTGGTAGCTACCCTAATGAAGCTTTCTTACCACTTGGAAAGACAGGCATTAACACAGAAAAAGAGTTATTATAGGTTTGATAATAACAAAATAAAGGGCAGATGGTGAGAGGAGGCCATTTCTCAAAGTATATTAAGAAAGGAGAGATTTAAGATGTCACTTGATTAAGAAGGTGAAGAGTAGAGTTCATGAAAAAGGAAATGTGCTAAAACCCTGATGTGAAAGAGCCTACTGTTTTGGTGCAAGTGAGTGAAAAGCAGTGTGACAGTTCATGCTTGCATAAGTCAGGGTTCTCCAGAGAAAGCCCATAGCGGTGCATGTGTGTGTGTGTGTGTGTGTGTGTGTGTGTGTGTGCGCGTAAGATCTGCTGTAAGAAATTGTTTCTTGGTTATAGAGGCAGAAAAGTCTTAAGATACGCAAGGTGAGTGCAAGCTGGAGACCCAGGTGAACCAATGATATTGGAGCAGACTAAACCCCAAAGGCTTGAGAACCGTGCGAGCTGCTGGTTGAGTTCCTGTCCAGAGGCCACAGGCTTAAGTCTTACAAAGAATTTATGTTTCTAATTGAGTCTGCAGGCAGGAGAAATTTGAAGTTCAGAGGCTGTCAGGCAGGAGGATTCCCTTCCTACTCACTGAAGATTGAGTCTTTGTGTTCTGTTCAGGGCTGCAGCTGATTGAATGAGTCCCATACATATAAGGAGGGTATGATAATCTATTTTATGTATCAGCTTGATTGAGCCATTGGAGGAGGCCAGATTATGTGTTTAAACATTATCAGTATGGTATGTCTGTAAGGGTTTTTGTGGAAGAGTTGGACATTTTAATTGGTGAGCTGAGAAAGCAAACTATTCTCTGGGGAGAATAGTGGGCATTATCTGACCCACTAAAGGCCTGCATAAAATAAAATGGCAGAAGATTTCAGTCCCTTTTCCTTTGCCAGCCCACTTGAGCTAAGACATCAGTCTTTTCCTGCCATTGGCCTGGGATTTATATCACAGGTGCTCTTAGTTCTCAGACCCTCAGACTCACATTGTAATACACCCCCAGTTTTTATAGATCTCCTAGTTTATGGTCAGCCAGGAGTGGGACTTGTCAGCTTCTGTAGTCATATGGGCTAATTCCTTCTAATCTCACGAAGGAAAAAGATAAATGTCCATCATTTTGTCTCGTTTCTTTGGAGAATCCTGGCTCTCACAGAGAACAGTATATCCTTAACTCATTCTACCAATTCAGATGTTAATCTTATCCAGAAAATCCTCACTGACTGAAGATACTGTTTGGCTGAAATAATCTGGGCGTCCTTTAGACTAGTCAAGTTGACACACAAAATGAGCCATTATTTAAGGCCAAAGACAAGGAGAGAAGCACAATGAAATTAGTGAGAGAGGCAGGGCCTTGCAAGTCATGGTTAAGAGATTTGGAGTTTATTCTAGTGTGCTGGGGGTGACTGAATGAATTTAAACAAGGAGAGACTTGACCACACTTCTTTTGAAGCTCATGATTTTTTTGTGCTGGATGGAGACTACTTTGAAAGGGAGAGTTGTACAAGATGAAGGTGGGGGCCGTGGAAGATAAGATGAGAGCAGAGACAAAGTGGATACAAGTGAATCCACTGAAGGAAGATTTGGAAGTTTAGGGAGGGATACAAGTGAATCCACTGAAGGGATTTGGAAGTTTAGTTCAGGGTAAGTTAAGTAGGACCAGTTTTTTTTTTTTTTTTTTTTTTTTAATTTATTTATTTATTTTTGCGTCACTGGGGACTGAACTCCCAACCTCGCACCTGCCAGGGCAGGCACTTAAGCCACTGAGCCAAACTCCCAGCCCTAATTTTTTGTGGCAGGGTCACACTATGTAGCTCAGGCCAGCCTTGCGCTCGCGTTGTAGCCCAAGCCGGCCTGGAACTCACAACGTTCCTCCTACCTCAGGTTCCCAAGTGCTGGGATTAAAGGCGTGCGCCGCCACGCCTGGCAGGACCAGTCTTATGAAGAAAGGCCCTACACTACATTTTCCATGCTGGGGTGCTGAATATGGCAGTTTTCTCACTTGGTCAGGAATTGGCAAACAATATCCTGCTTGCTTTTGTAGGGCCTGTTATCTAAGATCGTCTTTATGTTTCTAAATGGTTGAGAAAAACATAAATTTTAAAGAATGTCTTGTGACCTGCAAAAAATTATATGAAATTCAAATTTCTGTGTTTTGGAGTTGTTTTATGGAAACAGCCATGCTTATTCATTTATATATTTTCTATAACTGCTTTTGCCCTAGAATGACAGAGTTGAGTAGTTGCAAGAGAGACCATATGGCCCACGAAACTTAAAATATTTATTATCCAGCTCTTTACAGAAAAGGTTTGTGCTAGTTTATTCAGCAGACCCTGGATATTAATGTTTATATGTCCTTCTCCTCTAACCTCAGGATATCTTTTGGTAGGGGGATTGTCAGTAGTTGCAAATTTCTCATCTTTTCTGTCTGTAGACAGAAGGATGCCAGCCAGCATTAAAGTAGCATTTTATTCACCAGTGTTAGAGTCATGACCTATTGCAACAGTCAATTAAGACACTTTCTGGATTTGGAGAGATCTTGGAGGTGATTAGTGATGATCATGAACAAATTATCCCGCTCTGCTGTGGTTTTGACATGTTCCCTGTGTCCTGGAAGGTGCCAGCTTGGCAGCATTCAAGGGGTAACAGACTGGACAACTTTGGCTTCATAAGGGTAAGAGCAAACCATCAGAAAAAAAGATATGCTATCAGTACCTCAGACCCAGCCCTTTTCTGCATTTAAGTTTTCAAGATTGTCTCAGCTTGATTCAGCTCTTCTGGCCTCAAGAAGTGAAGATCTCAGGTATCAGACTTCTGACTGCCTTTCAGGGCTGGAGGCCATTTTCTTGATCACCTCTTGGAGTAACCAAGTTTTTCTACAAATATAATAAGCCCAACAACAGGGATAGGAGTAGAGTTGCTCAGCCTGCTTTCCAGATGCAAACAGAGCACTCCTAAGTCTTTTGAGGCACTGCACCTGTGTAGTAAATATTCTCTAATAAATGTGTATTAGGCACATTTTTCTTTGAGGAATTATACCTGCATGTTTTTGGTTGAGTCATAATTTCCTAAAATTTATGTTGTTTGAAATCCACTTTACTAGAATGTATTTATACAAACATTAACATTACCACATGATATAAGTCACAGAAATATAGGATGGTTTTGGAACTGAGAGATAAATACCTTCCCCTGCCTTTTTTTGTTGTTGTTGGTATTAGAGATGGGAACCAGGACCTCTACACTGAGCTTCATACCCAACCCTTTCTTAAATTTTTTATTTTGGGTCAAGTTCTTGCTAAATTGCCCAGTCTGGGCTTGAATTTGAAATCTTCCTGCATTTGCCTCCCAGAGTGCTGGAATTACAGGTGTGCACCACCATGCCCAGCTTATTTTCACTAAAACTTGCAAAACTACACTTATCATTGGTGAGGAAGTAAAATCAGGACACAATGTCCCTCCTGGAAACCACCAGCTACTGTCAGAAACTCCATGTCCCCAGCCACTTACACACAGTCATCTACGGACACTTTCCTGGGCTTTGTGCTATAGAACTCCACTGCTTCACCTTGAGTTACGTGAGAGGAGTCCTGCTGTAGAGGACTGGTGTTACAGCTTTTGATAGCTGAGTGGGTGTAAGGAAGACCCAGGCTTAATGTGCAGCCAGAAAGGGGAGGTTTCCTAGTGCAGCTCTCAACCTTGATGCATGCAGATTTCCTCTTGGGCTTGAAGTTTCTAGGGCAGCAGCACATTTTCAGTGAAGAGTATTTAATGTTCCTTTCTCATCTTTATTTACTTCTTGTTTCCATGTTCTTGACCTGATATTTCATTTTGCTTTTGCTTATACCTCGTAGAGAAATCTGAACAGAATACTGAGCAGGAAGCATTCTTTAAATATGAAGGAAAAAATTCTGCTGTTCCAGCATTATTTTTTCATACTATGCTAATCATTTCCGAATACATTGTACAGATGGTAGGTTGTATTTTCGTGAAGGATTTTTTCAACTCAAGTTCATAGACATGATCTTGAATTTGTAATGCTGTATTCCTAAGTGTCTCTTTGGCTGTCAAAATAATACCATCTTTAAAAAGTACAATGTAGATGTTCTGGATGAGGCTGATTATTTCTGCTTGCTTTCTTTATTAAAAAATAAGTATTTTATTATAAAAGTATTATTTTGTTGTAGAAAACTGGAAGAACAGAAGTAAAAAGAGAGACTCTCAAAAATAACCTCCTTGTTTTCACCCACCCCCACTTTGGCCAGTACAATAAGTAGTGTGATATCAATTCATTTGGTTTTATCTTAAACTGTCTGTATGTCAGATGTATATGAGACAAAATATTTGCCTTGGAGAATAAATTAATAGAGGGCTTACTTGTGTGGAGTATGCTTACACAGTAAAGAATCATGGGAATACTAAGTTCTGGGTTTTAGTTCCAGAATTAAATTAGAGTATCTTGGAGAGTTACTCACCTGTGATTTCACTGTCAATAGGGTAGTGGCTACCTGTGGAGGTTACATGAAGGGCCTGCTGGGAGTCAAGTCCCCTGTGAAGGTAGATAGCAATGCTGGCTTTTACATCCTGAGCACCTTTGTGTTCAATGATAGACTTGTAAAAGGTTCCATAGTGTTAGTAATCCTCACAACCTTATGAGGTAGTCCCTCTTTTAATAAATGATGGGCCCCACATCCAAACTGAGATGGCCTAAGCCTAGAACTCCCCACCCATGCCTGCAGTCTGCACCACTCTCTTCTCCTGGGTGTAAGTTGGTCTGAGTTTTCCCTCATTGTACACTATTGATTTCTCTCTGCTACTCCCTGTTCCTTAGCCTTACCTTGCAAAGAACTGCCAAGCCCTCTTCTTTCATTTTCTGATATCTCTTTGATGAATGCCCTTACCTTGGTTGTTTGGCTGACTCCTTGTATTGGTTGGATCCTGTGTTCCCCCAAGTTCTCTTGTAATTTGGAAGGGGCTGAGTTTGGCGTTCATGATTGGTTTGTTGTGTAGCGCTGGGATTGGTGATGTGAGTGCTGCACCTGCCCAGGGGTGAAGCTGATATACAGAGTGAGGTAGGAGGAACACAGGTCTTCCCCTCTTTTTTCTCTTGCTGAGTTTGCACATCTTGCGCCTTGCTGTATGGCAGCTGCCATGAATGGCTGCCCTGCCACACCATGCTGTCTTGGAGACAACTGAGTATGGATTGAAACCCCCTGAGAAATAAACCTTTCCTTCCCTAATTTTAAGTGTCAGGTATTTTGTCTCAGCAATGGGTGAAAAGAAACTAAGACAGAATTTGGTACCAGAGAAGTAGGGGTCTTGCTGTAACTATACCTGACCATGTGGTTTAAGAGCTTTTGGAAATGGCTTGTGGGAAAAGTTGGAAAGGTTCAGAGATGTCTCCTGAAAGAGTGGTGCTAGAACAGCTTAGGCTGTTCTGTATGAGAGATTCTGGTCAGAGCTCAGGATACCAGAAGACTGATAGAAAGCCTGCCAGTAAAGACCAGATTTGGGAGGTTTCTGCTGGGAAGAAGGACTGCAGTGGGTGTTGGACTCCACACGATGTGTCTTACAGCTTGGCAGAAAGTTTGTCTGCATTCTGCCTGTGCCCAGAGACTTTGACTGAGACTGACATTAAGGGCAGAGGACTGATTATTCTTGCAAAAGAAATTTCAAGGAAGCCTAATGTTGAAACAGAGGCCTGGCTATTGTTGGGAGCTCTTAGTCAGATTTATGTTGGAAATCAAGAGCAAAGAGCCCAGTATGGTGATTTAAAACCTTGTGTTTGGCCAGGAAGCTGTGGACTGTAAATATAGAGCTGAGACCTTGATTGCTGAGAAGGAACAAAGGAATAAAAAAAGATGGCCAGGTTGGGGGAGCATCTCGGGAAGCAGTGGGTCTCCACCCTTTGCAGCCTCAGGCCTTCAAAAGTGAAATAGTTTGCTAGGAGGAAAAAGCCACAGAGTGCCATGTTCCAGAGTGGCAATGGAGACCACAGGAGGTTCCAAAATGGTGGTGGCCACACCAGGTTCCAGAATGGCGGAGGCCACACCGGATTCCAGAATGGTAGCGGCATAGAGAAGATTTTCCTCACAATCAGGTTCAGAGAGCTCAGTGATCCAGGGAGTCGACCCCTACAACCAAGACAGAGGAAAGCCTGGCTACTGCTCCAGCTGGCAGCAGACCTTGGCAGCATCCATGTGGCACTGGTTTTAAGTGCAAGGAAAATATGCAGTTTCTGCCCTGGCTGCAGAGGGCAATACATAAAGATGTAAGGGTGAAGCCAAGGGTACATTGCAGAACCCAGAAGTTTGAAAAAGCCATGAATGTGCATTGTCCAAGAAAAACTGTGAGAACCAAGCAGAGTGGGTTCAAGAGAGAAGCTGTGGAGGTTAAAACCCCTGGAAGTGCTGCAGGGGTGGAGTCGCTCAAGGCTTTTGGAGCTTGCAACCAGATTGTTTCAGATACTAAGTGGAGTACTCCAGGACTTAATGTTTAACCTGCTGGATTTTGGACTTGCTATGATTCTAATGCTTTGTATTCCCCTGTTTGTAACTTTTGGAATCTTAATGTTTATCTTGTTTCTTTATGTGTTGGAAGTGTTTAACCTTGTTTTCATTTGTACAGGGTGTTACAGTTAAGAGTTTGCCATAGATCTTGGAGGAGCTTTGGGACTTGGACTTTTCAGCAATGCTGAAACTGTTAGGACTTTGGCAACTCTTGGAGATGGACTAATTATCTTTTGTATAAAGGATATATGTGAATCTTTGAGTGGCCAGGGGTGGAATGTATTGGTTGGATCCTGTGTACCCCCAAGTCCTCTTGTAATTTGGAAGGGGCTGAGTCTAGCATTCGTGATTGGTTTCTTGTGTAGTGCTGGAATTGGTGATGTGAGTGCTGCATGCGCCCGCCCAGGGTTGGAACTGACATATAGAGTAAGGTGGGAAAAACGGGGGTCTTCCTTTCTTTTTTCTCTCTTGCCTAGTTCATGCTCCTTGGGCCTTGCTGTTGACAGCCACCATGAATGACTGCCACACCATGCCATGCTGCCTTGGAGCCAACTAAGTATGGACTGAAACCCCCCAAGAACTGTTAAGGTATAAACCTTCCCTTTCCTAATTTCTTGGCATCAGGTATTTTATCTCAGCAATGAGTAAAAAATAACTAAGACACTCTTTATCCTTTAACTTTCCAAATTTTAGCTCATTATCCTTCTGCTAGAGGTGTCCTATCTCATCTTTATTTTCTACATTCTTCATTATCTTCCTTTTGAAGAATTTATTACATTCTACAGTGTAATCTCTTTGTTTACATGTTTATCTGCCACTTCCCTGTAGAATATACACTCCTCAAGTGCAAGATCAAGATCTTATCTTTTTCATTAAGGCATCCCCAAATCTAGAAAAGTATGTGGAACATAATGAATGCTTGGTAAATATTTGATAAATGTCTTAATATGTCTTGTTTCTCTCTTATTTTTTAGAGATCAGCTTAGGTTGTCATTGTGGACTTGCTTGATCCCAAATCTATGTAGGATGGTACCCCATTATTTTCCTCTGTGGCTATAAGAGCTTGCTATTATTTGGTAAGCTTAGCATCTGAGAAAGAGAGTCAGTGCCTCACCTGTGGAGAGAGGTTTGCAACATGAGCTTCAGGAACTCAAGGCAACTGGGATTCTTGCATGAGGCAGAATCTCACCTACAGCAAGAAGTGGGATGCCATCATGTAGGGGTAGACATGTCTGACAAAGTCATTATGTCACTCCAGTTAATTTAGGAGCTGAGAGTGTGCTTCTCAAACCTTTTGTGCTTAACAGACCCCTGGGATTTTATGTAGTTGTGATTAAATAAGCTTAGGGCAACACCAAAATTCTGAATTTTTCACCTCGTTTTAGGTGTTGCAAAATGCCACTGGTCAAGAGACCAACACTTTTAAAAACGATGGCCCAGGTCAGCATTTCTCACTTGTGGCTATGTCGACATTGTAGGCTAAATTATTCTTTGTTGTCTGGGGCTGACTTGGACCTATAGGGTGTCTAGCACTGTCTTTGGCCGTTATCTCCCTGATGCTACTACTGTTCTCGAAGTCATGACAACCAGAATGTCTTTCGAGTCACCAAGTGTCCTTGGGGAGGTGGAAGTGAATATCATCTCCACCTAAGAACTCCTGAGCTAGACTTCTCTGCTCTCAGTTTCTATTTCAGCCCTTGGGAATCTCTGAGCCAATAAATATCCCCTTTGCCTGAACTAGTTGTATATTTATGGGTTTAAGTCCTACAGCTCACATATATGTAAGCATATAGATATTTGTGTGCTTTGCATATGTTACCCATGTACTTCAGTGCACTCTGTAAATGTACCTTCTGTATCTTTTAATGCTGTGTTTTAGTATTTACCCTTAGTTTAGTCCTTGAAAGGTGGTTGAAAAATGCTGGCTGAATTAGATGCTATAAAAGTTTTTTTTCTTTTGTTATTTTTATAAAACATATACTCCCAAAGGCTCACATAAAGTGTAGAACTTGATGAATTTTTACACTTTGGACCTTCCCATTACAGGACTCCAGATTAGGAACAGAATGGGACCAGCATCTGAGAAGCTTCCCTGGTCTCCCTTCTACTTACTCTGTAATCTTTTAAATTTTTCCTTCTTTTCAAAAATGAAAAGGAATCCATGTTCGCTGTTGAAAAATTTAAAAGTACAGAGAAGCAAAAGATAACATACTCTTTTTTAATGCATATATTTTATTAACATTTTGTCACATATCCTTTCATTCTTTTCCTTGCCTATATTTGCACATTAATATATTTTTAAAGCTGAAACATGGATGCATTATGTGAAATCTAGCCTTTCTCAGTACCACATTGTTCACATATTTCCATACGACTACATGGACACCTAGTTCAATATTCTGAGGAAATATGGCATCTACTGTATATATGTATGTATATATATAATAATTTATACAAGTCATCCCTTTTCTTGGTCACTACTTGGAAAATTGATATGATTTATATTTTTCACTCTTACACTCAACATCTAATTTTTTAAAGATTATTTTTTACCATTATAATTACTGAGCTAAATAAAAACAAATTGTAATAAAACCTCTAATGGTTGCTAGAATCATCTTCTAATTCCTTTTAAAAATGTGTGCCTACGTACATAGAGAAAACCGAGTTAACATGTTCTCTTAATAAAATAGTATGAAAAAAAGTGAAGTGTGTGTGGCCCTTAACCAAAGCTCACAGGACCTCTCCTCAAAGTGCATGCCACTAACACTTTCTTGGATGTGGAAGAATATTGATACTAGTTGACAGTGCCTTTAAAATGAAGGTCGTGAGAGTATGCTTTGTAACTTGAGTTTCTTCAAAATAAAAGCACTTGTTCGATAACTAAATCCATATTCTAGATTAAGGGTCAACTAATTTTTTCTCTGTATAAAGGGCTTGATAGACTTTTACAAGCCAGGTTGTCTCTATTGCAACTACTGGACTGTGTGGTCTTGCTGAAACTGACATGGATGATACATAGACAAATGACTGTATTCCAAGAAAATGTTATTTACCATAATAACTGAGTCTGCACTGCATACCCTTGTTTGCTGAAGCCTGCTGTATTATTAATTAAAACATCCTATATTTCAAAATGTGAATATACACACAAATTACACAGTTTAGAGAACATAATGTGGGAACTCTTACCTTTCTCTCCAGTGTGGACATATTTCATGGCTGGGATAGTTTCCCTTTGGCTAGTCTGGTTGTCCTTTGGTATTCAGTAGTGGTCCTGTGTGTCCTGCCTTGCTTCTTCTCTTCCCTAAAAGTCTGTTGTGGAATCACGTTTACTCCATGGCTTTCTCAGTCCCTTCTAATGAAATTGATAAAAATCTTAATTACAAAGTCTTTTGCATTGTTCACCAGTGGTCTGAGTCTAGTTTCTTACACAAAATGTAGTACACACTTAACATGATTGTTGGACAGCTGTTGTCCCTGTGAAGTTACAGTGCAGTAGTCTGCCAACTTGCTGTGCTGGTTTCCTGTCCAGGGTTCCAACATCCCCACAGTGGTGGAAGGGAAAATCTCTGCTTTGTTGTGTAGTAATATTCCTTGCCTGATTGAAGTTCGAACTAAAACGTGTGTGTGTGTGTGTGTGTGTGTGTGTGTGTGTGTTTGTATGTGTCTTTTTGAAACCGGGTCTCGCTCTGCAGTTCAGGCTGGTCTCAAGCTCACTTTGTAGCCCATGCTGGTCTTGAACTTTGAACAGTCCTCCTGCCTCAGCCTCCCAAATGCTGGGATTACAGGTGTGCATTACCATGGCCAGTTTAAAACTTGTTTCTTTATCAAGTGCAGATACTCTGAAACATCTGAATAATTCTGTAGAGTTCTGTACATCTGTTTCACTTGTTATTAGAAGTGCCATATCAGATTATATAGTTCCCCTTAGAGGTGTTTTCTTTTCCTTCTTTTTGGGTGTTCAGTTCTTGAAGGATTCAGAGATCAAAAGCAGTTTTCCTTAAGGTTGTCAGAAGTATTCCCAGATCAGGGTTCTGTAGCTAGGATAGGCTAGGTTATATGGTAATGTCTTAGTTACTTTTCTTCTCATTGTTGAGACAAAACACCTGATGCCCAAAATTAGGGAAGAAGAGGTTTATTCTTGGAGATTTTAGTCTATACTCAGCTGGCTCCAGAGCAGCGTGGTATGGCTGTGGCGGTGCAGCCGTTCATGGTGGCCACAAACAGCAAAGCACAAAAGGGCAAGAGAGAGAAGACACACCTTCTTCCCACCCTTACACTGTATACTGGCTCTGCCCCGGGCAGGTGCAACACTCACATTGCCAATCCCAGCGCCAGACAACAAACCAATCACAAACGCCAGACTGAGCTGTGTCCATTATCACATGAGGCTTGAGTGGAGGGCCATCTGGACACCCTATAACAGGCAGTGACAACACTTCCCAGACCTTGTTGCCTTGAAATAGCTAAACTTTATTTCTTGCTCATTCATCTGGGTTGCTGAGGGCTCAGCCCACATTGTCTTCACACTGGGATCTGTGTAACTCAGTAGGCTGCATCTAGGTACTTCTCTTCTTTCCTTAAATTAATGAGTTATCCGTGAACCTTACTATGGTCTTTTTTTTTCTCCTTTCTAATTAACAGTTTAAAAATCATTAGCTGCCTTCAAGACTTACTATAAGGCTACAGTAATTAAGACAATGTATTATTGGTGAAAGACTTAGATAGAGTAGATCAGTGGAATAGAATAGAGAGCCCAGAAGTATACTCACACAAATACTGTTTACTGGCCTTTAATGGAAGGGCAAATGCAATTCAATGGAGAAAGCATAGTCTTCTTAACAAATGGTGCTGGAACACCTGGATAATATGGTATGTGCAAAAAAAAGTGAATTTAGGCACTGACTTTATATCTTTCACCAGAATTAGTGAAACTATTTTTATGATACTATAAAGGTGGGCAGTAGACATTATGCATTTGTCAAAACCTACAGCACATACAACTCAGAGTGAACCCTATGTCAACTTTAGTTCACAATAGTGATTCAGAGTGCTGGTAAATATACCACATTCGTGTAAGAAATTAATAATAGGGGAAATGCTATCTATGTACAGCAGGAAAAAAAGAGGGTATCTGGGAACTTTCTGCACATTTTTTCTGTGACCTAAAAATGCTCCAAAGTCTTATAAATTTTAAAAAGTTAGATGCTTACTTTTTCTGTATGATTTTACTTCCATACAATTTAAGTTTTCAAAATAAACTTTTGAGGGACATTTCTATGAGAAAAGTACTACACTTTTAGAATGGTAGTCAGTGTCACATCTTTCTTTACCTCTTAGACACTTTTTGACTTTTGAGAATGTTCTCATGGATATGACTGTTCAAGAGACAAAGCTCTGGATAGATGGTATGGTACTTAGTTATTTTCTCTCCACCATGCCTCGTGTGTGGGCATATGTGTGTGTTCTCTCCATTAATATGAATTTGGAAAGAGATGGGATGGAAATTCTCTGTCATAAGTGTATAATAAAAATATATGAAAATAATAAAACTTTAGATTTATAAAGGAGTGATTTTCCTAAATGAATATATACCTTTAGGAAAATATTTCCTTGGTTACGTTTTCAAAAGTCACTTGCAGAACACTGGATTTGTGATGTAAGAATTCCAGTATCTTGTGAGCCTGATTTATTTCCTTCTGTAAGTACCCCATCCCCTGAAGGGAAAAGCCTGTCCTCTAACTAAGGTTTGAATGCTTTCCTCAGATGATAACTTTAACTCTGTACTTCCCATAAAAACCTCCAGTGACTTTTCACTAGCATTGTTATCCAGATGGTTAGTGGTGCTGATGTGTGATTGCATCAAAGAGAATCCTGAGCCCGTGGTTACCTGTACTTGTGACCTTGTCATTTACTGCTAGCCTGTTCCCGTCCCTGCAAGGCCCACACTGTCTGGCACCTTGAATTTTTTGCCCACCCCCTTTGTTTGGGAATGCTCCTCCATTTCCACAGTATCACTTGGAGTTTCTTTTTCTACAAAAACTTCGAGAACCTACACACATTCATAAGATAGGGACCACTCTCTATTAGGTCTTGTCCTGTTTCCTTACCTCAGTGAGTTTTTCATTTTTCCCTTGTCTTCTGGCATGTGTGTTTTTTGTTTCAATGGAATTAACCTTAAGCAAATAAAGCAAGACTGTTGTATTAGTAAAACTTGTTTGTTATTGTGAGAAATCCTAGTAGTTTTTTTGAATCTTTCTAGGCTCCTTTCCTTTTGTGACCTCACCAGCCTTAACACTGGGCCCCCAAGGATGGTGCAGAAGGGAAGGGAGTGTAGAAGTTTCTTTTGGGAGTGTCTAACGGCCAGGCCTGCAAGCAGTATGCACCATTGTACCTGGTTTTTGATTGGCCAGGTCTCAGTCCTGGCCAATTGTAACTGCAGATGAGGCTGGGAAATCTAGTCTAGCTGATATTCTCATGAAGAATGTGAAATGGTTTGTGCAACAGCTATCAAGTATGTGCTGTAACCTTTATGTGGAATTAATCTACTTTCAGATTTGAATTTACATTACTTTCCATTGAGATAGTAAGCCACTTTATGTGAAGTGGTAGAAAAAGGGGAGTAAATTCTTCCGAAGAAAAGTGAGTTGTTCAGAGTCTTTTTGTGCTCTAGTAGATATATATATATATATATATATATTTCTTTTTATATCTGTTGTACATTAAGTTATCAGTACTGCATGATTTTGTGAAGCCAGATTTTCTAAAAGAAAAACATACCTGAAAAAATATACCATGCCTAATAGTACCTCTACTTTTATACAGAGTACCTCTACTTTTATCACTATGTGACAGTAACACTGCATTATTCAGCTAACTGGTATATAAAAAAAATTTTTTTTTGAGGACTAAGGCATTCCTGTAAGTGTGGTGTATATCTTAGTACCACTAATGTTTGAAGGTAATGCTTTTCTAGAATTAAGTATAGGAAGAGAATTAGTATTCAATCAGTGTGATAAATCATGGAATTTGCTGTTGAAGGGCCTAAATTTAAATTAAACCTTTAAAAGCAATAACTTCCTTTCAATTTTGGTACTACCAGGAGATAATGGAACTTTTAAGTAGAATGAATTTGATTTACAAGTATAACAATTCTTTCTTCAATTGCTGCTGTTTTCCACAGTATATACTTTATTCTTTCAAAGTTTAATCAATAACTAAGGTAAGTGAACTATCTCTTTCTCATCTGTTTCCTATTGAAAACATTCTCTGTTTTCTAGATTTGTAGTGCTTTTTGTTCGACATGAGAACTAGGGTATGTATATATAATATAATCGTTTGAGGTGTATGTTTAAATAATTTCCTGGCCAAAGAGTTGATTGTAAACATAAAACTAAACATTTTAGGAAACATGTATTTACTCATAAATAGACATTACTTCACTTTTCCCATGACTGAACTTGTGTTTTTGAGTTAAAGTTAACACCCTCCAACAGCGTGTGATCCAAGGGCACTGCATCCAGAGCTTATAAGCCAGTTCCCTGTTCATTCTTGCACCAGGGCTGAGGGACGGTCACCAAAGGTGGGACTGTCTTCAGAAACTGGTCCGCCAGGTGAGTCTCTGGTGGATTATTAAAGCCACTTACTGTCTTGCACTAGGATGTTGCATTAGTTTTCATTTGGCTTTCACAAATAACCACAGACTTGGTGACTTAAAAGCAACTGAAAAATTACACTGTTGTAGTGGTAGAGGCCAGATTCTGAAATCTGCTCTGTGGAGATACAATCAAAGTCCAGACAGAGCCCTACACCCCTCTGGAACCTCTAAGGGAATATTCATTTATTATGGCTCCTGACATTCCTTGGTTATGACTACATCCTCCTGTCTCTGCCTCTGTGGTGTCAGGCCTTCTGCCATTCTGTGTCACATCTTCCTTCTTCCCTCTTATAAAAACATGGGGCTGCATTTAGAGTCCACGCAGATGATCCAAGATAATCTTAAAGTCTTGAAATCAGTCTTATCTGCAAAACCTGTCTTTACCATGTAAAAAAACAACATTTACAGGTTATAGAGATTTGAATGTGCCATCTTCTGTGTTTTGGGAGCATTTAATGAACCCCTTAGTCATTTGAAGCCATCCCAGAAGTAACTTCTCTGGAAGTAAATAGTAACTGTACTATTTTTTTCCTGGTTGAGTTCTAGCTAGGTAAAATATAGTTGTCTAGTGATCTGCAGCACGTCTCTTGTGAAAGTGTACATTTTCCTTTCTTAAAGACAGCTCATATACCATGGCAGAGAAAACAAAGCAAGTTTAAAACTTTTGCCCATTTTCTGTATTTTTGTTTTAGTATCTGATCTAGATTTTCTGTATTCTTTGAGTTATGAAAAGGAAATGATGATGCTGTATTTGTATTATAAAAGTTCCCATGAGAAGAAAGAACATTACACTGCCTTTTAAAAATGATATTTACATTTTTCTGATTAGAAAAATGTAGTCCTTCTAGGAAATTTATAAAAACCAGAACAACATGAAAAAAAATAAAAGCATTCATAAGCTGAGCAATCTATAAATGACTTCTATTGATATTTTGGTTTCTTTTGTTATATTGCATTAGCTTTCTCCTTAGGGTGTTTGGCAGTTGTTACAACATTTGTCCACCGCTGTTATTATAGGGAAATGGGTGTTTTATAATGTTGGAAAAACTGAAGAAAGAGCTATTTCTAAAGCTTACACTCTGCTTTTTTCCTTAGTTGAAAACTTGGCCTTACTGACTCTAATTTGATTAAGGTACAAAAAGAGACTAATATTTACAAGCATTTCCTTAAACAGAAGTCCATCAGTTGTTAGTGTTAGTTCTTCCTGAATACATCTTTAAGTCATTTTCTAGCATGTTTTAGGTAGAAAACCAATCCAGAGAGATGTTCTGAGGAGAAGCAGAAGTCAGTCACGAGCAAATAAGTTTGGAATTAGTGAGTACTTTATGCTCATGTGCATGCATGAACACATTTTAACAGTCACAGTGTATATATTAGCATTTTAAAATATCAGACTTTCTAGAGTTTAGAACTTGGTAAACCTGGAGCTCCCCTCATCTGATTAATTTTTTTCTTAACAGCTATTGCAAAGAACTTTGTGGAGCAAAATTTACAAAGCACAATAATAATAAACTTAGGAAAGAGATGTTACTAATATTTTTGGTGTATGAGTTTGGTCAAAAAACTGTGTGTGTGTGTGTGTGTGTGTGTGTGTGTGTGTGTGTACTTATTGTTGTCTCCTTTACCAAATATAGTTTTTCAAAAAAGGATCATTTAATTCTAGTATCACAAAAACCTTATTAGAGATGTCTTACATTCTCATATATTAACCAACTTTTCTCTACCCTTAGGGGAATTAGGAATTAAAATCTAGGAATAGTATCAAGCAGAATGAAAGTTCAAGGGAAGAGTGAAAGAGATGTGTATTTTTTTTTAAATGTAGTGTGAAAGCATCGCAACCTCTCCCACCAAGTGTCATTTTGGCCCGAAGCTGAATTAGTTCTCATCTGATTAAATCAAAACCAAATTCTGCTATTTCCTAACTGCTGTGAAATGCAGATTTTTTAAATGTGTCAAAAAAGCAAGAATGTAATCCTAGTAGGAAACAACTCTTTTAAAAGAGAATAATTAGCATTTTATTTGTATCATTATTTTACAACTTTTTGACATAATTAAATTATTCATTGCATTTATGTAACTTGAATTATTAAATGCCTGGTCAGAACACAAGCATAATTTCAAAATTCAGGAGCTCTCTGATCTGTGGAGATCTGTGTGTCTATATCCGTATATACTTATTGTTGTCTCCTTTACCAAAATCAGCTTTTCAAAATGGGATCATTTGATTGTAGTATAGCTTATGGTTGGATGGCAAATCCTAGTAACTTCTACTGCCTGTCTTTGCCAGATGAGTATGGGGATCTCAAAACCATAGCTAAACTTTTGATGAAAAAGGAGCTCAGGTAACATAAACAAATGGCTGATTCAGAAATTGCTGGTTTGAATTTAGGAAGCAACCACAGATGTACATTTTACATATTCTCTTCACACAAGCACATTCTCAAATATTTAGATGGCAAAAATCTGGTGTCTCTGCTTGATTAAAAATTAAAAGGCCTATAAAAGGGAGTAGAAAGGCCATTATAATAGAAATTTTTTTGCTGCATCTTTTAGCTAATTCATCTGTATCACTACCTGTAGAGCAGTGGCTCTTAGAGAAATTCCAGGACTTCAGCACCACCCAATTAAGTGGTTTATTTTAGGTGTCAAATTGGGATGGTTATGGTGCCCAGATATTTGCTCCAACACCAGTCTAGATGTTGTGAAGGTGCTTTTTAGATTAACTGTTCAATCAGTAGACATTCAGTAAAGCAAATTATTCTGTGTTATCTGGGGGCTTCTTCTAATCAGTTGAAGGCTTTAAGGGAAAAGATTATGGTCTCCAGAAGAAGAGAAGATATCTCCTGTCCACAGCTTCAGAAGGGACCTTATACCCCACCTAGGTTGCAAAGTAGTTCTACCTTAATTGCCGTCCTGTCACACAATAAGTAGTACTTATTGTGCAAAAAATAAGAAACTGAATCCCTTGGCTATAGGCCTAGCAAGTCTAGCGTATGTGGGCCAGGCGAGCAGGCGAGGCATCCTGGCAGGAGTCAGTGTTGTAGTCTTCAGTCTTCAGGTAGTGTGGCACAGAAATCTTACTGTGCAGTCTCTGCCATCATTTTCTTCTCCCATGTCGTGTGTATCTACACCTTTTTCCCCATTATTTAAATATACTGCCATTATTTAAATTTAGTCACCTATAGGCAGTCTAGTCCTGTCACCATGCCAAGAATATTGTCCTTCAGGCTTTCCCGAGGGGCTGGAGTATTATTGTATTCTGGGTACCAGTGTGGAAAATACCTGTTGTCTTGGGTATCTGTTGCTATGAAACAAATTTTTCCTAGAACCACAGTTTATTTTCTCCACAAGTCTTTGGGTTGATTGGACTCATCAGGGCAGTTATTTTATTCTGTGTGCCACTGGCTGGGTCACGCAGGTGGCTGATTTGACTGGAAACTAGGCTGGAGCAGTTAAGTCCCAAGTGGCCACTCATCTCCCAGGGCCTCTCTCTGTGTGGCCTCTTATCCTGCAATAGACTGTTCCGGACTTCCCTAGCGATTGGGGTGGATGCTGATAAAGCAGCAGCTTGCCAGATCTCATATGGTCTCGGGAGTCCCAGAACAGTACTTCTGCTGCGTGTGTATTGGTCAGAGCAAATCACAAAGCCAGCCCAGATTCTAAGAGAAAGAAAAAACAGCTCTTTTGTGCTCAGGGATAGAAGGAGTTGTTGGTGACCACATTTGAAGATGATCAGCATGTTTTGTCTGTTGCCTGAGTCTTCATGTCTTGTCATTCAGTCACCTGAGGCACCAGGATCAACCGAGGCACAATAAAATGCTTTCTTCATTCCACCCCCGCCATCACCTTCCTCTGGGAATGTGTGAGGTATGTAAAGAAAATAATGAAGGTAGTGTAGCTGGTGATGAGGGTTTATTTTAGGAAGGCAGTGAGTTTGAAGATTTAAGCGGTAACCTTAACTCTAGGCTAAAAGACCAGGGAGCCTTGAACCAGTGGAAGTAAATTGCAGAGCAGTCTTTAAAGTTGAAAAATATCACAATGGTGAAACAAGAGGATTGCTTGGTGACTATAATGAATAATAGTGTGCATTTCAAACTTACTAAAAGAGTAGATTTTAACCACATCACATAGAAAAGTAAATATATGAGGTATCATAAATATATCAAAACATCATTTTGTACCCCATGTAATATAATATAGCTATACATGTATGCAATTATTTGTCAGAAGTAAAATTTATATTTGAAAGATAGTATCATTGGCTATGGCCACCATAACAGACAGACATGAAATGAACAAACCTGGATTGCAAGGAGAATTGTTGGGGCTAATGAAACAGAAAGGTTCAGGGCTTAGAATGGGGGAGAGGGGCAGGAAAGGAGGAAGGGAAGGGTAGTACAATGAACTATAGCAGGTTTGCAATTTATTAGAAGAGGGATTTGAGCTAATCCTGAAACTCTAGGACTAGACACATAATTGAAGAGCTGTCATATTTATACTTAGTTTGGTTTTGGGGTGAATGGCAAGTTTGCAATGTCAGTTAGCTAGCATGTATAATGCTATGGAAGCAAGCGTCCCTCAAACCTCAGTGGCTTCTGACAACCCAAAGTTGATTATAGGTCAGCTCACATCTGCTTCACATCTTCTCCATTCTTCTACCTCAGCTGAAGTTGCCGATCCTATTTAGAATGTCTGTCTCAGTGGGGAGAAAAAGAAAAACTGATAGAAGCACAGGTTAGCTCCCAAAGTTTCTTCTGCAAATGACACATGATTGTTCCACTCACATTCTATTAATCAGAGGACATCACTCAGTTAAGCCTGAGGTTCAAGGTAGGGGGGTGGAGCAAGAATTGCACCCTTCCTATGAGAGGAGACACCTGAGAAGGGTCTACAGAAATGGACAGCAGATATCCTTGAGTAAAAAATATCAGCCATGTTTGCATTTTTCTCTACTATGCAGATAATGACAGATCATCATAGAAAATACTGAAAACCACATGGTAAACCTTTCCAATTATTTCAAAATTTCTCTCCCTAGAAATAACTGCTACTATTAGTATTTTGCTGTAAATATCCTCAGAAATTTTTCTCTGGGAAATTGTTACAATGTAAGCAAATAAAGTGCTATTGTGTAATTAGATACCGATTTAGTGAGATACAGTGAACACGCATGCATATCATTGAATATATATTGCATTCTGACTTATAAATGGCCCTCTGGAATTCTGTGTGCATACACCATTTAATTAATTGTTGAACATTCAGGTATGTTCAATTTGACTGTTTAATAAAGTGTTATCATAATCTTCTTATATCTGTTTTGCATGTTTATCAGACTTTCGCTTGGATAATTGTTTACCGATTAAAAGGAATGTCTTTTTAGAGTCCTTTTGGTTTCATCATTGACAAATTTATAGCTTATTTTTAAGGCCTACTCTTCCTTTTTCCTCTCCTAAAATGGAGTAGTGTTACCATAGCAATAGAAAAAAAAAATCAGTACTTTCATGGAAGTGCCTAATTTGTCTTTGTCTTCATTTTAACTCAGAAAGTTACACTTCGTGCCAAGTTGGCACATAAATACCTGTGCAGAGTGTTTCATGGGTTAGGAGGTTGGTGCCCTTCATCAAGTGACCTCCAGCATCCCTCGTTATCCTGTTTTACAAATCGGCTCTATTGCTGTCTGTTGGGAAATGCTTTGTCAGGCACAGTCTTTCTGGTAAGTCGCTCTGTGTGGGGAGAGACTGCACCTGGTAAGTCTTCTATTCAGAAAGTGGTCCATCATTAACAAGGCAGTTTATGTAAATATCATTTAAAAAATTAAAGTGGATTTACTTGTGATCTCACATATCCCTTTACATGATTAGAAAGCATGGTGCTAGCTATCATCTGTATTTTCTTAAAGAGAAGGAAAATTAAGACATGCAGATATGGCTCATTTAGCACTTCCCCTTTAGCCCACATTCTGGGGCAGGTCTACTACTTTGAAGACTAAATCTTAAATCAGGATAAGAAGATGGTGGTGAATTAAAAGATAATTAAAGATGGTTGAACCATAACCTGGAGGTGTCTGTGTGAGGAACTCATGGGTGAAGGATGAAACACTGTTCTTGGAGTGTGGGAGGCAGAGATGAACAGCAGAAAAGCATTTTTTGTCATCCAGCTGCTGAGATTAGGCTGGGGAACCCTGTGCTTGACTTTGAGTCTTCAGTGACGTTATCTAAAGTACAAAGTTGGTGATTCTGTGTGGCAGAAGCCCATTTACATTCATCTTTCACATGGCACCCAAAGACAGAGCACTCTTGCTTGCCTTTTCTCCTTAAAGAGGATAGGGTAGCAAACAGATAAGAGCAAGTCAGGCTTCAGTAGTGGTTGTGCTATTTTCTAGCAAAATGTTTATTTGAAAATAATAGAGCAATCATAACAAAAAAAGTCATATAGCTGGTTTCTCTTGATTCATTGAGGCGAAAGTTTTGTGCTAATCATTTTCTGGACAATGTTTCCTGTCTATATCTTATACCCTAAACAACTGCTATGAATATGACAATATGTTGGGTGCTGATTATTGTTACTCCCCTGTTGGCTTGTTGTGAAATTGTTTTACTTTAATTTCTTTCTTTTCTTTTCTTTTTTTTTTCTTTCTTTCTTTCTTTTTTTTTTTTTTTTTTTTTTTTTTTTTTTTTTTTTTTTTTTTTTTTTTTTTTTTTTTTTTTTTTTTTTTTTTTTTTTTTTTTTTTTTTTTTTTTTTTTTTTTTTTTTTTTTTTTGCGGCACCAGGGATCAAACTCACAACTTCGTGCCTAATTTCTTAAAAAGAGATTAAAATACATAGAACACGTGATTCCTGCTTAGCACCTATGGAGAGATTAATAAACAGTGGCTATTTTTATAATATAAAATTAGATTATGATTTTTTTCAAAAAACAGTAGTATAAGAGGTAGAATTTACATATATGGTTAAGGGCAGTTCCACAACCTTCATTATTATGCACATGGAGATGGCTTTCACTTTAAGTGTTTCTGGTCTTTTTGCTTTGTGTACTTTAAAAAAATTGAACATCACAATATTTTAGTGTCTTAGTACAATAAAATTTGTTTCTTTACTTATCAGTTAAATGTGGATGTTTGCAAGACAGAGTGTAACTATTTCAGAGTCCATGCTTTTTCTATTTTATGACTTCCCCATCTCTTAAGACCCCAAGTTTTATTGATGCGTGCTGTGAAGGGAAAAAACATAAAGGAACATTATGAAAGAGTTTTCTGTGGGCCTGGCCTAAAAGTAGTGCATTATCCCTCCTGTAGTCTCATTGTATGGACTAGAACCAATTTGTTACTGAACCTGTCTGCGTGTAATAGACATGAAGAATAGAACTACTTGCTGAGCAGTTGCTTCCCAGAAACACATATGTACTCTGGGAAGAGGGCTTGGATTTTGGAAAATAGCCGGGCAACCTTGTAATTATGTATAGTTCCAAAGCACAGTCAAGAGGTTTAGGTGTTGTTTGTCACTAACATTAAAGGGGAGTGAAGAGACTTAGTCACTGAGGAGACAGAATGTGAGTGAAGTGTGATTTGAGAATTTTAACCAATGAGTCTAATGAGGCTGACAGTTACACCTTTATAGGAAATTGGGCTGTTAGGCGGGACTTTTTTTTTGGAAAATGAGAAATAAAGGATGTTTGGGTCAGAAGAAGGTAGAGCAACTATTAGATATACCATGAAAATCTTCCTCAGATACTTGGAAGAACAAGTATCCTAGAGCTTCAGCATGGCTGTCTCCTAAGGAGGACAGGCTTTATCTGTGTTTGAACTTGTCTGCCATTCTAGGCATTTTGCTCAACCCAAATTGGGGGAGGGAAGAAGTTTTTTGTTTTTTTAAATATATTTTTTAGCATGTGCATTTTCAAGAAGAGTGTGCCTAGTATACTTTGAGACTGTGGATACCATTAAACGATTGATGACTTACGCTGCTTGCTGTTCAGGGAAAGCAAGACACTCGAATGCAGAAGAACTCTTAAACAATGCAATTCCAGAAAAACTCTGGGCAGGT
Organism: Dasyprocta punctata; assembly: GCA_004363535.1. Classification (NCBI taxonomy): domain Eukaryota; kingdom Metazoa; phylum Chordata; class Mammalia; order Rodentia; family Dasyproctidae; genus Dasyprocta; species Dasyprocta punctata. Next base: position 81,239 of record RJWM01000088.1, on the reverse strand, counting down.
AAGCAATCAAATGATCCATATCACAGCATCATGTATCTGATATTTGCACACTTTTTATATATTACTTTAATTTGGCTCCATCTGGAATAGGACGACTAGTTGCTTTTACATAAGCAAAGAGTTTATCAACCCCATGCCTCACGAGGAACTTTTTTAAAAAAAGTCCTTCAATTATGTAAAGAAGCATTTTATTATCCACAGTGTCCTTCATAGTTTCTTATGCTGATATTTCATTTAATAGTTCAGCTAGAGGGAGGGAGCATGTCCTCTAATCTAATGCTTCTTCTTTGCTACTCTCTGAATTTAATTCAGTATACCTTTGGTTCAAAGTGAGTTTCCTGTTCTCAAAAATCTTTCTCCGTGGTAAACTCAGGCCATCTTCACCTTCACAAAATCCTCTGATACATGTAGTAATCACTCGTCTTTAACAATTCAGTAGGTTGTACTCTGTACAGAGGCTTAGTGGAATTCAATGTATTTTCCCAATTTTAGGTGGAAGATAGAACGTACAGATTGATCTACATTATTGCACTCTTCTTGTGATGAAATTATAGCCACTTACTCATTCTTTAAACATGCATGACACATGTATTTGCCAGGTAGTGAGCTTGGTGCATGGGTTGCCAAAATTATGCAAACCCTCAGATAGCTTGTGGTGTGTGATAAAAGGAGGGAGCAGAATCGAGCTTCAAATATAAACAGCCAAGTGGTAAAGTGCTAGGACAGGTATTAGTGTACAGTACCAGGGAACCCACAGAAGGATTGGCTCATTCTGCCTGAAGAGTTAGTTAGAAAGGGAGTCAGAAAAAAACTTCCATCCGAGAGGCATGTGAGCAGATGGTAGACTGGTGTTCCGCAGTCAGGCATAGAGGCCCTGGACATTTCAGCTAAGGAATTAGTGACAGCAAATTCACAAAGCTCTGAAATTATTTGGTAGATGTGGGCTGATAAGCAGTTCAGTTAACTAGAGCACAGAGTAGATGGGGACTTAGCTGGAGATTGAGCTGAATGTGTAGGTAGGAGCCCTTCTCCACACCAGGTGTTTGGTCCTTATCTTTTGGGCAGTGGGGAACCAATGTTGGGTATTAAACTAGAGATTGAAACTGCTGACTACTGCCTTGTAGAGAGATCACTGGCAGAGGCTAGAGAAGGAACTTAGAAATTCATGTTACATTTTATTTTTGGACTGCAGAGGTTGGAACATTTATTTCTATGAGTTTTAGGTATTATCAAACATTTTTGGAGGATCATTTTGACTTAGGTCTAGAAATGCATTTATCACAAAGTGCAGAGCAGACATGAATCCTTTGCTCAGCAGCTCTGCGTTAAACACTGATCTAAAGGAGATTAAAATCACCAGGCATTTTTGTCCCTGGGCACTTATGCCCACCTGCAAAAGGTCATTGGCAAAACTGTGCTGAAAATGACTCTTGGATTTTCCTTTGACCTCTGTCAAGTGATGGATCTTAAATGAGAAAATATAGTGCTGGCCTAAGAGTGTGCCTTTTTATTTTCAGAGAAGTTTGAGCAAGGTGTTTGATCTTTCTGAGTTGTTTCGTCATCTGTAAAGGTGGAAATGATGCTACCTGGCCTATAATCAGTTCTGCTGTAATGATTCTTTTGAAAGCACTCAATTGTCCCAATATTGTTGACATTAAGGAAAAACATGATCATAACATGGATTTTACATTTATTTATGTGCGATTTGTGTCCCCAGTGTACATTAGGTGAAATACAGAATGCTGTAACCAGCTAAACAGAGCTGCATATGAATATACACAACACATACTACCCTAAAAATGTCTGCCAGCGGCCGGATGTGGTGGCGCATGCTTTTAACTCCAGCACTCGGGAGGCTGAGGTAGGCGGAGCATTGTGAGTTCGAAGCCTGCTTGGGCTACAAGGTGAGCATGAGGCCAGACTGAGCTACATAGTGCGACCCTGCCTCAAAAAACCAGGGCCGGGAGTTTGGCTCAGTGGCCTAAGTGCCTGTCTGGCAGGTGCGAGATTGTGAGTTCAATCCCCGGTGCAGAAAAAAAACAAAACAAAACAAAACAAAAAAAACCTGCCAGCTACCTTACATACCACGAGCCATACACCCCACATTTTGTATTACAACTGTCCATTCAGTTTCTGGTGACCTTTCTTCCACAATTGCACAGACTAGCTAGTCTGACACCTGCTTTCACAAGCAAAATATAGGACTTTATCAAGATAAAGCTCTAAACATATTTACTGGAGGGTTTATGTATTTCTTAATCATTTAATAGTGTGAAATTATACTGCTGTGCTTAGGAGTTTGCTCTGTGTTACTGACAGAAGTCTGTGAGAGCTGTATCCCTAGCCTAAATTTTACCACAAATGCTGTGGCTTTTCTGTGGGATTTTGCATAGCATGGTGATTGATATGAATATCTATGTTTAATGATAGCAAAACTGACTATTCTTTAAAAGTTAGGATGCATTGAGAATGATCAGTTAATACTCATAAGATTAGATCAATTTTACATGTCTATATCTATTAATGTAAACAACCATGTTAAAGGTAACAATACACAATATTGCAACCATTGTCAAGTTCGTATCATCTTGTTTTGTAAACCTATAATGTTACTGTTGTGGATTTGCTGTTGTCATTTGTTTGTTTCTTTTGCTTTTTGTCTTTCTTATGTGTGTCTTTTTTCTCTTAAATAAAAAAAGTTAGGATACATGCGATGAAGTCCTCAGGGCAGGATTCACACATTGTTGGCGTCAATACAGACTGATTTTCTTCATTTGTGCAGCTATTTAATAGGGACCAGATCAAATACGAAGTCTTCAATTAGTATGGTTATGGGTCAGCCTTCCCCTTCAGGAAAAGGGACAGATGATGAGTGAAGGGCTTCTGCACCTGCTCTTCTGCCGCATTCATCATTGTGTTCAGATGTGACGTCTGCTAGTTAGCACTTAAGCTTTGTCTCCAACTTCAAAAGCCCCCTTCTCTACTCAGCTGTTGTGTTTGGTCTGGGAGACCTTGAAGGTGGTTGCCAATTAGATTCTACCTCTATGGGTACAAGAGGGAAACCAGGAGACTGAAGATGAAAGAAAAGCTTGCTCCTTCCTGTGTGTTTGCTGTTCCATTTTAACCCTGAGAGTGGTTGGTTAGTTTCCATCCCGTATTTTGTTTGTTTTTGTTCTTTTTGGCACACACAGTTCCAGCTGGGCAGGGCTCACTCCTCAGCAGCCTGGTGCCTGGCTGTGCAGAGTCCCTCTCCAGTCACCTAGATTCTAATTACTTCATCGCTTCCTTAGGGATATTGTTGTTTCCTTTGATTTTTGTTTTTTGCATTGCCTCAGTGGTCCCTGTTTATTTTTTTTAATTCTGCATCACCTATGTGATTTCTCATATCAGATTCTCTCTGGTAAGGTATTTGGTGTGGTTTCTGTTTTCCTTCCGTAATCAAGAGAATGGAAGATTTAGTAATTGCAGTGTAACTGGAGAAAGTGATGTAAGAACAGTGGCTCACGGACATCTCAGGTATGATAGGTCCAACAGGGGAGTAGAAGCCCAGACGGACCCTGACTAGGATGCAAGAAGACAGCCATTGAGCTGAAGACCATGGGAATTAAGAGTCAGCTCTGCCATTTGCTGATTTCTTCAACAACATATTCACCCTCTTTAAACCTGAATTTCTTTATCTGGAAAAGCATAATAAGCCTGTGGTAAGGACTAAATGACTCAGTGATTATAAAGTGTTTATAATGACTGGCACATGGATGCACTCTGAATTAAGAGTTTTCCGTTTTGATGATGATACTGACGCATGTGGAGTCACTCTAGGGAATATCTTTTTTTGATATCTGTGGCTACAATTACTCAAAGTTTTTTTGTTTTGTTTTGTTTTGTTTTTTGAAAGGCATCAAAAAAAGCATTTTATAGCTCATATTTTCAGCATTGTAGCATAAGGGATTATTCCCTCTCTTCCCACCCATAGGAATCTTGGTGACTGAAAAAGAGTGACTCACCTTTTTAAAGTTTGTTTCAAGCAGAAAACTTTCTTTGATGACTTGAATTTAGAATGGTCTGTTGCTTTGCAGGGGAGTTGTAGGTCATCTGTTGAGGAGGCTGGTGACTGTGTCCCAGAGCTTTCCTTGAAGGCATGATGCAGTGGTGTTGAAGATGCCATGAATTCTCACTCCAAAGAAATTTCTCACTCCCACCTCCCCACACTCAAAAAGGAAAACCCTTCACAGAGTCAGTGTGGGCTCTCCATTTGAATGATGAGTAGGAATTTTGTTCTGTAACACTTTGATGCATGAATGTCACACTTTCCCATTATTCAAAACTGAAATTAAATATGAATCTAAGCCCCTAATAGCCAAAGCAGAGAGATGCCCAACACTGTCTTACTATTTAGCATTATACAGGAGTTTCAAAGACCTTATGTAATTTTGATATTTTGAGGTATGTGCTTTGTTCGTATATACATTGGTTGCCACTGAAAGACTCATTATTTAAAAAGTCAACATGGTCCGTTTAAAGCAAAATAAGGTACAGCAGTCATTCATCAAGACTCTAATCTGAAGGAGTTGGTTACCCTTTGCAGGTACCCTGTCATCTTACTTGAAAAACTCTCCTGGGCAGATTTTTTGCCTTCTCATTTTGAAAGAAAGTTAACTCTCCCACCCCAAGTCAAATGGTCTTCTTTCAGCACAGCCCTGGTTAGGAAAATGAACACAGGGACACAACTTCTTACCTTGTTCCCTGCTGCCTCTTTCAACTCCCAAGTAAGGCCCCAGAACTCAGATCACAAAGACATAGTCATATTATTATAATAGAAAAAAATGCCATTCATGATTTTAGTTCTTATAGCTATCAGTAGAATACAAATTATTATCTCAATAGGTATGCTTGAAACGATGATCAAGACTTTGCATTCAGTGGTTCTAAACCTTGGCAGTTCCACATGGCATTGGGCCTGTTGGAGAGATGGAAACTGAGATTCCAAGAATACACATGGCATGCCCCAGGACATGCAGCTGGTAAATAACAAAACTCAGATTAGAGGATCATTTTTAATAAATATGGTTTTATTGCATGTTTGTTTATAGGAAACTGAAAAGATATGTTGATTGATTCAAAAGGAGAGAGAAAAGGTATTTGGTTATCCATCTAATGAAGAACTTCATGTCTCAGAATTATATTTGAGAGTATTGATAATAGAGTATTCAGCCAAAGTATTTTTATATTTTGTCTTTAAAGAGAATAAAGTGAGCATAAATATAGATGATGACCAGATACATACTCTGAAGTGAGAGGTGGACACCTCTGGGAAGTCTGCTCCTTGCATTAATGTGAAAACAGCAAGCTTTTAATTTATGGTCTAGATGTGTGTGTCTGCAAGTATTTTGGTACACTGGTACTTTAAACTATTGGCCTAGAGCTGTTTAATCCAAGATTACTGGTTTAAAGGATGTTAGAGGCATTGCTATGGCCCCTTTTTCCTGTGCACACATTCCCAAATGGTGGTTAAAGACTGTTCGTTTGTTTTTGTTCCTTTAAGAGCACCTGGCAGAGAAACATATGATCTCATAGTTAGGAAGTAAATGTACATTTTACAAGTGGAATAAAAGTTGATATTATCAAAAAAGTCCCAGCCTTTTCATTGTGTTGCTTTAATTAATCAGCTGTCATAATGCTGTTAAATTCATTCAGACAACACAGTTTTTGAAATCTTACTATGTATTAGGCACTATTTTAAATGTTCCAAATGTATCACTGAATGTAACAAAGATTTCTGCCTTCATGAATCTCACAGTCTTTGGAGGGGAAACAGACTATAAACTTTAGGTATAACATACACAGCTGTGCATCATTTAACAATGGGGAAACATTTCGATAAATTCATCGTTAAGCAATTTTGTCATTGTATAATTGTCATAGTGTACTTAGACAAAATAGATAAGCAATATTGTTATTTTTGCTGGCGTAAATTCAGGAGGGCATCTTGGAAGAAGAGCTAGATCATCCATGACTTCTTACTGCTCCTGTAGCACCCTGGAAGTGTGCTTATTGTTACATTTGAAAGCCCTTGGATTCTTACTATGCCAAGCCAGAGCATTTCTCAGTTTGTCAACCTCAAGTGGGAATGTTATTTTGTCCTTAAAAGCCTGGAAATTTGTTGTCATTTGGCCTCCTTACTGATGAAAGTCTTTCCAAGCATCTGTTTCTAGAATATGGAGGTTTTATCCATATTGAAGGTTTCTTTGGTAACTAGTTTCATAATCAGCTTATCTAAAGTTTCCAAAAATTCTTCAGCTGCCTCCATGTCAGACCCCATGTACTCACCACTAGCTCTCATATGTAATAATAATAATAATAATAATAATAATAAAAGATTATTAAATTGTGTAAGGCACCAGAACTAGCAGTAAAGTCAGCATCATAGGGTAACACTTTCCTTTCAGCATTTCAAACAGACTTTTTGCTTTGGCCATAATATGGTGTAGAGAAGCTACACTTTACTCCAGGTCATTAGAAGTCTCAATCCAGGGTCATTTGAAGTTTCTCCAGACCTGATATAAGTCCTTCCTGATTTTTGCTAGTCTTGTTGTAGTCAATGAAACTGCCTCTTTAACAAGTGTTGTTACTTTCTCCCTCAGTTTTGTATCTCTGGTAGGATGGGACATGCCTAACTGGTGAGAAATAACCCTCGCTGATTTTCTACCTTTGTGGTCCTTAATCGCTTTTAATTTTAGTTCCAAGTCAGTAATTCAGTGTGGCTTCTTAATGGCAATATTAGCAGTAGGTTTTATTTGCTAAGGGTCATGGTGAACAGAACAACATGAGGTTAGATCTAGCATCAGAGAAAATGATGCCATAAAGACACAGTAAATATGAAATGTCCAAGGCTGCTGTTATTGTAGTGTGGCATATGGTTTTAGTAAGTGTTTTTGTAAGTAGAAAGAGGAAATACATAAACTAGTAACATAGTTGTTTGTTGTCATTGTTGTGTACTGCATATAATTATGTGTGTTATTTTTTTCCCTGTATTGCTAAGGTTTGAAGCTGAAACTGGCATACATAGACATGGTCTCTTGACACTGAGCCATACTCCCAGGCTTTCTGTTGCACGTTTACATAACTGGCATCTCCAGGGTTTGTTTATACTACCATCATCACAAATTCAAGTAGTACATTGGGCTATATTGTAACAAAACCTACCAAGATACTAGGAAATAAGAGTTCTGCACCATCATTTTATGAGATTATCATTGCACGTGCAGCATGTCCTTGACCAAGATGCTATTATGCAGTGCATATATATTCACATATATGGAGAAGTAAGAAATTCTGTGAATGAAAAAGAGAATAAGGTAAAGGACATCAGGAATTGGGATGAGTGTCATCTTAAATACAATTGACCTAAGGAGTCAAATTTATATGAACTTAATTTTAATAGGGTGAAAGTTTGAGTAGAACTCAGTAAACACTTTCCAAATTGTATTTAAGGCCAGACAGAGTTGGTTGGAGGCAAATCTGACCTGAAAATTCTGTATTGGATAGGGAAAGCTCATTTGGCAATGGACAGGTACTTTCACTGTTTTAAACTGAAAATATGGTTATCATCTTTCTGTGATGCTACATGGAGATTAACTGGTGTGGTTTCTTCACAGATAAGTCTAGAAATATACATTGATTTTTGTAATGTATTGTGATTTATTCAGCTTCTGATTTAATACATTCAATTTATTCAAAAGAATTGAAATAAATTTGCTGATATGCTGGATATATGCTATGTAGCACATCTACAAGTTAATTGTTCTTCATAAATTAGCAGTTTTTTTTATTATTTTTCAATTAGATTTTCTAATGGCAATTTTTCAAGAGACTATCACATGCCGTATTTTTAAGAGTGAGTGGGAAAAATCTATTGAATTAGTTTTTGGCCAGATGTAGGTAAGCAGCTGCGGGATTACGTTTGCAAATTTAATTTGAAATCAGTTTCTTTGCTTTCCACTCACCTGTATTGCTAAAGGGACCCATTTTCAACAACCTTTGAAAAATCTGACAATCAGTATTCAACTAGTGTTAGAATTCATTCATCAAATGTATGTTTATTCATTTCACCAGAGATTATTTTTGCACTGGAAAATTTTGTTCAACTGTTTGGCAGTCATCAACCAATATAAATCTAAGTTAAGTCCCATTATAGCAATACCGTTTCAAAGAAGGGAAGAAACACAACTGTGAATTTTTTCATATTTTAAAAAATAGAGACAGGAAGTTTATGTTTTGACCATGAAGAAGTCTCTTAAAGAAGTAATATAGTCCATCAAATGCCTTCTAATTTTTCATTCATGTATAAATTTTAACTGTATATTTGGAAAGAAAGACAAGAATTAACTCTGACCTCTGTACTCCTTGACTTTGACTCAAAAAGAACTCTCCAGCTCTCTCAGACCCAGAGCATCTTCAGCGGCATAACACACTTCCACAAAAGACTCCTGCTGTGGAGCAGTTTATGTTCACAGCCACTCTGTGCCGTCACTGAAAGGGAGTGGGACTGAGTAAGCTGAGTGAGGGACTGGAAACTGTGGTAGTGCTGGCTGCTGATGGCAGCACTGATACAGCTAACATGGAGTTGACTCTTTCAAGCTCTGCACAGAGTACATTATGGCACCATCATGTGTAGTCTACATTGAATTCTTCGAAGTGGGTAAAGCTAATACTATCTTCATTTTACAGGTAAGGATACTGAAAGACAGGAAGGCTAAGTAGCCCTAAGAATACTAGATTTGTCTAGTTTGACTGGGTTTCATAGTGGTACTTTTTTTTTCCCCTCAGGATGTAATGAGATGTGAATTCAAGAGTAGGATTTGTGTGTCTTTCTCCTTGCTTTGTCCAGGAAATGCTCTTGTGACCTTAGGGAAAATCTTTTTAAAGCAACCTTATTCTGTCACTCTTCTTTTATGTGGTATTTTATATTGTCTGGCATTATGTGTTTGTGTATTTGTTTAGAATTTCTTTAATAGTGGCGGAAATTTTAATTTGCTGTGATCCCCAGCAGCCAGTGCAGTACCTGGTCTGCAGTGAGCATTAAGTAAATATTTGTTGAATGAGTACATGATTTACCCTAATCCACTGTCAGTCTATGTAAGCCTGTTTCCTTCAGTGCTGGAGATTCTGGGTATACAGGGGGCAGCTTCCCGCCTGACCAGGATGGAGCACTCTCCATCCCCTGCCCATTTATTGCCCACTTTAAAGAAAGGGGATCTGTGACCATGAAGCCCTTGTGATTCTTACAATATGACTTCTATCTCTGAACTCCTTCTGACCACCAAAATTCAGCTGGGATGTCCTTGTGTAATGAAAGTGTTCTTACAGCCCCTGAAATGCTGAGGAAAATCAGGTTAAAGAACCTCATTTTATCTATAAAATTTACCAAGAGAGTCTGATTATTCAGACTAGTAATTGTGAAAAGTGATCTAGGAATCAAAGCAAATTTCTTTCAGTAAGAATCATCAAATATATTTTAGTAAGTAAGACTGACCATAGAGATCCAATGCAAACTGTTTGGTAGAGCCACACACCCTATAAAATCCTTTAAAAGAAAACCAAAATGTTAAATTCAGGTCCTTTGTTATTCTCTTTGTTGGCTATTTTGAACCTAAGATTAAGTTAGCTTTGAGAGAAGAGGAAAAAACATAGAAAGTATTTATATCTGAGGCCAGTGATGGTATGCGTCTTATGGCCCTTTGGGATTCAAAAGTAGCATAGTTCAGGTAATTCAGTTTTAGTGTTGTCTCTGCTTTATCATACTTTCTGCTACTGGGATGATATTTAAACCATTGCCTTAATTTTTTTTTTTTTTTTTTTTTTTGTGGCACTGGGGATCAAACTCACAACCTCACACCTGCCAGGCAGGCTCTTAAGCCACTGAACCAAACTCCTGGCCCTAGTTTCTTGAGACAGGGTTGCACTATGTAGTTCAGGCTGGCCTTGTGCTCACCTTGTATCCCAAGCCGGCCTCGAACTCGCAATGCTCCTGCTACCTCTGCCTCCTCAGTGCTGGGATTAAAGGTGTGCGCCACCACGCCTGGCTTTGCTTTAAAAGTTTTGGTCAGAGAGATGATAGAAACTTTTGGTCTCTCAGCTACATCTGGCTTCAGGTGTGTTTTGTTTGATCTAGATGAGTTTTACATTCATGAGCAACATCTCAAAATTTTAGCATTTCACGTTGAAATGTATATTTCCACTATTTGTAAAATATCAGAATATTTGGCCACCCCAGACCTGAATGCTGGTGGAGTTGAGTTGTGGTGTCAGTTGAGATAAGGCTGGGACTCTCCAGTTTGTCCCCATCCCATTTGCTAGCAGTGTTGCCTTGCTTCCTTTAGACTCCTGTCTGGCTACTACAGAGCAGAGGCAGTAATCGGTTAAGAGAACACTTAGAAAAATTGAAGTTTTGGTCTTTATCTCATACCTTTGCTGTCTCCTTCTGTATTTTTTTTTTAAATAAAAATACGAAGATTTCATCAGAGTAACCAGATTCATCTGAACCTCTTGGGAGAGGCTCAAAGAACAGATTTGGGGGATTAGCCTACTTCTTTACTATTTCTACTAAGATAGGAACATGTGATTCAGTGTCTGTGAGATCAAAGAAGATAGACTGTTTCCTTCTCCTTCTTCCTGAGTTTTTTCCCATCAGGATGAGTCTCAGTGGAAACTCTCAGTAGACCTTCATGCTGTGCTAATAACTAGAGCCAGTGCCAGCTGTCATGTCTGTACAGAGGGGTAAGCACATAGACAGTCCTCTTTGCACCCTCTCCTTTTGATTTTCAGCGCACAGAAGCCTTTTGCAGCCTATTTTAGTTGAGTTTTATATGACCCAGTAGATAGAAACCTTAATGTCAGTGCCATTAAATCAGTACCTGTAAAAAACCCCGAAATGCTAAGTCCTGGCAGAAAGCATGTTCCAATACTGATAAAGAGTACAGTGAACTAAAGACAAAAGTGACTTCAGAAAGGAAGAATGAGGGCACGGCTCCTCTGGTTCACTTGGAATACACAAGGAGTCTAGAGAATTGATCTCCCACATTAAGTGTATTTGTAACTATTTTTATAAGGTAGTTTCTCTTTAAAAAATAATACATTAGTTGAGACATGAACGTTCCTTTGTAAAGATAAGTCTTTAAGATTTTAAGACTATTAGTAATTGTGAATGTTAAAATACACATGCAGAAGGCATTAATTACTTTCTTCTAACAACATTTGTTTCTGGTGCCATGGAGATTATGCTGGATGTCCACTGTACCTGAGAATCTGTAGAACCTGTGTAAGGAGAAAGCCATTTCAGTTTCTCTTGAGCTCTGACAAGATAATTTGGTTGGCTATGTTCAGATCAGATCTGAGCCTTCCAAGGAAATAGTAGACTTGGAAGACTTTCACATATTTGAAATGTGTTTTGTTAACTATTAACTTGAAAATATGACTCTCCTTTGTATCCAACTGTCTCCTTCTTCTCTTCAAAACTTCTTATTCATTAGTGCTCTCATCTATTCCTTTATCTGAGCCAGATATGCCTTCCTTTCACTGTCTTATGATCAATATCCTGCCTCTGTCAGGTTCCAGACAGTGTCTCCTTGAAAGGAATGTCTGTTTTGTCTTTTCATCTGTAGTGTCAGCATGTAATTGGAGCTCAGGATATGACGATTGAATAAATGAGTAAATGATGATTGGATGAAGAGATAAATGAGTTTTTTAGTGATTGCTGACAGCAGCATTTCTGGATTTTATACATGTTCAGACTAAAATGTATCTCCTGTAGTTTTTGGTTATTTTCCTTTCTTTTTGTGGATTTGCATATCTGGACTTCAGGTTCTAGTAGATGGTACATTTTAGTTTAGCACAAATGTGAAGCATTTTTGTTTGCAATTGCTAATTGGAATGTTCTATTAAAAATCAATGTTGACACTGAAATTCCATCTCACTCCAGAAAGAATGGCCAAGATTTAAAAAATCAACCAACGGCAAATGCTGGAGGGGCTGTGGGGAAAAAGGAGCTCTTCTCCACTGTTGTTGGGAGTGTAGACTGGTGCAACCACTGTGGAAGTCAGTGTGGAGATTCCTCAAGAAGTTAGGATTAGAGATCCCATTTAACCCAGCTATCCCACTTCTGGACATTTTCCCAGAACTGAAAACATCATACCACAGTGATATTTGTGCACCCATGTTTATAGCAACCCAATTTGTAGTAGCCAGATCTTGGAAACAACCCAAGTGCCCATCAATCAAAGAATGGATAAAAAAGATGTGTTATTTTTATACAATGGAGTACTACTCAGCTATTAAGAACGATTGCATTGAGACTTTTGTAAGTAAATGGACATGACTTGAGACCATACTTATAAGTGAGATAAATCAAACCCACATGTGTAAATACCATATTGTCTCCCTAGTGTAAGAAACTGAAAAAGTATATATGATCCAATATCTATAATAAATCCTATGTAAGGGTAAAAAACAGCTTGAAGAGCAAAAGTAATTGGGAGGCAAAAGGGGGAAGGGAAAAGGAAAAGATATAAATTTCTATATATGTATATGTAAGATGACTAAAACGAACATACTGCTGAATGTATTAGTTATTGAGAAAGAACAGTTAATACTCATACGATTAGATCAATTTTACATGTCTATGTGTGTTAATGTAAACAACCATTTTGAAGATAACAATACACAATATTGCAACCATTGTCAAGTTTCTATCATCCTGTTTTGTAAACCTGTAATGTTACTATTGTGCATTTACTCTAGTCATTTGTCTCTTTTGCTTTTTGTCTTTCTTATATGTGTCTTTTTTTTCTCTTAAATAAAAAAATAAATAAAAAAAAGAAATCAATGTTGAAAGAAGGTTCTTGACCCTAAAGTGTGAGGGTAAAATAAGAGTTACTAAGATATTGATGAGTTTGGCTACCACAACACTGAAGAACCCAGTAGGTTTTATTTCCTGGCCCCTTTTGTAAGAAGATGCATGATAATTTGCCAACTTCTGTACACATCAGGAATGTTAATATGGACAGCACTAAAACACCTTCTCTGAATCCGTGGATTTAATCCTACTTTGTGGACATCTCTTTTCTGCATTACTTAAATTCTACTTTGAATGACTTTAGAGGAGGAATCCACTTTCTAGAGCTGTGCTGTTGCAGGAGCTGCCCAACTCCTGGAACCATTACTCCATTTCTTACTGTCTCTCCTTTACATTTTACCCTCACTATCTCTGCCACCCAGTTCAAAGATATACCCAAAGTAACTGAAATTCAAGTCTCTGACCTTTCAGTCCACTACAGCCCCATGATTTTTGTAGGCACCATGGTGATTCCCATCTCTAAAAATAAAGACATTTTTAAAAATGATATAAAACAAGAGCTTTGGAGTGAAAAAGTCTCAAAGACAGAAAGACCTTTACCATAAGGCAAACATTTATTGAACTGAAACTTTAAAGAAAGCATGTTGCTTTTGTTGATGGCCTCACACATCAGAGCTTTGTTTTCTGTGTTACTCTAAGAGCCAGGCAATGAGAACCAAGCCTTAAATGTGTTCAATGCAGGAGCCCTGGCTCAGAGGGCTCCACAGATGAAATAATTTCAAAATGCATCACACCTCCAAAAATACTGCAGAAGGTAAAACCATGTTAGAAGTTTGCCTTTAGCTTTTAGCACAAAGAGGACACAAAGAGAGTAAAGTAGTGATAACTCTTCCTTTTAAAATTATGCTATCAGCAAGGAATCTAAACTCAGCAGAATCGACATTGCTAGATAAAATATAGCTCTAAAAATAAAATGGCATAGAATATATTTACTTAGTAAATATTTGTGGTATAGAGTATACGAATGGGAGAACCATTGAAGCTGACGGAAAAGCACTATGAAATACGGTCATTAATTCATTCACAAAATGTGGTTCTTCCTCTTGCTATTTAGTAGTGCTTAACTTCCCCAGACAGTAGGACCACTGGAAGTCATGATATCCAAACAAGTTTCTCTATTATCTTCAGTAGCTCATCCAAAAACCCAACCAATCAAAAGAACAAAAATTCCCAAACTTCCTCTATCTTGAAAGTCTATTTTATCTTCAATAAAAATGGAGTCTGAAGTTACTGTGTTTCATTGCATAAAACCCCTTTAACTACTTGGAAGACCCATCATAAAGTTTTTCTTCACCGCTGCTTCTCAAAAGTGAGCAAAACTATTATTTTAAACTCGTAGGTCAGTTTTTCACTGTACCATGCCTCTTACATACAGTTCAGTGAAAATTAGAACAGGCTACAAAAATGTTTTTAAAGACCATTAATTTGCATTGAATTGGTTTTATTCTGATGAGTTCTCTGTATTAACTGTTTTGAAAACCAGACCTCTGAACCAAGTTTCTGAAATTTACTCTGCAATATGTCACTTTGGTAAGCTGTAGTTTCAAGATCATATTAAGAAAGAACCTCAAAGATTCATCTGGTCCCCTTTTTTAAAATTTGGTGTCTGTTTAATGAATATCAGAGAAATACAAAATTGTGGACGTCAAAGACTACAGGGTTTATGTTTTTATGCAGAAGCTCTATAACTTTTATTAGATTCTTTAAAGTATTGATGATCCCTAAAAAGTTAAACATCATTAAACAGTAAATTACTCCTGTGGTTTTGAGTGTCTATGCAGGTTTTCTGAAATCTGTACATTAATAGCCTTTGGATTTCCAATCTCACAGTATGTGTATCTCACAGATGGCCAAGGCAGATTTCTACCAGGAGCAGAACAGCAGAGAGAACCTAGGGAATCTTTCCACATGGCACTGTCAGAAGGACTGTATTGAACATCATGAGCAAATATCAAGAGATTTGAAATATCAAAAGGCCATTTGGGTAATAACGTTTTCATGTCCTTAAGAGTGTGGGGCAGAAGTAGGAAACACAGGGAAAAAAAAGCAAGTATCTGCTATTGTCCTACTGTTCTGTATTTAATGGGAGATGTTTATATGTCTTTAGAGCCAAAGAAATCTATCACCCAATCAAGTAGTATAACCACTTGAGTGGCAATGATAATTCTTAAAATACTTTATAAATTTGATAATGGTGTCAGCCAAATCTCAGGAACTTATTTATGTGACCACCTAAGTTAGTGTGAAGTTCTTCATATGAAATATAAATAGGACTCAGGATCTTCTGTTAGTTTTGCCAACAAAAAATCCAGTAAGAATCAACAGTGATATTGGTTAGCTGGAAAAGAGGTAAGCATCTCTTTTAACAAGGAAAAGTTTTAAATATAGAAGTATTGAAGAGAATTAAAACTAACACAAAACACTTTATGTTAAAAAGGCATCCGTTTATTTGGTAAAGTTTTGTAATGCTTAAGAGAATTTAATCTGTTAAACAGATCAGTCTCATGATTCTAATATAAAATGCATAATTGACTAATTGATTTAAATCTGTGGTTTTAGGTTGAAATATTACTAAATTAATTTACAATGTTGGACTATTTAAAGAATTTGATTCACCATATTTATAAATTTAATTCATTTGATTTGAGATTTATTTAATTAGGGAGGCTTTAAGGCAGACAATTGAAGTACTTAAAGGAAATCAAATATGATAAATTTATAAATGAATTTTAAAATGTTTGAAGAGGTTTAATTGTTTATAAATGGAGCTAAATATTTCTCTAAGTACCCTTAAAAGCAATTGCTAAAATTTACTAGGTTATAAACAGAATTGAATTCATAAGCTGAAATCAGAAGCTTAGGAAAAACCAGGGTTTAAAATTTTTAACTTGAGGAAGTCAAATATTAATATTTAAAACCAAAATACTCTCTGACTGATCTTTTCTGAGCACAGAGGTCATGCTCAAGGACTCCGGAAACCTCATATATAACACACTTTGTGTTTTAAACATGGTTGTTCTTCACTTCCTCAGAGCATGTTCTTTTTTTTTTTTTTTCCTTTTTGTTAGCACCCTGAGAATCCTGTGGTGTTACTGTAGTTGAAACTAACTTTCCTTTGTCCATTTTTCATAGACACATTTTTGCTACAAAAGGAAAAATCAGTGCAGGTGTGATGTTTGGAGAACAATAAATAGTGGTCAGAATTTTGGCAATCTAAATAATGCCCACTGTTACTAGGTGGTTATGCCACTATATAAAAATTCGTGATTTTTTTTGCTCACAGAAGTCAGAGTTTAATGAAAAATCTCTTCTATGCAAAACAAGGCCCAGGAGGTGTGTCAAATCCTTATTGGACTCTAGTAAAAAAGTGCTCTCAGAACTGGTACAGCGTGGATGTCACCTGTCACCGTTTCAACCTTTGTCCCAGAGAGATGTAGAACTTCTCAACTTTTCAAGTTCCCCTAAAATCTCCTCATACCATATCATTAGTGGACAGTGTACTTTTCACTAAAGATTTTGAAGAATAGAGGAAGAAGAAGCTTATTACATGTATGTTCATCTCTCATTAAAAACTGTGTTTAAAATCCACTATTATATATTTTTTTTCTCTGGTCTTCTCTACACGGCTATTCTGGGGATAGAAGCATGCTTCACGCCATGCCAGAACTCCTCAGCTTCCCTCCCTGATTCTCTTAGTGTGCTTCAGATTCCACTTCCCTTTATTAAGCTGAGCACGCCAGCTTCAGTTCACAGCTAAATATTCTGGGTGCCGTGTGGTGATGCTGCTGCTGCTGAGGGTGTACAAGTAATGCTTTTGGGTTATGTTTAAAACTGGCAATAAATGCCAATATCTAAATGTTAGACACTTAAAGCCTGTGTGTTTTAGTTTACTGTTAAATCCACCTGAAGTGCTGGCACCTAAGTCCTTTTTGACCTTTGCAAAAGCAGCTGCTGCCACTTCTGCCCCACCTATAATCCCTAGCCTCAATCTTTGCTATTTCAATGCACGTTGAGCCTGACTTCCAGAGGACCAGTGTTGGCTTCTTTTTTCTCAAGTGCTTTCTCTGCCTGCTGGAGGCCACCCACACCACAGTCACCACCCACCCAGGCCCATCACAGATTGGCAGTGCTGGACAGTTAAAGCCCTTCTTCCATCCCAGTATCCCACAGAGGGCTATCCCAGCCTCTTCTGTCTTAGCTGGGGTAAGTTTGAGGCATGTTTCTATACTGCTTCCAAGAATTCCTCAGTGAATTTGAGCTTCAGTTGCCCTTGATGGTAATTTATTGATAACAAACATTTCTTCCCTTTCCCTATCTCATGTTTTTACTGGAATTGCCCCAAAACACCTCCCACTTGCATTTCAATATCCACCTTTAGATCTATTTCTGGGGGAACCTAAAGTATAAAACATTTTTCAAACCAAATGCCATTTTAATGAAATTAATTAGGCATAGAATTTAATTAGCCCTCAGCAATCTTAAGGGGGAAGCAAGCATTTCCTACATAACTATTGAATCTGGGACTCTGGCACAGCCCTTGTCTTACTTGAAGAAAAATGTACTTTCACAGTGGACACTGGCCTTAGTAGTGGTTGCCTAGGTTTTAGACCAGGATATTCTTCCTAGAAAGTTTGGTTCAACCATTAGAATTTTAAGAAATCTTGCTGACCCCTAACTGTTTTCTGACAAAATTGCATCCCAGCTTAAGGTAGAAAATAATGATGCCGCACTCGGGAGGCTGAGGTAGGCGGAGCATTGTGAGTTCAAAGCCGGCTTGGGCTACAACCCGAGCGCAAGGCCGGCCTGAGCTACATGGTGCGACCCTGCCTCAAAAAAAACCAGGGCTGGGGGTTTGGCTCAGTGCCTTAAGTGCCTGCCCTGGCAGGCGCAAGGTTGTGAGTTCAATCCCTGGTGCCGCAAAAAAAAAAAAAAAAAAAAATAATGATGAAGTGGTTCAGGGAGGGTTTTCTCTTCAGGCCATTCCCCAGGTGGCTTCATAGAGTCCAAACTGTAACCACACTAATGGTTTCTGCTCAACTCTGTTGGGAAGCCAAGTACACTCTTGGGCTTAATGGATGCATACAAAGTAGTTCATTATTCCTCCACTAAAGGTTCCTGTCTGCCTCTAAATCACCTTATTTGGTGACTCAACATCCCCAGGAAGTTTGCTTCTGAGAAGACATTTAAAATTTCTAACCACTGACCGGGGAGTGGCTTATTCACCCAAAGGATGCCATCTATTCATGCTGACATAGGCTCTCTAATCCAAACATTATAAAGTATTCATGAGCCTCCCCTTTGCCTTAAAATAGAACCCATCTCTCCATTTGGGGAAGGTATTATAGCCTTAAATGCCTCCAAAATGAATCTGCTCACTTTTAGGTTCTAATTGTTTCTCTCCCTTCCTTTGAGGGTGACTCTGGGATGCTCTGCTTTTCTTAGCCATCTGTCCTTTTGCATTTGCTCTCGCCTCATCTCACTTTTTCCTTCAGCCTTGTTTACAGTTCTTTTTTTGGAGGGGTGGTTGTGGAGTTGACTTCCCAGGGAAAAGAATTAAATATTCATGAGAAAGATAGTGTGGGCTTGTGGGATCTGGAAGAAGGCAAACTGAATATATAGTAAATGAAAAAATTTAAACATGTTAATTTTAATACTTTAACAAGCACTGGCATGGCTGTAGCCTCTCACAAGATGTAGTCTTCTTAAAGCTGGATAGCCTGTGTTATACTTATTTTAGTCATGCATGATATTTCCCCTGTCATTAAATTAGAATATGATTACCTCCCACAGACAAAATAGTACCTTTGAGTACTAAGTAATATAATTTATTTCATAAATAGGATCAAAACACCTTTATTACATGCTAGTGACTAGGGAGAAATAGCATTTTATTAATATTTTAGTATTGACTCTATTTTATTACATTTAATCAGAATAGGATTTTGACAGCAACCCAGAGATGTACTGTAGACTTTTATATATGCTGCAGGTATGTTGCTTGAAAAATGCTTGTTTTGTTTTTCTTTTAACCTGGAAACTGAAGTGTTTGCAACAGATCCTTTTGAAAGCCACCAGGGCTGCATGTTTAGTTTGCATGGGATCTGGTCTCCTAGTGGTTTCTTTCTCTAGACGGGTTTAAGTGAAGAGACCGTGAAGGTCTTACCGTATAAAGTCCAGGATAGGGATACTTGAAGATACAAACTTGCTTTCATTTTCTTTTTTTTTCCCCTTTTTCTATTTTTAACAAATATTTAATACTTGGAAATACAGCAGTCAGCGAAACAAAATGCTTTCTTTTGTGGATCCGGAGGCGAGGAAGAGCTAGACCCAGGTTTTCTGTCAGGGTCTGAGTCCCTCACCCAGCACAAGATTTCAGATGGCTGCTCTGGGTGAGTACTGCGTTATATGCCACCTACACTCTAAGCCCCCATGGAGCCAAACAGTCACATTTGGACATTTTTGAGTTTTTTTTCCAGAAGTGATAAAAATAGAATTGTGATTTATTTCTAGTTAAGGCATAAAAAGAATTGCTGTGAAATTTAGAGGAAACATTAAAAGTTATTTAAAGAGCTGGCTCTACCACTTATTGGCAAGGCGAATTTGGTCAAGTTATTTGCTGTCTGCATCTCATGTGTTCTGTTGTAAAATGCCAATAGCACCTGCTCTGTCAGGTCGCTGTAAGAATTAAATGAGTTAATATTTACAAACACAAAGACTGCTCCTGAAATGCAGTGAGTGCCATGCAGATGTTAGTAATTTGGTCAGCTGTCCTGCATAAACTTGGCCTCTTCACCTCTGTTTGGTTGGTTGGTCAACTTCTGCTTAAACAACTGTATGCGATGGGCACCCTATACTTCTTGAAGGGCCCTTTTGAACTTTGACTCTTGCTTTCCCTGCACTGCCCTTTGTTGTATGGACCTGAAATCTCACTCTCTCATGTGTCTTTTACCCTCTGGGTGGTCCTTTCACTTTTAGACTATTTCAGAGCAATGGTGGTCCTTCTTCCACATGGTGCCTCCCAATATTTGAAAAGAGCATGTACCACTTAGGAGTACTTTGCACTAGACTGAATATCCCAGGCCCTACCATTTTCTCTCAAGAGACATGGTTTCCAGGTTGCCTCTAGTCTCATTCCAGGATATTAAAAGGACCCCGCACAGCTCCTTCATGTAATGTGTCGTAGAGTCTCCCATCCATCCTGTCTCCCCTTCTGATCCATTTTCTCCATATATACTACAGGATGAAATAATGAACTGTGAATAAATAGCCTACTGAATACTAACACTGCAGTATACAACTAATAAGACAGAGGAGGTCCTGCTCTCACAGAACTTACATTCTAGTGGTGAAGGTAAGCTATCCTCAAGTAAAGGAATACAGAAGTTTCAGATTACACTCTCAGGTTGTATGGGCGGAGGTCTCTTGGAGGTGATAACTGAGATCTCAAATTTGAAAAGGAACCAACTGTGCATATCTGGAAGGAGTGTTCCAACTTGAAGGAAGAACATGTGCAAATAGCTTCAAGTTGGAGTGAGTTTAGCTATGAAAGCAAACAGCAGAAGGAAAGCCTGTGTTGCTTGAGCAGAGGGAACAGGGAACATGGTCGAAGATATGTGTGTCTGCTCATTGTATAGTACCCTAGTAATAGTTCTCTCTTGTCTGTGGAAAAGGCAGAGATTTTCAAGGATGAATGACTGGACAAATGTTCCAATCTTCTTTTGAAACTACCTCTGCTCAACCCACACTCAGACTGTATTAAAGTTATGTGCTCTGTGTAGGAGTGTTTAAAAATATATACCAGAGGTAGCCATTGCAGAAAAATTTTCCACCTGGATCACCTTCCCTGACTATATTTTCGTACACCTCTGTTCCAAATGTCTAGTACTTTCTCCATCCTGAGTTTCTTCTTCCTTCTTGTGTATTTACAAAACCTGACTTTAAGGTACTAAACCTCTGAAAGGTCATCCCTGCCCTTTGCATGGTCCAGTACCTCAATAGGTAGAGGAGCTCTCTGCTCTTCAGCACCTGTTCACATTTATAGATTAATCACTTATCACTTTCTTGAAACAGGTTGTTTAACTTCCTTTCCCCCTCAGTTATCCTTGAGCTACTTGTGAAAAGAAACTTCATCTTGTGCAGCTTTCTGACTCTAAAGTTTAGGAATGTGCTTGAAACTTACCACCCAGAAAACTTTTGCTGCATGACTGAATATGAAATTTCACTGAAAGAGTCCATCCAGGATTTATCTCACTTACTACTTCTCAAGGGGTTTTTTATTGCTAATTTAGTGGGTATGAAACATCTTTATGGCCAGAGAACTAACGAACCTAGTGAAACAGTTTAAGACATAAAAAAGAATCAGTTGTGTACTAGTAAAAATGTTAACAACTGTCTCTGTGGAGTGAGGGTGAATCTTGATTTGCCACATTGACTGATTTCTGTGATATGAAATCTTCTATCATGACTGATTGCCAGCTCTAACATGATATTACTGAATACCAGGTTAAAAGAAGTGCTTGTTATTGCTGTGCTTTATAATATTTGTTCCATGTACATAACAGATATCGGGAACATAGATAATAGTAAAGTGTCATAACTAAAAGTGTTAGGTTTTGAGTATTACCCTTGTTTTGAAAATACTTATATAATTTTATGTAGTTTAATTTTATTTGTTTACAAATATATTTATGTAATTTTTAATAATTCTGCTTCTCGAAATTCCTAAAAATTAGATAATTGACTCTGAGGAACTGATATGAACTTGCTCTAGCTTACCACTGGAAACAAACTGTGATAAAATATAGAGCTATTGGACAGATGTTCATAGGGTATTGTTTAGAAATCCAGAGAAGAGACAAATCATTGCATTATGTATTGAGATAATCAAAGAAGATTTTCTTGGATGAGGTGGTAGAACTTGAAGAATGTATAATATTTGCATTCAGGAAGAGAAAGGAGAACTATTCTGGCTCCATAATGGAGATGAAAAGTAATAATAACTTAGTAGTAGTAATAATACAACAAATATTTCTTGAGTGCTTACTCTAGGCATTGTACTAAGGACTTTAAATGTCCTAAAAACCCAAGAAGTGGATACTATTATAGCCTCCCTTTAAAAATGAGGATTCCAAGATTGTGGATAAGCAACTTGTCCCAAGTCAAGCAACTAATGCATATTTTGTGAGTTTTTTTTTATCCTTTGCTTTTTAAAGATTATCCTCACATAAATTTAGTAAAGCATCTGGGTTATCAAATTGTGTACTAATACAGAAACATTCATAATTATAAAAATCAACTAATAGGTTTCAAATACGTTTAGCACTTGAACATTCCCATCTATATTACACTCATGGACAAGCCACCAAATACGCTTTCCCATGGATGTTACCAGGTCTTTTAGAATGGAGAAAGGAGATAATAGCAAATGATAAACAGAGATGAAATGGACTTAATGAAAAGTGGAATTTTTTTTTTTTTTGGTCACAAAATTGAAAATGTAGAGATAGGTCCACCTTCAGGAACATCTGAACTTGAGGGTTCTCAGGATATCGTACTGTGTCTCTTCTGTATTGGGCACATTTGGGACAGACTATCATGTGGTAGAATCCAGATGTCTGCCTAGCATTCTTTCTTACATTCTTACCACTTTTGGAGTCAGGTTCTTTTTCCACAGCCTGGGACTCCTAGGTTGAATCTATTGGCCCAGGTTGGGTTAGACTTTATCCCTTAACCATTACTCTGGCTAGGTGGATTCCTTTTCTAGTGAAGGTTGAGTTACATGACCTTTCTGCCACCTGCTCACCCTCCCCATCCAGTGCAGGAGCTGATGGAGTGAGAATCATGTAAATGTGTATATACCATTTATGCAGAAAGTGAAATAAAGAACAGAGGAATGGCCATTCCCAAAGTAAAAGATGGCAAAGTGAACATAGAAATGAAAGAGAGAGAAAAAGACTAATATAGAACATAAAAGAGAAAGTTTTATCAGAATATTTTTAAATTATAATACAGAATATGCCTAGCTCATTGGTAGATACAGTGTTTCTGTGTGAATTCATTCAGCCATTTAATACCTACTGTCTGCTAGGCACTGTTAAAAGTTCATGTCCACATTCTCATTTTTTGTCATATTTAATGCATAACTCATTTCCAATAAAGCACATATTTACAGTGTATGATTCAGATTTAACATACATATATGCCTGAGAAACCACTGTATCTAGAAAAAACATTTTCATCACTCCTCAGATGTTTTGTAGTGCCTGTTTGTGATCTATTCTTCCTTCTATTCCTCCAAGGCAACCTCTGTGGTCTGCTTTTTGACCATATAGATTAGCAATTTGCATTTTCTAGAATTTTATATAAATGGAAGCATACGGTATATACTCTTTTGGGTGCAACTTTCATATAGTGTAGTAGTGATTTTGAGATTCATCTGTGTTGCATTTGTCAGATACTTTTGTGGCTGTGAGGCATTCCATTGAATGGTTACATTGCAATTTATTTTTCCTTCATTTTACATTGATTTGAGTTGTTTCTAGTTTGACTTTCAAAATTTTTTTGCCTTTAGCATTCCTGTAGAATTCTTTGTGCAAATGTGATGTGATGTAAACATATATTTGTATAAACATATATTTGTTGCTCTTCTCTATTATCTAGGAATATAACTTGAGTCATATGGTAAATGTATGTTTAAGTTCGTCACAAACTGCCAAATTGTTTGCCAAAGTAGCTGTACCATTTTAAATTCCTATCAGGAGTACTTGAATGTTCTAATTTCATCACATCCTGGCCAATAGTTGATAGGATCAGTTTTTTCTATCATCTTAATGTGTGTATAATAGTATCATAGTGAGATTTAACTAGGCCTCCCTGATGACTGATACATTTTTTTTGTGACATTATTTCTCACCTGGAGATGGTAACATTTTCCTTTTAGATAAAATATATCTGCATATAACTGTAGATTAAACTTTCTATAATTCCTGCCCAGAAGCTGTTCTGGGATAATGACAGCCTAGTCATGTTGCATCTCTTTTAACTGATTGTATCCATGAAACTTTCTCTGGAGACTGTTGTACCTCTCAAAATTATTTACTTTGTGAAGCCACATTGCTTGAAACCAATGTAGTTTAAAATAATATAATTTGGACTATAACTGCTCAATATTTTTCTTAATTGATCAGGGCATTTTTAGACATAGTTAAGATAAAAATCTTTCCTTGAGTGCCTTTTTTCTGGAAAATTCCGGACTCATAGCCAGAAATAAAATAATAAAGGAGAGAACATTTGCATTACTGTCAAATTGTGCAATTATTATTTCTAGGATTGTTCATATTTATACACCATAATAAATAAGTATTGTCACAAGGTTGGATTGTTTTTTAGAAATAACTGCTTGTTTACTATGCTTGCTTCAGTTCTGATGCTCCTTTTTATTTTTTTTCTAGCCTAAACTGAATATTTCTGTTTAAGTTATTATTTTCTGGTATACCTGCATGCATGCAAAACTTTAATTTGAAGGTAGAAATAGAATTATTTATCCTTTTTTTTTTCCTGACTCTCATCTTTCTGGTGCACAAGTCAAAGCCTGCCATTTTAAAACAGGTTTCCTACATTTCTGAAGAAATTATCACATAGCATTTTACCCTGAAATCTATCTGCTAACCTTGAAAATCATTGCTAGTTCTGTTTTAGTTGTCTAAATTGTAGAATGGAAGAGGAAGAGAAAGGGTAAGTAGAGGAAAGCTTTGGAAAAAATACAAGGGCAATACTGGCAGCACAATTTTAAAAACTCTATCCAAACTATAATGACCATTTCTGACACATATTAAGCATTTGATATGTGGCAAACACAGTACTAGGTTATTTACTGCCATCCTCTGATTTAACAAGGGTAAAAAGTGCCAGTATCTCCACATTTGAAGATATGGAAAATGAGGTCTGGTGGATTTAAATAATTTGCTAAAGTTCACTGTGTATGTGTTGGCAGAGGCTTGATTTGAAAGTGGGCCTGTGTGTTCTAGAACATTGATTTTAATCAAGACACTGTACTAACTGGACTGGGACAAAAAGTTTATTAACATAAAAAAAGATGAAAGAAGAACAATTTTTATAGCGCTGGAATTTTTTGCCACTCATGCATCTAAAAAGCTTGTTTTATTCTGGATAAATGACAAGAATTTAACTACAAAAAATGTGTGAAATACTTATTTTATACCTGGGGTGTTAAACTGAGGATAAAAACAGACCCATTACCCTGAAATATCCCTAGAAAGAAGCATCATCTGATAGCAGGATTAGGCTAGCATAAACCTTAACAAATTTTCTAGTACTTCTTTTTCAAGTTGTGTCTTACCTCCTGATGAAATCAGTAGATCTAAGTTTTGGCAGTGACCTTAAATGTAATTCTGTCAACAATTATGGTTAATCTTTTGTGTCGATTAGGCCACAGGGTGCTCAGGTAGTTAGTCAAACATTATTCTAGGTGTGTCAGTCAGCTTTCTGTCACTACAACAAAATACCTAAGATTTCATGTATAAGGAGGAAAGGAAAGGTGTGATTTGGCTCATGGTTTTAGAGATTTTATTCTACAATTACTTGGCCCCACTGTTTTTGGGCCTGAGGTAAGCATGTCTTAGCTGGAAGTGTTGGTAGAGCAAAGTATCTCACTTCAAGGTGACTGAGAAGTAGGAAAAAGAAACAGCAAGAGACCAGAGCCCCACAGTACCCTTTCAGGGCACACCCCATGACCTAAAACTTCCCACCTCTCAAAAGACTTCCACCACTGTCCAGTGGCACCAAACCTTCCTACATGAGTCTTAGGGGGATATTCCAGATCTAAACCATTCCACTGGCTGTGCCTGTGAAGGTGTTTCTGGGAAAGGTTAATATTTGAATTGCCAGACTGAACAAAGCGGACTGTACTCCCTCTGTGGGTGGACTAAATAGAACAAGAGTCCTGACCCTCCCCCAAACAACAGAGTATTCCTCCTGCCTGACTGCCTTAGAATAAGGACATTGCTTTATGCCCTGCCTTCAGGATCAAACTGAAGCATTAGCTCTTCATCAGCTCTTCCTGGGTCTCTAGCCTGTTAGCTTTCATACTGCAGCTTCATTTTCAGCTATCCTCATCCTAGGGCCCTTGGACTCGGTCTGAATCTGTACCCTCAATTCTGCCGCCTTCTCCAACTTACCCCCTGGTTCTGTAGTTTGCCAGCTCACCCTGCAGATTTTGGAACTTCGTATTCATCATACTCACATTAAATGAGACAGTTCTCTATAATAATCTTTTTACACATACATGCACACATACACATGTGCTATTATTTCTCTTTCCCTGGAGAACCATGAGAAATACAAACCTCAAATTTGATTCCCTCTGTCTTACCCCATGTTACATGATCATTTCGTCTGCATTGTAATTAAAAAGTGTTTTCCACTTTGCTCGCTCAGAGGAACATGAAGTCGGTGCTGGTCTACCATGTGCAACATTTTAGCCTCTCCTTGACCACCAGTATCATATTGCTAAGATTCTATCTCCTTACCCTTTCATCTGGGCATCTGGGACATGAGTGAGTTTTCCTTATAGGCTGAGTATACTTGAGGCTGAGCAGTCTTTCTGGATCTATCCAGGCTTCTCTTTTCCTGGGTTCACCGAAGTGGGCAGCAGGCATCACTCTGTGGTACAGGCCAAGTATGGGCCTTGTTCCAGAGGTCTGTGGACCATCTGCAGGTGTGGATTTGGTTCTTATCTGAAGAGGGTCTATAAAGAGGGCTGTTACCCTGGGCCTCACAAACTGTGAGTTCATAATACCTCTATGTATATCAAGATTCTGCCACAAACCTGGATTGTGTTTCCTAGTGTGGTGGCTGAGTTTTCCTTACCGCTCTCATCACCTGTGTGATGGCTTTGGAATCCAAATGCAAAAATATTTTCTCTGCTTTTTCATTTTTCTCTGCTTTCTGCTTGTCCCTGAGGCAATGAACACAGGCATCTTGGCTACTGCTGTCGAGAAAAGGGCTAAGGGGGAAAAGAAAATCTTGGAGGTGGGCAGAGGCAGTTAATTTAACTTTTCAAAAATAGTATCATTACATTTTCTTGAAGACTCCCACGGATAGAGGAATAACTAACTCTTTTTCTCCTTCCTAACCCAGGGAAGACCTCTTCAATTTTTGGACAAAGCTGTTACCATGAACTCAGTTTCTACAGGTTAAAAATCTCCGGTTTATTTCTCTATTATTCAACTATTCATCCTCACATATCTTCCATTGAAGTCTCTCTTGGTTCTATCTTTGAATGTGCGCTTTTGAGGTGTGTCGCCAACTCTGACCACCTGTGGTCTGACACAGAGCATGTGCATATTTCAAGTGGTCTATGTTTTAGTGATTGAAAAAACAGCTACTACTAAATCTTGGAATGCAAGTCTGCATGCATACACATGCACACACACTGTATAGGATATGCTATGTACCCCCAAGTCCTCATACTTTTGATGGGGCTGAGTCTGACACTTGTGATCAGTTTGTTGTCTAGCGCCAGGATTAATGGCACCAGGATTAATGGCGCCAGGATTAATGACGCCAGGATTAATGACATGACTGCTACACCCGCCCAGGGGTGGAGCTGAGACACAGTATAAGGGAAGGCGGGTCTTCCTCTTGCTTGCTTCCCAGCTTCTGCCCTCTCTCTCGCCAGCGTGGATTGCAGCTTGCAGCTTGCAGCCGCCATGAACTGTAGCCCCGTCATCCCTTGCTGCCTTGGAGCCCACTTTATGGACTGAAACTCCCGAGAAACTGTAAGAATAAACCTTTCCTTCCCTAACTTTGGGCGTCAGGTATTTTGTCTCGGCAACGAGCAAAAAGTAACCAAGACACACACTTTCTGGAAGTTTCAGGCAGAGACAGAAATGTAGCAGAAACAATAGGACTACAGCAAAATCAGATACAGAAAATCTTCCTGCAACTTCCCTGAGCCCCCAGAGTCTGATGGCTGAGGAGCAGACATAGAACTAACGTCTACTTAAAGTAAGGTCTTAGAGGAGCCAAGAAGCATAGATTTATGCTGGGCCAAAATTGAGTCTTTTGTTGCCATCCTGAATTTGCATACTAAATAAAACTTCTCTGCTTGATTCTTTTCTTTAAAGGGATATTTGCAAACTGTAGGCTCTGCTGGTTGTTGAACCAAACTCACATCGAGCATTCCATCCTCACCTGGGGAAAAGGCAGCCAATGTGCATCCATTTCTTAGCTCTCTGCCCTGGGCTCTCCAGCATCCCAGAAAGCCCATTCATTCACAGCGCTATGGAGCACGTTATTGCTCTTTAATAGTGGCTTCACCTGGCTGTGGAGAGGTTTGATACATGCAGTATAGTGTAGTAGTAGACGTGGTTTGACCAGATAGCACCAAATCTGAAGCATATGTTGTATTTTCTGTGCCCCCCCCTTATCCTTTAATGGTCAGGGGTTAAGACTATAAAAATTCTGATTAAATTTTTTCCAGGGGAGCATAGATCTGGGTATATCATCTAAAAGAAAGAAAAGTAGGTCCATCCAGTTTGTAGCAGAATTTGTGAGTCTGAACTTACAAAAGCACAACAGAACTGTCACAGCCTCTATAGTCACCAACTTAGGAAGCTACACTGCAGCCTCAACAGCATCAGCCCCTGTTATGAGGACTTGGTTTGTGACTGCCTGCTCCATTAAGTTTTCCCTCCAGTTATGATTTAAGATCCAGCAAAGAAAGCCAAAAGTATCTCTTGAACCACTCTCTTAAGATGCTGTGCTTCTGCTTAGCCCATCTCCAGCTTCCCCGTGCCAATAACCTCCAATCAAAGCATATCTGAGGCCTTCCCTTTTTTATTATAAAAGTTTCTCACTGTTTACCTTGCTTGACATTTCTGCCAAATGCAAGTGGTACTGGTAGACTCCCTGTGGTATTAACTAAATAAAAATCATGTCTGTTCTCATTTTGGCAGTTGGCCTTTGCATACATTCCATCATTTAATCCTCATAACTTCAGGATGAATAAAACACTATGGTTATCTCCACTGCTGTGATGAAACACAGAGGACATTAGGTATCTGTAGAGAGTCGTATCATGCATTGCTAGGTGATGGCCCAGAATTTGAATCTAGTTTTATTGACCTTATATACTCATGCCTTTAAACTTGTACTTCCTGGTGTCCTATTAGAAGTCATTAGGAGCCATGCAGTCGGTTCCACTGTAGGGCTGTTGGGAGCTGAAATTTGGTAGAAAAACCGTATGCTTTTTAGGCACACATCTTCCTTAGGTTCTCAGTCCAGAGATGGTTAGTCTATTGGCAGTTGGGCACTGCCCAATACAAACTCGTAAAGTGCCATTCAACTGGCTACATGTTTCACCAGGCTCTCATGTGTAGGTGAGGCCATGTGACTATCTCTGGCTGATGGCATAGGAGCCTAAATGATATGTTACTTTGGAAAAAGTGGCTAAACTTTTGGTAGCCTAGGGCCACTTTCTTTTATCCTTCATTGAAAATAGCAAAGTGTTGTGTTGCAGATAGAAGCAACAAAAGTTGGAAGGAATCTACAGCCCCAAGTTTATACCTAAGTGAGAGCCATATAGGAGAGGATCCAGACCAGGAATATTCTCATTGAATTTGGCATAAATGTGAAGGAAATGTTCAGTATGTTAAGTCATTGAGGGTTGGAGATTGTTTTGGCAGGTAGCCTACCCTCATATACCTATCTTAAAGGATACTTTGAGGGGGAAGGTATGACTCCCCAAAATCATTTGCTGGTGGCAATTATATTTTATCTGGGTAGCTAATATATACATGCTGATGTTTTCTTAAAAGTACTTGTAGAATTTGTAGCATGCAGAACTAAAATGCAGGAATAGTAAGCTGTTGTGCCAAGAGTTGACATTGAATGTAATTTATTGTAGCCACACTGGGAACAGGACAGACAAGGTAAATAAATTATGAATTCCAGGGGAAAAGAGCTTGCAATAGCTGCTGTTTCGTTTCCCTCTTAAGCCCCTGCAACTGTAAACACGCTTATAGATATATTTCATTAATCATTGTTTTGATGTACTTGGATTTTGCAAGTGGCTATGGTAGCAAAGGGATTTCTGGACACCCCTCAAGCTAATCAGATTAGGGACATGAATGCTGCAGTGACAAACTAGTATATGTATGAAAAGACAAATGGAAAAGCTCTCCCTTACCAGCACTCATAACTAGCTGTTTGTTTAAAATAACAGCTTTAGACCTCTTTCCAGCTGTGCCATCCTTCTGTCTTCAAATGATGGACTTTAGACTAAAAATTATGTGAGAAACACTTAACAAATTATCTTTCAAGGGACATCATCAGAACCAAACACTTTAAAAATCACTTTATGCTACTTAAAGAAAGACTATTGATAAGATATATTGAAAGAGCCATAACTACCAGAACTTGAACTACTTGTTCATTTTATGAAGAAGGCAAATTATGCATATCATTAACATTTCATCAATCTTAGTCTTCAGAGGTCAAAATAGGCTTTGTGTAAGCTCCAGAGTTACCCACAACAAGCTGTGTGTGTGTGTGTGTGTGTGTGTGCATGCACATGCACACAGTTTATTTCTATCTTACGAGATTGTGTAGTGGTAGCTCTTAGTCTCAAGCCTTGATTCAAGGACAATTTGTAGTGAGGTTTGACTCATTCGTGTGTTACCCCAAATTCCAGAACATCCAGTGTGATCCCTATTCATTCTGTTAGTCTACCCTAGACAGTAACTCTGCTGTATAAATATATTTTCATTTGTTATCTACTTTTTACTCTGTATTCTTTATCACTGGTCTCTTTTGTTCATCACACCGTCTGGCACATAGAACACATTATTTGTAGAACATACATAAATGTGAGCAAGGTGACTAGATAAGGCAGGATTGGAATAGTCCTAAGAAGGGACTTGGTATAAGTTGTGAAGATTGGTGTGGTAGTTTGGTAGTTGGGCTTGATCATGTCACCTTGAGAGGCTTGGGAGCACTAGGGGGATTGGTGGAGCACACTTCTTGGTGTATCTGGTGGGTCATGGAGACATGACTTTGGAAACCATGTTACTTGCCCTTTTCTCTCTAGCACTGTGTCCCCAAAGCCCTGCTTCCCAGCCTCCATGAGCCAAGCAGCTTTGTTGTGCCATGCCCTTCTATCATGGTGTTTTTGCCTTGGAGCCCACTTACCATGGAATGAATCCTCTGAAGATATGAGTCACATGAAACTTTTCCTCCTTTAAAGTTGCAGTTGGCAGGTATTGTGTGACAGTGATAGAAAAGCTGTTGGGTAAGTTTGAACATGCGAAAAAAGGTTTTCTAGGTGGAGAATGGAACACAGCATGAAATAAATTCAGGTATCAGGAATGAACTTAGTGTGCTTTTAAAGACAGTAAGTAGTCCAGGAACAATGTAGAAGTATGATAGTTGGGTTTCATGGTTCCGGAATATCAAGTATAAATAGAACTATGGGAAATTCTTCACTGAAAGTTTTAGGATAGTCTTATTAACTCAAAAGTTGTTGAAAAGCATCTTTTATAGGCTAACTTTTTAAGTTAAATCTACATACCTCTGTTCCTATTATTCTGTATGATTCATCTGCTTCAAGCTGTCTTTAAGATTATATAAGTAAAACAAGTATATATCAGCATGTATTGGTTTCTTGGCCTGCTGTGGACTGAATGTTTTTGTACCCTCAAAATTCATAGTTCATGCTCAAGTTATCAATGTGATGGTAATTGGAAGTGGGACCCAAGGGAGATAATTAGGTTATGAAAGCAAAAGCTTCATGAATGGGATTAATGCCTTTAAAGGGGGATGAGAAGAGCAAGGTGCATGGTTGCACACTTGGATGTTTTGTCCCTCTCCCACACACATATCATAGGAGAATACAGAAAGAAAGGGTCCATCTATAAACCAGGAAGAAGTCCCTCACTGAGAACCTGACCATGCTGGTACCCTGATCTAGAACTTCTAGAGAGCTGTGAGAAATAAATTTATTATTTAAGCCACCTGGTGTACCATATCCTGTCATAGCAGCCAAACTGACTCCTTACTGGCTAACACTAAAAGATAGACTTTCGTTTGTCACTCAGCCATTGTACTTTCCCATTTCTGGCCCAAGGTTGGAAGACATTTATGTCAAGAAATACTTCCTGCAGTGGATATGGTTATGACAGACACAGTGTTTGTGTTTCCTTTTATACCAGAGATCATTTCTTAGATTCCTGTGTATACCATTTTGGGGTGGATATAATTCTGATGGGGCAGCTATAAAGCCAGCTCCAGAACTCCCAATCTGTTTGGGGACTCAGATCGGATTTTATATGGTCCAATCTGTCTGCCTCCCACTAATTCTTGATAGTTAAAAAAGAATAAGCTTGTGATTGGTCACTCTCCTGTGAAACTGTTACTTGTGAATTAGGAGTCTTATCTCTCAGCCATTTTCTCTTTATATAAAACAAGAGGAGTAGGTGGGCTAACTACCGTCCTATCAATTACCTTGGCTCACTTAAGGAGACTGAACAAGTTGGAGCATTCCTGTGCCTCAGATTCATTTTTCAGCGACAATAAAAATGATTACTAATATATATTTAGTCATTACTAGGTGCTTAGAGTCACACTACATGCTTTACCTATTATGTTAGTAGTACTTTAGAGAAACAGAATCTGCAGACTTGCTCATTGTGTCTGTCTGTCTTTCTATGAGAAAATTTGTTATAGAAGTGAGTATTGATATAGCTCACATGATGATGGAGGCCAAGAATTCCCACAGTCTACTTGCTGCAGGCTGAATAACCAGGAAAGCTGATGGTGGGACACAGTCTTAGTCCAAAGACCAGAGAACATGTCGTGCTAGTGTCCTCAGGCAGGTGAAGATGCAGGTCCCTGCCTCAAAGAGGCAGTGTCTATTTTCATGTAGCTTTTTGTTCTGTTTGGGCCCTCAATGGATTGGATGATGCTTACCCATACTGGGGGAGATGAAATTTTCAACTCAGTCCACACATGCAACTGCTAATCTCTTCTAGAAATGCCCTCACAGAAACATCCAGAAATAATGTTTTACAGTTATTTGGGCATCCCTTGCCTAGTCAAGCTGACACAGAAAATTAATCATCACACTTACCTAATTTACTCTCCAAGAATTAAGTTTTATAATGATCCCTATTGTTCTTAACAGGAGATGGTGCATTGACAATTTAAGGTACTTCTCCAATGTAAGATAGTGACAGTTATCTGAGAATTCATGATATATTTTGGTCTAAAATATAGTCAGTATAGTCATTTAGCCTTTGCCTTTATTTTTTTCTTTTTTAATTAACTTAAGTTTATGGATATATTTTAGGTACATAATGATCACATTTATCATAGGGAATTTGTACCTGTGTATGATGTATCTTGATTCTTTTCTTCCTCCCTGTTCCCCTACTCTCCCTTCCACCCCACTTCCCCTCCGTATTTACAAAAGCTTTCTTTCTAGTTTTTTAGTTTTTCATACAATGGAGTACTACTCAGCCATAAAGAATGATAATCTTGAGATTATCATTTCTAGGTAAATGAGTGTACCTTGCCCTTATTTTTGAAGGAAATGATTTCCATATGTAGGCCGACATTTTAATGTTACCTTGTTGATCTCTAGGTTTTAACAATCACAAATATAACTGCATAAGTGATCTTCTACAGTGATTATTCAGGTAGAACTAAAAACACTACAAGAATTCAGTGATCTCAGTACTTCCTGGATGGCCTTAGCTCAAATTCCAGTGGACTGTTTACTAGTGATGTGCTTAAGTCTGTTTTCTGATCTGTAAAAGTTGGGATAATTCTTACTTCTAAAGGGGTGTGAGGTTTATTTAAGGTACTATATGTAAGCCACATAGTACTGCACGTGGTACACAAAAGAGCTCTGTAGATGTTATTAGTAATTTATTCCAAAGGACACTGAGCTTGGATTAATAATAGTAGAACTATCATCTTAGTTCAAGAATATACTGCTATGAATGCTAGTCATGGTAAGGTAACTTGACAAAATTAAGAAATGCCTGGGGGATTACTAACACCCACTGTCTGGGTGGGTTGTGGAGGTGGACCATTAGGTTCCATATCTGCCCTTTTGCCCCTTTCTTTTTCACGGTTTCCCTACCTGCTTCCAAGCCACCATGAACTGAGCAACTTTACTCTGCCATACCCTTCCACCATGATCTTCCTAACTTGGAGCAACTGATTTTGGACTGAAACCTCTGAAACCATGAGCCAAATAAACTGTTTTCTTCTTTAAGTTGTAGGTGTCATGTATTTGGTCCCCAAAATGGGATAGCTGACCAATACAACTGCCTCACCATTTTTTTCTTTAGAAAGCATGGAAGAACAGTTGCCATGGTACAAGAGCCCCAAAAAGAGTGGGTCAGCATATTTCACCTCAGCACTGCCCAATGGAACTTTCTGTAAGGATAGAAGTATTTTTTTGTATCTCTGATCTCCAACCAGAAATCACGATTTACTGTGGCTGTTGAATGTTTGAAATGTGTCTAGAGTGACAGAGGAACTGAATTTGTAATATTTTGTAACTTTAGTTTATATTTAAATAGCCACACATGGCCCATGACTACCATTTGGATAGTGCATTTCTAGGTTAGTGGTCTTCCACCTCCTGAAAAGATGGTAGCCATGCCCACTGTGGAATTTCAGCGCTTTGGAACCTGTGTCAGACTTCCAACCTTTGGAACTTTAAGATAATACATTTGTATCGGTTTGTGGTAATTTGTTATGGCAGAAATAGGAAAAGTAATATAGTTATAAACCTCAAATGGCATCCTTGAAGGCACTTTTGGCAAACATTTCAGGCTAAATGTTACAAACAGATAGTATCTGCTTTGAAAAATTGTCAATTGTTTGAGTATCTAAGGAGTGAATGAAATTATACAAAATTTAGAGAAAGCACAGAACACTAAAGAGGCAAAAAAAAAAAAACAAAAAACAAAACAAAAAAGTCACACTTCTTTCCAGAGGTAATAATAATATTTGAATATATTGTCTCTCAATTTTTTATTCATATTTTCATAGTGGAGATGATGAGCTAGGAGTTATTAAGTGATTGTTGCATTCCCAGCCTTGTTCTAAGCATTTTTCTAATATTACTTAATTATTACAATCCATGAGGCAACCACTCTCTTTTCACTTCACAGAAGAAGAAATTGAGGCAAAAATATATATCATGTGCTTTTCTGATTGGACATAGCAGAGAAGCCATCTGTCCCAGGCAATACATTTCAGAACAAAGCTTAATTCTGTGCTATACTGCTTAATTCTGAATCTTGATTATTTTTGCTCAACTCTTTAAATTTTTCTCATGTTCTTAATAACTCCTAACTGCTGTTTACAGATTGCATAGGTGGAATAAATATCACTTTTGAGGGGGCCACATTTATAACAAAATATTTACAACAATCTCATCTATCATCGAAAAGAAATATGGTGGAAATGAAAATCCTTTAGTTTTAAGATGAAGTTAACATGCTATTTTATTAATAGAGATAGAATGGGTGGAAGTGCCAAATGAGTTTGTAAAGCTATTCATTTGGAAATTGAAATTAATTTTCCTATAAAGTAATATAATGTATCATATTGTATATTATTGTGATTTCACTGGCTTCTACCTTCTCACATACCTATCTTTCATGTAATATAATGGAACTACTAAGTGCTGTTAGTATGTTGAAGTTAATACCAAGAGTTTATGTATAATGAAAAGAAAATGTCTCACGGAGAACAAAATTTTATAATTGATAATTAATGTAAGACATATCAAAGCAGAAATATGCAAAGTTACCTTTAAGACACAATATAGGTTCTGAGCCTATAAGATGTTATATAAAGAAAGAGAGCAGCTAGAAAATCCTTAACCCTAAGAGAACTGAGAAATGAGCCCTTAGACATCCTTTGGCAGAAACCAATACAACACTGTGTGGTGGAGGAGCTTTAGCCAATGACCTCTGAGGGTCTGCTTTCTTTGGAAGACAGCTGCATCAGATTACTCTCGGTAATACAGCTAATGCCATTTAACAGTTACTTTATTTGCATACTCACCTAACAACCTATGGTCAGAATTTGGCTTCTTACATGGTTCTACCTGTAAGGAAACAGTTTTCTGATTCTGCTGCCACAAGTATTATAGCTTTGTCACAATTTATTTATTATGTAAATTAAAAGATAGGTGTTACATTTCTGTAGGTGATTCCTGGATTTGAATGATTCACATTTGTCCCAGAGAGATGAGCCCATTCCTCACAAGCTGACAGAATCAGATCTCAGGAAGAACCTGTGAGGCTGGTGGTCAGCCCCTGACCAGAGACTCACCGGGTGGCCTGGGTCTTCTCTTTGCTCTGTGTCCGACAGCTTATCATCTGCCAACCCTAGCCTTTTATCAGTATTAAGGTAATTTCAGTATATGTTTGTAATAGAGGAATAGAGAACAATATAGTCATAACCTTGGTAATTACTAAAAAAGGATGGTAAGGTCAGAAAAGAACAGTTTAATTAGAGAAAGATATAAATGCTACTGCTTGAAATGATGAATAATATTAACTGGGGACTTAAAGATGTATCAAGCATTGTGTTAAATACTTTAAATAAATTATTTCATTTAATGCTAACAACCTCAAGAGGAAGATACATTATTATGTACAATTTACCAGTTAGGAAATTGAGGGACGCAAAGGTCATGTAACTTACCCTCGGTCAGACATCGCTAAGCACAGAGCCAAGATTACAGTCCAGACAGCAAAAATATCCACCTGGTTGACTGCAGCACTCCCTTGAAGGCCAGAAGGACCCTGAGGGACATACTATGAGAGACATGCATTTCTGTTTCAAGAGCTGATTTCTCTAGTTCATGGTTAGTTTCTTTTTGATACAAGTGTATCATTAACTCCTCCTACTGACCAGTCAGGATTAGATTCCAGTCTTACTACTCAAACAGAAGAGGGCAGAATCTTGTTAAGAAAAGGATATACACATTGGAAGGAGTTTAGGCACAAGGATGACAAAGAGGTCAAAGATAATGTGTCAGTATGAAAAAACTGGCCAGATTTAAAAAGTGAAAGTCAGCTATGATTGCTGACTGAAGGAAAGAAGGAAGGCAGACTTGATGCCCAACCATAACCTTTTCGAGAGAGAGCGAGAAAGAGAAAGAAAGAGTGAATGAGATACTAGTAACTAGAAAGACTTACATTTCTGTCTGGAAAGTATGAGGGGTAGTAGATGCTTACTAAGCTGGATGTCAATCTGTGTGTTCTTGGTTTGTCACTGGAAGTTCTTGCTATTGCGTTTGAGCTCTGGAACTGCTTTATTGCTTTTAAAAACTATTAGCTATCTTCCTTTAGGGGGGAAATAACAGATGGTCCTGCTGGAACTGAGCTTTTTATCTGAATCTTCAAAACGTTTTTGTGCACAATTTATGAGGTTCACTTCTTTGCAAATTCAGTGCTTTCTTGTAGCTTTTCCTTTGGAGATGGTCCACAAGAGCCTCATTTTAGTTGGATATTGCCTATTAGTGGCAAACTTCTTTCTTGTTTAATCAGCTTCTCCAAGGGAATGAGGCTGAGTCTAGATAGGTCCTATTTATGAGGGGGGAAAAGAATTTGGTAATCTGACTAAAAATAACAGTTGTAATCTGCCAGTCTGTCAACTGGGTCTGCCTTTTGTGTTCATTTTGTATTTTTGTGCATTTTGCCCTTGGAGTTCGTGATAATAGATCAGTTTCTATAACATGGAAGAAATTTGCCTGGACCAAGTGACTATGGTGCCAAGACTGCTCCAAAGCTGTGGATAGGCAGACCTGGACTCGGCCATGTGGGTTGGGGGAAGGCTGATGAAACCTCAGTTCCTGAACTTGTTGAGATCCAAATGTATACTGGATTGTTGTACATGCACTGTTGAGTGGAAAAAAAAAAAAAAAGACAGGCAAAAAGAAAAGAAAAAAGAAAAGAAAAGAAAAGAAAAGAAAAAAGGAAGAAAAAACCCTGCAATAGTCCCTGTTATCTACAGTTCTGCTTTTTCTGGCTTTAGTCATCTATGGTCAACTGTGATCCAAAAATACTAAATGGTAACCTAGGGGTATAGCTCAGTGGTAAAGCACTTGCTTAGGCTGTGCCTGGCCCCATGTTCTGTCCCCAGTATTGCAAAATGACAAAAAAAAAAAAGTTAAGTCCAAATTTTAAGTGGAAAACTTGAGAAATAAGCAATGTATAACTCTTAAATTTCATACTCTTCTGTGTGTCATGATGAATTCACATTGTCCTGTTTCATCCTTCCTGGGTTGTGGATCATGCCTTCATCCAATATATCCATTCTGTATGTGCTACCTGCCTGTTAGTCACTTGGTGCCTATCTTATCAGACTGTCTCAGGATCATGGTGCTTATGTTTAACTAACCCTTACATAGTAGCCTAACTGTGTAACAGTGCCTATATCATTTGCCTCATCTCTTCTCACCATATGGGGATCGTATCACTTCACATCATTGCAAAAAGAAAGGTACCATAAAATATTTTGAGAATGAGAGGAAAGGAAGGAGAGAACAGGAGAGATAGACACCACAGTTACAACTTTTATTAAAATTTTTATTATAATTGCTCTATTTCATTATTAGTTATTGCTAGTAATTTCTTGCTATACCTAATTTGTAAACTGAACTTCATCATAGATATGATGTATGGAAAAAGTAGTGTATACAGAGCTTGGTACTATCTATGGTTTAAGACCTCACTTGAGAGTCTTGGACTGTATCTCCTGTGGATAATGAGAGACTGCCATATGAATAAAACAGTACTGCCTATGAGAAAACTCTAGGCAATGATGGGTTTTTCATAATTACCAAAACCCTGCAAGATGTTTATATGCATACTAGGATTTTAAAAAATGCAAACCAAATCCAAATTGACTTTTCATACTTAAG
This sequence comes from Dasyprocta punctata, assembly GCA_004363535.1. Lineage (NCBI taxonomy): Eukaryota > Metazoa > Chordata > Mammalia > Rodentia > Dasyproctidae > Dasyprocta > Dasyprocta punctata. The sequence goes on along the minus strand of RJWM01000088.1, from coordinate 42,354 downwards.
CATATTCATAGCTCATTTAGTTTTATATGCTTGTTTTCCCAAGTCATTTCATATCAATACTATTCTTATTTATTGTTCAAATTCCTGAGTCTACCAAAGATACTCTTGGCTAGCTTTTGTGCAGTCTCTGAATTTTGCCTACACTTCAGAATGTCAGCCATAGTTTAGTGGCTAAAACAATACACGAGTTAGTATCTGTTAAGTCTGCCCTTTTTATATTGCATGACATTGGGCTAGTTAACTTCTTTAATATCTTCAGTTTCCTCAGTTGAATAAAGGATATAATAGTTATAGGATTGCTATGGGGATGAAACTGTATAAGAGTAAGCATATGTGCATACAAATATGTATTATATATCTATAAAATGCAAGTATATAGTAAATACACAATAAATAATAGTTGTACTATTGTCCAGTAGTAAACTTTGCTTCTGTGTTTTCTTTGTGAATAAAGAAATTTTGGCCTTAGTGTTGAGTATTACCTGCAAAATCCCACAGTAAAGAAGCCTGTTAAAATTCTCACATGATGAATATACTTGAATTTATTTGATCACTTAAACTTTTTTTCCAGTAATACCTATTATCATATTTTGGGTCCCCTACTCAAGGAAATGCTGATCAGGTAGATACAGTTATGATCTTTAATATAATAATGTTTATTTTAATCCTTATTGTACACTTACTCCATGACTCTGGCCTAGTGCTGAATTTGGTTATCTGCTGGTATCAGTTAAAACACAGGTCAGATATAATCATTTCGAAGACCATCAGTCTACAGAAACAGAGTAAGAAATGTTTTCTTTATGTGCTAATAATCAGTGCCACACAGAGCCATACTGGAGCCTGAGTATAAAAAGTCTGTTATCCTGGTAATGTCTTCCATTAAAATGAAGTTTACACTTGCTTCATCCTAATCCTAACTCTGCTCATAATTCTGAGCATGTAACTCTGGTAGTATAATAGTATATTCATATGTCTCCACAGATGAACAGGGAGCTTCTGGTAGGTCAACACCATGCCCTATTAATCTTTCTCTGTGTGGTACCTAGCTCAGTATGAGCACAAAGTTGATTTTAGCAAGTGTATGTCCAATGGAAGTGCTCTTTTTCCACGTAGCCACTCTTCTACTTCACGTTTCTGCTTATCATCATCACAGAAGCTTATTCTATAAAGAGACTTTCCCTCAGCACCATCTCGCATTTATCCCTTATGCTTAATTTTTCTTGCAAGCATTTACCACAATTTGACATACTTGATACTTTTTGTACTGTGTGTTTCCCTTGATGTAAACCTTGGTTGAGTATGGTTTTAATTTGATTTTTTTTTCATTTCTGCATTCCAAAAGTCTAGTACAGTGCCTAGATACTCAATAAATATTGAGTAAATAAATTATTGGATGAATAAAAAATGAAAGTGTAGGAATCTTATTTTTTCTTTATGATTTCATCTGACAAATGGAAATAATGCTATTTACCTTATCTGCTGTTGCATTTAAGAATGTTTATGTGAAGGTACTTAAACTAATGCTTTGCCTATTAACAGTATTCCATAAATGTGTGTCAAATCTGATGCTAGCTGAATATGAGTGAAAGATGGTAATTTTATGAGTTTTGGGAGCAATAATGGTAACTTCTGTGTCAGAGACTCCTAATACTATGAAGAGAATGCTAGATACCATGATTTCATATATTGAGTGGTATTTTTAAGTAATGAAGTAACAGTCACACCCCTTTTTTATAGAGTATACTTTTTTTATTTTAAAGATAGTAAAATCCAACAAAACATAACAGAACAAAGTCAATCAAAACAAAGCAGTAGAACTGGTACAGAACTTTAAAGAAGTACACTATGAAAACAATAGCTACTATAGTAGATCTTGTTGTTTTCAGAATAGTTGACCATTCTATCAGGTATAGTAAAATCAAACCAAGAACAAAGCACAATAAAACCGATAAAAACAGAATATGAAATAAAGCAAAAAAATCGGAAAAAAGCAAAACAATGAGAACAATATTGGACCTCAAAGACAAGACAGAAGAGAATCCCCCATATTTGCCACATTGCATACTGTCATCTTTCCAAGAGATGCTCAGACTGCCAGCCCCAAGCCTGCAAAATCAACCAAACAACACAAGCATTTAGTTGCTTTATGTGCCTTAATTGCTATCAACTTAGCCGGTCCTCTGAACCAGCAGGTTGCTTACTGGGTGGCAGGTGGGGGAGATGTCCTTGATTCATATCCTTGATTCTTAGCCCACTCAACAGTAGGCATGCGGGACACACATCTTTCTCTTCCTGGAGTCCTCGCAGGTTGCGCACTCACCAGGAAGGCAGGCTAGTTGTCTTCTGGTTGGAGCCTCTCTGACCCAACATGGTGGGTTCTTGGGAGGCACAGATCTTTCTCTTCTTGGAGTCCATGCCACTTGCAACACTCACCAGGAAGGCAGGCTAGTTGTCTTCTGGTTGGAGCCTCCCTGCCCAACATGGTGGCTTCTTGAGAGGTACATCTTTCTCTCCCTGGAGTCTGCACCGGTCGTGCAGTCACCAGGAAGGCAGGCTAGTTGTCTTCTGGTTGGAGCCTCCCTACCCAACATGGTGGGTTCTTGAGAGATACATCTTTCTCTCCCTGGAGTCTGCACCAGTTGCGCAGTCACCAGGAAGGCAGGCTAGTTTTCTTCTGGTTGGAGCCTCCATGCCCCTAATTGTGAATTTTAGCTATGACTCTTTGGGAGCCTTAGATTCTGAAGCTATACCTGATTCAATATAAGAATTTCATGTGATCATTTTATAAAATGTAAAAACACTAGTTGCTTCTGTTCTTTTTTCTTTTACTATTTCTACTAATACCAATATCCCTGCTATCAACCTCACTACTACCACCAAGTGACATATCCTGAGAGTTTCTAAGCCAACCTCTAAGGAAAACAATGCTAGTATTTATTTCTCTCACACACTTTGAGCAGATCTTGAAATCCAAAGGGAATCTGGAACCAAGACAAATTGAATTAACTGATCATGTTCACTGGCAGAATCCAAATGCTGCTATTGCCACCACTGAACTGTCCTTTGGGTCCTGTGCCACTGATCTTCATGGCCCCTTAGGATTCCCTTGCTGTCTAAGGGAGGCTCCAACACAGCCTGAAAAATCTCTGGGATAACATCCCTTAGCTAACAAGCATGTGGCTCTACTGCATGTGAAGAGTTATAAGTGACCCATGCGTCTGATCTGTTGATGTTCCATTTTTCCGCTTCCTGTCAAGGTGTCTTTCAGAGGCTAAGCAAGCAGCCTCACATACATTTTTCCTTTTGAGCTAAGGCTATGTCAAGAAAGGGTCTGGAGAAATAACTTCAATCTCCTTCAAAGTGGGAAATCAGTAAGACTTTGGGAGCTTTGACGACAGGCCTGGGAGCTGTTTTTGAAGGTTGAATCATGAATCTTAAGGTTATTTAAAGACTGCACTGCTAAAAAGGTATTTGGGTTTTTTTTGTTGTTGTTGTTGTTTGTTTATTTTTATTTATGCTGTTTTTCTGAGGACTTAAAAAGATCCAGCAGCTTCTCTAGGGTACCCTTTCTTGACCACTTCCAGTCCTTTTACTACTTCTCCATTTCTTTCTTAAGAGATCACAGCAAAACTGTGTGTGTGTGTGTGTGTGTGTGTGTGTGTGTGTGTGTGTGTAAGCACTACAAAGAAGGTAGGTCCTTTGAGATAGAAAGAAACGTATCTCCTTAAAAGAAACTGAAGTAACAGATTTCATTAAAACTGCGCTTTAATGGAATGGAAGGGAACTCTATCATTAAGATATGTTTGCAAAAGGTATGAAGAAAGTGATTTTTAATTATTGAATGTTTCTAAATATAACCGCCCTCTCCTCCCCAACCAAGTAATGCAGATCTGTTGTTTTAGGAAAAAATCATATAATACAGAAAGGCTATGAGAGCTATCCAAACTGATCATGACTTAGTAAAGCCCTCTTTAATTAAGGCAGAGACAAAACTAGAATTTTATACTTTTGTAGTGAAATACTATTTTCAAATATGATAAATGTGCTTCTTTACCCCATATTTTCTGAAAGTTTACAATCATTTCCTTTTGGGAAGTATGTAGTGAAAATGTTTTTTCCTCACCTATGCTATGCCCTGAAAGAATAGGCAATGTTCAGATTTGAGGATTCAGAATTAACTTTTGAAAACTCAAAACACAGATAAATCTCCAGAAAGTTGGAGGATTCTGCTTCCTAGTTATCCCTGCTTCTAGGAAGTCAGACCTAGGAGGTAACAATTCTTATAGAAAAGCTACTGTGGCCAGCGTGTCTTATACTAGGAGGTTAGAAAGGCTGCAGGAGATGCTCAGACAGATGTAGGAGCATCAGAGCATCCCCATTCCACAGTATGCAGTGCAAAGCAGCAGAATATTGCTGCTTGGAGCTGGGGATGCTTCACATTTGGAGTAGGGACAGTGATGGTAGGCACCAGATGGGGACATGCATGCCTTAGCAGATGGATTGCCATAGCTTGACCTTGGTTTATTAAACTTCCCCTCACAAAGAAAGTCCTTGTCACATGAATTTGTGATAATTAATATATTGGGGAACTGTGGGAAGATGATTAGGTAAGTTGAAACTGAGTAAACTTTAATGCCTTACAGGAGGTTTCGACTTGGTCCATTTGGCAACTCAGAATAATTGCAGCTTTTCTAAAAGGCAAGTGACAAGGCAAAAAACAAAAACAAAAAATGCTTCAATGGAAAGAATGCAGGAGATATGAAGAAGAACAAGGATGTTCAGACTTTTAGGTTAAGACTGGGTCTTCTTTAACCCCCAGCCCTTGGTAGCACAAAGTCTGACACACAGTTTATGAAGCATGTAAGTATTCAGTTAACACTTATTGCATGAGAGAAAGATTACTTCTGTCTCCACTGTATCCTCATTGAAATCTAAAAGAACTCCAGGAATTTAAGGTAGTTATTAAGAAGGTGTTCTCAAATGGGAAATAATTTATTACTTTGTGAAACCAAAACTGATCTGAATGTATAACATTTTGAAAAGACTATGATTTAGATTTGTTCTAAACATCAGAAGTAATTTTGCTGATTTTGCTGATTTTTCCACACTAAGGCATATATGTGTATATGCGCCTGTGTGTGTGTGTGTGTGTGTGTGTGTGTGTGTGTGTGTCTGCTGCAGTTTGTTTATGACTCGATTGTGCCCTTCAAAGTCTCATGTGGTTGTAGTGATGGAGCTTTTAAGAGGAGACCACACAGGCATGATGGTGCATACCTGCAATTCCAGCACACTCAGGGAGGCTGAAGCAGTAAATCTCAGAGAGGACTGCAGTAAATCTGAAGCCAACTTAGGCTGCATAGTGATCCCAAGCTCAGATGAACTACGTAGTGAGACCCTGTTTAAAAAAAAAGAAAAGAAAAGAAAAAGAGGGGATGTAGTGGTGAGTCATTATATTCTGGGGATGCCACCCTCAAAAGAGATTATTGCTAATCTCACAGAGTGACTTAGTTCCCACAGAGTGAATTGTTACAACAGAAAAAGACTGTCTTTTCCCTTTTCTTTGGCTCATATCAAGAAAAAGTGTGGAGAAGTGATCTTAGTCTCCTTGTAAAGAGGAAGTCAGTAAGATGATGAGACCTTGGGCAACAGTCCAAGGAGCTGTTCTTGAAAGTAAGACATGAATCTTTAAGGGTATTTAAAGATCATACTGCTAAAAGGATGTTTTATATATACTGTTTTCCTTGCCATATGATCATTTCATATGCACTCCTGCTACTGTGATGTATTCCACCATGAGGTCTTCAAAAGAGCCCAGAAAATACCAGCATCATTCCCTTATCTCTCCAAAATTGTGATCTAAATAAGCCTGTTTTCATTAAAAAATCATCCAGTCTCAGGTATTTTGTTCTAGCATCAGAAAGTGCACTAGTCCAATGGCTTGGTCAAGTCTTCATGCAGAGTTGTTGTAAAAGAACTTGCATGAAGATAATGAAGAAAAATTAAATACATATTGGTAGGTAAAAGTGTGAAAAGGGTAGAAATTATTATTCCAACTTTATAACACTCTGGAAAGGGCAAATTATAGAGCTAGTAAAAAACACATCAGGAGTAGTGGGGGAGTGGGTGAAGGAAAGGGTAAATTGTTGGAGCACAGGGAATTTTAGAATAGTACAGTTATCCTGCATGATGCCTTAATGGTAGATACATGTCTTTATACTTTTGTCAACACCCATAAAGCTGTACAGCACAAAGAATGGACTCTAATTTTAAATATGGACTTCAGTAAATAATCCATGTCCGTTGGTTCATGTGTTGGTCACCTTTCCATCACTACAGCAAATACCTGAGATAAAACAAATCACAAAAAGATAAGATTTATTTTGACTCACAGTGTCAAAGGTTTAACTCTGACATGATCAATTGGTCCTGTGGTGAGGCAGTACCTTGTGGTGGGGAGCAAGTGGTAGAGCAAACCCACTTAACTCATGGGCAGGAATCGAAAGATGATGATGAAGGTACTGGGGGCCCAACATCATATTCATGTGACTCCGGCCCCTCTTAACCATTTTATTCCTTTCCTATAGCACCATGGGCTATGGTTTAATACATGGACCTTTGGGGTCACTTATCCAAACCATGGCAGTTCATCAATTTAAATAAATATGTTATAGTACTGTAAGATGTTAATAGGAAAACTGTGTGTTGAGGCAGGAGAGGGAGCATATAGAAACTGTAGTTATGTTCAGTTTTTCCATAAACCTAGACTGCTCTAAAAATAATTTGTTAATTAAAACTATAAATCATCAAGATATAGAGGAATGAGGATTCTCTTAATTTGGTGGATGGTCTTTACTAATGTTAGTGAGAACAAGTGCACTCCCCTTTACTAGTTAAGAATTATTAAAAGGAATTGGGAAAGGAACCATTATTCTCTGTCACACAAAAATAAAAGTGAATTAGAGCAGGCAGTTTCTTTCTGCATACTTCAAACTGTAAGATACGTGGAAAAAAGACCCTTCTTTGACTTTTCTCCCTGGCAATTGATGGCTTATGTTCTTGGCAGTTAAAGCAACAGACGTGAGTAGGCTTATGGAAATCAAAGGGCAGAATGCAGTTGAATTGAGTTCTCATTCAACATTTTACAAAAGCAAGGCCCAGTATTCAAGATGACCTGGCAAATTCCAATCTCATACCTTAGATGGCACCTTAGATTCTCCAGCGTTTCCCTGAGATTTATCCCAGATCAGCCTTTTCCTTTCACCACATTCTGGATCTCTTGATGCTGCCCCAGGTTGCTTATGATGCCAAGTGGTATTTCCAGTTTGTATTTCATTGTTATCCAGCTATTAGAACAGACCTAGCCTTCTGTTGATTTTTTAAAACTTTGTTGGAAATTGAGCAGATGGATTTGAATTCTTAATTTTCTTTAAAAATGTGCCAAGAACTTGTTTCTTTGTTCCTTATTTTCCTCTTGACCAATTCCATGTGGATTTTCATTTTTCCTCTTTATCAGTGTTTCACTGATTAGCCTTATCTTTCTGTGTTCTAGGACTATCATCATATTAAGTTCTATAGGATTAACTCCCCTTTTGTTTTGATACATTATTCTAGTTTCATATCTGTGGTATGCAAGTCACTGAAATTGAAAATTATGTTAAAAAGCTAAAACATAATTCATATTTGTGTTTAGTTAAGAAAGGAAACTGGGAAGGTGTATTTCCCCGGTGTTCTGTTGAGTACCCACAATGAATCAGATATTGGCAAAATATTAGGGTAAATTATCTTTTTAAACTTAATTTTATTGAATGACCCCTACAAAGTAATCTAATAGTTTTGTTTTACATAATAGGGTAGGAAAACTACCAGAAATTGTCTTGTCCAAGGTCAGACAAATAGTAAGTCTGCTATAGTTATAGTTTGCTAGGAGGCAAATTCACATTTATCTTACTCTATAATCTCCTTTATTTTTAATTGAAAGAGCATTGGCTTTGTAATCTAAAAGGCTTAGGTTCAGGTGAGAAGAGGGACATTCGAGATTATTGCTTGAACCTTAGTTTGTCTGTAAATCAGGGTCAGTTTTAAGTTAATTTTAGTATTGATTGTAGAACTAAACTAAAGAGAAGGTCCTTGCACAGAGTGTACATATGAGGAGTGTCAGTTATTTTTTATAATAAAGCTATTATTTTAATTGATGATATAGCTCATCTTGGGACAGAAAAATATTAAATTCAGACCCAGAAATTGCCATATGTTATTTGATCACTGTCCTTTACTATCTTAGTCCATTTTATGCTCTGTAACATAATACCTGAGATTGGGAAATTTATAAAGAACAAAAATTTATTTCCTCATAGATTTGGAGTCCAAAGTGAAAGTCTTAGCAGGTTTAGTTTTTTGGTAAAGGCTTCTCTTTGCTTACAAGATAAGTCCTTGATTCTGCATCCACTAGGAAAGAGAAACACTGGGTCCTTACACATAGAAGGGCAACAGCGACAAACTTCCTCTGTCCAGCCCTGTTTTAAGGAGGAAGGACTCTTCCTGGCCTATCACCTCTTCATAAAAGATACCACTTCTTAATATGACCACACTGGCAATACCAGATTTTGGAGGAGATATTTTCAAACCATAGAATTTACCAAGCTACATGAATGTGCCTTGTGACAAGCCAGATCTTGAATTGTTGAGAATGTAGTCCTCTACCGATATCTGAAATCTCATTTCCTAACCTTGTGACCAAAAAGTTATTTGAAGACCTTATTGTTTTGCTCTCTTTTCTTAGAAGCTATGTTTTTCTGGTCAGTTGCTTCCTATACAATTTAATGCCAGACTTTCTTCTTCTGTCAGCATACTTGTCTGAAAGCTTCCTACTAGACTGAAGTGATCTATTTTCAATCTTTAGTGAGGCTCTCTTTGGATTAAAGGTCAGACGTCCACATCCACAGTCCTTGCCTTCTTCCCGCTGCTGCCTGTGCAAATAGCAGTGTTACATTGACTTGTTTTGCTGTCTTCTTCCAGCTTCTCTTTCTTCCAGTCAGATATCAAAGTCTTTTATCAGCTAAGTGCTTACTTGCCTTTGTCCCTGTTTTTAGGATTTGAAATGCAGGATTTCCAGACACAAAATTATCTCAATGAAACCATGAAAAGTAATAATGGACTATACAAATAAGCAACCAGTGACCTTTTTCTCCATTGCCCAAGGCTCATATGATATTTTAAATTAAACACATCTAGAAATTCTTCTGTTTTGCTGTAATGTAGTTTTCTTTTGTTTCTTTGCTTTCTCAACCTTAGAAAGTCTGTCTTGTTTCTAGGAAACAGAATTCAAAATCCAACTTAATGATATTGGTGGAGGCAGGAGGAGAGAATGCTAGTAGTTTTCTAAATTGTGGTACTTTATATTTTTCAGGTCAGTGTAGATGGAAGAAATGTACAAATTGCTGAAATGTACCACATGAAAGTTGTATGGTACTGGGCATCAATTAAAAAATCAAGATTGTCTAGGAAGCTGCAGGTGGGAGAATCATTTAGAGAATTAAAAACAAGAACAAGGATGCTATACAGCACGATGGAAGGCCAGTTTCCAGTTATGATTCAACCATGAAGTTCTATTTCCCACAAAAGAGCTGCCAAGTGAAGATCTCTCTCCCAGAAACCTCCATGGCCCAGAGACACTGGACAGTCAGGCAGAGCATGCCTACGTGGAGAGGATATAATAAGGCATTTGCAGGTGGTGCTGATGGAAAGCAAAGACTCCTTAGTGAAGCAGTTAATTCGTGTTGCTGATTTAAAACCTGGACTTTGATCACTGGCAAAAAAGCAGTGTTGCAATTCATCCATACTAAATACAAGTGTGCTCACTGGTAGGAAGAAATAGAGTGGAAGTGGAAAAGATGATCAGACATACACATGGCACCAGAAGGGTAACCATTTTTAAGTATACTGGGCTAAGGATTCAGCACGTTTTTACTAAGGAGTTAAAAGTTGATACCAGAAGGTACTGTATGAAAATTGAAGTATTTTATGTGTCATTCATACTTAAGCTAACTACAATGAACTGCAAATAAAAAATCCCAAGTGAATGCACTCTTTTGGGTTTTATGAAAGGTAGCTGTTAGGAATAGGTAGTTTAACCTGCCTATTATAATCAAAGGAGCACAGAGGGCAATGCTAGATAGTGGCAGTGTTAATATATGTGGCTTATGAAGGGCTTCTGTTACTGTGCTCTCTGTTACAATAGCATTGTGAAAAATGTGAAAGGCAAACCTCTTCTGCCAATGAATGTATGCAGGGAACATGAGGTTACATTAAAATGTAATACACAAAATTATTTTATTTATATTACTAAGGTAATGAAAGTACATTGTGAAAACAAGACCAAAATAATGAAGTGTCTTCTAATTTTAAAAACAGTTCCCTGACTAGCCACTCTCTGCTTCCAGTCTCACTATTCAGGCTAAACCTCTTCAACTACTTCCACATTGACTGCTGAGTCTCTGGCTTTGAATTTTTTCTTGTGTCTCATCACCAAGCATTTGCCGAGCGTCTCACTCTGAATAATTAAAACTTCATACTCAGCATGTGTAGCACTTTCATATTACCTTTCATTTCAGCTCCTTTCTCTGTTTTCCTTGGTTCCATCCTCATTCTTTAAATTGAATGTATTCAAATCCTTCTTAATTTCAACCCCTGATTGTCTTTTATATCCAGTGAGTCACTAAATTCTACCAATTTTCTACCAATGTCATGTCCCTAGTGTATGTTCCTAGTATTCAAACTCTGTATGTTCCTAGTATTCCAGCTAGGATAGGGGCCCCTGTGTCTTAGCTGTATTGAGGCAAATGTCTCTCAGATGTCTTCTGATGTCTCCTCATATCAATCAGTCTTCATGATAATATCAGATTGCGGTAGGTGGGATATTACTATCCCTTGCATTAATGAAGGTCTAATGCTTTTAGCTCACTTGGCCATTCAAGGTCATTCACAATGACTTTCCAGAAACTGTCTTCCACTATTTCCTTTCATACAATCTATACTTAGACAATATTAGATTTCTCCATTTTTCTCTAACTTGACTTTCTTTACCTTTTTGCCTGATTTTTATTTGAGCTCTTGACTTATCTTTCATATAAGACTTGGTTCAGTTGTTATCTATGCCACGAAGCCTTTCCTGTGTAACAATGCTTCCCTCTCTATCACCCAACTTTCCTCCTGCAAGGGTAAAATAGTTCGTATATACATAACATTTTGCCTTCTATCACTAAAGTGTTACTCTGGGGTATCTTAGTCTGTTTATGCTGTTACAACAAACTACCACAGACTGAGCAATTTATAAACAATAGAAATCATTGCTCACAGTTCTTGTTGCTGGAAAGTTCAAGGTAAAGATGCTAGCAGGTGTAGTGTCTGGTAAGGACTGCTCTTGCTTCTGAGATGGAACTTTGATGCTGCTTTCTTCAGAAGGAATGAATTCTGTGTCCTGACATTGCAAAATAAATGGAAAGGAAAATCTCCTCAGGCCACTTTATAAGGCGAGTCTTCATGACCTAATGACCTCTTAATACTGTTGTAATGGGAGGTGAGATTTTTTTGGTACTGGAAACCAAACTCAAGGCCTTGCACTTGCCAGGCAGGCACTGTGCTACTGAGCTGCCTCCCCTGCCTGGGAGTTAAGTTTTATCATGAATTTTGGAGGGGACACTAACAATCAATACCAAGATAAAACAGTAGTTCAATTTTATTTTTCTGTCGTTTTCTTGTTGCTGTTAGGATTTCACTATTTAACATGATGAAAAAAGGCTATTTTACTAAGAGACATGGTTTTTGATGGCAGAATCCTGGGTCAAGCAGGATTTCTATTTGTAATCTCAACCAAGTCACTGAGCTTCTTTGTAATGGGCTGATGATATTTGTACCTCGGTTGTCTGAGAATATGTGAGTTCATATCTGTGGGAGAACTCTGAAAATTGCAAGGTTCTATGATTACTTTTTCTTTCTCTTTTTTTTTCCCATAGGGAATTAATAGTTCCTGTCTGTCAGAACACTCCAACACCCTGTAAGATGGATGTTATGCACTAATTCCATTTTAGAGAGGACTTTGAGGAAAGCAAGAACTGAGATTTACCTTTATCTGAATAGATATCTTCTGTTTTGGCCTGTGACCACACCACCCTTAACATGACCTGTCTTATCTGAAAAAATTCAGACTTCAGAGAAGGAAGTCTGTCTTGCTTGAAACTTTTATGAAACATGCTGACCTGCTTAAAACTACTGAGGAAGGTCCAGAAATCCCCAACTGCCTTAGTGTCCCTTTCTCAGTCAGGTTCCTGGCTCATTTAGGTAGGAAAGTCTGACAGATCTTCTCCTCTGTAGGAAAAGGGTCTGTAAAAGGTCTTCATTCAATTTATCTATCTCCCTGTCTACCACAGAGTGCTTTATGCTGTGGCGGTGAACTATAGTAATAGAAAGATGAAGAGTAGGCTTTGGAGCCCTAGCTTAGGACTGTTATACTTTTATTGAGCCCAAAGCTTCTTATAATGTGAAAAACAGGGTAATACTTACTTTCTATAATTGTTAGATTAACACATTCCCACCAGCTTGAACCACCTGTGGTACATGTGTGACTGTCCCATCAGGTGACTTGTACTACTGGTGGCAGAAGTGGTGTGGTCATGTACGAGGCCATCCTGCATTGTACCACCAGTAGTTCAAGCTGCCCAGCAGTGAAGACTTATGAATTACAGCCCATTAAATTATGTTCTGTTTCCAGGGCTCTTATCTCTGGTACTGTAGTGTTGGGATTCTTTGAGTTCCCTCTTTCTCTTATTTCCTCCTGCCTTCCCACCCCTTATTTTCAAAATGGAGTTTATGCTCTAGGCCTTGATCAAGAAAGGCTTTCTATAAGGTGACTATTGATCATACAGGGCTACAACCTTGACCTGTCCCCAGGTCAGCCAAATTACCCAGGGTTGTTGCTCTAAATATAGCTTTGAGATGAGCGAGGAAATGCAACCAGTCAGCAGCTCATAGTGGCTTTACAAAAGCAATTATTGGCAGGGAGCCCATAGTGAGAGCGTGGAGACAAGAATAGTACTCAAGGCTAGTTCAGGGTTGGCTCTTTCTGCTGCTGCTGCCGCTGCACATGTGGGCACAATTGAGCATTAACTCTTTCCTTCTTTCTGTGGCACAGCCATATTTTAAGCGTGAAAAAGGTGAAATTCAGTTCCTTCTAGAAAATACATTTTCCCATACTTAATAAAGTGCCACATGTAACCCATCTTTTGCACAATACCTTTGTTTATCATTCCCCAGTTAGAGATATTGATTGCAAGTCTTTCAGGTTGTTTTCTAGGCTGATCTTGGATATCCACTTCAGTGAATTTTATGTATATCACCAAACCAAGACTCAGGCTTTGTGAAAAAGCATGCACTCACTTTCAGTAGACACTTGCTTTGTTATTGTTCTGGTTACTTTTAGAGATGCTTGCTGCTTCATTGTGGTCCCAAAACATTCAGCTTTATTGTAGCTGATTGGACAGACCTATAATATCAGATCATATTTAGTCTACTTCAATCCCTGATTCATTGGTTTGCCCTTGACAGAGAGGGGAAGGTGTCTGTTCCCTCATCCTGATGGTTAGTGGTTATTTATATAGGTCATTGGTTTTCTGTATCAGTGTTTGATTTGGGTGTCTCAGAGTTGCACCTGCTTTCTGAGAGCCAACAGTATTAGAGTTACAGTATCAGGAAAGAGAAATCCCCCCATGACTCTTCGGGAAAGATGTAAACCAAAGTCACATCTCCAAAGATCATTGAATGCATTCCTTCTTCACTGAGTAAAATGGAAGTTTGGTTTCAGATATTAGCTGATTTCTCTCAAAAAGTCTTGAGGAATATGGACCTACTCTGAGACCAAGATGCTCAGTGGGCTAGATATACAGCTGAACAGTCAGCCGCCCTGTGCTGAGAATGGAGACAGAAAGAGAAATCCACAAATGGCATTTGTAATTAAAAACCTCAGCTGTTTAATGAGTACACACCGAGGGAAAGGCACTAGGTAAGTGCTTTGTGTGCATTTTCCTATATGGACCCTTAAAAGAAATCTCTGACTTAAGAGTTATTCTTATATTACAGGTGAAGAAATTGAACTTCAGAGAGGCTAAGTCACTTGCCCAAGCTCATCCAGCAATAAACTTAATGCTCCATTCAAGTCATAGTATAAATAGTTTCTATTAAAAAGACTATTTTTACTCAGTTTTAAATTCTTCCCCTTAAAGTACCCTCATTCTTGATCTGGCTGAAATCTAGATTTATCTCAAAAAAGGCTTCTCTTACCCCTTATGTGTTGTCTGTTGGCCCCTGCTACCCTCCCTTTGTTACCCCCACATCACTGTGTTCTTCGTTCTTTATGATGCATAGCAATTACCTATTTGTCTGACACTCTCTTTAGGCTGTAAGTAATCAAGGGTGAGGTGGGAGCTGGCCCTGTTCATCTGTTAGTCCTGACACTGGTACAAGATCTTTTTTTTTTTTTTTTTGTGGCACCGGGGATTGAACTCACAACCTCGCGCTTGCCAGGGCAGGCGCTTAAGGCACTGAGCCAAACTCCCGGCCCTGGTGTTTTGAGGCACGGTTGCACTATGTAGCTCAGGCCGGCCTTGCGCTCGTGTTGTAGCCCAAGGTGGCCTCGAACTCACAACGCTCTGCCTACCTCAGCCTCCCGAGTGCTGGGATTAAAGGCGTGCGCCACCACACCCGGCTGGTACAAGATCTTTAATAAAGGTTTGTTGAGTGAAAGCCAAAGTACTTAGAGAAGTCAAAGTGCTTTAGCCAAAGTACGTAGCTTTATTCAGCTGACTAAGTCTTATATGATGAGTAAACTCCAGATTACTTAAATACAGATGAGGCAACAGGAATGTAGCACACAGTGTTACAAAACAAATCTCTCCTTGACATTGTGGAACTGCACAATGTCAGATATCTATACAGAAAGATCGTTGAGTGTTTTTAATGGACTATTATGGAAATGTTTGAACACAAAGTTTACATTGTGTCTTTCATTATCTGACACCTTTTATAAGGAAGTATTGGTAAGCATCCATCCAGGCATTTAATCAGTAAGCATTGTATTCTGGGCCTGAGAGAGATAATGAAGAAGTATATAAGATTATCGGTCCTCCTTAAGAAGTGTGTGAGGGTGTGTTATTTCAAACACAGTCTCAAAATGACTGAAATCATTCATGTCAAACATAAAAGGACCTGAACAAAAAACGTCCTTCTATGGCTTTGTACTACTGTTCTGGGATTGAGCTCTTAAATATCAACATAAATCTTGCCAGATTCTGGAGGGACTCATGCAGAGTTTCAGTTCAGCCATTTGTCATTTGAGTATCCGTATCCCGTCTGTCACCTTGGTTTTAGAAGTACGCACATGGCAGCCTCAGGAAACCACTTATAGTGATAGAGTGTGACTTTATTCTTATTATCATTTTTGCCTGGGTACCCACTACTATGTCACTGAAACAGAAGTAGACAGTATTCCACCTTTTGGCACAGGTTCTTGACAAATATCTCCTTGCAGAAGGATGGCTTATAATGTTTCATTGTCACCAAGGGAGTCAAGATTTGGTGTGTGGTCATGTTAACAGAAAGTATTTAGAAGCAAGATCAACTAACTTGTTTAGAGGCCACAGGAGGAACTGCTTATTTCTCATAATGGTCTAATGATCTGTATACAGAAATGTATTATGCAAAATAAAGAAACTTTAATGTCAATTCTCAGAGTCATTTTCTCTCTTTCTGTTTTCTTTACAAATGCATATCGATTTAAGAAATCTCCGGCTTATGGAAGAGACTGCCTGACTCATGCACTTGTACTTTCTGGCTTCGTAGCTGGGCTGGAGACAGCTTTTCTTAAGGTATTACCGTAAACATCTCCTGCTATTCCCTGCATTTATACTCATCCCAGCTGATTGTATCATAAGTGTGCCACCTTGTCTCTTATTGCTTATGTATTATCCCCACAGCACCTGTTACAACATTCTGAATAGAGAAAAATACTCAATAAATATATTGACTGAATGATTAAGATATTTGGAAATAAAGTTTGCATGATGACACTGTGCCAATGTGATCTTTGTCCTCTACTGAGGAACTGACAGGATTTTAACTAGCATTTCTCCAGGTGCTCTAGTTAACTTGCTTTGTTTTGCTCTGCCTTGTACTCTAGTCCCTCCCCCTTCATTTTTCCTACCCTTCTCTCTTCTTACCTTTCCCTTGTCTTCTCTTTCCTCCCTCTTTTTCCTTTCTTTTTAAAGAAAATATATCTGAATTCATTCTGACAGATTTCTTGGGGATTCAGGATTTGAGGGTTTAGTGCAGCAAAATGCAGGGAACCTGCAGGAGACAGATTCCATGTGGTTTGCTTCTTAACTCTGAATCTCAGTTTTGTCATTTGTAAAATGGGGGTATGATATCGGTCCTGTGGAGCTGCATTGAAGGATGAGAGATTTGAAAAATGCTTGCCATTATTGACAATTATTATTAGAGGACCACAATAAATGGTATAAATTCTTTTGCTGCTGGAAACTTGGAATGGAAATTTGCAACTGTTTTTGTTCCTAAACTGAATTCTGTGTTCAGTCATGTCCACCAAACTTAGAAAATGAAGCAGGGTATCACAAAAAGGCTCCAATTTCTGTCCAAAGAATATCTTCTTTAGTGTCTTTGCAGTGACAAGAACAGACCCATACAAAACATGCTATACTTCTGAGTATGAAAGTACTCAAGACTGTTAATAATCAGCTATTTTCCTATAACACTAGTCACTAAATATTTTAGATTTTTTTCTGTATATGATAAACCTATTCCCTCTGCTCTTTGAATGAGCATGTTTACAATATCTGAGCCCCTTATAGTGAGTGTATGTGGGTGGGTTGATAGGTGGATGATAAATGTAAAGGTAGCTGTGAAATGTTAGTTGATCCTTAATCAACAGTTAGTAACACTTGATGGAGAATAAAAGCCCTTACCTATTTGATGTGCTTTGGCTAAGAAGGGTAAATATGACAATGAAAGTGCATAGCATGATTATTCAGAATGAGAAAAGCAAATTTCTCAGGATTCATTTTCTTGATTACCAGTTTTCAGATTGATGTGACTTTGACACAAGATAGTTCTACTTAGTATGCATCTTAAAATATCTTGTACTAATATAGCCCTTCATTCAAGCTTTTATTAGCTTTATTTATTCATCAGAAGGAAGTTTGTTGTAATAGCAGACATCTTGGTCCATTTTGTGCTGTTATAACAGAATATCATAGATGGGGTAATTTACAAGGAACAGAAACTCATTTTGTCCATGGCTCTGGAAGCTTGGAAGGCCTAAGGTCAGGGAGACAGCTTCTGACAAGGACCTTCCATTCTGTGTCAGTTTAAGGCAAGATAGAAAGCTAGAAAACTTAGGACAGAGAACCAGAGACAGGGATAAACTATGTTCACTTTTATTATGAGCTCATTCCTATAATAAGCTCCAGTGATTTAGTCACCTCTTTAAGTCCTACCTCACATAAAAACTTTAGGGAAAATATAAACAATAGCAGAAAAATACAGAATTCAGTGATAGGCAGACCTGAATTAGAAATATGGCTCTATTATCACTAACAATGTGATGTTGTTGTATAATGAAAAATGCTTAGTCTTTTCCCTGGCATAAAACTCTTAAAATCTTTGTAATTTATTGTCTTTTGTGTACTCATGAGATGGCTCAGGAGAGAGGAGAAGCCCTCGGTAGTCATGTGTTTAGAAGGTCAGAAATTTTAACTCTATGAGTTGACTTCTAGAGAGGAGAGAGAGGCTGGTGATTGACTTCAATCACCAATTATTTCAAGAGCTATGCCTGTTTAGAGAAACTTTCATATAAGCACCTAAATGACAGAGGTAGGGGAGCTTCTGAGTTGATGAGCACATTGATGTGCTAGGAATCAGTGTGCCTAGAGAAGGTATGGGAGCTCTGGGCCACTCTGTGCGCCTCCCCATCTTATCCTATTCATTGGTCCCGCTTGGTTGTCCCTTAGTGTTGTCCTTTAAATGGAATATTTTCCTGAATTATTCTAGGGAATTATCAACCTTGAGGAGGGGATCATGGGGCCCAGTGAATTTTTAGTAAGCTGGGGAATGTGGGCAACCTGAACACTTGATTTGTAGACCGCATCTGTAGAAGGGGCAGACTTGTGGGGCTGAACCCTTGGCGTATGGGGTCAGTACTAAATCTGGGTAGTTAGTGTCAAAGTTGAGTTGAATTGTTGGACACCCAACTGATGTTGGTAATTTGCAGAACTGGTGTGAAAAAACATGTGTTTTGTATCAGAAAAAGCAATATAGAGCTAAAGAAAATTTCTTTACTACAATGAACTTTGTTCTGAAATCACTTTTTAAAAGTGTATGGGGGAAAGTCAGGCATGGTGGTGCATGTCTGTAATTCCAGCATTTCAGAGGCTGAGGCAGAAGCATCACCGCAAGTTCAAGGCCAGTTTGAGCAACATAGCAAGATCTTGTCAAAAGAAAAAAAAAATGGTGTTCAGGGGAGGTATAAGTGAGAAAACCTGTAACCTGGGAAATAGAGGGAATAATGTATGTAACTTTCCTACATCAGTATTTGCTGTTTAGTAACTATATATGTTAATGCCTCTCATTCATTTTTCCACCCAGTTTTAAAGGTGTGTCAGTCATCTGTAGTATAGTATTTGGGAAGCCTAGCCAGTGAATGGCTTATGATAGCTCCAAAGTATCCAGTGGAGATACAGAAAGTTAAGTCCTAAGAACTTGGCACAAAATGGAAAAATATGGAAAGTTATCTTTCTAAGCACATTGATAGTTGAACAACAGACCTATCTAAATGTTTATTAGTGGCTTGATAACCAGAAAAGAAAGCTATCCTATTATATTATCTGGTCCTCATAAACTTTTTCCTAATGATTTATTTAAAGTTATAGAGCTCTAATCCAGTAAATATGTTGAAAAGAGAACTTACATGTTGGATCACTGAGGATCTTGATTCATTTTTAGTCCAGAGCTTTGGACCCAAACCAGGAAAAGTAAAGTTTCCCAATAGTAAATTGATTTCTTAATATTCACACCAAGGTTGGTTGTGGTTACTCTAGGATAGTCAGAGTCTACCCAAAGTATTGTGCCATTGCAAGATCTAGAAATTAGAGAGATTGCTTATGACAGATTGCCCAGAAAATGGCAGTAGGTTGAAGGAGGGGTAAAGAAGCATCTTTGTAAGTTATGGTAACTAAGAACAAGTACATCACCTAATTTTTTTTCTAAGAGACTAGATTTGTATCTTTGTTGATTTATTTAAACAACTGTTATGTATAAGGAGAGACAAGCTAATTTTGGTCACTCTTGTAAACCATATTAGAAACAATGGGTTTTTAACACTGAGAAGGGATACTTAGCTCACATTGTGAAAGACTTTTCTGATAATTAGGAAAATTTAAAAGTTGAATGAGCTACTTCATAGAGTAGAGAGCTCCTCATTGCTAGAAATTTGAAGCAGAGGCTTCATGATATGATGGAAAAGAAGTCAGAGTCTCTTCCAATTCCTGTTCTCTAAATTCTCTAGATTATCTAAAACATTGAATTGCATTAAAATCAAAGAAAGATATTTTTAATTCATCTAGCTTTAACAAATCATATTTGTTTGTTTCTAGCTTATGTTAGGGCTCTTTGAAAGACAGGAAACTATGACATATTTTGATTGAATGCATCACTCAAAACACATGCATTTTCAAGTTTCTTTGTTTAACTCTCTCTTGAACTACCCATCATTTCCAGTTCACCAAATCATTCTTTCCAATAGCAGGTGTCACTGAATGATCATACCTAAGTAACTCTGCCTGGTCTTCTCTTGATTATGATATTATGCTGTTTTCAATTTATACTTCTCTTATCATTTAGACCTACAGAAGTGAGAGAAGAGCATTTGTTGAGGAAGACATGGATAGTTTCCTATTCATCTCTCCCTGCTTCACTGCTAGCTAACAGAATCCAGACTTTATGCCCAGCTCCACGAAAGATAAATACATTGCCAGGCTCCTTTGCAGCTGGAGGAAGTCTTATGCTTATCAGATTTTACTGCTAATTAGATTTTACTGAAATTCCACAGAGGGATCTTGAAGACTTATTCTTATCTTAAACATGTGTTTATGACTGGAGCTAATACAGCCATCTTGAGACCACGAAGGGAAGGCTGAGAGAATTTTGGACACACCAACTTTGATGTTCAGCCCTTGAACAAATACCAGTACTGATGTTCCTCTGGGTGTCTTGCTAGATAAAAGACATAAGCATCTATTTGCTTGTTAAAATAGATGCATTTGGATTTTCTGCTACTTGCGATTAAAAATATTACTAAGTAATAATTTACCAATGGATTTTATTCAGTATGCAGCAGATACTAGTATGACTTGGGCCATGTGCCTCAAGGGATCCTACTCACGGCAGTCAAAGGTGAATGAGAAATGGTTCAGAGGGATCTCTTCAACTATGAGGCTTAGGTGTGCTAGCAACACCCTAATAGGAATTCCAAGTGTTCTACCTCTTCTTTGCCTTTCTGTTAACAGGGAGTAGAACTGTGAGATGGACCCACTAGAATGATTGAAAGACAGCAGTGCCAGAAAGGGAGGCCTGGATCAACTGAGCCCTGAAATCTGCTCTCACTGTGTGCTCTTCTGGATGATGTTTTGCTCAGGTTTTGGTGATCTCTGGGTTTGCTGATTTAGCAGTTGGGAAGCAAGAGGTATGGACAATGTTTTTACTGGTTTGATTAGAATGTTAAATAGCATTAATTTTCTGAGTACTTTAGTTTTGTTTGTTTAAAAGGTACATTACCAATATAAACTGTGAATAAGATATTCAGATTTCTATTTAAAAACCATGTGAATGCTCTTTGTAAGATGCGTTTTTAAAGTGAAAATTTATTCCCAAATACCTTTATGATAATGTATTAATATTTTCAAAACTATATATGGTCTTTTCAAAACTATATATAAACTATTTAAAAATAACTTCCACAAAATAAAATCCTTAAATAGAAAAAAGTCACAAAAAGGAAATATGCCAAATGTTCATCTAATGCCATTGAGTGTTTGGATTTTATGTGATCAAGAAAATCTCTCTACTTTTGTGACTTTATTCTAATTTTATTGTAATTAGGAAGCATTATTTTTATACTCTAAAAAGAACAAGTATAAAGAATTGTGTACCGAGTCATGACAAATGAATTGACATAGAAACAGCAGAACCATTTTAATATGTTTATATAAAAATAGATCTGTATAATTATCATTAAGCATCATAAGCACATACTGCTTAAAAAGAACAGTTCTGTTTACTCAAGTTGAAGTTAGATTTTATTACAATATACAACTCAGTAAGTTAGGTTATATTATGAAGAATAGAATATGATAATGGTAGCATCAGAGCCACTATATTTAATGTATCTATGTATTATGTATCTGTGAATTAATACCTATCTATATGTTAAGCAGACAGTGTTACATATCTGTTGCTTTGGTATCAGTAGCCTAAAATTGCTGAGATCTTATTCCTAGGACCTTGAAAAGGGACAGGGGACAATATTGCCACTTACCCTGTCATGTGATAGATTCCAGAATCTTCCACTAAGTAACCCTTTTATTTGAATGGAAGACATTTAATTCTTCAATAAAACCACTGTAAGAAGATCATGCAATTGTATATTTTAGATTATGAAGTCTAAACTTTAAATTTGAAACCATGAGGATATAAAAGCTTGGTATTTTATTCAGTTATCTACACGATAGTCATATTCTGTCTGAGGTATTAAAATGAGTAAATGATAGGTCCTGGATTGGCAGCATTTAGTGCTGGGGTCTGGAGTCAGTGGAAGAAGAACAGGACAGGTTGGCTCATGGACACCAGTGGAGGAAAGAGAACTGTGTTAAGACTAAAGGTGTCCATTGTGTGGCAGTTATGGCAGGACAGAGTCCTTGGTGGCCTGCACTTAAGAAGGTTGGGAGCAGAAGTCAGGGTATGGAGGAGAGCTGAGATAAGGAGTGCAAGCACTAGATGTAGTTGTTTTTTCCCTCCAGGGTAAATAGGGCTGTTGGGACCAAAATTCAAGTCTCCTGACTCCCAATTATTACTCATTTTACTGTAGCATGCTGAGAGTTTCACAAATGTAAAATTTCATCAGTATCAAAAGTTCTGTAATAACCATTTTATATCCCTCTGCAAGAACAGCATTTTCATGGGCAAAGCCCCATTCCACAGGCCACTCTGGTGCAAACAGGCTCAGTGGAAACAGAGACTTGAGTTTTATGTATATATGTGTAGGGGCACCTGCCCTGACTCCAACCAGAATTTTATTTTATCTAAAAATGAAGTCATTTGTCACAGATGTCTTTGGTGTCCCTACTAGTATAAGTCTTGTATCTACTTGCCAACTGTGGTTTTTTTTTTCTCTCTTCTCCCTTGGAAAGTATAGCTAATTGACCAAAGGTAGACTGGCTGAAGCTTTGAGGCCAGTTGCTTTCAACAAGCCATGCCTTCCATTCCTATCAAAACGTCCATCCTCCTTAAAGCCCAAATTCTTTTAGTACCTTTGAATTGCTTCCTGCTGGTTTTCAAAAATGTTTACTCTCCTTTGAATCCTTTCCATTGTGTACCAAAAAATATTCCTGAACTTATTAATGAAATCTACTTGGCTAGAATTTAAAGCTTTATCTTCTTCGGGATACCCTTTCCCTAGATTGTTCTGCAGGGAAGACTGGTCTTTCCCTACATTCTGTGCTTCATGGGACTCAAAAGGAGGCTTGTCCTGCTCTCAACTTTCCAGAAAATCTCCACGTCATTACTCATCCTCTCTTGCAAGTGTATCCTCCTCTGAAAATCAGGCCTCTAACTCTGTCTCTTCAATCCTTCTCCTCACTGTTGTCCACTGATTTGTCTCTCTTTTTCCATTGACATTTTGGCATCTGGGTGCAGTTCCTGTTTTGTGTTAACTCCTTGAGTATGTGTGTCCCTGCTTACTGAATAAGCCTCCTGTGAATAAGCACTCACTTTAGTTGGCCACTTAGGCATTTATAGTCCCATTTTGAGGAGTAAAGCCAATTCTAGACAAGAAGCTGTGCTTTCAAGAGCAAGCTGTGTGCTGATTGACAGATCCCAGGATACTTTCTAGAACAGCTCTGAAGCTCCAGGGAAACAGGAGACCTTTCAAACAACTCCTGGAATAGGATCTGAAGTTCTTGGACCACAAACAGAAAAAGAAGCTGTTTGTTTCAGATTGCCTCTGGGGCTCAGGTGGAACACTTACAGGGTGACAGCAGTTTTTAACAAGAGCAAGAGTACTCCAGCTAATGAGGGAATAGTTTGTCTGCAAGGAAATAAAGAAACTTTCAGTAATAACAATATTATCAATAAAGAAAAACCAGAGAGTTCCTGAAAGCTTTGATAACAAACCACAAATATGTTACACAGTTTTTAGTGAAAGGAATTTAAAATAGTTTCTTCCTTTGTTTGGACTGCTAGCAAGTCTGCCTTTTCTCTCCCAACTTAGCTCTGTGTTAGTCAGTCAGATTTGACCTACGAGAGAAGATCTTTGCTTTTCATTTCGTCCCGTCTGCAGGAGTCCTTGCTGAGCAGTGCCTTTGCCTTATTCTTTTATTGACGGACCAAAGAGATCTGTCCTGAGGATGAAGGAGAGAATCAGCTTATTCAGATACCAGAATATTTCTGGATCCATTGAATAAAGAGCCAGTCTAAGAGTCTGCCATGGACCTCTATCTCTGCTTTTATTATCCAGCAATCACACTGGGATACCAGGATGAGGGGTTGGGGTGCTAAAGAGTAGGCAGAATATTTTTTGTTCCTGAATATGGAATTTATCTCCAGGGCACATAGTAATTCCAAAGAGAAAGTGGCTCTATAAAACATCCTAAGCAGGTCACTAAAATGTTACATCTTTGAATTCTGATCTGTTATTGTTTATATCTAGATGTCCCCGCAAAGCCTCATGCAATCGTAGCCCAGCATTTGGGAGAAGATTCAATCATGGGGACCTATATTCATTGGTGAACTAGTCTGCCAATGAGTTTATAGCTACATGTGCTGTGGGGAGGTGGAGCACGATTGGAAAAGGAGGGTCACTGCGGGATAGCCTCAGAGGGTTTATCTCCCTCTCTGTCTCCTTTTGAGCTCTGCTTCCTGTCTTTCATAACCTGAGCAACTTTTTCTCCATGGCCCCTCTGCCATGCTGTTTCTACTTTGGAGTCAGCAGACTATGGCCTGGAATGTGAGTCAAATCTTTTCTCTTTTTAAGTTATGGGTGTCAGGTATTGTGACTCAGTAACAAAAGTGACTGAGACTTAAATCTTACCTCTGATTTAATTCATAAATGTTAAAAGAAAGAGACTTAAGTGTAGTCCCACAGCCAAACAGCCCCATTTTACAGATGAGCATAATGAAGCCCTGAGAGAGCACAGCGGCTTACTCAAGACAACACAGTTATGTTGTCTTTAACACTGCTATCTTCATATTTGCAGAGTTTGCTCTGTATAAACAAATGCAGATTTCCACCCCACTCATATGGTGAGGTTTTTTTCTTCCTACTAAGACCCATAAAGTTTTTATCGACTCACTTTTTGGAGAAGTCAAGATACCTTATAGTCTTTATTTCTCATTTCGCGTTGTTTTTATTAAGTAAGGGAAAGGGATTCCTGGTTGCAGTTAATACTCAAGTGTCATATAACTTGCTTAAGATAAAAAGAAATTGGGAGCAAGAGCTAAAAGTGACAAGAATCGAAGTCTCTATTTAACAGAAGTGACATTCCAGAGTATACCCAGCAAGCAGCAGGCTGCGGATATGGGGAATCACTGCTACTAATCATTCCGAACATTTGACTGAACTGAACCTTGAATCATTTTATTTTCTTACCCCCATCTTCCTGGTTCCAGCTCAAATTATAATAGGGACTTAGATGTTGGGCCTGTGGGTGCTCAGTAAGTAACTGAAAGCAGGATAAAACTTAGCATCTCTTCCTTCATTTTATGTCTTCTTTATTACCTTAAAACTTTGGACTAGATCTCTGCTCAGTTCTTCACATACACATGTTAAAAAAAAAGGTGTTTCTGCCTAGAAACTGGTAATGCAAGGTTTATTTGCCCTAAATTTACCTTAACCTATTTCACCCCCTTGCAAGACTAAGTACACAAAGATAAGGGTAACTAAAGTATTTTCGAGATTTGCAGTGAAATTGAATTGTTAATTTGTAGCACATTCTGTTCCACATCCTCTGGAGAACCACCTAGAGTTGTCCAGTCAGTGCCCTCATTCTACAGTCACCTTGAATTTCAAAGGCTTGTAGAGAGATCACCGTGGTGAGATCAACCCCAAGCAGGAGCAATTATGTCGGGCAGAACTGAGGCTGCGCCCTGAAGCAGAAGCAGTCTTCACATGGGGAAGGATTCTTCTCTCAAGCCATGTGGACTTCCCAGAGCCACCTTTCCTCACCAGGTCTGAGATAATGATCAGCCAGGCCAGTTCCATCTCCCTGCCTACTCTGAAGACCCTGACTCTAGCCTTTTTCTGCCCCTTTTCTATGAAACTTCAAAGTTTCTGTCAGCCCCTCCAAGACACATTTTGAACTTCTTTATCTGTTCTCTAAATATGACACAATGATTAAAGCTCTTTTCCTGCCCTCCACCACTTTGTTAGTCTCCTTGCTTTACAGCCTGGTCTGTTAGGACCTTGCAGCCAAGGCTTTTAACCTAAAACTCCAAGTAACAAAATCAAGGCTAAACTCTGTTTCATATGTTCTTCCTTTTTAATGATTTCACCTTTCTGACTAATCCTTCTATTTATCATCATGCATTACATAAATAAAAACAAACAAACAAGCAAACGAAAAAAGCCATCCTTTAATGCTGACTTTTTTTGCTGTGCTGTGAAGTCTTTTCTTCTGTTTTGCTTTCCACCAACAGAAAGCACAGTACAGTTCCCATCAACCCTATGGTCTTCCTCTGCCCTTGACCAAAGGGGTAGAGTGTGGGTTACCTTCTCAGAGCTGGATCATGTTGTTTGTACTTTTCTTGATTGTTCCTTGACCATCTGTATTTCTTGGTTTTTTCTTTTGTTTTATAACTGCATTTGGTCCCAAAAGCCAGTACTTTGCTGTCTTTTGTTCTATGATTCTTCTTAACATCTTCCTCTTAGGCTGAGGTGATAGTGTCCTGGAAATAAAAACAATAGAAAAGGGATAAAAGGCATCAGTGCTAGGACCTAAAAGCATTTGTAATCTTAAGCAGAGAAAACCTTGCAAACCTTTCAAAGGAGAACAAATAATCTGAAAGTCCAGAGGGTGCCATGATTGAGGCTCCTGGAGCTGAAGCTCTGAGATAGTCCTCTTGAAGAAGAGGTTATCAACCAGAAGATACAAGTGGTGGGTAAGCCTTCATTTTGTACTTTTATTGTAATTCCCTGTAGCATACAAGTTTCAAAGGGCAAAAAATTACAAAAATTTAATTTAAAAAGCTTATTTGGCTTTATTTTTGGTTCCAAAATTGAGCAACACTTCATTTCATAAACTAGAATGACTGTGTCATTGAGTTCAGCACAAGAAGTTCATTTTATGGACAGAAAAGAGCTAAATGAAGCAGAGACAGCAGTAGAAAAATACAAAAAGCAATTGGTTATTTCAAAATTTCCTTGTAAATCCTGGACCAGCAATAGAAATATAATTGATTACTTAACTTCAGGTTACTTCAGGTTATCTTTGTGTGTGTGTGTTAGGATTAAGGCAGAGGGAACTTTATCATGTCAATTGAAACTGGCCTGTTTGGGAAATTTGGCTGTTATCTCTCTAATCCTGATTTCTTGGAAGGTCAGATAAAAAGCTTAGTTTCAGGTCGGTGATGTGGAACTTTAGTGTGAGTGACTTTATTTTGATTTTTAGCCCTGCTTATTGGTGTCCAGTGCAGGAGTTTAGTTCAAAAACAGTGGTCTCCAGTAATTTTAACACAAGTCAGCATAGTAATATACTGGTGTAGTTTCTTCTGAGAGAGCAATTTTGGTTTTCTCTACCTTATTCTTATATGAAAAGGTCATTTACTACCACTGGAAGTAAGACTGTTGAAGTGGTTTCTTTTATTTATTTTCAGTAGTATATCTATGATCCTTCCAAATGATTCGTAAAAACTGAAACAGTAACATTATGGGGTGAGAATTTTCTTTCTCTTCTTTTACAGTAATTTTTTTGAGTAGTAATGACTTCTAATTCTACTAGTGTGACTTCGGGTTGGTAATTACTGTACAATACTGTAGACTTTTCCTTTC
Source organism: Dasyprocta punctata (assembly GCA_004363535.1). Classification (NCBI taxonomy): domain Eukaryota; kingdom Metazoa; phylum Chordata; class Mammalia; order Rodentia; family Dasyproctidae; genus Dasyprocta; species Dasyprocta punctata. The sequence continues at coordinate 14,975 of RJWM01000088.1, read as the reverse complement.
CCTGTAGGGTGATTGATTTTAACCTTTCTCTTCTGCCAAACCTTTGTTCCGTGCATGACATTTTAACCCTCACCACTTCCTATGTTCTATTTTGCTAAAGAAAATTGCATTTTCTATTTCTGGACAAAGCATGTTGTTTGTGTCAGTCAATTGAACACAATATACTGGTTCTTATTTGTGCAGAGGAAGCACTAATAAGATTCTAGCAGGAGATGGGTCCTGAGCCCATGACCAACCCTCCCATTGGGCCTGGAAGATGGAAACCACAGTAATCCATTACTGACAATGCTACTTAATGGTGATGTAGCACCTTTTTGTCTCGAGACTTTCAGGTAGTGCAGAGTTCCATTTCCTGCTCTATATAGTCATTCCTGCAAATGGTGTGTGGAATAGAAAAGAAAAAGTTTTGTGCATAGTGAAGAGGCAGGCCCTTTGCTCTGCCATCTACCAGCTCTGGACCATTCTTAGTACATATCCTTTCTAAATCTATGATTGTTCATCTGAAAAGGAGAAAACATAACAGTCGTTGGGACTAACTCCCACTGGGGCCCAGTGCAGGAGCTTAGTACAAAACAATGGCCTCCTACAGCATTGCTGGTAGAATGGGATAAGCTAATTAACAGAAAGCGTCTTACTTGAGAGTCACTCAATAACTGATAGCTATTATAATGAACATCTTGAATTTTGATGAGGTAAGCAGTTCTTATTATAATATGTCTTTTGGTTAAAAACAAGGTTGTAAGCCTTTTTGTTCCTTAGAGTATATCTACTGTTAGAAAAGTTTAAAATGTTTGCTGTCCCAGCCGTTTATACCTTAATTCATTAGGTAATCACTTATACCTTAATTCATTAGGTAATCACTTAACAAATGCCTACTAGATGCCAGGTACTGTTATGGATCCCTGAGGCTAATACAAAAAACACAGTAAAGCCGCAGTGGGAGGAGAGGGAAGAACACAAGTTCAGCATAGGTAGATGCAACTTTCTGTTCTGGCTCTGTGCAATTTGGGCAGGTTATTTAACTTCTGTGAGCCTTGTTTCTGGATTTCTAAAATGTGGATAATTGTGTATGTGTTATGAAACTGTGATTGCATATCTATGTAAAAATCTATGTATATTCTAAATATAACTGAGATATTATTCAAAATATTTACTAGCCATATAGTTAATATATCAGAAAGAACCACGTATAGAAAACTAATATACTAGTGCTTATTAGCATATTGGTAGAATATCAGCTCTGTCTTTAACAGGACTTAGCACATACAAGGGAGGAGCCCAGGTTTTAGTTTGAAGGCAGGGAGTTGTATAGCATATATGTTTTGTTTTCTTTATCTTATAACACACTGACATTTTAAAAACATTTCTGATTGGGAACAGATTGTCCCTCCTAGTGCTAGCCAATCTTTAGAAATAGCATAGGGCCTGGCCTGGAACATGTCTTTGATGTGCAAACTAACCAACCCAAAACCAGGCCTCCTCTATTTGGCCCATACACCTCACAAGGCAATATTCTTCTTCCTTAAATCATTCTCAGGTCCTAGGCAACCAGAGCTACCTGATAACTGAAAACCCACTGGAATGTTCTGAACTGGAAATGTAGGTAGGGGATTATGCTTGAAAGGCCTTCAAAGTCATGCTATTGCAGGTGTGTGGAAATGGGAAAGAAGAAGATATAGTATGGAGGATAGTACAAGTGGGACAGTTGCATAGGCTAGCAAATACAAGAGGGGTTGATCTGTAGAGTGTCTAGCTGCCAAGAAGAGAACAATTCAGGGAACATGTCAGACATGAAACAGATGGAACCATGTTAAGGATTGTTAAGGATTGGACACGGTGGGAACGAAGGAAGCAGTTACAGATGACTCCTGAGTCTTCAGCTTGGGTAACAGATACACATAGGGATCCTAGTGGAGACAGTCATTTTCGGTCAAAGTTCTCAACAGGTCTGTGTGCCCACATGGTTCCCCTGTCTACCAGGTCAAGTAAGGCTCTCTTTCTTTCTTTTTCTTTTTCTTTCTTTCTTTTTTTTTTTTGTCTCACAACTGTAAATATTTCATGCCAGTGGTCACATTTCTGTTTTATTTTGGGAATGGCACCTTAACCGTTTTTTCAGCTTAAAGGACTCAGGAAACTGAAGGGCCAGCCGCTTTGTCCTCAGGGATGTGTTTGGTGCGGAAGATGGCAGACAATTTGGTGTGGGTGAGGACAGATAGTGCCTGAGGTCTTGCAGCTTAGATGTAACATCTTGTTTTCTAGGATAACACTGCCAAAGGTGTGTGGGTGTATCTTTGAAGAAACAAAACAGGAAAAGCATGACCAGCAATCTGATCTAGCTAGGTGTCTGTAAAAATCATTTTTTTATTTATTGCCTTAACTCTTGTAGAGCTCCCTTATTGGCCTCAGAGGTGGCCCCTGTGTCCAAAGGCAGCTACCCTATTGTTCTCCAGGGTGGTTGACCAACCTGTTAGTTGCTGCTTCTTTGTTGTTGTTGTTGTTTTTCTCTAGCACTGCCTTCCTTTGCCAATTTATTTAAATTTGTGTGTGTGTGTGTGTGTGTGTGTGTGTGTGTGTGTTTGTTCTTCTTACTGTCCATGGCAGTAGTCAGTCATCACATGCTCCCAGGACTGTGGAGCACAGTACGGTCCATCCTTGTGCTCCACCTGCCATCCTTTCAGAACCAAGGAGTTCAGGCATCAGCCAGACTTTGCTCCTTCCTCACTGCTACACCAGCACTGAAGTAATTTCAACATGAGGACAGAATTAGAGGAGAATTCTTTTCAGATCATGCTCAGTGCCTGTCCAACTTTCTGATTCCAAAGAAGTTTGCAACAGTCTAGAATTTTCATGACAATATACATTTCCATTGTCTTTCTGAAGCTGCTAAGAGGCAGGCTCTTTATACCCATCATAACATTTACTACTACTGTGGAGCTACCATGGTCTATATTTATTGAGCTCTTACATATGTCAGGTACTACGTTATGCAGCACTTTTACATGATCATCCAAACTCTTCTTCACAACCCTTGAGGTAGGAACAATGATTACCTCTCTTCCTCATATGAGGAAACTGGAGCTTAGAGAGGTAAAGTCATTTGTTCAGGTTCCCCCTGCTCTTAGTGAGGAGGTTGGAGGTTCAACACTCTTAACTGCACAGTGTGTACTCCTAAGCAACACATTGTACAACCATGCAAGTCATGAAATATAATCACTTTTAAATAAGGTGAATTATTAGAGATATATGTGAAGCCCTGGGTTTAATTCCCAGCACTGCAAATAAATTTTTTTTTTGTACCAGGGATCAAACTCATAACCTCGCATCTGCCAGACAGGCGCTTAGGCCACTGAGCTAAATCCCTGGCCTGCAAATAAATTTTTAAAAAGATGAATGTATAAATAAGATGAAACTGAGAGTTAGAAGGGTTAGAATCCATAACCCAAGTGTCTGATTTTAAAACTATGTTTTTCTCCAAGGTCATCAGTTGCCTCTGGTTATACTTGTGGCCAAAGCAATACTTTGTAGAAACTGTTTAATAACAGAAAACTGACCTCGAATCCTGGAATCTTTAGAGTAAGCTAATGGAGTCAATATTGGTTTATGGTGTGATAGTGTTTCTGGTCTAATGTCTGATCATGCCATTTTTTCTCACTCCTCATTTTAGAAAGTACATTGAGTGAGGCTATTTGCATCATAAATAATTAGCTATTAAATCCCAATAAGTCAGCCTGGGCTTCCAGCATTATGACTTTTCACTGTAGACCAAGCACTATATCATCAGACTGATAGATGGGAAGGTTTCTACCTTTTTCTTTGAAGTTTTTAGTCTTCAGAGAACTACAGGATAGCTATTTATTTTTGTATTTATGCAAATCATTTATACATACAGAGTGGTTAAAACATTAAAACAGCATATGGTTTAGGAGAATTTCCGTAAGTGCTACAGGCATCTCCGGATACAGAAATAGCATGGCTGCTAATAACGTGGCTTGCTCAGCAAAGATCACAGTGCTCAGTCACTTGCAAAACAAGGAGGTAAGGGGCTCTTCGAGATTGGTACCACTTTTATATTGATGCTCTAATATTCTATCTTTTTATGGCAAATGAGTGTCATTTTAAAGGTGTTTGATCAAGCATGAAATAACAGGACAGAGCAAAACTCTGGGATCTAACCTGTCTTCCCAGAGTGAAACCAATCCCAAACATTGACTTGTAGCACACAGAAAATTTGATGCACTTGGAGTTCATAGAGTCTCAAACTACTGAATTGGAGATATTTAGAAGACAGCATAAAACTAGATCCTAATTAATGAGCCTCATAATCACCCTTGTTAAGTGTGTGTGTGTGTGTGTGTGTGTGTTAAACAATTAAGGGAAATTAAAGAAGAGGAAAGATAAAGAATGTACTTACTAGTTATCAATTTCCACCTACATGCCAGTGTTGGGGTTTCATGCCATCTTCACAGCGATTCTATGTTGTAGGTGGAGAAACTGAGAGTTTAGAGATTAAAGGAGTTGCTTCATGTCATGCAGCTGTTAAGTATTATACTTCCAGTCTGTACTCAACTCTTTCTGATACAATGAAAACTTAGATATTCCTACCCCTGTGGAAATCTTTCCTGAAAGATTCCAAGTCACTGACTAGGGATATTTGCAGTCTCTGGGCACATCCTGAATTGATATTTGCCAAAACCGTGAAAACCAGAGGTGAGCAATGTGAGCAGAGCACAGCTGGGGCCAGAGCACTGTTTTCTCTCCTTTCAGGCTGCTAGGCAATAAGCACAGTCCTCACTTTACACACCATGCTTCATTTGCTCTTTGTGCCACAGTGCAGCTCCAGTGCCTATAGTGCAGAAAGCAATTAATTTACCCAATATTATCTAATTTTTGGCATGTACTGAATGCAGCCAGAGAGACTAAGCCAGGATCCTATCAAGGACTTAAGCCTGTGCCTGTGCAGAGGGATGTGCAGTTGCCATAGCAGCAATCAATCTGCTAAATAACTGGTAACATAAACTGATTCAAAGGCAAAGACTGATTTGGGTCAGGGAATTGCACTCTATAAAGAACAACTTCTCGGTGACTTTTGAGGATTTTTTTTTTCAGCTTTTATAGATGGTCCTAGAAATACATAGTGAGTGACTACTCAGTTGCAGGAGGGTGAGTATTGCCCCAAGAGGAGGACAGTGTGCTGTTCACAGGAAGTTTGGGTAGGTAACTGTAGAACATGCCGCAAAATTGCTCTCCCACTGCATGTCAATTCCCAGATGCTCAGGAGGACCAGTAGCAAAAGTAATAGTGTCCACTTGAGTTCTTACCATGTCCTGGGATGCACTTCTCAGTGACCCACATGTATTTTGACAGTCCCGCAAAGTGGGATTTATTGTCACCCTTCAACAGATGTGGGCACTGAAGTTAGCATGCCCAGAGCTAATGACTGCTTAGGAATGGATTCAGGATTCAGACTCAAGTTGGCTTGGCGTGGATGCTGTGCCCTCTCCATCCTACTACACTGCTTGTCTTCCTTGAACTTTCTCCAGAAAGAAAGGACAGTCCTTAGCTCTGATTCTGCTTTGTGTAGTGTGAATGCTACTAATTATTTTTAATTCAATATAAAAACTAAGTCTCAGGCCAAGAGGACTTGGCACAGCTACAAGTAGCACTAACTAGTTTGGGTGCTTCAGATTCTTAATAAAAAGACTTTCTCTTTTCCTTGGGTTTTCACAATAGTATTCCTGCTGTCTCCATTTTGATCTAGCCTCACTGTTGGGTAAGCCTATGCCAGGAAGAAAGCATTTTTTAACTAGAAGGGATGGTATGTTATAAAGCCGTGAAAACACTGAACTGATAATCTGTGTTGAATTACGGATTTTGCTAATTTCTATCTGTATGATCTCGGGAATTTTTCTTCAGTTTTTTAAACCTCACTTTAAAATAGGGATGATAATGACAATGTTGATATCAGTTAACTCTCAGTTGATTAAAATTTTTTTGGGAATGAGATAGAAGCAAAATTTGCCTTATAGGTTAAAGGATTCAAGGTTCCTGTAAGATTCCTTTGTACCAAGGCATATATTCTGTCATCCATATATCCTGATTTTTAATTATATTTTTTATTTTTGCTCTTTGGCTCAGTGGCTCTGCATTAAATGTTTGCAAAATGAATGAAGTCTAAGAAAGCATTCAGTAGAGTGCCCGTCACATGGTTGTGGTTTAGTAAATATTAGTTTTCTTTTTAAACAAAGTGTAACATTAACTAGAGAATTCTTCATCTTTCGATCTATTTTTTCATCCGTAGTTTGATTTTGTTCCTCAGGACTTGAAGCCTGGAGGCCTGGAGAAAGGAGATTTGGACTTTGGATATGCCTTTATGTTTTCCGTTGCCTCTTTCTGTTTCTCTGGCAGGAAGTCACAAGGTAAGGTGAGTGTTGCTGACTGAGGTCCTGGAAGCCGCTCTTCCCCAGGCCCCACAGCGAGAGAGCCTGGGCCAAGACCCCTGGAAATGAGCTTCATGCAGTGCGCAGTTTGACACAGCTGTACCAGCTGGAATGCACCTCTAGGAGCTGAGTAGGTGAGTTCATTTAGAGGACCCTATTGTGTTTCACTCTCTCAGCTAAAACGATAGCAATTTCTAGTGAAAATGTGGCCTCCAACCAGCTTTTTTCACATGGACTGTCAGTGGGTTACGAACATCATCTGCACAGGGTTGGGTTGCATTTTGAGCTTGTAATGTGAAAGCAAGATGCCTGTGCCTTCTCATCATTCTCCAGAGGTGGCAGTTTTGCATGGACCTATAACCCCTCTATTGGGTTTCTGTGTATGGCATTGCAGTAGTTTGTGGCTTCAAAATAAGTGTTCAGTTTCCTTCCTGTGTGTGGACATTGATTTTTTTTTCTTTTAACCTAGAATGTAAATGGAACCTGTGCCTACTATCTGTATATCTCTAATTAGGCTACCTGCACAAATCTACCTATTGACTTTAACAGATTGAATTCAAGTCTGCCACAGTCTTAGAGGAAAAGTAAGATTGTCTTGCCTCCCAAGTTATCATCAGTGCTTGGTCTGAATGCAGATAAATTTCCCAAATTCAAGGTAACAATGATAGGCAAAAGTTTCTGAGACCCTGGAGGCACAGTGTAATCATCACACAGGTAAATTATCCCTGCCGTGAGAAAATTGGGGCAGTAAATGAAACATTAGTCCACTTCACTAGGAGGTCATGTATGTTATGGTGCCACAACAACCTGCTTCTCTGATTATAGTTAGAATTGAGGCTGCCATTCATGCCTTCACTTTTTTGTGCTTTTTATATTTTGCTGAGCTTTGTTTTACTTCAGTTTCTTTGCATTCTACCAATTAAGCCTAAAATTGGCAGTGAAGACAAAATACAAATGAAAGGAAGGGTAAAAGTAGACAAAGGCAATGGAGAACAAAGTTGAAAAATGTTCCTTTCTTCCTTCTCCTGGCAGCTGTGCTGAGCTAAGGAGATACTGAGCCTGTGTGACAGAGAACCATTAACTCACCTGGTTTCAATCCCGGGGTGGTCCTCAAAAACCTATAGGGGAACATTTGTTATTTGAGCCTATCCCTCCTCATCCCACTTAGTTGCTCAAACTCCAGTATGCACCTGACTCCTTCCACATGCAAAAATATTGAATGACATTTATCAAGGTTTGCTAGGGCTTACTGTTCTGAGTGTTTCAAATAAGCTAATTCATGATTATGTTTTAAAAATAGCTATCACCTCCATTTACAGATAAGATACCTGAACCAACAGAGAGTGTAACACTTCATGAAGGTGAAGCAAAGTGGTGGAAAGAGGATGCAAACCTAGGTGGTCTGACTTGACTGCATAGTACATTATTTTCTAATTAAAATACATTCTTTGTTCATTTCATTGTAGGAAACTTGGAAAATATTTTAAAGAATGAGGATAAAAATATGAGCATCCACTCTACCGTGACAACACCAGAATTACTGTATTTTATTGCATTTCTATCCATTGTTTGAAGTAAATATACTTTAAAATATGTATTATTGAAATCATACTTTAGATAGAGTATCTTTTACTTTTTCTATCAAAATTTTAAGTGAACATTCTCCCATGCCGCGATAAGGCCTTCCTTTGGATGGTGTGAAGTAATTAACTATCTCCCTATTGTTGGACAGGTTGGATATTTCTGGTATGTGCATTTTAACAGTAGAATAAAGGGCTGTTTTGCTTAAGGAAATAAATGAACTTTTTGATGTGTAAAGTTGGGAAAGTTGGCATTTTGGGGGACAAGAAATCCTTCAGTCTACAATTACTTTCTTTTTTTAGATTGTCATTTACACTTATTTATATACATTCTCTAAGGCATGTATTTCTCATGCCTGCTTTCTTTTGACATCTGCACTTACAAAGAAGTGCAATTGTGTTTTAAGACAGACCCACTGACTGACATAAAGCTTATTTTATTAGAGAGTTGTAGTGGGCTTCTTTTGATTGTATGAATTTTGGGTTTTCTGGAAAAATGGTGTTTTCACTTTGTGCTTTACAAGAAGAGATTTGTATTCTTTGTATTCTATTCTGTTTTCTTTCTTTCTTTTTTTCCTTTTGAGACTGGGCCTGGAATCTGTGATCCTTCTGTCTCAGGCTCTGTAGTAGCTGAGATCATAGGGGTGTGCCACCATACCAGACTAAGAGCCTTGCTTTCAATGCAATCATGCGTCTTTTGTTTCATATCCTTTTGTGTGCGAGATTTAACTGGCCAAAGGAGAAAAGAGCTTATAGTCAAACTTGATTATTGCCACTAGGAATCTATGAGTTGGGTCTGTGATAAGAATGAAGACACTTATAATTTTCATGGTGGGTACTGTGATATATATGGATATGAAGGGTTCTGGAAACCCAGCTTCATTATCATGTTTTCTAGGAAAAACAAGTCTCAGCAAAAGCTATGGGTAAATGAAATATTGATTAGCTCAGTGTGGAAGGCTGAGTGGCAGGTGATGTGGGGGAAGGGCACACCTCAGGAAGGAAGAGTTTTATACAAAGGTACTGAGGTAAAGTTGGTTCAGTATATACACATAGTGCAAGAGGCCCCAGGTAGAGGCAGCATCACAGTTGAAGATGACGTGAAAGTTGTGGCAGGAATGAGACTATGGAGAGTAGCTGTCAACTCTAGAGGTTTTCAACTTTGTTCTTTTGACACTGGTGCCTGTGCAAGGTATTGCAGCAAAGGGCCATGACCTCATCTCTCAGGCGCTCACAAGTTTGGAAGAGGAATCTTAGGTAGCAGCCTTGCTACCTTTATTCACCTTTCCTTCTGCCCGTGCTTTATAACTTGATTTCTCTTAAATGTACTGGACTTTGGGAAGTTTCTTAAATGCCTTTACAATATCTGAATATGCAGTTTCTCAACTATTAGTGTCTAGTGCAGCCATTTTGGACATATGTAGTTAGTTTACTCCTGCACTACAACATTATAATCCAGTCTGGAGGACCCTATTTTATTGGTATACTTTGCTTAATGTTGGTTGGCTGCTTTAAAATTAGCACCTGAAGGCTTAATGTATTTGCTGCCTTCCATCATAGTTGAATGCAGATCAGGGCTGTTGGGGTGGTTGTCTTTCCTGCAGTCATTCATGGCCTGGGCCCCCCTAAGATATCAATTCATATTTCACTGGCCAGAGTGCAATCTCAAATCCACACAATGCGAGTGGGTGGGGGGAGCTGGAAATGGGGGTAGGGAAAGTGTGCCTAAAAGAAAAGGCAGTGGGAGCCGGGCGTGGTGGCGCAGGCCTTTAATCCCAGCACTCAGGAGGCTGAGGCAGGTGGAGCATTGTGCATTAAAGGCTGGTTTGGGCTACAACGTGAGCACAAGGCTGACCTGAGCTACACAGTGCGACCCTGCCTCAAAAAAAATTGGGCCGGGAGTTTGGCTCCGTGGCTTAAGCGCCTGTCTGGCACGCGTGAGGTTGTGAGTTCGATCCCCGGTGCCTCAAAAAAAAAAAAAAAAGAAAGAAAGAAAGAAAGAAAAGGTCATGGGATTTGGTGAACACACAGCTGCAGTGTATACAGGATGATTAAAAAGAAAAAAGAACAACAGCAACAATAAAAATCTACAATAGGTGCTTAAATTTTGAAAGTGTTACAGTAAAAGACACATTACTGTTAACCCCGCTCAAAATATGCCTCCTCCCTTTGAACACACTTACCCATTGTTATTGATACTTTCTGAGGGAGTTCTGGAAGTCCTCATTTGTGTTTTTAGTTGCGCTGTCTTGGGTGTCTCAATGCTCTGAATCAATTAAAAGCCTCTACCTTTCATGGTCATTTTGACTGTGGAGGAGGAGCCAGACGTTGCATGGAGCCAGATCCAGTCAAGGTGAATGAGGACACGCTATAATGTTTGTACTGGATAGATAGTTGTAAATGTTTTGAATTCGTTCAGGATAGCAAGGCAGCCACAAAAGTACAACTAAAGACACAAAAGATGACTTTGAGCACAGCTTCAGAAAGTAGGAACAACAATGAATGTGTTCAAAGTGAGGGGTAGTATTTTGGGAGGGATTAATGGCAATGTGACTTTTACTGTAATAATTTTTTTTTAAATTTAAACATTCACAGACTTTTTGATCATATCTTGTGCACATGACTATAGCTATAACTTTACTTTTAAGGGAGGCATCACCAAAACTACAAAATCAGGCTTTCCAGTATGGGTATGTGCTATTCTCACTGTTTAATTAACTGTAAAATTCATCTGATTCATTTTTGGATTTTTTAAAAATTCTGGCTTATTTTCTCAGATTTTCTAATTCTGCTGCTTATTCAGAATTTATTTTCCATTTTTATCCCCATTTGGAAAAAGCTCTTATAAAGTAAAAATGTTTATACCTTCTCCTTTAACTCTGATGTTGAAATGATGATTGTGAATCAACCTCCAAATTGTTCATACAAAATTGAATATTTTATCAAAATCATCTTCTCTGCTAATGTAGTGACATCTTAAGTAGAAGGTTAATCTTAAGCCTGTGAGCTGGCCTGGTGGTGTATGTATGTAGTCCCAGCTACTTGGAAAGCTGAAATGGAAGGAGCACAAGTTCGAGGCCAGTCTGGACAGCACAACAAGACCCTATCTCAGGAGGAAAAAAAGCCCAAAGCTAAAACAAACAAGCAAACAACAGTAAAAAAGGGTACAACAGCATGTTCAGACTACATTTATAATAGAAAAAACTGGCAAAAAATATTTTCGGTTTGATTGGATTTATCTGTGTGAAACTGTGACTGTTAAATCTGTTCTATAATCTCCATATATAACATGGAGATTGCTGTTTTTACCCTGCCCCCCACCCCGTACTAATCAGTCTGTCATATAAATCATGTATTTTGTTTTATTCTGTCACCTCCACACCTGCCTTACTTAATTCTGTGCAATCACGAATATGTTACAGGGAACATAATTAGCACTGCCAGCCGACCAAGGTTGAAACTGCATCTCTGTGGAGGCAAAAAAGATACTGGTGGGTTAAGAAATCAATTTTAATTTCAAATTATACTGGAGCTATTGTAAATACAAAGGGTAAGGATTGTTGAATTACAAAATATAATTTGGTAGTATCATCTTACTATTAATAGGCCTTTTTTTTTCCTTTATCCCTTCTTCCCTCAGCTCCCCTATGCCTCCTCCTGGTCTATTAGTGTAGGAGAGTGTGAGTAAGAGACAAGGCATGGTGCAGCCCCTTTGCCACCAGTATAATGTCTGCAGTAGATCACCAGGTTTTCCATTCCTGTTTGACCTTCAGAGCAATGGTATTACCTGAAGGAGGGCTTCCCTGAACTATGAGGCTGGGTTTGCAAATGCTCCTCCAGCCAGTTGCCTCGGCAGTCATCCCTGCCTAACCTTGAGTGCTCTTCATAGTGTGATAGTACCCTTCAAGTTACCCATCCATAAATTATTCTAATCCTGATACTTCACAAAATTCCATGCATATTTTGTCACTCAGTGTCTATTTGAATGAATGAAAGAATGCATAAATAACCACTTAGGTTGCTCTGCTAATTCCTAGGTGCATGCTTGTGGGTAATTTATTCATGACCCACTCTTTATAGCTACAAAATAAAGATAGTAATCCTAATTTCAGGGTCATTCTGAAGAAGTGAGACAATGTATACACAGTCCCTAGGAGAATTCCTACTGTGTGGTTAAAAATGAAGGGGAACATTTAGGGTTTGGAGCAGAGGAGTGACCGAGTGAACATTGTGCCTTAGGAAAGATGAATCTGGTGGCATTGTGCAGAAATGAGAAAGGGAGTGAAAATCTACTGCAGTTACCTGGGAATGAGATGATAAGGTCTGAACCAGCATCTTGGTTAGAGAATATAGTCCCAGATGCCATCTCCAGGTGGGTGGTTCTCTTTGTTGAGCTATTTAGGTGCCACACGAAGGCAACAGAACCTTACTGAGTCCCCCTAACTGAACTGTTGGCCTTCTTGCCAATAGGTGCTGGCTGGGTTTAGTCAGGTTCATAACCAAATGAGGAACAGTGACTCATTTAGACCCTATCATAAAGAAAGTTTATTTTAAGGACATCCTCCAGTTCATTGCAATCAAAATAGAAAAGCCGTGAGGATCCAAGAAAGTCATTTTCTCCCTCTTGACACTCACCACTTCACAGGCATGGTATGCCTGTTTCTTTGTATATTTCTGCTTTTATGCTTTTGCTCATGACTTTCTAAACTCCTCCAGTCCAAATCCCACAGGGTAGTTATCTGTCTCAGTTATGATCACTGCATTTAGCATGTACCTTGTGCCAGAACAGTTCATGCGTCCTCAGTCTGGCTGGGAGTGCACTTGGGCTCTTTCTCCCTTGCAAAGACTACAGGAGTAGACTGAAAAGGAACATTGGAACAATAAAAGCATGACTGACATGCCCAGGATAGAGCAGTTGAGAAGATGACACGTATTTGCTAGTGCCAATAGAAAAATGGATCCTATCTGTTGGTGTCAATATGTGCCTCTGAGATGGGAAGGACCTACTGACATAAGCAAGAGAAAAAATATGATTTTAGGAATATCTGATAAAAGGTACCAAGGAGATCATCTTATACTGTGCTCCATGAAGAATGAGCTTAGTAACTCATGGAATAACTTTTGATGCCATCTATGTTCAAGCACCAAAGTAGGTGCTGAAGACACAGTGGTGGCGTGATTGAGTCCCTGCCCCTGCGTAACTTACTTTCTCTTGGCAGGAGGCAATGAAAAAGTAAGCCGACATATGATTTCATATCAAATATGTGATTAATATCAAGATATATGATGAATATCAAGCAAATATATGATTTAATATCAAGTGGGGATAGGTCTTATTATGAAGATAAATATGGTAGCATGGGGGGGGCAAAAGATATGGTGGATTTCTCATCCCACTTTTTCTTCCATGTGGACACAAAGGCAGACTATTTCTTAATACAGTTCATTGGAGTTTGACTCAGTGGCCATTTGATCAAGTTCTGGCCAATGAAATGTGAGAAGGAGTGATGTACACCACTTTTAACCAAAACCTGTAAGAACTGCTTTTATGGTCCTCCATGTTCTTTGTCTGCCTTGGGGAGAGACAATTCCTGGGCAAATTTGGGCCACTCTGTGAAAAGTAGTGGAGTCATAGGATTCTTGAGTCACTGTACAGTACTTCCCAGCTCAAAATATTTCTAATCTATGGTTGTGTCTATGAGAAATAAATTTTAATTGTGTCAAGTCAGTGGTTCTCAAAGTGGGGTCCCTGGGTCAGTAACATCAGCATTGCCTGGGGTCTTGGTCCATTCATGCTGCTGCAATAAATTACCTGAGATGGATGATTTATAAATAATAGAAATTTATTTATTACCATTCTGGAGGCTGGAATTTCTCTAGAAGGTGACAACAGATTCAGTATTCAAAAAGGTCTACTTTTGGTTCCTAAAAGTGGTGCCTTAAACACTGTGTTCTAAGATAGAAAAGAGGGCAGATGGTCAAAGGGGCCTCACTGATTACCTGTAGCCCTTTTGTAATTATAATTCCATTAATGAGGGAGGACACCTTATCACCTCCTAAAAGACCCACTTCTTAATACAATTGCATTGGAAATTTAGTTTTAATCTGAGTTTTGGAGGAGATACCAGCATTCAAACAAGAGTACCTGGGGACATGTTACAGGTGTACATATTGGGCACCACTCCAGATGTGTTGATCAGAAACATGGAAGAGGGGGGCATAACAAACACTGGATTTTAACAAGTTCTTCAGATGAGCAGGATATATGCTAGAATTTAGTACTTTAAAATCATGGAGATGATGGGGCTTATCTATTACAGCAGCTAGCATCATCTATCCAATACAGAGAGCAATTTGAATTGGGGTTATGTTCAAAACCTTCTGAGGCTTGACTTTTAATTAAGAGAGAGAAAGGGAGCTATTGCATGATGTAGAAGATCATTTTACACACTGGGAACCAATTGCAAGGAATAAGTCCACTGTTTTTGCAGAAAAATCAAGTGGCCATTGTGGCCAGAGAGGAATATTTTGGGGAAAGAATAGGGGGTGAAACTGGAGAGGAAAGCCAGAGTCACATCACACAGATCTAAGAGGCCATGAATATGGCTCCTCTGCTCTTCTAAGTGCTGTTATATATGCATTCTGGAAACCTTAATTTTTTATGTGGTAAAATTATACAATAAGAATGGTACCACTTAAACCATTTTAAGGGTGCAATCCAGTGGCTTTAAGTACATTCACAGTGCTGTTGAAACCATCACCACTATCCTAGAACTCTTTCATCATCCCAAATTCTCTACCCACTAAACAAGTCCCCACCCTTTCCCACACCCTGTTCCTTGATAACCTGTACCACTTTGCAGGCACAGTATGCCTACTTACTGTCTGCCTTTGTGAATTTTCCTGTTCTGCATACCACACATAAGTAGAATCATATAATATGTATCCCAATATCTCA
>RJWM01000087.1:0-313430 GCA_004363535.1 Dasyprocta punctata | reverse complement strand
TAAAGTAGATACAAATTTTTGAGGATTATGTAACTCCACTGAAACAATAAAGAAGCAATTATAAAAATAGAATGATTTAGTTTAGTGTGAATAAGTCCCTCAAGTTGGTAAATAATTGTATTTTCCCAGTGACCACAGCCATTATCACTCGAGATGGAGAGGGTTATAGCTACTTGGGGTTCCAGCTAAGGTTAGAAGTTTTAGCACTTCCTATTTAAAAAAAGAAAAAACCCAAAAGCTCAAGAGAAAATGTGTAAATGATATGAATAGATAAGTGACAGAAAAATAAATGCAAATGGCCCCTTAACATATTGAAAAAATACTCATCCTCACTGTAATAAAATGAATGCAAATTAAAACTGTACTAAGCGACCATTTTTCACATATCAGATTGACAAAAAAATTTAATTCTGTCAGTGAGGCCATGAAGATGCAGTCACATACTGTTGGTTGGAAAGATGAAATAACATAACACATACGGGAAACTTGGCAACTGCATATGTATGTATATATGTATGTGTATATAGACAGAGAGATGCCTGTGGGTATATATATCTGTATCTGTGTAATGATGTAGAGTGATCTCCTGGAGAAATTGAAGGAAAATGCAAAATATAAAACAGTTTATAGTATGCTAATTTTGTGTGAGAATGTGGACATATGTACATACTTGAATACTTACTTGCCTATCTCTTCAAAAAGAAGAAAGTATTGAGTAAAATAAAAACTAATGAAAATAATAACCTATAGGTAAAGGTAAGAAAAAGAAGGAAAAGGATAACCATAGAAGCAGACACCTATAAATGTACCTTATTACATAGTTTTTGTTTGGATAATATGTACATTATCAAGATTCTTTGAAAAAAGCAAAGAATTCCTAAAAATTAAAAGCAAACTGAAACAAACAAATTGAACCATTTAGTGTGTTACTATGTGAATTGCACATAGAAATAAATCAGTGTAACTGACATTTACATAGTGTTTTGTTTGTACATCGTTGTGAAGCCTAATTTAATGGGAATCTATAAAAAGATCAGCAAAGATAGGTTAAACTGCATTTGTTCATCTTATTATTAATTATAGTCATGGTCTTGTTACTTTGAAACTACCAGAAGATACAAATATAGAGAAAATGAACAGTTATGTTAATGTCTTCATATCATGAGAATCTGGGAAATAAAAGTACAATTATAAAATCAAAGAAGTTAGCAAAAGAATATCTAGGATCCAAAATATTAGCATGAATTCCTAGCTTGTGTCCATCTCTTGACAAATAATATTATTTTGTGGCTCTAAGAAAAAGTCATAAGAGCCATGGGAAAAAAAATCTATCTAAAGCACCTACAGCAACCAGGTTAAGGTTTTTAAATAAGACTTCCCATGTAAAAGGAATCAGAGCTCCAAATCTTCATCAGTGTACAGATTAGTCATGGAATAACATTTCAAAAAGCAAGAAAGTGATCAAAGACTAAATATATCATCTCAAAAGGACACAAAAGCCTTTTGAAGAAGTTTCTTCTGGCCTAAGATAAGACAAAGCAAGTGTCAAGGAAAAAAAGGAGGGACTAATGTTGAAGCAAATAAAATACATACGAATGCATAAATTTATAACCAATACCATTTAAAATAATCTCCTTGGCGCCTATGAGAAGCTGGTAGCATATGAGCTCATTCTTTTAAACTTCATAATGAAAGAGAAGGAGTGAAGTATTTTGACTGCATTTTTCTCTATCTACAATATCTCAGAGTAATAGTCTACATGGTAAAATTCTTTTTTTACAGAAAGAATTCAGCTAATAAATGTAGAAGAAAAATAGGATCAAAAGGTTTTTTTGTTATAGCAGTAGTAGTAGTTGTTGTTGTTGTTATTTGTGTGTGTGTGTTGGGGGGTGTTGATCCATAGTGAAATAATGGAGACAAGCTGCTGTCTTGAATGCTAGATCTTTAGATCAAACTGAATGATCCTGGAGACTTGATAATAGACAAAACTCTTGAACCTACTGCACAACGTTATCACCACTGAAAATGGGAAGTTTGCATAAAACCTAACAATAGGACATGATAGAATGCACAGAGTATCACTTTTTCTTTTCCTTTCCTCCAAATTAAATTTGAATCTAATTGAATCTCTAAATCTCACTACTAATTCATAGGAGTTAGGAAGTAGGGAGTATTTCTCAAACTGAATAATTCCCCCACTAGGAAAGCTTTTTAAAAGCATTTTGTCCTAAATGTCTCACGCATAGAATTTTAATACTCTTTATATACCATGTGAACAGCCTTTGTACGATGGTCTTTTGGATTTTTCCCTGTGAGGGGGCACATATCACTCTCATTGAAAACAAATGAATTAGAAAGACAAATCAAATGACATCGCAAAAGTATTTTCTACTCAATATACAATGGGAAACTGGTCTTCCCAATAAATCAATGAAAAGAAAACCAAAGAAGTAGGGATACTGCTAAAATAATTCAAGACACTCAAGGATGTGTCATCAAAAAGTACATAGTACTTTTATAGATTCACAATTCAAACAAATGAACTGTGATGATTAAGGAAATTTGAATTTGGACTGAGTATTAGATGACAATAAGAAATCAGTGCAATTTTTGTGAAGTGTGATAGTGAATTAATGGAATATGGAAAAGTGTCCTTTACAGCAGAGATACACTAAGGAGTTTTTATAGGCAAAATGGCATGATATATGAAATTTGCTTCAATAAACTCTAGAAAATTAAGTACAATGGGAAACAAACCAAATAGAATAGGAAAAAAATATTGATAAAACTGTGAAACTGGGTAATGGGCAAAAGAGGGTTCAGTAAAATTTTCTACTTTTTTGTATGTTTGAAAATTTCCATTACAAAATGCTTTAAATGACTCATCAATTAGCACCCTGAACTTTTCTATATAGCCTCATAATAATGATTCATTTAAACTATAAGGAATTGCATGAGTATGAAAACTTTGAGCCAACTGCATTAAAGCAAATTGTCTTTGTGTGGTAGAAAAATAAAATATAAAGATAATCCATTTTTTTTGGCAAATACATTCATGGGATTTATATTAATTGAATTTCAAAGACTGATGATGTATGTTTTTTGTACTTCTGGTCACAAGACAAACCTAGATTCACCACTTCATTGATTCCTAAAGAGTAACAGATTTTAAGTAGATTCTGCAGCTATTTTCCTCATCCTTAGTCTTCTCTTTCTTTGACTGTGTTTTCATTGAGGAAAGATAATCAAACTAAAACATTGTGAACTGTGATATGTCCTAAGTTAGGCTGAGAACTGTCATAGCCTTAGATCAAAATTTCTAGCCAAATGATGTTTCACCTTCACTATTGATGAAGTGGTTGGCAGGGAAAACATTCCACTCATTTCAAACATATTGGTTTGTGCATCAGATGCCAAAAATGTATTATCTGAGTATTCTTATGATAAAATTAAGTAATGGTGTTGCTAATATGTTATGCAGGCCTAAGTTGTTGATTCAATAAAAATCTTCAGGAGAATTGATGTTTGGCATAATATGATTTCTCTGTAGAATTATTATTTGCCATGGGTCAGTGTAGTTAAATGCTGAGTCCTTGTTCAAGTCAAAGTTGAAACAAGAATGTTACTTATGCTTTCTATTTCCATTCAGTAACATCTAGCTTTTGCCATTTTTTCTTTTAGAAGAACAAGCAATGTCACTAAAAATAAGCCTTATAAAATGTTGGTTATTGTTGATGGTGGGACTGTCATTTTACAGCAATTTCTAGGTGTCACTCAAAGATTTCACGGTAGCATCAGAAAATATCAATTCCAGAATTTTCTTACCTGAAAGTAAATTATATTCATCAAGTGAGGAGTGAATTTAATTTATTTCAAGATCTAGTAATAAACCAAGATTCTTTTTTAAACTTTTATATAACCAGGAGAAACTTGTCAAAATGAAATCATGTTGAATTCTGTTAAATTCTATTCATATTTTATAGATTTTTTCTTTCACATTTGTACTTTAGTTGTATTCTATTATAGTAAGAAAATAGTTGTGAATTGTTACCAGAACATTTTATCAAAACAATTTCCTATAGTTGATGAAATCATTACCATTTCCATTATTCCCCTTTATTATAATAAGTTTTGACAGAATTTGAATACCCCGAAAGATGTAGTAAAACCAAGTAGTAAATTAAACAAAGCACTTTTAAGCAATGGTATTTAGAATGATTGGTTTTGAGTTTTTGAGATAAATTTATCTCAAATTTTGATTCACTCTAAATTGTGGGGCAAATTTAAAACAAATAGGATAAATGAATGTTTTTAATAGAGAAGTAAAATTGAAATTATAGGTAAAGAATTCCACATATTTTAACTGTAGTCAGCCCCTCTCCCTGGTTAAGATTTGACTCAGGTGTAATCTTGATTGGCTGCCTGGTAAATCTCCAGAGCAAGTGGGAAGCAGAGAACCTGTCTTGCATGTGCGATACGTAGATTTCTTTCAAAATTAAAATACATGTACCTTAGAGACATTTTAAATTAAGAAATTTTTAAGTGATCCTTTCATAAATTTGAAAACAGTTACTCAATAATGAAGCTAAAACTTTGCAAGTTGCTCATTTTAACTCACTATGAGACCCAAGAATCTTCCTATAGTCCAGTCCAGGGATTACTTAGCCTCTTATGCATGTTCATATTTGTGTTGGTTGATGTCAAATAAAAAAATCAGTTTATATGACTTATCTGAGGCACCCTTTCTTAAGAAGTTAATGAAGAAAGGAGTATATATGAATCCCCTATCATGTGTGGGTGCATGTGTCAGTGTGTGTGTGCATCTGTGGTACTGGGAATTGAACCCAGGGTTTTGAACATGCTAGGTAAGTACACTACCACTGATCTACATCTCCAGTCCCTTTCATTTGTTCTGAGGCAGGGGTTTGCTAAATTGTCCAGGCAATCCTTCTGCCACAGCTTCCCCAGAAGCTGGAGTTACAGAGGTGCACGACCATGACCAATTTAAATGCACAACTTGTAAATATTTTCTCACAATCTGTGGGCTGCCTTCTTACATTATGGAAAGTCTTCTGATGCACAAATTTTTGAAATTATTATGAAATTCAATTTGTCCATTATTTTTTCACTGCCTGAACCACTTATGTTTATCCAAAAAATCCAATGTTATGAATCTTTCCCTTCATGTTTTTTTCTAAGTTTTTTCCTAGGTATAGATCTAATATTCAAGATTGCGATTTTCAGAAAATAAAGAAAACTCTTAAAATTCAGCAACAATAACAACACAACAAGCTCAAAAAATAGGCAACGGACTTGAATAAACATTTCTCTAGAGATGCATAAAGAGCTAATAAGAACACGAAAAGCATTTCACCATCAATTTTGATTAGGAAAGTACAAATCAAATTTACAATGAAACATCTCACACACATTAGGGTGACACTATTTAAAAAATAAAATAACAAGTGTTAGCCAAAATGTGGAGAAATTGAAACTTTTGTGGTGTTACTTGTTGTGATTTTGGTGAGTCTATCCACCAGTTTTCCCATAATGGGGACGAAATACCCGATGCCTGCAACTCAGAGAAAGTGAGATGTATTTTGGTTCACGCTTTCAGAAGCTGCAGTCCATAACTAGACCACACAAATGTAGGAGCATCAGGAGGAATCACTGTGGTGGAGCACAGCTCCCCTTTTCATGGTTTGAAGGAAGCATAACAGAGGAAATGAGATCATCAGGGAATGCACCCTTCAAAGGCACAGGGACCTACCTCCTCCACCACCAGTGGGGCCCCACCTCCTGACAGCACATTCTGACAGTGCCCCCGATCTAATCACTTCTTCAAGGGTTTCATAATCCAGTCAAATTGATAATTAAGACTATTTGGCACAGTGGGAATGTAAAGTGTGCAACTGCCGTGGAATACAGTAACACTGCTCCTCAAAAAAAAATTAAATTTAAGATTACTGTAGTATTTAGCATTTTCACATACAATGTAGACCCTACAGAATTGAAAACAAGGATAAGAAACGTAGTTCAATGTATTGTGTTTGACCAGCATTTGTAAGGTCCTTGGGTCAATCTCAGCACCACCAAACAAAAAACTGATACAAACCAAAACAAACAAACAAACAAAAAATAAAAGAATTAAAAGCAGAGCCTGAAAGAAACATTGGTACCCTTAGGTTCACAGATGTTTCCTTAGTTACTTTTCTCACTGCTGAGACAAAATACCCAACACCAAGAAGGAAAGGTTTATTTTGGCTCACAGTTTGTAGAGGTTTCAGTTCATAGTTGGCTGGCTCCAAGGCAAGGTGGCATGGCAGAGGAGCATCACAAAGGAGAGAGTTCATGTTGGGAAGAAGACAGGAAGGCTGCAAGAAAGCAAGCAGCCAGAGTCAACAGCATCCTTCTTTCTGTCCCTTATCTTCTTCCCAGGCTACATGCTCTTAGGTTGGTAGCACTCATACCCAGGGTGGTCCTTCCTGTTATCCATACTCAGAACTATGGCAAACCAGTCAGTACAGTAATTTAGTAGTTACACACCCTTAAACCCAGTATCACACACTTTAGTTCCAGCCACCTCTGAAAAAACCCATGTATGACTGCATGAGGCTTTTGGGGGGACCTCTAGACACAAGCCATAGTAGATGTATTATTCAGACTAACTCATACGTGGAAAGAACGCAAGTGTTCATTAGAAGATGAATAAATAAGCAAAATTGAATATTAATAATGGAATAAAAATAATGGGATATTATTCAGACTTTAAAAGGAACATTTCTGCAGTGTACAGTACAATGTTAATAAGGATAAACCATGACATTATGCTAAGTGACAAAAGTCAGTTATAAAAAGATAAATACTGTATGATTACACTCATGTGAGATGCTGAAAGTTGTCACAATCATTGACATAAAAAAAACAATCAATGAGGGTAGCCGGCATTGAAGGAAGGGAGGAATGAGGAGTTATTGTTTAATGTATGTGGAATTTTAATGTTACAAATTGAAAAGATTGTGAAGATAAGTGCTGGTGATGTAATATGTGTAATACTGCTGAAGTGTACACTTAAAAGTAGTTAAAATGGTAAATTTTATGTCATATGTATTTTACCACAATAAAAACAATTGCAGTACAGAAGAACATAGAGATGTTATGAATCAGAACTGAAACTGCAGCATAGAAGATTTATCAAAGAGAAATGTTTTCACCTGGGTTTTGTTGGAGGAGTTTTTGACAGAGGGGTGAAGATGCAGGATGGTAAGGAGCAAAACTGAAAGTGCATGAAAGCACAACTGTGAAAGTACCCGGCCTATTGCGGAACAGAGAGCAATTCTGGGTGTCTGCAGCATGATACTAATGAGGAGTTAGCCTTCAAAAGATAGCTTACAGGAAGATTACTAGGGACTCCCAAGGTTTTTTAAAAATCTTTATTCAAGAAGTAGAAACCTATTCAGTGTAAGAGTGTGGTGGTTAAACCTGAAGTTTAAGAATGCAAGGGGAAAACTGGAGAAGAAATAAGTAAAGGCAGTCACCCTGCTCTGAGTCTTACCCTATGGGTCTTTACAGTGCCCTTCTCTGTTTTTTGGGTTACAGTAGCAAGGTAGCAATAGTATAGGCTGATGAATATGAAAGTTTTTTTTTTTTAACAAAATACAAAGTACAGTTAAAACACCAGAGTTCCTCAAATATTCAGTACTTGCCATCTACACAATGGCTTTTTAATATTTTCATTCAGAATTATGTACAAATGAGTATATTTTTCTTTAAACTTTTCAGTTACATTTATATCCATAGAACTCACTTACTTTTCTCTACATGTGTGAAATCTACATAGTAGCTTAATAGAGTTAGAATGACGTGGCATCCAAACTAAATACACAATCAACCCTTTACTCTTTGGAAACTGTCGAGTAAGCTGCAAAGTGAGCCCATGGAGGCAATGCAGACTCACCAAAAGGGGGTGTATGTCTTGAGGGAAAGTGAAATGGAAAATAGTCAGGTAGCTATGAGCTTTAAATAAAAGTATTTGCACAGTGCATTATGTTCAGTCCAAATTGTAAAAGGGGTGTGAGGCACGGAGTTCTAGGGAAAGAGACATTCCTTCAGGCATTTGTTACAGTCTATTTATTCAGGTAACAGCCATGTTAATCAAGATGCTGGTGCCATAATCACAGATGTCTGCCAGGAGTTCCAAATAGGTTGCCCATAGATATCGCTCCAGGAGCACCAACCTTTCACCAGGAGACTCTGACTAGGAATTCTAAGACACATACTCAGGCACAGGTGTCCTTTTAACCCACCCAAGTGATGTGTTCCCACTGCTTTCTAACTGGCATGGCAACAATGATTTCCAAAGTTGTTTGTATATTAAAATTATTTGGGGATTTAGAAATTCTGAAAGCCAATCCATACCTTAAAGCAACAAAATCATTATAGGTGAAGGAAAGAGAGGAAGATACAATCATCAGTGTTTTTTAAACTCTTCAGGTGACTCTAATGCATAAACAAATTTGGAAATGTAATTTACCCTTTCCTTCAGTTTATTCCATACAGAAGGAAGAGGAACTCCTCAGTGGGTATAGAAAAAATGCGCTCATAAACATTTATAAATTAATTAATCTGGTAAACAGAGGAGCTTCCATTTGAAAAGGAACAAACACCAAGAGCCCAGAGTTGTTCCTTTCTCCTTTGTTCCCTCCTTCCATCTCAGTATCTTGGCTCCTGCAACTCCTAAAAATATCTAGTCTACCTCTTTCTTTACTTCTCCTCTATTGCTGGTACTTGCAAAATGCCTGGGGGTTCTTCCCTTAGGGAGATGTTATCATTCCACTCTTTCCTTCTGGCGAATAAACAGGAACAGAGCAGACAGCAAGGGAAAGGAGTTATAGGGAACATTCAGGCCCAAAGACTTAGATGATTTTCAGTATATTAGAAAGCAATATGTTATTTAATAAAGACAAATTTTCTACTCATTATGTAAGCAGTTGGTCAGATATAGAGATTCCAGATTTTAGTCAATTGCATGTAAGATTAACCACTAAATCTACACTCTAACACTGATAAGTTTATATCTTATTATATTTTACATTTCTGTTTTTGCCTATTGCTTTTGGAAATGGAAAGTTTCCCAGGGCTTGTTTCTTGAAGAAAGAAATTACTAGAACAAAATCGTGTTTTCCATTCTTGTTTTGGGAGACTATTACCTTTGCGATTTTGATTTCCTCTGACGGGATGAGTAAGAGCCAAATTCAGGGTCAGGAGGACTCAAAGCCTAATTAATTCTCTGTTTAAAGAAACCTGAGAGACAAAACACATGTGAGAAGAATTTCTTGATTCTGTTTTGACCCCTAGTTTTATAATCCTGATGGTCAAATGTAAGTAAAATACTGCCAGTCATGTGTCAAGAATGGGAAAACCACCTTACCTGCCACCCCTCCCTATTTCTAGTCTATCTTTATGTTCCTCTATCATCCTTTAGCATGTGAAAATCCCAGAGCTTGAGGGAGAATTCATTAAGATAGCTCTACACTTAAGAGTTAAGTTTATTTCTAAGGTGCTTGCTTCATATTCCAATATTTCCAGCAACAGTGTGTGAACCTGAGTCAAAGTCAAACACCACTAGGAAAATAAGTATTTTTCCACTGGGAATTGGCTGAAGATGTGCATATGCTACCTGTGTTCTCCCTATGGAGGTTAAAGCACTGTCGGATGTGAGTCTCTGGGACTATCAGGATAAAGGAGTCTGGCAGTGAGTGGACAGAAAGAAACACAGTCTGTCACACCAGATTATACAGGACACGCTGCTCCCACCACCAGTAAGGGATTACACTCACAATGAGAAATGTGAACTCCAAGAGAGATAGTCTTGCAACATAAGGGAAATTCTACATCTGCAAGATTCACAAGTCAATAGAAAGAAGACTCAAAATCAGCATGTGGCCATGACAAAGAGATTCTGATACTGTTAGCTCAAAGCACAAAGAAAAGCTGGTTTTCACCATTAAAAAAGAAAAACTGTTAGTTCCTGAGATTCAGGGATAGTAAATGCAAGCTTGGCATTTTGAGGAAGCAAGTCGGGAGTGGTTTTGAGAGTACTGCACCAGTTGGCCTCTTTCAGTAACCTAACAGCTTTTGTGAAACTCAGCAATAGTCACTTAATAAGGAAGGTACAGTTTTTGCAGTGGCCTAACCCACTAGTAAGTCAGTCAAAATGCATATTGTATTTCCCCCAATAGGAGACAATTATAGTGCAGAATCTCAGTATTAAAAAAAAAAAACTTAAAGATTGCCTAGTATATAAATGGTTGAGGTCAGAATTAAATGTTATACTAAGTTGACTCATTTATTCATTCATTTGGAACCCACTTATGATTCATTCAACAAATCTAAGAAGAACTACTAGAAATGGCACTCCTGATGCCATTCTGTTCTTATTATCAAACTGGATCATTCTACTAGGAAGAAAATCTTAGTTGGTGCCCTTGGTTACTACCAGCCTGATTTGAACCCATAGTCTTTATTAATAATGATTAATAATAAAAAAGATTGATAAAAAGGCAAGTAGCCATTTTTCACAATGGTATACGTTGAGTGCCTTTGGTACCACTGGCACAGGAAGGGGACTGCATTGTCGAATAAATGAAGAAAACTAAGATTATTGATATTCTGGGAGTGGAGGAGCCTAAGAAAGCACAGCACTAGAGAAAACTGACTCCTAGAACAGATAGAGATACAAGAAGTTATGTTTATTGAGCAATGACCTGTGAGCAAGCCTCTGATGGTAGAGATGATGGTGCAATAAGATTCCTTTTAGAAGAACTGATCGTTAGAAAATAGGCCAAGGGAACGGGGTTATCCTGTAGGAATAGAAAATGCCAGTATTTAGACATATTCTGTTGAATGTCAGTAACTTCCAGGGGAATGAATAAGATGAGAGAGTAACAAGACAAATAAACAGTTTACTTATAAAGTAAGAAAAATAGAGCCTATAGCACACTTGCTCATAGCATTGGACACCAGAAAATAACAAAATAATATCTGTAGGGCTTTAAGTTATGAAATAGTATATACAAATGATCTATATCTAGTGAAGTTTTCATTCATGTATAAAGACAATAGAAAGATATTGTCAATGAAATTACATGCTATAAGATTGGGTTAAAAAATTATGAATTTAGAGAAATAATATCACAAATACTTCACTCTAGATATATTATATATGCTCTTTGTAGTATAATTATACTAAAAACTATTCCTTGCTTATCTGAGATTCAAGCAAATGTTCTGTGTTTTATCTGATCATTCAATTTCAAGATCTCTCCTTCCCCTGGCCACTTCCTTGAACCTTGGGTGTTTCTCCAGGGAATTTAGCAAGCCTGACTTAAGCTTTTGGAATTAAAAGTGAAGTAGGGAATTATTTGTGAGCCAATTTTGTTTTGATACTACCCTGAAATAGTAAATGTGGATTCCACATTATGGTGAATAGGGGAAAAATAGAGGGAAATGCCCAGGCAAAAAACTCCCTTGTCATAACTTTGACTTTCTTACTATGGGAAATTTCTTTGTAAGAAATACAGTATTGGGGGAGAAAAATTCCTTTAAACTTTGTCCTTTAATGCACTTTAAAGATTATTCAGAACAAGTGATAGTGGCACACAATTTGAATAATATGTATATATTTTTCCAATCATTAAGTAAATTATTCACAGTCTCCGTTTGGTGCTGACTTGGTCCATGTTTCTCACTTAGCACCAGCTTTCAGTGAGAAATAAACCAGATGCTCTTTTAAAAACACAGTTCTAAAAATTTATGATTTTTAAAAAGGCAATAATTTCAGGGTGAAAGCACTGGAAGAAAAACAACTTTACTTTCAAAGAAGGAGATAGGTGAGAGAATTTCACATCAGATTTTATTAATGTTTTAGAGATTCTTAGAGGAATTCTTCAGCCAGAACATGAAATGTCGCAGTCACAATAGCACCCCAAGTCCCAGGTCTTTGTTGTATAAATGCAGATATTGTTCTTGAAGTATTGTATGTAAATCAATCACCATCATATAACAAAGGATCCAAAACACATATCTCCTGCCAATGGGAAAGTAATGTATCTTTCACTTATCAGCAAGAAGCACCCATTACCTTACTTTCTGATTGTTTCATTTAGTGAGATTCTCCCATATGGTATGGCTGCCTTTGAGTTAGCAAGTGACTTCAGGAATATGTACCTTTTAAACTTGATGAATTCAGCATGAATCTTTTGAAGTTTCCTTTATTCTGGAATATGTTCTTTCCCTAGGTTTTCTCATTGCAATCAATAACCACTCTCTACCAAACTGCTTAAGTAACATGACCTTAGTCAACCTTTATTATCCTCATCTCTTATATCCCCATCCTTGAATAAATTTCATAAATTCTGTCCCCTGATGATACATTTGATCATCTCAGCTGCCATATTTCACAGCTAAACTGCAACAATAACATCTTACATGCTCATTGTTTCCTTTCTTGCTCCTCTATCATCCATTTTCCATACAGCAACCTGAATGAAGTTTTATAAATGTAAATCAGATGTTATTTTGTTGCCTAAAACTCTTCCAGGGCTTCCTTTTTTTTAAGAGTACAGTGCAATTCAATTTCTTACCAGTCCTGTATCATCTAAATTAAAGGATCTCTCAGATCTCAAGTCCTTCTATCCTGACACACTCTTTTCTGGTCACGTGAGTCTTCTTTCTTATCTTCAAATACATCAGGCCCTTTTCCTTTCCAAAACCCTTGAACTTACCCTTTTCTATGCCTAGTATGTATTTCTCCAGATTTTTCAATGATTGCTTACTCTGATTTTCTATCTTAAATATCACTCTCTAGGGGTCATTTGCAACTAGCTACCCTAAATTTCATCTTCGTCTTACTCTGTCTTCTACACCCCAGTCCATCAATGGTTTCCTCTCAATCCTCCACAATGATCTTATATCTTTATTTTTTCTGCTTTATTCATCACTTTATTTTCAACTCTTAATATATGCTACAAAATGGTTAATAAGAAAATATTAAGTGTGTAATCTCTCTAATGCCTATTACATTGTCCTGCCAACTGTGAATCCCAAGGAACAGTAGCATTGCTGACTACCACAGTGATGGTTAAAATGTTGATAAGGCTATTGAGACAACCTGATTCCTATGCATGTGATATTATTAAATATCAGACAATCCATGTGACTCTGGAATTCATGTTCAGTTTTTCTTTCAGACCTTGGCTAAGCAACATTTTTGTAACCCACCAGGGGAAAGAGCTGGTATCTGTGAACATCTATTGTAGGCAGACATGAAGAGATCCCCAAAGACTTTACCTATGATTGGAACTCCAATTATCATTGCGATTTCAGTAGCCACTGAACTGTATTTTATAAACTTCATGATCCTACAGGCATCTTTTATAATATGTTTGGTCACAAACTTAAAATTCTGAAGTTTGTAGATTCTTGCATACTAGCTCCCAATTGGAATATTGATTTTTAGGTCTTACTATTTATTTTGTATGTAATGAAGCATTATCATACCGAACCAAAGCTCAGAGTAACATCTAATTAAATTGCAAAGACCATTTTATGGTTTCAAATAATTTTGTTACATTTACTACCCATTAGTTCACAAAAGATAGCAGTTATACCTAAAGAATAAAATAGACTGTAGCTTACATTTGATTTTTACTATAATTATAATTTACTTTTAAAGATTCACATATTTTCACATATTTATAGTTTATTTTTAAAGATTCAAAATTTTTACATATTTAATAAAGAAAGTAATAACACATATCTAGCATATTCTATGGTATTTTAATTAATTTATACAGATATTCCTTAAATACTACTTGAACCATTGTCATGCTTCGAGTCCTAGATTGGATGTGAGGGACTCAATGGTAAATAAGAATGATGCTATCTGCTGGATAATCTAGTCTAGCAGAGAGAATACTCAGTGCTACATGATTTTATTCAATCTTCTTCATTTATAAAATTGCAGGATATAATGTACTGCATTGGAAAATGGTAAGGCGGTCAGTGAAGATTTCTTGGAAGCTAGAAAAAAGGGATCTATAGATTTATTAAGGTAAATTATAGGGTAAATGGTTCCAGGCAGAGGGAAGAGCATGTAGACCTTAGAGGCTAAATGAAGTATAGCAAGAGGAACAAAAAGGAATATACAGAAATATAGCATACAAAAGAGGAAGTTGCAAACATACATATATATATATATATATGTATATATATATATATATATATATATATATAGTGAACAATTCAAGATCTTATGTACTTCTCAAAGAATATGTGATTCAAGTAGGAATAATATGATCAAATTTATGCTTGAGAAGGTCTTCTCTGGATGCATTGTGGCAAATGGATGATGGGAGGGTGAGAAGACACTAGGTGAGGAAGTTGCCAAAAATAAAACCACTTTTAGTCAAAAATATAATGGGGTAAATTAAAAATATAAATGCAATGACAACTCCAGACAGATGGTAAGGTTCACAGAGCCAAACTTGGATTAAAATGCATAAAAAACATAAAATGTGATCTAATCAAATGCAAGATGTATGCTAAATTCATGTTCCACTGAAATTTAAAATGCTTAAATAAGGAAATAGAAAAGTAGAGCAAGTGAACCACATTAGCAGAGTACTCACCCATGCAGCCATATGAAGCACATTTACTCAAATATGAAGATCAAAATGGTCACTTAAGCTGATCCTTGATACTGGGGATGGTGGTGGCAGAGTGGTCATAGCAATTCTCAGCTGGCACTAGTGCAGCAGTAATTCCGGATTCCACATGATATATAAAACCATTATAACCCTATTGTCCTACAGAGATCTGAGGGTAAAACTGTTTGACACCAGGCAATTATTTAAGGATGCTACATTATGACATATTTTTATTCTTTTTGTGAACACCATTATCAACTATTCAGAACTTCACTTTGAATACTGATGACATGGTGTCAGGATGTCCCAATTTTAAATGTATATAACTTATTTATCCTTTAAATCTTTGCAACTGCATAAGTATCTTACTCATACTGATATGACTGTTTTGACTATTTCCTTTTACCAGTTTATTCAACTTTCTCTAAAGAAAAGAGAAATACTTCAAATATACCACCAAACCTCCACACATAGGCAGGGCAAGCTTCTAACAGTATGATTTGAATAAATTGTTAAGTACATGTTCAGTTCCAGATTTTACAGCAAAAAATAACTTTGAACATTTTGGGGCAAGAATTAACAAATATTATAGAATTTCTTTCCCACATTTGAAATTTTAATTTCATAGTATTTTCAGTCCTCTGCTGAAATGAAGACCAGATAATATTTTAGCAAAAAAGGTGTTTTGTTTTCACGCTTTCATCATGCAAAAATAACTCAACTAATTTAGCCCTAACTTTCAAAAAATATTCAGTTTTATGCAGAAATCAACCATGTAGTGCTCAGGCCAAAAGGAATATTTATCAGAAAACTTTGAAGCAAAGATTTTTATAAAAATATACTCTTCCATAAAGTTTTATTTTCAGTCATCTTTGACATAATGTAAATGAATTACTGTATTATTGCCTAAAAGTTATCTCTATTCCTTGATCTGCCAGATTTTTGTAAGGTTTTTTGATATAAATTTAAATCATTTTAGATTATAATCCTCTGGGTTCAAATTTAAATACAGTAATTTTGTAATAATTGTGGAAATAATAATACCTTGCATTTATATGGTGCTTCCAAAATGCCAGACAATGCTAAATACTATGTTTATAAAATTTCATTTAATTATAATTCAGTCCTTATTGTTAGTGGATTTTTTTAGATTATTTCAATCTTGAGAGTGAAATATGATTATTATTACTATTTTTTAAAAAACATCTAACTTTAAAGAGATTAAGTGTATGATGGAGCCAAGACTTCTAAACACATTATTTATGGTAGGTTAGTACTGGCAAAATGTATCAACTCAATGATCATTATATATCATTGTAGTAATTAAGATACTTGGCCAAAATCCAAACCCAGGAGTGACCATTCTAAAGACTTTGGATCAGCACAGTATATGTATTTTATCCAATTTCTCCTGAGATTTTTACTTAACCAGCCAATCTGAACATCTCTTCTACTGTCATTTTTTGAGATGTTGGCAGTAGAGGCCTCAAGGTGAGTAGTAAATGAATTTTTACTTTCAGGAACTTAGATGTTATACATACAATTGGATCAACAAGGCACATAAAAAATGTTACAAAAGTACAGACAGCTTGTAACTAAAAAACATTATGCATTATACCAATTGGAAGTAAAGTAGAAAGCAAACTACCTGCTGTGAACTGTGTTTGGTAGGAACCATATGACCTGCTTTCCCAGTTACACTGCCTTTATTCCATTTCACACTGCCTTTAGCGCACTTTGCTCTTGCCACACTTGAGACATGTACTGCACGTGTTTTAAGAATCTGGGCTGGAGGGAGTTTATATTGACCCTTACTTCTATCTGGACATTCTGGCCAACAATGTGCCTGGTTAGCTCCCTCTCAGCTTTAGGACTCTGCAGCAATGTCACCTGCTCATGGAGGTCTTTCATCGCCGTTCTCCTAACATGGGTCTTGCCCCATCACCATCTGACATAAAACCTCATCTGTTTCTTTCACAATACTTTAAATAATATGATAATATAATGTAATCATTTCTATGTTGGACATTTTCACTATGAGAAAACTATGAGATTAATTAGGCATACATCACAGATAGGTAATTAGACTTAAAGGCATCAAATTCTTGATTAAAGATCATGTGCCAGTAAAATTCAGTTACTTCTGAATTCAGTTACTTCTCAGGCACCCCTATAGAAGTCAGTTCCAACTTTAGATTCAGACGTGAATTGGAAAGCGAATGAGGGGTCATTTTACCTGGTCCCAAGTGTTGTGGACTGAGTACAGAACTTGTTTTTCTGAAGTTTCCCAAACATGCTTCTCATCCCTGACACCATCTGTGTGTGGTCATTTCTTTGATAACATACCTGCAAGATCAAATCTCATGGCTGCTATTATATTTCTATTGATTGATAGTTCAGTGCTACAAAAGCACATACTGATTTTTTTGCTTGTTTGATTTCTTGTTTGTTGAGATGGGGTCTCACTATGTGGTTCAAGCTGGCTTTGAACTCCTTATGTAACACAGATGGCTTTGAAATTTCTGTGATTTTTCTGCCTCAGCCTCCTGAGTGCCAGGATTACAGACATGTGCCATCATGCCTTGAAAGATAGTGATTTTACATGCATGAAATCTTGATGTTCTTCCAGAATTTAATTAAAGTTAGCCTTTCGTAACTTACAACCCACTAACTCTGATCTCCCATTGAAGCCGTTGTGTCTCCACTCACTTAGGTCTTTCATGTCATGAAACAGCACATGCTTGAAAACAGCTATCACCTTCCCCACTACTTCTTCTATGCTTTCAGTTAGATACTCACTTTTTTCTATTGTTCTGCCTAAACAACAATCATTTCAGTAATTACTGAATGTTGGACCCTAGGCTATGCACTAAGTAAAGTGACATTCATTTTCTTCAGCGTCCCAAAATGTTACACTTCTTTGCAATTCATCTTATATACATTACTTTGAGAACATATTGTCCCTTAACACAGACAATGTATATCTAATAGTTTGCATTTTAGCTTAGTAGCTTAAGCACCTTGTATGCTAGCATTACCTAACTTGTGATTCTCAAATCTTCATTAAAGCTTTAACATAAATACTACTTCCATAGTTTTGACAATTTTTCTTAACCTCTTCCATTTTTGTAGCTAAATATTTTTTGTAAAGAAGTTGGAATGTCATTGCCATAAATACTAATATCACTTCATGGAAAAAAGCTAAAATAAATTCAATGAGCATGTATTATCACAATTCAAACTAAAAATTCATTCTATGTATCAATAAATATGATTGATACCTTATATACTACTTTCAAAACTATTCATGAGTGAACAGAGTAGAACTATTTTCACTATTCACTGATTTTATAATGAAGTGAGGTACTAAGTCAATAAGGGAAGAATATTTTTAGTTTTGATATTAATCATATTCTTGAATTTTTATTCATATATATCCCTAGATTAAATGGTACCATGAGTCACATTATAATTTAAAGTATTAGTGGCAATAGAAATCTCTTTGATCAGTGAGAAGGAGGTCAAACAAAAATCTAAATCACCATTTCTAGTCATTGAAATCAGTCCTTGCTCTTGCTGTAGGAGACCAAAGGGTAAGAAACCTGTGAAATGGGAACAGCTTTCTAGGAGGGCAGCCTGGACACATGCATTAGCTTCTTCTCCTTCCTCCCCCTTTATATTAAAGCCCTACTGTAACCACAGAAGAACAAAGACAGTGGGAAAGAGACAGTAGCAACAATTAGACAAGGAGGTTGAAAGTTTGTAACTGACTTAGAAGATCCGAAAACTGAATACAAAATTAGCAATAAGATAAGCCAAGATGCAACCATTTGCCTATAAAAGCTTCAAGTTTATCCTTCTTTATAGCTGAGTAATACTCCATTTCATAAAAATACCACATCTTTTTTATCTATTCTGCAGTTTATGGGCATTTGGGTTGTTTCCAAGATTTAGCCACTACAAATTATGCTGCTATAAATATGGGTGCACATATATCTCTATGATATGATGTTTTCAGTTCCTCTGAGAAAATACCCAGAAGGGGAATAGCTGGATTGAGTGGGACCTCCAGTCCTACACACACACACACACACAAACACACACGTGCATGTGTGTTTATATGTATATATAGATAGGTAGATATAGATATAGATATAGATATATATACAGCATAGATAGCTGTACTACTAATTTCAGTAATTTTATCAATGAGAACAGCACGTACTTTTGTTGTTTGTTTGATCACTTTTTTTATGCCTAAATCTTGTAATCTGCACAACTACCTCTAAGATAACAATATGCAGTATATTAACCCGTGTTAATTTCCTACTTTTTTTGAAATTCTGTATCATTTATATTTTTTTTTTGTTCATGGTGTTTTGTTTTTAAAATAAAAAGAAATTTAAAAAGATAAGCCAAGAAGCAACCTCACTTAAATTATCTGTAAAAATTCTCAGAAGACTTAGAAACTGGAAGACTAAGGATATTTCTAAAAGCAGGGATGAAGATTATGGTTAATAATTTAAAGAATGCTTAAAACTTTTTAGGAAGCAGTGAGAAGCCCAAGATACATCCTCTCATACACAACTAGAAAATAATTAGAAATTCACTCTCTGAAAGAGTAAAATTGAGGCTTACGGGTTTCAGCAGTGCTAAATCTAGTTGTCAGGGTCAGAAGTGTTACCCTGAAATCAGAATAGTTCTCATTTGAGTGTTGAATCTCCAGTCTTATTCCCCACTCAGATTCTGAAATGCTAGCAACCATGATTATTCCATCTAAGTGGAGACTAGAAAGAATTTCTCTCAAGAATCTAAATAGCACAAGGTAAAAAAGCATGAAGTTGCTGACCTCCTGATTCTTTCCCCCCAAAATAATTACAGGATGAAAATTATCAGCAATAAATGTAACTTTTATGAAACTCTTGACATTAGTTGAGTCTAACTCCACTGATCTAGTGAATCTCAGTTTTATTCCTCCTAGAGAATAATTTCTAGTCATCTGTCAGTTGGTAAGGGATATGTATCGTGTAGTACTAATTGCTTCCCAAATAAACTTTGAAACACTCTTTAAATGGTTAGCTAAACAAAGCTTTTAGCAATGCCTACTTGTGTTTGTAGAGGTTCCGTCTAGCTGTTTAACCCCTCAGTATAAGTGCTGATTTGGGAAAAATGTCTATTGTGGGAGGCAGATCAGAGCAAACCAAAACTAAAAGTAAAGCCACTAGTGCTGTCACCACAGCATAGTAGGAAACAGTGATTTTCATCCTTTTAAACCCCCAGGTTTGCATTTAGTCAGTAAAATTCTGTGTCTATTATTGGGGTTTGTGGCTGATTGTAAGACAACAGTAACAGATAAGGAAGATTGTAAAGTGAGTTACTTTACTAAAAAATGTAGATTAGAGGACATGATTTACTAGTCTGGCTAAAGAGGTAAGCTAACACTGCCTGTAGCAACCACCCATTCACAGACCCAATCTAGACACTGGGAAAATAAATGAGGAGCATTTTTCATCTATAGAAGACCATAATACATTCTTTCAGGATGCTGTCTCAAACTAGTCTGAGATATAAACAAAGAGAGAGAATCCTCAGCAACTGTGGCTCTTTCATTGACTAGTTCCAGCCAATGAGTGGGGTGTGGCTGAGACTGAAGGGACCAATAGCTATCACCCACTAACACAGCAGCATAGCCTTCCTGTATGGAGAGTTAGGAGAAAACTGGAGGTACAAGGCCAGCACTAAGTTCTTGCCTCACAGAACGAGAAAGGAAGAGTAGTTTTCCTAAATATTGACTATGATCTATTTTCCATACAAACTGAACAAACACAATCTTTGATACAGTATCTTTATTCAATTTACATCTATTTTAGCTCATTTTTTAAATCTAATTACTTTGGACAGTTTTTCTAAATTGTTGACATACTCTTGAAATCTAAACATTGTAGCAACTACTATTTTATTCTATAAATTCAATATTGTGTCCTTTTAACACACATATTCAAATATATTAAACAGTACTAAAGATATCACTAAGTACAAGACCTTGTCCCTTTCTGGTAACAGTGATATTGTCAGATGAGTCTTTTGGGCATGGTCACGTGACCAGTTACAGATCTATATACATAAACACAGATTAGTCAAAATGTCTTAGCAGAAAGAGAAGTTATGTTATCTTGAAACCAAGGAAATATTGAGACTTGACCAAAAATTGTTCTGAAATTCATACTTTATATAGGACAGGAATTTTCTCTTTGATTTATGTTACACCCATTTTTTAATAAAAGGATACAAAAGAAAAAGAAAAAACGATTTATTCTAAGTGAACCCTTTCAGTTGCTAGTAGGAATCACTTCCTTTCCCCAATACTTACAAAATAACTTTATATAAAAACTTGCTGGGCGTGGTGGCGCACGCCTTTAATCCCAGCACTTGGGAGGCTGAGGTAGGAGGAGCGTTGTGAGTTCGAGGCTGGCTTGAACTACAATGCGAGCACAAGGCCAGCCTGAGTTACACAGTGTGATCCTGCCTCAAAAACCAGGGCCAGGAGTTTGGCTCAGTGACTTAAGTGCCTGTCTGACAGGTGTGAGGTTGTGAGTTCAATCCCTGGTGCCGGAAAAAAAAAAACTTTATATAAAAATTTTGCTAGAGGATCCCAGTAAAAGAAATGTAAAAAGAATCATCTTATTCAGAAAATGTTTATATGATGCATATTGAGGCCTTAATTAACTATACTCAACAGGCCTTAAATGACACCACAGCTGATCGCTGTCTCCTAAATAAAAAAGGTCATTAATAAAACAGGCCATACTCCAAACTTGGATGACATTAGACATTCTAACAGCACAGGAGGTACTTATACAATTGCAAAAACTAAATGTGTGTACATTCCTGATCCTTCTGCTAATATCTCAATTAACAGTTCAAGATATTGGATTTCAAATCAATGACATGTCAGATTCTAAAATTTTCTGGACCTTATCCTTATCCTTTTTATGGAAAGTCATTACTAGCTCCTCTTGGTGGAAATCTTTGTTAACTGTGGATTCCATTATTTGGCCTATGCATACTTAATTGTTTCTTTGGCTTTGTCTCCTTCAGATTTGAAGCTGTAAACCTACCCAAGATGAAAATGCCTGGCATCTACTGAGGGCCATTAGAACCTCTGTAGAGTATCTCTGACTGCCGTTCAACAACTACGAACCCCTTCAACCCGAAGAAGCCAAATTGGTCATCGCCCGTTACTCCCTCACAGCATTTTGGGTTACATCTTCAGAGGGGGGAATGTTACAGGCCGCTGAGCTAGATAGAAATATTATAGGCAGTCAGACAGGGCTAGGCCCTCAGAGAAGTTAGCACAGAGGACCAGATGTCTTGTGACCTTAGAAGAGATACACACCTCTTGCTGTGGGCCAGATCTCAAGACAGAAGGCAAATCAAATGCAACCACACCCTAAGCATAAACATTAGGGATTAGGTATGGATCACCTTGAGAAGCCAGGAATTACCATCCCAATCCCCTACAGAAAGTCACTGATCCATAAGAATACTCCCTTACTACATGACTCACTTCCCCATTTGTCCCTGATTTGGTCAATTTTACCTAAACAATTAATCTTATTGGTTGACCACCATTCTGTCCCACCTCATGCCCCTCTGTCTTGTGAGTTCCCAGCTTTCCCCATCATGGTTTTACTCTATAAAAGTCATTAGAAAAGACAGAGTCTTTGACAACCCACTCGGGACCCTTTCTGTCTCTCTCAAACAGAAGCTTTCTTTCTTTCAATAAATATTTCTGTTTTTTAAAAAAAAAAAAAAAGCTTTGCTAGAATTTGTTCAGTGGCAAGATGAGAATCATATGCCTACAGCTTTTACAGTTTGCAAGATGAGAATCATATGCCTACAGCTTTTACATTTTTCAAAATCAGCAAAAATGTTTCCATTTCCAGTTTTCTAGCAGGTTTTTGTCAAAGGCTACCTGTTGAGATTATATAGCCACATGTGTGACTTATTTCATTTTCATAGAACAAAATTTACCCAGTCCAGACATTTGAATTCATTTAGAGAATTTCAGTTCTTTTCTACTGTCTTCTCATACTTATCTCTTCGCCATTTTTGCTGCTTCTTGTTTGCAAGTCAGTCTCCTTGAAGAAAAAGAAAAAAGCAGAATTCCTGTGTAGTTTTGCCTTTCTTATGTCGCCTGTCAATTCAATTTCTTTCTTCAGTAATAGAACTATATAATATCTGTGCAGTGCCTCAAAAATCTTTTCACTCAGCATTTGTCTTTAACAAATGCATAGGAGGGGAAAATATAGCAAATTTTTTTTTGTATCCTGAGTACATGTATTCATTTACTTGCTTGCATGCTGAGTTGTTCATGGCAGAGTGATTGGATCTCCATTTACAAGGTGTCAAATTGTACTGCATACAGATATTGAGATCACTTCTGGCCTCAAAAAACGTAAAGATTTGGTCACAAGATATGCATTGGAGCTGGGGTTCAGGCTGGTGTAGGTGTGGTGCAGACAAGTAGAGTAAACCAACGAAGAGGATATAGGGTATTACGAACTCACACTTGCAACTGATGGAGAGACACTTTGCCAGAGCTACTGTGTAACATGTGGAAGCTAAGCTGAAGTTTTTGGGCAAGCTGCCATGGCCAATAAATCTTTGAACTAACTCATAAATGATTAGTAAGAGATATCTACTGAATAAGAAGAGGAGGGTCAGAGTAGGCAGAGAAGATGATAGAGAAAACATGATCCTATCTATAAATTTCCAAGTCATCAGACTCCACATCTGACGCAGTTGAGAGGTGACAGAAAGGACTTACCTGTCCTCCTTCTTCCGCTTCCTTTCACCCCTTTTTCTCTCTTTTTCTTGATAAGATTGGCTAGAGATTTATCAATTTTATTTATTCTTTCAAAGAACCAACTCTTCAATTCATTAATTCTTTATGTTGTTTTCTTAGTCTCAATTACATTAATTTCTACTCTGATTTTTATAGTTTCCTCCTTCTATGAGCTTTGGGCTTGAACTGCTCTTCTTTTTCTAGAAGCTTGATGTGTAGTATTAGGTTATTTATTTGTGCTCATCCTGTTTTTCTGATATGGCAATTCATTGCTATATGTTTCCCTCTTAGCATTGCTTTCATTGCATCCCACAAGGTTTGGTATGTTGTATCTGCATTTTCATTGAATTTCAGGTATTGTTTAATTTCATTGGTAACTCATTGGTTTGCTCAAGATGATCTTATTTAATTTCCATGTTTTTATGTAGGTTTTACATTTTCTTTTCCCATTAATTTCAAACTTCAATGTACTATGTTCAGCTAATATGCAAGGAGTAATTTCAACCCCTTTGCATTTACTTAAGCATGTTCTATGGTCTAATATATGGTCTATTTCAAAGAATGTCCCAGGTGCAGCTGAGAAGAATGTGTATTCTGAGGTTGTTGGGTAGAACACTCTGCAAATGTCTATTAAGTCCATTTGTTCACAGGTTTGATTCAGTTCTGTTATTTCTTTGCTGACTTTTTGTCTAGCTGATCTATCTATTTGTGACAATGGGGTATTAAGGTCCCCTTTTACAATGTGTTATTATGTATATAGTTTTTCATGTCTATTAATATTTGTCTTATATAATTGTGTGCTCTTGTATTTGGTGCATATATATTTATGATTGTTATCTCTTCCTCTTGAATTTTTCCCTTAATAAGTATGTAGTGACCTTTTTTTAAAATCTCTTTTGATCATTCTTAGTTTGAAGTTCACATTGTCTGCAAACATAATAGCTACCCCTGTTTTTTACTGGGTTCCTGTCGCATGGAGCATTGTTTTCCATCCTTTGACTTTAAGTCTATGAATTTCCTTTTGACTTAAATGTGTTTCTTGTACACAGTATATTGTGGGGTTTTGTTTACTGATCCAATCTGCCAGTCTGTTTCTTTTGATTGGTGAATTGAGGCCATTTACATTAATGGTTATTACTGATATGTATTTGCTTATCTTCATCATATTATCTTTCTGCTGTTGGTTCCCTACCTTTTTTCTGTGTTTAATTGCTTATCCTGCTTGTTGGCATCTTTCTGTTGTTATTCTTGGAATTGTGGTCATTTTATCTGTTTCTAGCATGTATTTTGTTTCTCTTTACAGGGTTGTTTGGGTGGTCATCAAGTTCTTCAGCTGTTCTTTGCCATGGAAGTATCTTACTTCTTCACTAATTTTGAAAGATAGTTTTGCAGGGTACATCAATCTGGGTTGGAAGTTTTTTTTTTTTTCACTACTTGAAATAGTTCACTCCATGCTTTTATTGACTTGATGGCTTGTGTTGAGAAGGCTGCTGTGATTCTGATAGACTTTCCTTTATATATGATCTGCTTCTTTTCTCTAGCAGCTTTTAATATTGTGTTCTTATGCTGAATTTCTGGAATTTTGATTATAATATGTTGAGGTGTAGATTTATTTTGGTTATGGCTAACTGGAATGCTATATGCCTCACTTATCTGTATGTCCAGTTTTCTTTGTATTTGTGAAATTTTCTGCTATTACTTCTACAAATAGTCTTTTTATGTCATTTGTGTTGTCTCCTATTTCCTTGACACCCATCAGTCTTATATTGTTTCTTTTTGCATCATCTTGAAGTTGTTGAACTGTTGTTTCCTGATGCCTTGTTATATTTAAGAGATTTTTCCTTTTGTAATCATTAGCTGTCTTTATGTTTTAAAGGTCTGAGAGTCTGTCTTCAACTTCATTCATGCAATTTTGCCAGCTTTTAGTGGAGTTTTCGATTTCTTGGCTATCTCTTTGAATCTGCTTCATGTGTTCTAATTGTTCCCTCTGTTATTCATTGAAGGTTTCATCACTTTGCTATGTTCCTCTTTTGGTTTCTTCTAAATCTGTGTCTTCTTTGGATATACTGTTCAACTCTTTCATTATATTTATCATTTCTGTTTTTACCAGAGAGATTATGTCTGATCTAATCTCCTTTACAAAATTCCTGGAGTTGTTTATTTATTTCTGTTGCTATCATTCCAGAAATTTCAGGTGTGTGATTTCCAGAACATCCCATGTGCCACTGAGAATAATTTGTGTTCTGATGTTCTGGGGTGGAACATTCTGTAGACATCTACTAAGACCATTTTTTTGCATGTTTGGTTTGGCTCTCATATTTATTTGTTGAATTTTTTTGTCCAGTTTATCTGTTAATTTGTGACAGTGGAGTATTAAGGTCCCTCATTGAGACTGTGCCATTGTTTATTCAATTGTTCACATTTGTTCCCTAATGCACATAGATGCAAAAATCCTCAATAAGATATTGGAAAACAGAATGCAGCAAATCAGCAAGGAGATTATACACCACAACCAAGTGAGATTCATCCCAGGGATGCAGGGATGGCTCAACATATGAAAATCAAAAAATGTAATACACCATATTAACAGAGTCAAAGACAAAACTCACATGATCATCTCAATAGCCCCAGAAAAAGCATTTGAAAAATCCCAACACCCATTCATGATAAAAAAAACTCTACAGAAAATTTGAATAGATGCTCTTTACATCAATCTGATAAAAGTCATCTATAAGAAACCCATAGCCAACATCATATTAAATGGACAAAAACTGAAATCTTTCTGTCTAAAATCAGGAACAAGACAAGGATGTTCACTATCTCCACTCTTACTCAGCATAGTCCTGGAAATTTTAGCAGAACCAAGTAGACAAAAGAAAGAAGCAAAAGGAGTAAAGATAGGAAATGAAGAAGTTAAACTATCATTATTTGCATATGACACAGATATTCTACATAGAAGACCCCGAAAACTCCACCAAAAGACATCTAGATTTAGCAATGAATTTCAGTTGTGTAGCTGGATACAGTCAGCACTCAAAAACCAGTACCATTCCTGAACACAAATAACCCACTCACCAAAAGAAAAATTAGATAAACAAGACTTTTCACAATAGCATCCAAAAAGATGAAATACTAACAAAGGAAGTAAAGTGTCTTCACACTGAAAACTACAATACTCTGAAAAAGGATATCTAAGAGGATGTCAGAAAATGGAAATATATCCATTGCTCTTGGGCAGGAAGAACCAACGTAGAGTGAGCATACTCCCAAAGTTGTTACACAGATTTAATTGTATCTCAATCAAAATACCATTAGCATAACACACAGGAGCAGAAAAAACATTCCTAAAATTCATTTGGAAACAGAAGAGACCTAGAATAGCAAAAACAATTCTGGACAAAAAAGACAAGGCAGGTGGCATCAGATTTCCTGACTTGAAATTGTACTACAGAGGAACTGTGATAAAAACAGAATGGAACTGGCAAAAAATTACAGACTCAAGGATCAATGGAATGATTAGAAGATGCAAGAACAATTTCAAACACTTTTAGTCACCTTTCTTTTGACAAAGGGGTCTAAAACTTTCATTCGAAGAAAGATAGCCTCTTTAATAAGTGGTGCTGGTAAAACTCTTTCCACATGCCAAAGACAAAAACTAGACCCATGGATATCACCATGCACTAAACTAAAATCAAAATGCATCAAAGACTTAAATATTAAAACAGAAAAACTAAATGTGTTGGAAGAGAATATAAGTAGAAGTCTTGAAGACGTAGGTGTAGGCAAAGACTTCATGAACAAAATCTTGATCACGTGAAATATTACAAGGAATCAACAAATAGAATCTTATCTTATTAAAATAATTTTGCACAGCAAAAGAAAACCAACAGAATGAAAAGACAGCTAATGGAGTGGAAAAAAATTCTAGTTAATTGTTACTCAAAGGTCTAATATCCAGAACATATAAAGAACTCAAAAAAATCAGAGCTCCCCCCAAATTTTAAGATTTAATTCAAAAATTGGTATCTGAGTTGAATATGTGCTACTCAGATGGAGAAGTAAAAGCTGCAAATAAATATATGAAAAATGTGCAATATATCTGGTCATTCAAAGATGCAAATTAAAATAATACTGAGATTCCATCTCACTCCAGAAAAAATGACTATTATCAAAATATCAACAAATCGCAAATTCTGGCAGCATATCAGGAAAAAGGAACACTTCCCCAAGGTTGGTGGGAGTTTAGACTGGTGCAAGCAGTATGGAAATCAGTGTGGAGATTACTCAAAAAACTAGGGTTAGAGGTTCCATTCGACCTCTAGCTATTCACCTTCTTGGTATCTTCCCAAAAGAATTAAAAGCATCATACCACAGCGATATATATACACCCATTTAGCAGCACACTTTGTAATAGCTAAATGCTGGAAACAAACCAAAAGCCCTTTAACTGATGAATGGATAAATATGTAGCTTTTTAATACAATGGGGTACCACCTGACCCTAAAGAAGGATAGACTTGAGACATATCTAGGTATATAGGTGGATCTTGAGATCATACTCTAAAGTGAAATAAATTTGACACATGTGTAAATATTGCATTATCCCTTTGGTGTGAGAAACTGAAAGTGTAATTAAGGACTAAAATGTAAAATAGATATTGTAAAATAGGAAGAAATTGTTCAGAAGGGAAGAGAACTAAAGGAGAAGGGAAAAAGGAAGGAAAGAAAAAAGAAGGAAGGGAAAAAGAAAAGTACAAAATGGAAACAAAACCATTGTAAATAAGGAGGGAAAGAGGACTTGAGGGGAGAGGAATGTGAAAAAAGAGGAATGAAGATATATCATGTACAGGTACAAATTCTCTATAATGAATGTGATATTTATGTATAACTAAATTATACCAATAAACATAATTAAAAAGAAGTCAACAAAACTTCATAGTTTTGTCTTGCTCGTGGAAAATTTATAACTTCTCTGAGAAGCAACATCTTTCCTTGAAGGTTTGGTACAGGGAACATCTGTCCTAAAGTGGCCTCATCTCAGTTTTATTTTTTAATGTCTTTTACTAATATATTT
The DNA here is from genome assembly GCA_004363535.1 of Dasyprocta punctata. Lineage (NCBI taxonomy): Eukaryota > Metazoa > Chordata > Mammalia > Rodentia > Dasyproctidae > Dasyprocta > Dasyprocta punctata. The sequence goes on along the minus strand of RJWM01000087.1, from coordinate 284,801 downwards.
GTCTCACTGTTAACAGAACAGAGGGCTCTATATTAAAAAGTACTAGAATCATTGAAATACTGGACTTCAAATAATGCAGTGAGCAAGAAAAAATAAATAATGAAAAACAGAGCTCATAGCTCAACTTAATACTTTCAAATGATTTTTTCATAATATTTCATGTTTGTCTAAAATACATGCTTTTTGTTCCAAATTATCATTCATAGAAAATCATATTCTCAGACAGATGACAAAAATATTCTTCTGTTTTCTTCATAAAAATTAGATGATGTTTCTGAATTCAAATTACATTGGTACAGCCAGCTATCTTTCTCAACTTTCTACCAAAACACAAAAAACACATTGAAGCACATGCACACACAGACAAATACATCAAAACTAGCACAAGCCAACCTATCTCTGAACTTTAGTGGGACTTCTACTAAAACAAATCTGGCAAAAATATTTTAAAGTTGCAATCAATAATTTGTCTGAGGGTTTTGCCACTACAGAGTACATGGGAAGATTCTTAGCAAAGAGAGGGAAACAAGTATAGTGTATGACCTTCTCACAGCTATGAAAACTGAAGTTCAGATCATTTTAGTCCATGAATATAAAATGATGTTACATTAATTTTTCTGCCAAAATTAGAATGACTTGAGGCCTTTTTGCTTAATTGTTGTAACAAGAACATTTAAAATATACTCTTGTGAATATATATATATATATATATATATATATATATAGAGAGAGAGAGAGAGAGAGAGAGAGAGAGAAATTAAATGCAATCACTAAAAGAATAAAACCACCTGGCTTATTTCCCTTAACATAATGTCTTCCAAATGACAAGATTTCCTTTTTAAAGCTGAACAGCATTCCATTATATTTACAATTTTTTCTTTATCCATTTATCTGTAAGTAGGTACTTACATTGATTTTATATCTTGATTTCGTGCAGAAGGCTAAAATGAACACGACAATGCAGGTGTCTTTTTGACATATGTATTTCATATCTTTTCGATATATACTAGTGGGATTGATGGTCATGTGGTAGCTATATGTCTTTATTTTTGGGGAAACTTACGTATTATGGTCTACAACAGCTGTACTAACTTAAGTTCCCCCAAATATTATATGCATGGCTTTCCTTTTTCCTTTTTTGCCTTTTCAACTATATCTATTCTCACTGTTGTTAGATGCAATCTCATAATTGTCTTCGTTTGCATTTTTCTGAGAGTGGTGATGAGCATTTTTTATTTCTTCATTAGCCATTTGTGTGAAGTTTACACTAATGCAGCATCTATTATATATTACATCTTACAAAGAAGAGTTTATGCCATCCTCCCCACAGTCTCCTCCAGAAAGGACCAAATGATATAACTTCACATATCCCTTCAAAGAAATAAATAAAAATTGGCACTGCTACATTATCAACCAGAAGAGTTAACGTCGTCAATCGTGAATTTTTAGTTTTCCTCAAGAATATTGATGGGTGTATGACAAATTGTATTATGCAAAAAGTGGCAGCAACTGAATTTATCACCTCAGATGCCCTTCTTACAGTGTGAATTGATACTCTTGTCTATGCTCACTGTCTTTGAATCTGGATGGGTTTGTAACCATAGTAGAAGTGACACTACATGGTTTCTATGAAAAACTTATAAAGATGATATTGCTTCCACTTGGGTTTTCTTGAAACACCTGCTTCTATGCCCCTGGCCATGATATTATGGAAAATCCAAGCAGTTCATACTGAGGTTTATGTAGCAGAAACCTAGGTTCCTAGCCCAAATACAGACTGAGATCTCATCACCAACGTCCCTTCCCCCTTTGTCAGTCTTCCTCACTTGACCTAATAAGGGCAGAGAATAAACTGTGCCTACTATGCTTTGTTGAGCTCGAAGTTGCAAATTTGAGAGCAAAATAATCAACTGTTGTTGCTGCTAATCATTGCACTTGGTTATGTCATGTAGCAATGAAAGCAAATCTAGTTTGGTAGCTGGTCCTGTAACAAAAGTCCTAAAATGTGTGCCATTGTCTTTGGGATCTGGAAACAGGGGTAAGCTGCAAGGTCTCAAGGACAATTAACGAAAGCATCAATGCTTTAAATATAGTGTTAGCAGAAGTCTGAAGAGACCAGAAGAGACCATCAGTGAGAGTTTAAAGAAAAGTGGGGCAGATGTTACTGTGGTCTAAAAGAAAAAAGACATTTCTCATATTGTGGCAAGAAGTTTAACAAAACTTGCCTTCATTAATGTGCAAACTAAGAAATGTTTATCATGAAATAGATGATCTAGACAACAAGATTTCCTCCAAAAAATGTGTTAAAATTGACTCAACTTCTAGTTGCTTACCCTAAAATGGGACAGATATGGAGAAAGAAGACAAAACAACCTACTAGTTTTCAAGCAAAATTTGAGGACGTGTAGAATGATCTAAGACATTTGAGGGCTCAAAATTAAAAATGTATCTCATTCCTATTCATTTCTGATGAAAAACTATCTTTAAATGAAGGAATTGCTGCTGTCAAAGATCAAATTAAATATAGTCTATAAAATACTTAGTTACAATGGCAGAAAGATTTAAAGTGATGCCTGGAGTTCTCTAAATCTTCACATGAGATTTTCCCACCTGTTGAATTCCCACTGAAGTCACTCAAATCTATCACATTATCTGAATACAGCCAACTTCTCTCAAAAACACATACTTTGTGTTTTGTTTTGGGAAAATAATATATCTCTTAATTTGTACCCATGTAACAAGTCACACAGAAACAAAAGAGAAGCTTAAGAAGGCAAATAAAGGTAACTCATTTGAAGTTATCTTGAATTATTTCTGCCAAGCTCTTTTGAAACTGTACATTTGAGAACAATTTTATTTTGATTTTAGTGTGAACATTTTATTATACAGTAATTATGGAAGTGAACCAAGGTACTAAGTATATATGGACTAGGTGTTTTTTGATGATTGCTCTAAAGTAAAAACAGTATTAGTTGCCTAACTGGTCGATATTAACAAAATAGGTAAACTGGATTAAAATCACTTGCTTGGCCACTGTGAAATTTTTGAACTGCTATAATATGATAATTTACATTGGATTGTAGTTATAAAGAATGTGAACCAAACAGACATTATGTATTATTTGTACATATAACTTTTACCTATAAAAAAATAAATATTCCCCCAACCATAATCACAGGAACAAAAATAAACAAAAACAAAAAACATATTATGCATGCATAAAACAGTGGAAAATCATTTTAAAAATTCCCCTAAATGATGGGACTGTGGATGGTTTTGTTAATATTTCTTCTACTTTTCAGTAATTTTCGACACTTCTAAAATATACCTTATTATATTCACAATAGAAACATACAATATGCCAATTTTTATAAAAACTGAGTGATTTGATGCAACTTCAGCACAAAGCAAAATTATGGCTTTCTGCCTGTTATGTGTCATTTCAAGATTTCAAGGCAAATAAAACATGACATGTTTTATTTGACACTTTCTTGAAAACATTTTGAAAATAAGCCTGGATGAAATTGGTTCCTCCTTTTGTTTTATTTTTTATAAATTCTTTAGAGAGAATTATGAAATTTTTTAACTAACATGTGAACTTCCTATGTACATATAATTAGTCTATGCCACAAAGTGACTTTTCATACACTATTGTTACTTGAATATATGAGTCTTTTTTTATGATCATTGTGGTGGTTTAACCAACAATCAACTTGTAACACCCAGCTGAACTGAATCAGCATGGTTCCAGATGTAGAAGGCCAACCTAAGGACTATTGCCATGGCATAAAAGGAGAACTGGAGGGGAAGATGGTGCACTGTTGATTCTCCTGGAGAAGTTCCTTACACTGGTTTTCCTGATATGAACTCAGATAGTCTCATCATTGGAGAAACTCCTGTCCTTGCTGTCACTGAGGATTGCTGTGATTCTTTTCAGGGGAGCTCTTGAGCATCACTTCCTTCCTCCAGTGCAGATCCCTCAGCCTGCTGGCACAGGTCCTTCATCCTACTGATGCAGCCTTTCTAGCTTTCACTATTGACCTTTGGACCTTTCCAATGCAGATCCTTGATACAGACTTGAATGAGACACTGTTGTGAACTCTAGGCCTCCTTCTGGGCTTGTGGAGGATATTGCCATGGGATCCAGGCCCTCAGTGAGATCCTTCAGGTCTCTATTGTGGACAGATCTTTTGCACTCTACTGCATTTGATTTTTTGGGTGAATATTATAAAATAATCCTATAAATTATGTGTCCTGTAATAAATCTAATCCCTTGTAAACCCTGACTACAACAAAGCTCATCTTTCCTGCAACTTTAAATGTCCTGCCATACATGGAAAAATAGAGATACATGTTTTGCTTAACCACACTTCCAAAGAACTGTTACTCTGTGATAACTTTAACTCCCTTCCCTATGCAGATAGCTCATCAGTCTATATGCGGATCCACCTTTCCCCTTTCAGTTCTGAAATATCATTATGGAGCATGTTTACATGTAGAAATTTCTTGCTTAATTTTTCATCCCTATAATGTGTAAAAATGCTTCCAGACTTTTTCATACTTGGTATTCAATCATAGCCATAACAATTCAAAATTATTTTTCTGCTTATTCCAATATATCACACTAAGATTTCCTTATTTCCCCTCCCTGCAGCTTGAGAGGAAAAACCATAATAAAATCATTTATTTTTAGTAAATTAAGAATTTAAGTACTCAACTATACTATTGAGGAGATATACAGTGGAGCCTTAATTTCTTTTTTTAACCATCCCTTCCTAGTTCATTGTTTTCAAAATGGTGGAAAACACAAACTTATTTCCCTTTCTTCCCTCCATTGTAGTCAGTCTAAATTCCACAATGACAAATGTTTTTCTCATCTATTCCTTTGCCACCATAACTCTTCACCATAAATCCCTATAACCCTGTTTCTTCTCTCTGTTGCTAATATAGATTTTTGCCCTGAAGCTATAAAATTCCCATTAGCTAACCCAATAGATTCACCTGGTACTTCATAATTATATAGACAGAAGGGAAATTATTTTAAAATTAGGAAAAAAAGATTGTGGGGAAAATCAAGAATTGACTTGTGACAAGAAATACTAACAAATAAAATTTTATATTTTATTTTATCCATGGACAATTTGTTATGAATTTTATGGATATGTTTATATGTTTGCTTATTTTGCTGTTTAGGAGAAAAAGAATGATATACTATTCATATCAAGAAAAAGAAATGCACTTGAAAATAAATGAAAGTATCAGAAGGCGTGCCTATTGTGGATGAATGTAATATATGATACTATTGATAAACAAAATCAATTAAGCATTCCATGATATGCTGTACTTAAACATGCATAATAATGAAGAGTATGTGCAGAACACAGTTTTAGCATTATAGACAATACAAGATAATACAATAAGTATGAATGAATGTGAAGAATGTTAAGCTTTGCTCACACAATCAGAGGCAAACAAAGGAAAACAAAGACCAAATGCAATTTTTATCCTTCAGCCTATCAAAAATTAAATTGCACTCCAAAAACAGACAAGGAGGCCATGAAATTATTCCCTTTCCTCTTTGCTGGTGGTATTCTTAATTAGCACAAGATTTGGAAAGTGGTTTTGCAATGTGTTGGAACCCACAGAATATCCACAATCTTTAAGGCAACAATTGTATCTAAACAAATGATCTTTGAAAAGAAATCCAGAAGTCAGAAAAATATAAAATTTATATTTTATGGTAGTAAATGAAGAAGATAACATCTAAGTGCCTTTTAGTATTTGATGGAAATTGTGTTACTACTAAAAACTATTAATTATAAATTCCATGACACAGAAAATATGGAATATGGAAAATGAGTTGATTTATTTTGTTATTTTATTGCATTTCTACTTATAAGTAAGCCTTAGAATATTGTTATCCCTTTCCCATCCTCAATGCAGCTGGGAAGTTTAAATCTCTAATCCCATGGAAATGTTATTGGAATTCTAGCAAGTTAATTCCAATCTACCACTTCCAGTGCAACCCATGGTGAGAATAAAAACACTAAGACATATTTATAATTATGGGAGGCCAACGGGTCCTAAGTCTGGTCAGGATTAAAGCTCATTCAAACAAAGGCCCTGACGCAGGGCCTAACATGAATTCTACTAATTTCTAAAGAAGGAAGTGGCTTGAGAATGAGTGACTGTAAGAAAGGCAGGAGATACATGAGTACTGTGAGCTAGGCTAAGTTGGAGGCATCAAAGCACCTCTGCAATATGCAGAGAGAAGAATATGCAGAAAGATCAATCTGCATAACACAGCTGAGGTAGTATTTAATGTTTAGGCAGCAGTGCCTTAGCTCTGATGTGCAAACTTTTTTTGCCCTGGGAAGTCATACCTTCTGATCTCAAGGCTCAAATCCAGTTGACAGGCTTTGAGTGATGGCTCTGCATCCCGTCTGGCTCAACTATGTTTTGAGAAGTCACAGGGCAGGAAAGCAGTAACTGTTGCCTAGCTTCAGAGTTTACACATCAGCACCTCAGCTAATCCTATTTACATTGCTTAGAGCCAATTGAAGAGAAAAGGAAATAATTTAGCCAGCTCTATACGTATCAGTACATGGAGATAGGGCTAGGTTTAGCCAAAACTGAGATATTTGCTCTGTATTCAAGGAAAGTCATCCAGGAGGTCCTCCACATTAGAGTATATACTGGAAACATAGAGCACAAAATATATAACAATGTAAAACCAAATTATAAGCTGGTTGTTTTGATGCATGCCAGTAATCCCAGATATGTGGGAGGATCATGGGTGCAAATGTAGCCTGAAATACATGGGAAGATCTAATTTCAAAATAAATAAATAAATAAGTAGGGAAAAAATACTTAAATTACTTAAACTACCTTATCTAGGCATAAATACTAGTAATACTATAGTTCATTTTTCTAGGAAAAGACAGATATTTCTCACAGTTAATTGGGTGCCTGTATATACAAATATATAGCTACATAAAGATAAAACTATAACCGTAGGTTTGGTAGCATGCTGTTTAATTGTATAATATTGATGCTAAGTGAGAAAAGCAAAATACATAATAAAGTATAAAGTAAGATTAATACTGTGATACAGAAAATAAGTAATTGAGGAAAAATTGAAGGAAATACTGGAATGCTGTTAATTGGTTTTTCAGGTTTGCAAGGATTTTTTTCTTTTGTTTTGATTTTGAATAATGATGATACAATGAGTATCAGGAATTTTGACAACGGTGGATCATATACATTCCCTTTTGGGGTGACATTGACAAATAAATAAAAGGTGAGAAGAAGTAGATGCTACTTTCTCAGACAGCCTGGCACCATACCCTCAAGTGTGTGATAATGGGCAGTGTACATTGAACACTGTTGCTGGAGACTGTGTGTCTTGAGAAGAAAGTAACACTGCAATCAGAGCCAAGAGACTTTAAGTGACTGTGGAAAAGACATCTGAATCTGTGGCCAGGAAAATAAATTAATGACAAAAATAAATCATATTGTTTTAGGGAATCTTGGCTTTGCTATACATCGTTTAATGTTTAAGGATGAGCTTCCAAAGGCAGTGAATCAAATGAAACCATACACCAAATATATTATGTATATTTGTCTTTGACAAGAACCCTTTGATTCTATAATATAGATTAAGGATTTCATGGTCCAGGATAGGCTAAAAGCATTTGATGTAGGTCAGCATTATTGGTGTATCCTATGCATTAAGAGTCTCACCTGTGCCTTAGCTCTAGACTTGAATATCTAATGAGCAGATGTTTTAATGGCTGATACATTATTTTAGTCAATTAAGCAGTTGAAGAGCAGAGAAGTGGAGGAATCACCACAGACATTCCAGGTCAAAGATAGAGACAAATACAAGCAGTCATTACAGTCTTCTGTAAAATTGGTACACTAGATATCCTAAAAGTCTTTCACTGCAAAACATCTAAAGATGCTAGACAAAGAATATGCAACAATCTTTTCAATAATGCAGTGACCTTTCAAGATGATAATGAAAATTCTCTAAGAGTTAGAAAGTCAGATCTAGGACACAGGTGGATCTTGCAGTCACCAACAAGCAAGGACACCTACAGTTTTGAGTGTTGTCAAGTTTTAACTATAAAGGGCCCAAGTAGAAGGAAAGAAGAGACATTCATAGCTAGTGAAATTCAGTATTGGTTTAAATCTGGGTTTTCCTGTAGTTACCTATTATGATTTGTGTCTAGATGTCTCTGTAAAACCTCATGTAGTCATAGGTGACTGAATCTAGCATGTGTGATACTAGGATTAAGGATGTATAATTATTAAATCAGTCCACTGATTGGTTTGGTATCACCCTAATCCCAGTAGCCTAGTTAAAGTATAAAAGGGGCACAAGAAGTTGCTAAAATTCTTTGCTTGCTTTGCTACCTTATGCCTATCATGAGCTGTTTCTCCTCTGCAATGCCTGTCTGCCATGTGCCAGCCTGCCTTGGAGTCAGTCAGTTATGGACAGAAACCTCTACAAACCGTGAGCTACATAAACTTTTCCTTCTTTAACTTTGGATGTCTGGTATTTTGTGTCACCAGTGAAAGAAATGTAACTAGGACACTACCAATATTGGGTTCTTGGTGACTGTAAAAATCCTATTGTTGCCTGATTTGCTTGTAGATGTACACATGGTTTAATCTTTATTTCAACTCCTCCACTATTAAAAGTTCAGTAATGATACTATTTCTTTTGCAGATATACAAAATATCAATATATACAACATTGTGGTACCCATATTTAGAAAGAATTCTTGCATTGGAATTTCTTTGGACCTCCATATGGGCCTCCTTTATATCAGGTATTCATCCCAGGTGCAAGCATCCTTGAATTTTATGTTTAATGCATCCCCTGAAACACTTTCCTTCATCAGGATCTAGAGAAAGGAACTCCTTGGAAGGTACTGTAGAAGCAGTTCTGAGGCGTTTTCCAACTTAGACAAGTAAAATGATCCTTGCTAAATAAACAAGGATGAAAGGAATAATTATTTCTTTATATTCAGCAGAGTAATTTAAACCTAACATGGTGTTGAAATACAGTCAACAGTCTCTAATAAAACAATGAAAGAAAAAACTTTTCCATGCAATCTATAATGCATTGCATAGCCGAAAGCACATATAAAATGCTACATTAGAATATGACATGAAAATTTGCTCCAATAGGCCAGGAAATATGTAATATGTCAGTCATTTATCTGTATGAAAGCATATAAGCAAAAGGTAAAATACATGGCAATAAACTGCACTCACACTACCTAAGATTTATGTTTACTTTCTTCTGGGAGATAGATAAAGGAAAATGGCTAGAATCTATATAATATTTAACTGATTTGGACTAACAGTTGCAAAGGGCAGTTGAATGACATATTTCATTTATAAATATCATGAAATTTGGGTGATTTTCAAGTACTAGCTATAACTGAAAATATGCTTATGAATATAGAAAGATTACAGTTCTGAACAGGAAATTTCAAAATAAGATTAGGCTTTGAAAAATGTAAAGTAATGCATATGGGATGAAAAATTCATAGATAATCAGCAAAACGTTGGTACTATACTTGGAAAATAGTAGTGTTGATTGAGACCTGGGAGTGATAGTTACAGAAAATTAGTATGAGATTGCATGGGATGTTATAGTGGTTTATAAAAACTGTTTGAGCAGCACATATGTACACAATGTATCACAAGTCAGACAAGTGTGTCCACTTATGAAAACCTCAGTACCAGAAGGATGTCATCTTACTGGAGTGAATTCAGAGAAGGGCTAAGAAAATGATTGAGTAGCTGAAAAGGCAGATATAAGGTAAGATTAAAAAGAACTATCTATGGCTTATCCAAGCATAGACTACATCACCAAAATGAGGTGCTTACACACTAAGGAAAGGGGGAACTTTTCAAAGAATTTCAAAGGAAGAGTATTGGAAGTATTGTGAAAAAAATTTGAAAATGGAAAGTCAAGATAGACTAAAGGCACCATAGAGTGTTAAGTGGAGAAAATAAGTGAACGATTTTTGTTCTATGTAGACACCTATTGCAAGTGAAACAAATACTATCTTTTAATCTTCCAGCTCTTCAATTTCCACATTTTTAAATCAGAGTAGTAATGGATTTTTATCAAATTGAGGAGTTTTGGTTACAAGTTCAATTCTAGCCATATTCACTTAAATATTTTGTTTAAAATTCCTAACATGATGCTTAATACCTGATATATAACTGGGATGCAGATTTTTTTTTCACTAATCGAATAAATATTTTTTAAAGAAATATACAGTATACATAAGTTTATTTATTTATCTTTATTTATTTGTTTATTTTTTCGAAGGCTGAGAGCCTGCAATTTATTGTTCCACATTTGACTAGGTACAGAAATGCCCTCACCACCACCGGCCACCACTGGCCCCCAGCAGGAAAAGAGATGGCTTCAGACGGCTCTTAGCTGCTGCTCAGGGCCTCGGGGCTTACAAAAGGAGCACAGGGTCCACCTCCAACATGGAGTGCAAACGCTGATTCGGTCACACTGCTAGAAGAAAGTGGTCAGAGCTGAGGGTGCTTTAATCAAGGAGCAAGCCAAGGCCAGACTCGGCCTCCTCCTGCTTCCCAGTGTTTTACACAGCACAGCAGAGTCAGACAGTGCTAGGAGAGACTGGGTTGGTGCTATTTTTCTCCTGTGGATGAGATGCAGCTGCTGGAGGTCTTCTCAACCAGGAGAACAAACCGGGACACAACTGCTTCTGCTGTAGCGGTTGGTCTCAAGCAGGGCAAGGTCATCATTGTAGTTAAGGATGGACCTGGCTCTACACCACTAGGTGTCTTGTGCCCATAATGTCTGAAGTCATACGGATCCTGCAGGAAGGAGTTGACCCTAAGAAGCTGGATTCCCTGCCCTGACCACAGACTTTGGCTTTCCTGTGGGTGCTGCCACCCTGGCAGATGAAGTTGGAGTGGATGTAGCACAGTATGTGGCAAAAGATCTAGGCAAAGCCTTTTGGAAGCAGTTCTGAGGTAGAAATATGAAACTACTGAAACAGGCAGTGACCAAGGGCTTTCTGGATTGTAAGTCTGGGAAGGGCTTTTGCATCGACCAGGAGGGCTCAGAGAATAAGAATTTGAACTCTGACATGGATAGTGTCTTGGTTACTTTTCGCTTGTTGCAGAGACAAAATACCTGACACCCAGAATTAGGGAAGGAAAGGTTTATTCTTACAGTTTCTCGGGAGTTTCAGTTCACAGTTAGTTGGCTCCAAGTCAGCATGGGGTGGTGGGGCCGCCGTTTATGGTGGTTTCAAGGCACAAGGAACACTGGCGAGAGACAGAGAGAGAAAGAGAGAGAGAGAGAGAGAGAGAGAGAGAAGGAAGCGGAAGCGCAAGAGGAAGACCCGCCTTCCCTTACGTTGTTTGTCGGCTCCACCCCTGGGTGGGCACAGTACTCATATTACCAGACAACAAGCCAATAACAAACCAATAACTCAGCCCCATCAATATTATATGAGGACTTGGGGGTACATAGCATATTACCCGATACAGATAGTACTTTTATCAAGTCTGAAACTTTCTGCTAAACCTGAGGTCTCCTCTGACAAAGACAATCAGTACCACATGGTGACAAGATTTGTGAACAAGGCAGTTGTGTGTCTGCAGGAAGGCATCTTGGCTACATCCGAGGAGGGAGACATTGGAGTGGTCTTTGAGCTTGGATTCCCCCTGAGAATCGGAGGTCCCTTTTGCTTCCTGGATTTGTATGTTGCCCAGAAGCCGGTGGACCAGCTCTGAAAGTATGAGTATACATAAGTTTAAAGAAACTTACTACAGGTTAAACCTTATTGGGTAATATGGAAATTTTAAATCTGTGGTTTCTGACATCAAAGAGTTTATAGTCTCATAATGCATAGACACATACTCAAGCACACAGGACAAATGTGTTGAAGTCCATAATAGAGATTCAAGAAAGAGCAATTGTGATTCATAGAGATAGGGAGGATGATGTTTCTAGGATAAAATAAAAGAGGTGGCATTAGAATTGAGCCCTAACATGTTATAGGAATCCAACAAGAAATGACTGAGTAGAGTGTAGGTATGGGTATGAAGGAGAGTATGTGAAAGACACTCGAGAAGAAATAAAAATTCATGGCAAAGAACATGGGTATACCTGAAAAAAACACAGCAATATGTAGTATAAACAAGTCCAGAGGGGCTGTAGATGGAACTCTGTGGTAGAGCACTGGCATGCTCAAGGTTCTTAATTTAATGCTCAACCCCACCAAAAATACAAACAAATAAAAAATCAAATCTGTGCAGGTTTATTGTCATTCTCTGCAGAAAGACTATGCAGATACCATGTAGACATCAGTTGTTTTCAACCATTTTTTAGACTCTTACCAAATAAAAGCTTACACAGAGGCTAATCTGTGGGACAGACAAATGAGGTGCTTCTCCACTTGGTTTTGGTTGGAAACCTAGTTTCTTGCATATAAACATCCTTTCAGTCTTCCTTTTTATTTCCAGAGGCCCGGATTCTCCCAAAAGCTCTTAGAAAGTGTGATACATAGCGGAAAGAAAGCAAATTCCATTAAAAAGGGACAAATTACTTTTTTGTGCAAGGAATAAAATAAATAGTATAGATCTTCAAAAATATAACTAGGAAAAATGAGAAGAGCAAGTTGAAATAGGCTATTCTAACTAGGTGTGGTCTGAGGCATAGAAAAGATGTGCTTTGATACCATAAATTCAAACAGCACCCTTCTTGATTTAATAAATGTGGATTGTGCAAAGTGGAAGGGTATAGATGCTAACATATATTTTCAGAGTGGTTGAGTGGGACATTATAATGCCACTAATAGAAGGGGGCTGTTCATTGCTCTTTAATATAACAGTTTGACATTTGAATCTAGCACCATCTTCCTCAGTAGCTCTTTTTTGTACATAGTAACATAGTAATAAATTGCATTGATTTAGAAGTTGTAATGTGATAGTTTCTTTATGTTGAGTTTTGAATTACCAAATCCTAACCTATCAAGAGGAGAGGGAAAAGGAATGCATATACAAAGAATGGGATATCATAATACAGTATTTTTTACTCCCTCATTCATTTGTTATGCATCACCCACTAATTCTTTAAAATGTGTTGGTAACCATGGTAGATTCTGGGATAATTGAGTTTTTAATTTTTTCCTCATACGTTTGTAGATTATTAGTCTTGAAACTCATCTTCCACATAATTATTACATATTTTAGTTTGCTTGAGCTGTCAAAACAAGCATAGGTTGGGTGGTTCATCGATCTCCCACAACTCTGGATGATGGCAATTCTCAGATCAAGGCACCAATAAACTTGATGTCTAACAAGAGACTAATTTTGAGTTTATAGATTTCATTTTCTCACTGAGTCCTCCTATGGCAGAAGGAATGAGAGAAGAACTTCTTTGCCATCTTCTTTAAAAAAGCACTAATCCCACTCATGAGTGTGCCAGTCACTTTCCACTAACTTCACCTTCTAATATCATCATATTGAGGGATATATATATATATGGAATTCTCAATTTTTTCTTCTTCATATATTAAATTGAATAGTATCAAATATTTATAGCAACCAGACACAAGATCCTAGTGGTGCCACACTCTGGGGTGCGCTCTTCCTAGCTGCCTGGCTGTGGAGATTCTGACCCTCACCCAGTAAGGCAGAGGGCCCAGCAACACACTCTGGGAGTGCACCCTCTCTAGCTGCACAGAGGATCGAGCTCAACCCAGCCTAGCTAGCAGCGCAATACATCAGGGGAACACTCGGCCAGGTCTGCAGGACACAGAAGAACTGAGCCCAGCCCAACCCAGAGCCCCAGAGCTGCTCATCAGGGAGCAGCCAGAATAGCTGCAGGGCCCTAGAGAACTTGAGCTCTGCCCATTAGAGCACAAGGCACAAGCTCCATTGTTCAGGGGTACGGCCCTGTGGCAGGTCCTAGAGGTGGCAAACCCCGCCCAATCAGGAGCAAGTCTCCAGCACTATATGCCTGGGACTCTCCCAGGCTTTCTCCATGCTCCAGAGGCTCTGTACTCCTCTCAGCCAAATACAAGGTCCTGGGGTGGGCTCCATCTAGCTGCCTGTGTCCCAGAGATTCAAAACTCCACCCAGCCAGTCTGAAGGCCCAGGGACACACCCCAGGGGTGCATGTCTGCTAGCCACCTGGGTTGTGGGGGTTCTGAATGCTACAAAGCCAGGTTCTAAACCCCACCAACAAGCTCCAGGGGTGTGACACTGTTAGCTACAGGGAGGAGACAAACTTTGTCTAGCCCAGCATCCCACAGCAACTCAACAAAGTACATCAGGGGAACACACGGCCAGCCTCAAAAACAACAGAACACAAGGATCTAGTGCCATAATTTGGGGGTTTGCAGAAGCTAGCCACAGGGATATTGGAAGATTGAAGCTCTACCCAGCACAGTGTTCCAGTGCAATTCAGGAGGAGGCTGCTTGCCCAGCCACACAGGTCCCAGAAGAAAATGACAAATTGAAACAGCAAGTGGTAGTCTCAATCCCCCAGCCCACTGAGAACAAACCCAAGAGACACTGAAATGGAAGACAATGGGAGTCACACAACTGAAATTTCTGAAATGATAGCCAATGAAATAAAGAAACAAGACCATGAAGCTATAGAGAAACTCATATCAGAAATAATCTCAGCTAAAAAAATGAAATGACGATCATTATGAAAGAAATGCTGTGTGTATCTAAAGAAGATCAAGATAAAACAAAATAAAAGAACAAAAGAAAATGATGGAAAACTTGAATGAACAATATAATACGCAAATAGAATGCATGAAATAGATTCAAATGGAAATTCAGGAAATGAAAAATTCCATGGAAAATTGGCAAAACTACTTGAATGAAGCCTAAGATAGAATCTCAGACCTTGAAGACAGCATGGAAGCTTATGGACATGAAAGAAAAGATCTCTTAAAAATAACAAGGAACCAGGAAATAACAATTCAACAACTGCAAAATGATGCCAAGAGAAATAACATAAGATTAATAGGCATCATTGAAAAAGCAGGGGTCAGTACTAAGGACCTGCAAAGACTACTTGCAAAAATAAGAACAGAAAATTTTCCCAACATGGGAAAAGAATCTAATATACAGGTAACTAAGGCATACAGAACCCCAGTTAATCATTAACAAAATAAATCTTCACCCAAACATATAATAATTAGGGTAGCAGAAATACAGCACATGAACAAAATATTAAAAGCTGTCAGAGAAAAGAAACAGATCACCTATGAAGGAAAGCCTATCAGAATCACAGCAGACTTCTCAACACAAACTTTTAAGTCAAGAAGAGCTTGGAGTGAAGTATTTTAAATCGTGAAAGAAAACAACTTTCAATCCAGATTGATGTATCCTGCAAAACTATCTTTAAAAATTGATGGAGAAGTAAGATACTTCCATGACAAAGAACAACTGAAGAAATTTATGGCCACCAAACCAACACTACAAACAGTACTGAAAGACACTCTAAAAAGAAACAAAGATAGCTACAATCCTAAGAACAACAACAAAATGAAACTACTAAGCAGGGCAAACAAACAGAAAATGTAGAAAACCAACAACAGAAAGATAGCATGACAGGGAGTAGTCAGTACACATCAGTTATATTAATCAACGTAAATAGTCTCAAATCACCAATAAAAAGAAACAGACTGTCAGAGTGGGTTAAGAAACAAAACACAACAATATGCTGTGTACAAGAAACACAGTTCACTCACAGAGTAAAAAATCAAAGGCTGAAAAACAATACTTCATGCAACAGGAACCCCCAAAAAGCTGGGGTAGCTATTATGTTTGCACACAACGTGAACTTCTAACCAAAAATGATCAAAAGAGATAAAGAAGGTCACTACATACTCGTTAGCGGAAAACTTCAAGAGGAAGATATTACAATCATAAATATATATGCACCAAATATGGGAGCACCCAACTATGTAAGACAATCCTTAATAGACATGAAAAACCAAGTAAACAATAGCACAGTTATAATGGGGGACCTTAACACCCTACTGTCACAGAGAAACAGATCAAACAAACAAAAAATCAGCAAAGAAATAACACAACTGAATCAAACTTATGGAAAAATGGATCTAGTAGATGTGTACTGAATGTTCCACCTATCAACATCAGAATAAAAATTCTTCTCAGCTGCACATGGGTCACTCTCTAAAATAGATCATATACTGGTCCACAGAACATGCTTAAGTAAATGCAAAGGAACTGAAATAATTCCATGCATATTATCTGATCATAGTGCAATAAATTTGGAAATTAATAAAAAAAACCACAAGAATCCCATAAACACATAGAAATTAAATAATACTCTCCTGAATAATCAATGGGTCACAGAAAAAATTAAAGAAAAAATTGAACAATATCTACAATTGAATGAAAATGCAAATACAAATTACCAGAACCTATGGGACACAATGAAAGCAGTCTTCAGAGGGAAATTTATAGCACTAAACTTCCACATCAGAAAAATGGAAAGAACACACATAAACAACATAATGGTGCACCTCTAACTTCTAGAAAAAGAAGAGCAAGTCAAGTCCAAAGCCCAAAGAAAGGAGGAAATTATCAAGATCAGAGCAGAAATTAATGTGATTGAAACTAAGAAAATAATACAAAGAATTAATGATCAAAGAGTTGGTTCTTTGAAAGAGTAAATAAAATTGATAAAACCCAGGCAAAGTTTATCAAAAAGAGGAAAGAAAAAACTCAGATCCATGCAATAAGAAGTGAAAAGGGTGAAATCACTACAGACCCAATGGAAATACAGAAGATCATCAACACCTACTTCAAAAACCTTTACTCACATAGATTCGATAACACAGGAGAAATGAACAGATTCCTAGAAACCTATGAATTACCAAATCTTAATCAAAAAGATGTAAAACTACTGAATAACCCAATTTCAGCTAATCAAAATGAAAATATAATTAGAACACTACCAACAAAGAAAAGCCCAGGTCCTGATGGATTCACTGCTGAATTCTACTAGAAATTTAGGGAAGACTTAATGCCAACACTCCTCAAACTCTTCAATGAAATTGAAAGGGAAGCAAGTCTCCCTAACTCATTTCTGGAAACAAGTATTACTCTAATATCAAAACTAGAAGCCGGGCGTGGTGGCGCATGCCTTTAATCCCAGCACTCGGGAGGCTGAGGTAGGCGGAGCGTTGTGGGTTCGAGGCCGGCTTGGGCTACAACGCGAGCACAAGGCTGGCCTGAGCTACATAGTGTGACCCTGCCTCAAAAAAACCAGGGCCGGGAGTTTGGCTCAGTGCCTTAAGCGCCTGCCCTGGCAGGCGCGAGGTTGTGAGTTCAATCTCCGGTGCCGCAAAAAAAAATAAATAAATAAATAAAAATAAATAAAAAAAAAAACCTAGAGAAAACCCAACCAAAAAAGAAAATTACAGGCCAAACTCACTAATGAACATGGATGCAAAAATCCTCAATAAAATACTGGCAAATAGAATACAGCAAGTTATCAGGAAGATTATACACCATAATCAAGTGGGATTCATCCTGGGGATGCAGGGATGGTTCAACATACGCAAATCAATAAATGTAATACACTATATCAACAAGGCCAAGGACAAGAATCACACGATCTTCTCAATAGATGCAGAAAAAGCTTTTGACAAAATCCAACACTCATTCATGATAAAAACCCTACAGAAAATCGGAATAGATGGTCTCTATTTCAACCTGATAAAAGTCATATATCATAAACCAACAGCCAGCATCTTACTCAATGGAGAAAAACTGAAAACTTTCAAACTAAAATCAAGAACAACACAAGGATGTCCATTATCACCCCTCCTATTCAATATAGTTCTGGAAATACTAGCCAGAGCAATTAGACAAGAGAATGACATAAAGGGAATAGGGAAAGGAAAGTAAGATGTAAAATTATCATTATTTGCAGATGATACGATACTCTACATAGAAGATCCCCAAAAATCCATTGAAAGTCTTCTGGATGTAATAACCAAATTCAGTAATATTGCTGGATACAAGGTCAACACTCAAAGATCAATAGCATTCCTGTACACAAACAACGAAGTCACTGACAGAGAAATAAGGGAAACCACACCCTTCACTATAACATCCAAAAAAATGAAACACTTAGGAATCAATCTAACAAAGGAAGTAAAAGTTCTATACAGTGAAATTACATTACTCTGAAACAGGAAATCGAAGAAAATTTCAGAAAATACAAAGATATTCCCTGTTCATGGATAGGAAGATAAATATCGTGAAAATGGCCATTCTCCCAAAATTGTTATACAGATTTAATGGAATCCCAATCAAAATACAACTTGACTACCTCACGGAGCTAGAGAAAGTATTTCTTAAAATCATCTGGAATCAGAAGAGGCCTAGAATAGCAAAGGCAATTCTGGGCAACAAAAGTAAGGCAGTAGGTGTCACAATCCCTGACTTGAAACTATATTACAAAGCTACTGTGATAAAATCAGCATGGTACTGCAATCCAAACAAGCCTGAAGATGAATGGAATAGATTAGAAGATACAGCCACAACTACAAACACACTTAGCCACTTCATCTTTGACAAAGGTGCCAAACATGTACAATGGAAGAAAGATAGCCTCTTTAACAAATGGTGCTGGAAAAACTGGCTTTCCATATGCCATAAACTAAAAGCAGATCCATGCCTATCAACATGCACTAAAATAAAGTCAAAATGAATCGAAGATCTGAATATTAAAACAGAGACTCTAAACTTATTGGAAGATAAAGTAAGTAAAAATCTTGATGACATAGGAGTAGGCAGAGAATTCATGAACAAAAATCAAACTGTGCGGGAAACACTTCCTAGAATCAACAACTGGTATCTCATCTTACTAAAAAGTTTTTGCTTGTCAAAGGAAATCTCCAACAGAGTGAAAAGAAAACCCACAAACTGAGAAAATATCTTAGCCAATTGTCCATCAGACAGAGGACTTCTATCTAAAACGTATAAAGAATTAAAAGAAACGAGGTCCCTAAAATTCAAGGACCCAATCCAAAAATGGGCATCTGAGATGAATACACACTTCTCAGAGAAAGATTTACAAATGACAAATCAATATGTGAAAAAATGTTCACCATTAATGGTCATTCGGGAAATGCAAATTAAAACAACACTGAGGTTCCATCTCACTCCAGAAAGAATGGCCAAGTTTAAAAAATCAAGCAACAACAAATGCTGGAGGGGTTGTGGGGAAAAAGGAGCACTTCTCCACTCTTGGTGGGAGTGTAGACTTGTGCAACCACTGTGGAAAGCAGTGTGGAGATTCCTCAAGAAGCTGGGATTAGAGATCCCATTCAACCCAGCTATCCCACTTCTGGGCATTTTCCCAGAAAAATTGAAAACATCATACCACAGTGATATTTGTGCACCCATGTTTATAGCAACCCAATCTGTAATAGTCAGATCTTGGAAACAAATCAAGTGCCCATCAATCAAGGAATGGATAAAAAAAAATGTGGTATTTTAGTACAATGGAGTACTACTCAGCTATCAAGAAAGATTGCATTGAGATTTTTTTAAGTAAATAGACATGACTTGAGACCATACTCAAAAGTGAGATAAATGGAACTCACAGGTGTTAATACCGTATTGCCTCCCTAGTGTAAGAAACTGAAAAACTATATATGATCCAAAATCTACAATAAATACTGTGTAAAGGTAAAAAACTGCTCAAAGAACAAAAGTAATTGGGAAAGGGTAAAGGAGGAGAGAAGAAAGGGAAAAGGAAAAAGACATAAATCTGTATATATGTATATGTAAGATAACTAAAATGTCTATAGTGCTGAATGTATTAGTTATTGAGAAATAGTGGCTAATACTCATATGATTAGATCAATTTTACTTGTTTATATCTGTTAATGTAAACAACCATGTTGAAGGTAACAATACGCAATATTGCAATCTTTGTCAAGTTCCTATCATCTTGTTTTGTAAACCTATAATGTTACTGTTGTGAATTTGCTGTTGCCGTTTGTCTCTTTTGCTTTTTGTCTTTCTTATAAGTGTCTTTTTTCTCTTAAATAAAAAAAAGCATTTGTGTAGTTATCAAGCATTTTACCTAAATATAGGCACTTGGTCATATGTTACAAAGTGTGCTGTGTGTGGAAACATTCCAATTAATCACTAGAAATTCTACTTTATAATTTACATTTTAGACTGCAGATATTTATTTTAGTCATTGTTATCAAATCAAAAGGAAATTCTATTTTGAGTCAGATTAAAAAATTCTACATTTGTTTGGTCAGTTCTCAAATCAATACATATATAAGAGTAACTTTCTACCTTGAAAAAAAAATAGAGTTCTAATATCATCTATACAACTCAACCCTAAGGAGACAACCACTTCTTATGGTTTATGTTTAGAATCACTGACATAAATATTGTAAACTAAGATGTTTTAAAACTAAATGTTTACTATCAATTTATTTTGCTTATCTATTTTAAAATAGAGGAAAAATTTAAAAGACAATGTTAGTTATGTAACCTTTACTGTCAGTTCAGTACTCTATGCCTCTTACATATTATTCCACTTAATTTTCAAAGAAAGCATAATAACAAATTTTATTAAGAAGAAATTGGAGCTAAGAATGTCTTAATTATTCAAGAACACACAACTAGCAATCAATAAAGCACAAGTTTATAATCAGGTTTGTAAATTTCAAAGGTCAATCACCTTTCACTAAAATCGATCCTCCAGAAAATAGTAAAGAACTAATTGAAACATTCAATATTATTGTCATAGAAGGATATGGGAGCCAGTAATACTATATCACAAAAGTATCCAGTTATTTTGTTTGGCATATTTTAGAAATTATAATTTACTATTATACTATTATGATGGTACGGCAGTGTGACTTCCTATCTAGTTGCAAAAGCTCTTAAGAATGAGATATGTTGATCTGGATTTTCTGTAGACACTTACAAGGAATCCTTCATGTTGATTTTCATAGTGAATGTACTAGTTTACATTCCCACCACCAAGAGAAAGTGCTCCTTTTTCTCTGTAACATCACCAGCATATGTAATTATTTGATTTTTTTATGATAGCCATTCTTTCTGAAATAAGATAGACTCTCAGTACTGTTTTAACTAGTATTTTTCTAATGCTCAGAGTTGTTGAACGTTTTTTATTGTATTTATTGGCCTTTTGTACTTTTTCTTAGAAGTACCTATTCATTTCATTTGTCCATTTTCTTATTGGGTCATTTTTCTTAGTGGGGTATATTATTGTTTTTGAGTTCTTTATTCTAGATGTTAGGCTTCTGTTCAAGGTATAACTGACAAAATTTTTAGACTCAACCCATTCTGTAGATTGTCTCTTCATTCTGTTGGTTGTTTCCTTTGCTGTGCAGAAGCTTTTAAATTTGATATGATTTCATTTACTGATTTTCAGTATTATTTCTTATGCCATTGGAGTTTTGTTCAGATAGTCCTTGCCTATGCCTGTCTTCAAGAGTTACCTATTTTATCTTTCAGCAGATTCAGTGTTTCTAGTTTAACATTCAGATCTTTGATCAACTTTTATTTTAGTACATGGTGAGGTATACAAGTCCATATTAAATGCTCTGCATATGACAGTCCAATTTTCTTGGCACCACTTATTAAAGAGTTTATCTTTCTTTGAATGCATATTTTTGATCACTTTGTCCAGGATCAAATAGATGAATGTGCCTAGAATTGTTTCTACTTCTGTTTGGTTTTGCTGATCCACATTTCTGCTTTTGTGCCTGTAACATGCTGTTTTTATCACTGTAGTTTTGTAATACAACTTCAGATTCAGGAGTGTGATGCATTCTGCTTTACTTTTGTTACCCAGGATTGCTTTTTTTACTTTGGATCTCTTGTGGTTCCATATTAATTTTATGATTATTTTCTCTAGATCTGTGAGAAATTCTGTTGGTATTTTGATGCATCTATATATCAATTTTGGAAGTACAACTATTTTGACTTTATAGATTCTGCCTGTTCAGAAAAATGGAATATCATTCTACTTGGTTACAAGTGGCTATCAGAGTGAGGAGAAATCCTTCTATGCCTATTTTCTTCAGCGTTTTTATCATGAATGGATTTTGGATTTTGGATTTTGTCAAAGGCTTTTTCTGCATCAATTGAGATGATCATGTGATTCTTATCCTTGCTTTTGTTTATTTGATGCATTACATTTATTGAGTTGTGCATGTCAAACCATCCTTGCCTTCCTGAGATGAAGCCAATTTTGTTATGATGTGTGATTTGTATTGATGATTTATTGCATTCTGTTAGCCAGTATTTTTTTTGAGGATTTTTGTATGTATATTCTTTAGAGTAATTCACCCATATTTCTCCTTTTTGGTAGGATCCTTATGTTGTTTTAGAATGAGGGTAATGCTTGTTTTCAGGAATGCCTTTATGAGTACTCATTCTCTTTTGATTTTATTTAAAAATTTGAAGAGTATTGGTGTTAGTTCTTGTGGAGTTTGCCAGTGAATTAATCAAGTCCTGGGAATTTCTTGGCAGTTTTTTTTTTTTAATGACTGCTTCAGTTTCATTGCTTGCTATTAGATTATTCAAAATTTTAAAATTTTCTTGTTTTAGCTTTGGTGATTCATATGTATTTAAGAATCTATGTATTTCTTCTGAGTTCTCCAATTTACCAGTATACAGGCTCATGTATACAGTTGTGCACACTATTGCTAATAATGTTCTGGTTTTGACAATGTTCGTTTTGATTTCATTTTTTAAACTTTTAATTGCATTGATTTGTGTCTTTTATTTCTTTTTTTGTTAAGATTGGTTAAGAATTTAAGTATTTCATTTATTCTTTCAAAGTATTGACTCTTCAATTCATTGATTCTACTCTTATCTTTATAATTCCCTTCCTTGTACCAGTTCTGAATTTGGATGGTTTTTTGTTTTGGTTTTGTCTTTTTTTTTTAACTTGAGATGCATCCCTAGGTTTTTTATTAGGATTTGCTCAGTTTTTCTGATTTAAGTATTTACAGCTATAAACTTACTGCTTAGAACTGCTTTTATTGTGTCCAGTATGTTCTGATATGTTGTACTAGAATAAGTATTTAATTCTAGGAACTGTATTGTTTTTTCCTTAATATTTTCTATGATTCATCTGTTATTCTAAAGTATGTCATCCAATTTACACATTTTGCATGATTTCCATGGTTTCATTTGTCTCTGATTTCCAGTTTCATTGAACTAGGATATGACAATATACATGGTAAAATGTTTCAAATTTTTTGCATGTAATAAAGCGTACTTTATCAACTATCCTATGGGTTGTTTTGGAGAAAATTCATGTGCTACTGATAAGAATGTTGTCTGGAAAATCCTGTGTATATCTATTAAGTTTATTTGTTTAAAGGTTTGGTTCAACTCTGATATTTCTTTGCTAATATTTTGGCCTATTTAATCTGTTTGTTTTAGCGGGGTATTGAGGTCCCCTACTATAATTGTACTGATATTTTTGTGATATATTCTGTCCAACAGTGTTTGTTTTATGAAGTTGACTGCACCATTGTTTGGTGCATAGATGTTTGTAGTTGATTTCTTGTTGAATAGTTCCCTTAACAAATATGTGGTGTCCTTATTTGCAGCTTCTGAACATTTTTGGTTTGAAGTCCACTTTGAAAATAGGATAACTGCTACTTCTTGTTTTGGCATTCTTGCTTCATAGAATGTTTTCCATCCTTTAATTTTTAGTCTATGAGTTTCTTTTTGGACTAAAGGTGTTTCTTGTATATAGTATACTGCTGAATTTTGTGTCTTGATCCATTTTGTGAATCTATGTCTCTTGATTGCTGAATTGAGATCATTTTCATTTATATTTTTAACTTATGGGTATTGAATTATTCCCAACATTGTATTATTTTCAAGTGACTGATTTCTTTTCTTTCCCTTTCACTCAATTGGTCACCCTACCTGTGCATTCATTCTGTTGGACATTTTGCCATTGTTAGCTTTATTATCTCCTTTTAGAATATCCTTGAGAATTATTTGGCATGCTTATTTGATGATCATGAATTTCTTTAAGTGCTCTTTATCTTTGAAATATCTGATGTTTCCATCAATTCTGAAAGATAAACTTTCAGTATATATCAGTCTGTTAGAAGTTGTTTTATTTTAGTGCTTGAAACAATTCACTCTAACCTCTCTTTACATTTATGGTATATTTTGAAAAGCCTGCATAATTCTGATGGATTTTCCTTTATTAACTATTCATTGCTTTTCTCTAACAGCTTTTAAAATTCTGTACTTCCATTGAATTTCTGGTATTTTGTGGATTTTGGTTTTGGGGTTCTATACGCCTCACTTATCTCCATGTTGAATTCTTTTTGTATGCTTGAAAAGTTTTTGCTATTACTTCTGTAAACAAGTATTTTATTTCATTTGTGTTGTCTCTTGATTTTTCACTAATTCCAATTAGTCTTAGATTAATCTTCAGTCATCTTGCATCTGTTCAAACCATTTTTCATGTTCTCTTGGTTTTAACATTTCTCTCATTAATTGATCACCATCTGTAATCCAGTCTTCTAGATCTGACAGTTTGTCCTACATTGGTCATTGCTGCAGCTCATACTTTCAATAGAATTTTAGATCTGCTGGACTTTTTTTGAATTTTTTTATATACCCCAATTCTTTTCTATGCTGGGTATTCATGTTTTGCATCTGTTTATTTAGCTCTTCTAGCTTTTTATTAATGTCTGCTGATCTTTCTTTTAAAATTAGTATCAGATCATTATCTGTTTAGCTATACCTTGTTGGAATTTACCAAGCACTATATTGACCTGTTTTGGTGTTGCTTTCCTCTTATCCTTTCAGAGGATTCAACTGTGTGCTTTTTTAATTCCTACCCCATGATTGCCTACGGATTGGCTTTGGGGGAGTTGGGAGTCTGGAAAACATTTTGTTGCCTTTTATTTATCCATTTCTATTCTTTGTTTGTTTTACTTTGTTTGCTTTTTGTGCCAAGGCCTGTGAGTTATAGTGGGCAGTTTTGTGGCTAGTATGAAAACTTTAGTTAATGTCTACTTTTTAGACATATCATCTGGGTGTTGTTAAGTAATGCAATGGCTTTTGCCACAGTCCCAGAATCTAGCCACTCCCATTAATTTGGGAGGTAATGTTGCGGCTTATTTGACCTAGTACCAACTTCTTCAAGGATGGGCCACTTTGTTGTTTACACACTCCCCCCAGTAATCCAGATATTAGCATACAAATAAATGGGACTGATAGAAACAACTATGTCACTTTGGCTATAGTAATAAAATCAACATCAACAAAAATGTCAAATACAATCTGAATATTGAAAAACTCTATGAACCAATAGTATATCTCTTTTGGCCACAGAAAAGATACCTATTACTATACTGTACAGGCTAACACAGACCACATATTGACCAACAGTAAACATCTACTCAATAGAAAAGCTTCACCACCACTAATAATAAGACAGTATTCAACAGTAATAAGTAAGAACTGACTATATATAGATTCATAAAGCTTAATAGATATAACAGTAAGCATACAGTTTATGAGGAATGACAGCACGAAAAAGGAGAATTTGAAAATTTAAGCAATAGAAGATAAGAAGGTGATAAAAGTGAAATGCATCTTATTAAGGAGTAAAAAGAAACCAATAGCATTAGATAAAAATCCAAAACTGGGCATCTGAGGTGAATACGCACTTCTCAGAGAAAGAAATACAAATGACAAGCAAATATATGAAAAAATGTTCAACCTTAATGGTCATTCGGGAAATGCAAATTAAAACAACACTGAGATTTCATCTCACTCCAGAAAGAATGGCCAAGATTAAAAAATCAACCAGCAGCAAATGCTGGAGGGGCTGTGGGGAAAAGGGAACTCTTCTCCACTGTTGGTGGGAGTGTAGACTTGTGCAGCCACTGTGGAATACAGTGTGGAGATTCCTCAAGAAGCTAGGATTAGAGATCCCATTCAACCTAGTTATCCCACTTCTGGGCATTTTCCCAGAAGAATTGAAAACATCATGCCACAGTGATATTTGTACACCCATGTTTATAGCAACCCAATCTGTAATAGCCAGATCTTGGAAACAAATCAAGTGCCCATCAATCGAGGAATGGATAAAAAAGATGTGGTATTTTTATACAATGGAGTATTACTCAGCTATCAAGATAGATTGCATTTAGACTTTTATAAGTAAATGGACACGACTTGAGACCATACTCATAAGTGAGATAATCAAACCCACATGTGTAAATACTGTATTGTCTCCCTAGTGTAAGAAACTGAAAAAGTATATATGATCCAAAATCTACAATAAATACTATGTAAGGGTAAAAAACTGCTAGAGGAGCAAAAGTAATTGGGAAGGTAAAAGGGGGAAAAAGGGAAGGGAAAAGGAAAAAGACATAAATTTGTATATATGTATATGTAAGATAACTAAAATGTCAATAGTGCTGAATGTATTAGTCATTGAGAAATAGTGGTTAATACTCATATGATTAGATCAATTTTACATGTCTATATCTGTTAATGTAAACAACCATGTTGAAGGTAACAATAGGTAGTATTGCAACATTGTCAAGTTTCTATCATCCTGTTTTGTAAACCTATAATGTTATTGTTGTGCATTTGCTCTAGTCATTTGTCTCTTTTGCTTTTTGTCTATCTTATATGTCTTTTTTTCTCTTAAATAAAAAAAACCAAAATAATAATAATAATAAAAAATAAATAAAATAATAAAAAGTCTCCAGGCTTAAACAGTTCAAAATTATATTCCTTCTATATATTTGGGGTTTCTTTTTCATCATTCAGCATAGCACCATGGATTCATATTAAGAAAATTAATTCCTATAGATTTCGCTTTTTTCCAGATTGACTTTTAAATGCTTTTGCTAAATTTAGAGAATTTCAGACATATGACTTCGAGAAATATGAATTTGGATATGGGGAGTTAAAAAACAAAAAAGTAGATGACTCATGAATCCACACTCTTATTCAGAGTATGTGTCTGAATTGTTACAATTCCTCTTGTTCAGGAGTTCCTACTTTGTTACAAAAGGAAGAGGAAAAAAGTAGCTATAAGAGTCAGTCATAACCATTCATGTTAATGACTATTTTCACCGTGATTGAATCATAGATATTTTATATCTATAGAAGTGGTCATCTTTACTGTGCAAGTTGATTCATAGTTGCATAACTAATCATGACAACTTTATTAATTGCTTATTATCAAGGGTTTTCTCTTTTATTAGAGAACAAGTGACTTCCTTCCCTTGCACTGGTTTGTGTATATATCTCTGTATGATAGAGATTAATGCATAAAGCTTTGCAAGAAACTGCCTCATTGATTTTGTTGCCTTTATATTTGTCTTCCTTAGATGACTTCCACTAACATAGACGGAGGATGTATAGCCCATTTCAGGGGGATACCCAGGGCCCCGCCTGTGGTGCTTGGAATTTTGGCTTGAGTTCAGGCAGCTAGGTAAGTGAGAAGTTAAAGGAATATTTGAGAAAGGAATGCATCGAAACATTGATTATTTTTAAGGTTCCTAAAAAGAGTGCTCTTTTGATGGAGGCATTCTGATAAGTGTTAGTTTTTGCTTGTGTTTTATATACTGGTGAGAAATACATTACCAGCATTGATATAATGATGTGTCCCAGAATATTATTCGATATTATAATGAGTTGCATATTTTTTATCTCTTGAATCTCTGTTTGAATATTTCTACACCATATTTTTGAATTCTTCTGACGTTGTGTTAACCCATTCTTTGTTCTGCTGCATAATTTAGAAATGTTTAAAAACCTCATATTATTTCCCCCTCATTGTTAGGATTTAAATTGAGTTTTTATACAGCAGTAAATTCTACTCTTAAACATAATTTAATCTAGCAGCATCAGAGTTAATGGTGAATAAATGTAACCCACCTCAACACATGGAACCTCCTTTTAGAGAAAAACCAAAAAAAAAGTCTTTGTTGAAGCAAAGTACCAAATCAGTACTTCAGAGTCTTCTGTGCTATGATAGTGCATTGAATACAAGAAAGCTGATGGGATAGTTTTAAAAAATGTCCTGACAGAGTCAAGGTGATGGCCATTTTTAGCTGCCCTGCTATCCATCACCTCTTTCAGCCAAGCATACTCCATCATATGCAACAGCCTCATGAATTTATGCATCAAGCTGTGCAGCCAGTCGTGCCGAGGGCGCTGGTGACAAGTGAAATTGCTGTGCGCCTCATTTAGCTGTTTATTGCGCCTGAGTACGTGTTGCAGCTGTCATCCCACGATGGGATGATAGTGCTCGTTAATAGACAAGACAGGCAAATAATGATGGAGGCCACAGCAAGAGATGCTCATCTGCCAATGGGCTCTGAGCAATATCACAAACATCCACAAAGTTTTCCATCAAAAGCAGCCCTGTAAGAAAATAGAGAGGGCAGGTCTGTTCTTCATGGGACTAACAATGGAGATTAAACTTTAGGAAAAAGTGCAGCCCAGTGGATCATGCAACTTAAAGCTCACATTTGGGCTTCCACACTACTTTGTTTTTCAAAAGAATCACAAGAAAATGGTCACCCACCACAGTCAGATTTTCTTTCAGTGCCCAAGTTGACTGTAGGCCTAGTTTGTACCATGCGATTCACCCTAATCCAGCTGAGCAGTTGTCCTTATTCTGTTGTCATGTACAGTGCCATGAATTTGCGAATGTTATTTTTCAACTGTTTGAAGACTTGTTTCGTATATTCAGGATTTTGGATCGCTATCTTTCAATCCTTTTTAGTAATTCAGTGGAAAGCAGCTTGAAATAGAAATACTCTATCTTTAGATTTGAATGGAATTTTCTTTGTGTGAAATTGAGTTATACTCAAGCATTCATATCTTAGCACATAGCAAAGGACCTCTTAGTGAAATACCTTGCCCATGAAATTCTGTTAAACAAATGATTCATTTCCTTGTTGTCTTGAATCTGTGGTGCTCAATTTATGGATGTTTTATAGTTAGTGATTAGCAAGTGCCTAAAGTATAAGGCCAAGAAAGAATGATCTAGGACTATCAGGCCACAGTTGCTCTAAGGTCTTTTGGGAGATAGTATAAAATTTTAACTTGTACTTGAAAGATGCTATTATCAATAAATTCATCAAAAACCATAGAAAGTACTAACTGCATTTACACAGAAAAAATCTTTCTGGAATTGCAGAGCTATTGTGAAAGAAAACTCAAAAGCTCTTTAGTTCATTTTAGGGAGGAGGAACCTAAGTCTCAGATAGAGGTCCAGTGACCCAGTGAGGTGTGCAGCGTCTCACTTGCTGCATCTGCAGTAAACCGAGGTGCCTGGGGCCCTGATTTCCCCCAAAGTTTTCTTGACCACTGACATTTTTCATATCCTTGCTGTGATTGACTTTGATGGTGTATTTTTACCATTTACTAACAAAAGTTTTATTTTTATTGTCTAGTGCTTCGTTTAGATTTGTCTATATCCATATCCATATTTATTTACATATGCTTATTAAAAAAGAGGGAGGGAAGAGGAATACAAGTCATCTAACAATGCCTTAGGTGAAGTAACAAGGGTTGTGTAATGAAAAGAGAAGAGAGAATTATAAGGAAAAAAAACACTCAGGCTAAGGATAATTGCTAGATTTGAATAAAAAATTTACCACTGATTTAAAAGGGTTGATTCATTCTTAAATGTGATTATTGTCTTTGGGCTAAAAATTACTTCAGTGAGAATTGGCCTTCAGTTCTATGATGGAAGTAAATGAGAAAACATGAGTTAACTTTAAAAAATAGCTGCATGATGCACATTTCAAATATATATATATATTTTTTGTATAATTATTTAAAGTTCTCTTTCTTCTTTGAAACATCCATGTCTGTGGGTCTTCTGTTACTCAAAATGTGTAAAAAAAGTCATTGAGAACAACTTTCCACTTTTCATCTTGATCTTGAAATATCTATTTGCCATAGGAGTCTGATAAACAGCGTATAGAGCAATGTGTATTCTACAGCAATTAATTTGGATGCACAGCAGACATTATTATTACACAGAAGGTACAGAATTTCATTTGGATAATACATTGCAGTAGTGATTTAGCTCAGAGTCTTAATGTAAAACCCCAAGAACTAACATGTAATAACTTTATATACTTTATTTTCTTTTCCCTGTTTTGCACTTACTATGGAATAATGCAGTGGGAGCTATGTTATTCTGCTCTTTTGCTTTTTTGAAAATAATGACAACAACAACAAAATTTTTTGGCATTTACATAAGTAATAGTCAGCAAATTTGAATATGTTGACTTATTTTTCTTAATGAAATGGAAAAGAAATGTGTGTTACACACACAAAGTTTTATTAATGTTTCATAAAATGGTTGCTACAATCAAAAGAACTGCTCTGAAAATTAAATTACTGGGCTGACTCTGAAAATCAGCATAATATGCTCTGTTTAATTCAGTCATGCTAAGATGTTAGATTCTCCTTCATTCTCTCAGCTTTCGCTCTCCTTCACCTGGGGGCATCTGCTGATGAGTCTCTTCTAGAGGTTGTTTAATGACTATTTTACAGGAACTGTCAGCTTTCTAAAGACCAGTGGCATTGGGCGTCACTGTATTACCAGTCTTTCTACACAATTTGCCTGACTGTAAATCGGAGGTTTAAAAGTATAAAGAAAGCTCCTTTTGATTTAATGACTGGCTGAGAGATGTCGATTAATCTCTCTATGCTCAGATGTTTTACTCATAAAGGTCATCTAGTGTTTGTTTATGCTCACTTTGCTGGTTTTTAGAAACACAAGAAATAAGAAATCCTATTCAGAAGAGCAAAGGGTGGTCTTGCAAAAATCCCTGTCATATGCACCCTGGGATTTGGACTCAAATTCTAATCACACAGTAAGGGAAATAAATGCAGTCTTTACATTAACCAAATATAAAACTTTGAACTATGATACCTGCACAATTCAGTCAAAAAATTGAAGATGATAGCCTTTTCCTTAGGAGGGGCTTATTTATTTCGATTCATAAAAAATAAAATATAGCAATTATTGGTTATATAAAGAAATCATTTTTGTTTCTCCCTGTCCCATCCATTTTTAACCAACCAAACCAGAATATTTTTAGCATCATTATCTTACCTTACTTAGGAAATTTCATTTATTCAAGGATACTTAATTTGAAACATTTTTGTGAATTTATTCTTTTTAAAAATTACATTAGTTCACTATAATCTTAGTATATAATAAAATGTCATGCTTCTTGAATTTTAACGTGAGTTCTCATGACACTCATGAAATTGTTTTTGGTGGTTTTAATATCTGTACTCTTTAAGGAATAAAAGGTAATTCTTTTAATTAATATACCAATCAATCAATCAAAGCTCAGAAGATGACACTGAGGAAATATTTAACAAATTCATAACTATCCTATTAAAAGTTAGGACAACAAAGTGAAGTTATTCTTCCATCAACCAAAATAATACCTAACCATGGGTTTCTATAAACAAAATGGACAGGAACAATAATTCTGGGATTTTTCCTGAATGTGGGTTTTTTACCCCAGATGGCTATAAGACAATAAGATATGGGAGAAGATGGGGCATACATAGGACTAAAGATGGTTAGAAATCCCCCCTCCTTTTCAAGAGTGAGAATAAAATAAACACTGAAGAAAAATAGAATCCACAGCTTTTCACTGGACAATCTATTCAGATATGCAGAGCAGAGGCATCTGGATATCGACCTTGCAAAATCCCCAGAGTAGACAATTCTACTATTACCAAGCAATTCAAGGTATCAAAAAGTCATTTAAGTAAATTTAATTCCATTTGCTTTTTGTTGGAATCTCAAATCCATATTCTAGTAACAAATGGTCACAGAGCAACCATACATATAAATAAAATGGTGAGTAAAGTTCTGGTAAAATTTTCAGAGTATTGTTTGCAAAGTATTTCTTAGGGAAAATATAGGAAGAGGAATAGGCAACCTGGGATAGCACTGGTATTGCATAATAAAATCTCTTTAAAGGTACGTCTCAAACTTCAACTCCTCCTAAGAAATAGTAGGGTTTGTACTTGTTTTGATTATTTTATTTTAGTGAATATCCCCTTCCTTGGGCTTTTATTACATTCGATTGCATTCATTTGTATACACGGTGATAGTTCTCTGGAGATTTTTCCTGACAAGGACAGGGGCTGTTTTATATTTATCTTGATATTTCCCAAATACTCCAATATATTGGGTAGTGTTTGGCATACAATAAGCACTGAACAAATATTGTTTGAACTGCATAATCAAAACGTTGGTTTTTTGTTCATATTTAGTAAAGGCCTCAGTAAAGTGTTCTAAGTATTATATTCCTCCTTAAAATTCAGATTGTCTCCTACTGCTAAGCTTGAAGGAGCACTGAGATTGGACATAGAGATAGAGACTCTAGTCTCAGTTCTGTTGCTCTGTGACTGCCACAGAATGCACTTAAACTTGAGAGTTTTCCATTTCTTATCAGAGAAATTCAGGATTGCATAAATCCTGAGATCCTTGACAGCCATGATGCCCTGATTATGGGATCTCTGCTATTCACATTTGTGGTCAACTACATCCTGTAAGTTTATTTGCTACTATAAAGTATTACTGATCACTAACATTTATTATATGTTTTCTCTAGACATTAATATTTTCTCCTCTAATTCTAACAACAATGCTATGAATTAAATTTTTAGAAACAGTGAAATTGAGCCTGGGAAAGATTAACTACTCTTCCAAGGAATCACATATGCCATAAATTGCAGAGCCAAGATTAAAATCCTAGGATCACAATGCTCACTTCCCTGCTCTTTCCATTGTGCTTCCCAATTCTATCTGTGGCTCATTCCTTTCTGGACTTCTAACAGGATCACACTGTAGTATTAGAAATAGAATTCCTGAAGGAAATAATGGGACCCTCTGACAACAGAAAACAATTGATAAGTCAAGCACCCCAGGTTGTTTTGTTATAAGAGGTGATAGTGTTCCTCTGATTCCCTATATTTTTTCTCATCCTTTGGTGGCCGGTGTCATGCATTTTTGAGACAGCTGGCCAATGGACTCTGTGGCCATAAAATAGAGATCAGCAAGCTGTTCTCACAAGAACTGAACTTGTGACCTCACGTCTTTTTCACCACACCCCAAGTAATTGAATTAAATAGCCAAAGACAAGTGTGACAAACATCAAATGAAATGAAACACAACCCTAGACGTGTAAATATTTATCATTCAGTTCACTTATGTTTCAATTAATTTCAGTAATTTATTTTGGACTTGTTCTTTGTAAAACAGTTCACTAGGAAGCACAGAATAAATGCATATTCTGGACTTCTGAAACTGCAAATGTAAGGGGAAAGGGAAAACAAACAGATCCCTAGACATTTTTGGAGAGACCAAGATAAGGTCTATGATTTGCAATGCCTGACAAATGTCTATCCAGACGTGAAGTATCAGAAGAGCTTTATTAACCGACCTTGATAACCTCTCACACCTCATCAATATCTTTCCACATCTATAGTGCTTTATGATCATAAATAGCCTCAAGTTACCAGTTCAAAAGTATCTACTGGCAGCCTACTGGTTCTCATAGCTACTTAGGTCTCCAGTACTTGCAATAGTCCTGGTTTGACCTTACTCCTTTCTATACTGTTGTCCTATTTTCATGCAACACCGACCAATAACAGGTGATTCACAGTGTGATGGTTAATTTTATGTATCAACTTGACTGGGCTAAGGGATGCCCAGCTAGATGGTAAACCATTACTGGGTGTGTACGTGAGGGAGCTTCTGGAAGAGGTTAGCATTTGAATAGATGTATAAAGTAAAGAGTGTCACCGCCACAAATGTAAGTAAGCATTATTCAATCAGTTGAGGGCACAAAAAGAAGAAAAGAGTGAATGCACTTGCATTGTTTGAGCTGAAATATCTATCTTCTCTTGTACTGGAGCACTGATCTCCTTGTCCTGGGTTCTTACGACTCAGACCAGTATTTACATTACTAGTCCCCTAGTTCTCAGTTCACAACTAATTACTTCACTAACTTCTCTGCTTTTCCAAACTGTAGACAGTTATTCATGTGACTTCTAGATTTCTATAATTGAATGAGACAATTCCAATATCTATCTATCTATCTATCTATCTATCTATCTATCTACCATCATTTAACTCTCTATTATGTATCTATTAATCCATCTACCTATTATTCATCCATTCATATTGTCTGTTTCCTATTTCTCTGAAGAATCCAGATTAATATGTCCAGCTGGTTGTTTATCTCAAATTCCCATTTACTGGTTCCTTAGTCTTCTAAGCATTTCCAGGGCCTTGTCTTTTTTGATTTTGCATTTAGCCCCTGGCTCAGTGGTGGCGAACCTATGACATGCATGACCCAGATGACTGTTTTCACTGAAAGCTCTAAAAGGTTCACTCTCACTGTGCCTACCTCTTACAGTTTCATTTTCTCAGCACTGTAGTGATGACCTGGCTGCAGGTGCTCCTTGGAGTCTCTGGAGCCTCCACTCTTCTCCCTGGCCTCCAGAAGAGCTCAGAGAGTTCATCTTTACGATATTCCAAGGATTACCGCTTAGAATAGGGATTCCAGAAGTCAGACCACT
The DNA here is from genome assembly GCA_004363535.1 of Dasyprocta punctata. Lineage (NCBI taxonomy): Eukaryota > Metazoa > Chordata > Mammalia > Rodentia > Dasyproctidae > Dasyprocta > Dasyprocta punctata. The sequence goes on along the minus strand of RJWM01000087.1, from coordinate 250,082 downwards.
TTGAAGAGAGAAGCAGTATTTTATTTTACATGTATAAAGCAAGCTAAGAATTTACCCCAAAGTCAGTTTAATCAATCAGTGAAGACCTAGAGTTGAAATTTTGACCTTCACTAAGGGACAAGGAACTGATTAAAGGAAAAAAGAAATAATTTCTTCCTCTTCATGAATCCTCAATCTCTCCTTCTCTACTGGCTGATTTCCTTAAAGTTTCCTCCAGTGCCGAAGTTCTGTGAGATCCAGCATCAGTCACCCTGAATCAAGGGGAAGTGTGGCTGTTAGTGTGACTGCTTTTGTTGTACATAGCTTCAATTGTTTATTTTTTAGGAATTCATTCCATAAAAGGAGTTATTTTTTAAGTGTGTTGGGATTTAGAATGAAAGATTGCCCTCCAATATTCTTTGGTAAATAGAAATTAATACCCTTCCTAAGAAGCTACAAGCAATACTTTAAAATGAACTTCAATTTTCTTATTACCATATATGTCCAAATTTTTGAACTAAAATAATCTTACTCTCAATTTTAAGCCACCTTCAATATCTGCATTAGTATTTGTTATTTTTACAATTAAATTTAGACAGGTAATGCCTTTGCTTATGCTTAAATGTTTCTTTGTAAGAATGCTATGAAATAATGCTGACTAAAATAATCTATGGTGATATAAAAAGAATAAAATTTCTACCAATAATTTTATATCAAATAAAAAGAAGAAGCAAAATATATCATGTACAGGTACAAATTTCCTATGATGATTGTTATCATTATGTGTATCTAAAATGCACCAATAAAAACAGAAAAAACATAAATGAACCCCAATTTTCTAGAAGACTGCTCTTTATTGCTTTGACAATAGAAACTGGGAACCATTTCACCACTTTTCCTCCTAAAGTTTCAATGAATTTAACAGATTGTCTGTCTAGATCTGTAATGATGGGAATAGGAAATTCGGACAAGAGATCACTTCTTAGGCTTACTGCCAGATTTTGAAAATCACTATAATAAGTTGTTTCTGCCAAGTAAGTGAAATCTGAATGCTGGCTACAACATTTGGGAAAAAAATAGAACGAAGCCCATGCTGACTAATAGGCGCTAATGTGTGAATAATAATTAGTGCAATTAAGTGACTGCTGCTGTGCGGGTGAAATTTTTCAGAATACAAAACATTAATGTAGGGGTTTACATACACATAAACAAAGCTTTAGAATGGGCTAATATAAGGTGCAATATATGGAAATATTTAAGGGACTATATACAAATATGGAATGCTCATTTTGGGTATGTTAGCATTAGGCATAGAAATTCTGTGAATGTAAATCATTATCACAGTCTTACGAGGATGTGTGTGTGCTTTTTATATCCCTATATAAGCAAAGTAAGTTTTGAAATGTAAGCTTAATAGCATTGAACTAATATGTATGAAGTTAGAAAAAGTTGTTTCTAGCTTCCACTGAAGTAGTATTATATGTCTCTACTTCTTGCCCTCACTCCATATGGTCATCCTTCTACTGTAAATCTATGTGTCACTCCTCTCCTCTCCTCTCCTCTCCTCTCCTCTCCTCTCCTCTCCTGTCCTCTCCCCTGCTCTCCTTTCCTATCTTTTTCTCTCTTCTCTTTCAACATTTTTCTGAATATATAGAACTAATTTTCTTCTCAAAGAATAGAGAATTATAGCTGAGAACCATCAGGAGTGTAGTCCATCTAACATGGAGAATAAATTATTATTATGTCTTCGAAACACCCCTGCGTCAAGGTCAGGGTTAAGGTCATGTGCAAGTAATGTAGAGGACAGGATACAATTTACTAGCCAGAGTCACTCACAGATGATGGGGAGAGGGTGGAAATCTTTCCATCAGAAATCCATACTCATTTAACTTTGTAAATAAATGCTTGTGAAAGTATTAAAAATATTGTAGCATGAGCTTCATTAAGGAACATCAAATTATCCACTTTCTTTGTTCACCTTTGATAAAACGTATTTAGTAGCAGATGATTAGCCACTGTTGTGTTTATTCACCAAGAATGAGGACCTCTAAATCAACACGTTCTAATATGCTGTCCTTTGCATATGAAGACAACACTATTGATTCATGATCAGTGGCCCAGCTTTTATTTCTATGTTCTTTTGGAGGGTTAAAGTATTGATTACAAGTAGACTATCATCCCCAGCTTCTTGTCACATCTAATTTATGCCTAAGAAATACCTTTAATCTAATAGATATCTGGCTATAACTAAAAAGCAGCCCTTGATTATGAAGCAGAGTAAATATAGTTTTTAAAAAAAGGTGTTGTCTTTACAAATGGCCCTGGAGAGCTTTAAAATAGTTTGAATACCCACAGTTTCAAAACATTTTAAATTGATGATCCCACTCACCACTACCACTATATTTTGTTACAGTACAGCTAGAGAGGTACTACTTTTGTAACGAAGAGGGTAGAGATGGATTTGGGGAAAGAATGAGAGGAAGAGAAAGGGAGACAAAAACAGAGACAGAGAGAAAATCAGGAAAAAATCTAGAAGATATTAAAATCAAACATTCCATGGGTGGAATTGATTGAAGCTTGCAAGCATACTCAGTAAAATAATAGTCTGAGCTCTATAAACTCAACTCAATATGTAAGCTCATCACTTCATGAAGAGCCACTCATTCCAGCTCCTCCTTCTCCACTGTGCCTCCTGTCTTTCCACCTCTTCCTTCTCACAGACATTCTTTCATCACTGTTTTCCACAAAAGGGGTTTATGGGGAAATTAAATGAGGCCCAAATTTACTAATGGGAAATAAGACAAACAGAAGTGATCTATGACATCAATCATATTTTTATGAAAAGACTCAAGTACACCTAGAAAAGATACTCAGTGTGTGCTTCGGGGACAAGGCAGGAGGGAGTTAAGCGGATGGAGCATGAAGGAAAACTTCCTGGGGATCTGCTTCTGTTTACCCCTGAATTTCACAGCTCCCCCCTCTACTGACTTTTTCCCCCTGTTCTCTGTAAGCATGCACATTTTTCCCGCACACTGGAAGAAAGAAAATTTCATCAAGTCAATGTTTCTTTGTATCAAATAGTCCAGGTGCTTCTATTCCCCCACTCAGGCAGCTTTCCTCTCGGTAGGCCGACATAGCCTCTGCCTTCTGCCACACCCCACGTGTACCAGCTTCTCCCCCTCACCACATTGCGGAAACTGTTCTCACCTTGGTTATCACTGTTGAACCTCCACTTCCTTTTTTTTTAAATTGCTCTATTCCTAAGAATTCCTTTGCATATTACACTGGGGGCTGTTGTCTTTGTTATAATTTCAAATCCTTTCTTCTGCTCACATTAAAAAAAGTACAGAAAAAACCCTGCTTTTTTTGTCTTCCTTTCTTGATCGTTTTGCTCCCTATATTGTCCATAATGGAATGGGGGGAATGGAGGGCGTCTCATTCACTTTCTTGGGTTTAACTACCACCTGTATACTTATACCATCCTAGTACAAATTTCTGTCTTCTTTATTCTCTTCAGAGTTTCAGTGCTGAATGCATAAATATTATGCAAAATGTTCACTTGGTTGTGCCAGAGATACTTCTACATTTCTGGTATAATCCAAAACCTCTCTCTTCACACTCCATCCTCAGTCTAGCCTATCCATGTGGAAACCTACAGCCCTTCATAGGACCTCTGACTCAGAACCTAGGTGGCATTTTGAAATTCACTCTCTCTCTTCTTCCTTCCCTTCCCTTCCTTTGCCTTCCTTTTCCTTCCCTTCTCTTCCTTTCTCTCCCCTTCTCTTCCTGTTTCTTTTTTACTTACTTTTTCTTTTTTTCATTCTTTCTTTCCTCTTTTTTTAGTCTTCCTCTTTCTTCTCCCCCATCCTCCTCCTTCTCCTACTCCCCCTACCCCATCTCTCCTTTCTTTCCTTATGGATCTCAGAAAGTTTTTCTAAGTTTACCTTCTGATCATTTATCAACTCTATTTCTCTTTGGCCTAACTAATTTATAGACCAAATGTTTCTAAAATTTATTGTATGTCCTAACAGTTAAGTTGGTAGCCAAATTTAATATAAATCTAAACAAGATCGAGCTTTCTTCTTAGTTTTTATTTTCCTCAGTATTAGGAGTTGGAACCCAGTGCCTTCACGCTTGGCTGCCTTCCCAAATAGGTATTTTTGAGATAAGGTCTCTCTGAATTCTTAATTTGCGCAGACTGGGATCTAACTGGCTGCCCTCCTGCTTAAGCTTCCCAGAATGCTGAGTTTGCAGGCACACAACACCACATTTGGCTAAGGTTAAGTCTGTGACCCATCTTTTGCTTGTCCCTTCTTCTCCTAAGGTCTTGTAAAGGATCTGATAATGTACTTAAACAACCATATACATTTGCAAATTTTCTAAATTAAATATTTTAATTTCAAACAATTAAACTTGCAGCCTCTTCCCTCTACCCACCACTGCTCTTTAGAGTGAATGGTACTAGTTAGACAATAAGCAACTCTAACTCACAGTGATCTTCCTACTTTAGCCTCCTGAATGCTGGGAGTACAGGCTGGCACCACCACGCCTGGCTAGTGTTTTGAAGCTCTTGGGAAGAGGAGGGTGGTTTGAGAATACATTTGTTTGTGTTCATAGGATACATTCACACTATTAGCAAATCACTCCTGTGAGGAGCTAAATTAATACTAGCCATCCACAACTAGGAGTGACTTCCAAGAATATTCCTCAGTCCCATTCTGCCAACTTACTCAGCCTGGTATAACAAAGTAGCTGATGCAGAATTCAAGACAAGAAATAACCTTGTCCTCTTGTTTCAGAAGCAGATGTATATGAATAATAGAGGATAAACTAGACTGGAAATGTATGATGACAGAAACAAACCTGTACGAGAGATCACCCAGTCATCAAACATAGTAAAGTACAAATGGAAAGCTCATCTCTCACTGTTCTGAAATCAAAATGGAAGCTGTCGCCTATCAGGAATGAGCTTGAACATGCAGCAAATGTAGTCATAAATCCTTATAAATTTACCATGATTTTCTCCCATTCTTTTTTTTTTTTTTTTGAGAGCAATGATATGAAATGGAATTTTTCAACTATTTATATTTTAGGGGAAAGTCTTGTGATAGTGCTATGTGTAGAACTTCATGTTTTTGGCATCCCAACATACTAGATCACACATCATACTCTCTCTGACTCATACTTTTACTTCCAGGGGAAACAGCATGAAAGATATTGACCAATAAAGAAATGCCATGAGGAAATGTGTTTGATGAAACTCCTGCATGTATTAATTGATGTCAGTTTATGTAATATGAAAGTGGTTTGACTATACATTTAAATTATTTAAAGCATTTGAGCTGCTACTCTCTATATTTTGACTTGGTTTTCCTTTCCCAAAAGTGAACAACCTTGCTTCCAAATTACCCTCAATTTGTAGATATAGCAACTGAGTCACATCCTAGACCCAGATAATGGTGAGAAATTCAAAACCACTTGTTTTAACTCTAAAGTCCTGAATATGTTTGCTATATATTGCAGAGGAATACAATTTATAATTACTCATGAAAATTTAAAAGTATGTTTCTCTACCTCAAATCAAAGGTCAATATCATTCCATGATCAAATGATGCTATAATGTAAAAGAAGTTAGTTTATTTAAAAAATATTCTCAGATTGCTTTGTGTAAAATGAAATTAGTTCATAGATATTATTGGTACCTACTGATGAATACCATATATTTACTTACTACTTTGTTAATGCAAATATCAAGGATTATGCTGCTTAAAACTTAGAAATTGTTTTACTAAACACATTAATGAAATCACATTTTTAAATTTGTTTGTAAATCTTCAAAATTATCTATGTGTGAAGGTAATCTATTCTTCACACTTTGCCCTTGAAAGTTGATATTAGGCCTCCGGAAAGCAGCTAAAGGAATCAAGGTAATAATAAATGAGAAAATGAGTCTCTGGAATAGTAATTAAAATCACACCCAACTGAAAGATCATGACAAAACAAGGCATGACAGGTAGTGGAAATTAGAAACTAAAATTAATCAAAATATGAAATAAGCACCAATATTTAAAGCACCCTACAAGAGTTATAATGACTCTTTTAGTGATGACAGAAACCTTAAAGGCATGAATATGGTACATTATAATACATCTTTCTCCTTAGTGGCAGCCAATTCACAAATATTAATGTAGGAGTAACACAAAGTATTTCTTACATCTAAATAAAAACAAGTAAGTAAATCTTATGAAAAATTTATCTTCAGCATTATATAAACAAAAATTTAAAATTTAGTTTCTTACATATACTATAGAAATTTATTTTGGGGCAAGATTGAAATATAGGTATACCTTAGCATTGAATAGAAAAACTTGAGGTGTAAATAATATAGGAAGACAGTAAAATGATACAGTAAATTTGACCTTTACAGGATTTTTAACATTAACAAATATTTTGCTAACACTTTTAATAAGAACAAGATGTGCAGACATGAAATTGATAATTTAGCTTTAAGCAAAGTGAATAAGAACTGTGTGTGGAATAGAAATAGGAATCATCTTGTGCCCAAGGGAGACAATGATGAAAACATGTGATAGCTACAATCACATGCATAAAGAAATTCAAAATAAAACTGAATTTAAAAGAATAGAAGTACTCTCAAACACATATGGTCTTTAAAAATAAAGAAAATCTACCTTTAACCATTATTTGATTCCACTGTTGAGATTTATTGGTTAAAAGAAGGGAAAATAGAATGAAAGAGATGTTTTAATTTTTTTCATAGGCTCAAATGAGTACATTCCAAAATCTTTAGGTCATTGTAAATGCTATAATGAGTTCACAGCCAGAAAAACATATGACATTACATAGAAAGCATGATTGCTGAAAAATGGTACAGTCTTCATCAGGGAAAAAAACAAAGCTTCAATGAAAGGTTTAAATTTTTTCACTGGAGTCACTCATGTTTGATACCAGTAACAGTTGTACTAATGAAATTAGCAATAGTTTACACTATGGTAATTGTCAATATGCTTTTTTATTAACAAAAACATCAAATGTAAAATGTTTTTCCCTCTGTATAATGAGATTAAAATTCTTTTGAACATCCACATCTCAGCATAATCAAGAATTTTGGCCATGTGAATACTTGTGTTAGCTGTACTGATGATTACCAAAGGTCAAAATGACCATGCCACAACTCTAGGCAAGTGTGAATGTTATGGAATGAATATTATTATAGAAAGAACTTGATTTCTCCAGGTTCTATGAGAATTATTACCAATACTTTGTAGAGGACAATATAGGCAGAGATGATAATAAGAAAGAAGCAAGTGCCAGAAACTAGGAAAAATTTGTCTTATCAACTGTAAATTATTTTTCAAAACTGGACAAAAAGGAGGAAAATGTTATTCTTTGCAGTATAATATATGTTGTTACTATTTAGTCACTAATGACTCTTATGGAGGTTAAAAAAAAAGTACAAAAAGATAAATGCACAGTAAATGGGAACCTAGAGTAGAAAATGGCAAAAGGAAGTGAAAGAGAAAGGCAATTGTACTGAAACTGAATGAGGTACTGTATTGGGTATGCTATGTCCCCCCAAGTCCTCACATACTTTTGATGGGGCTAAGTCTGGCACTTGCTTGTGTTCGGTTTGCTGTACCTGCCCAGGGGTGGAGCTGACATACAATGTAAGGGAAGGAGGGTCTTCCGCTTCCGCTTCTGCTTCCTTGCTCTTCCGCTTTTCTCTCTCTCTCGCCAGCACGGATTGCGGCTTGCAGCTTGCAGCCCCCATGAACTGTAGCCCCGTCATCCCATGCTACCTTGGAGCCAACTAATGGACTGAAACTCCCGAGAAACTGTAAGAATAAACCTATCCTTCCCTAATTTTGGGTGTCAGGTATTTTGTCTCAGCAATGAGTGAAAAGTAACTAAGACAGGTACCTCCCACATCTAATTCTAAGAGCACTGTAATATTTCTTTTTAATTGTTAAAGACATTTGGGCCTATAGATCTCAAAAAGGTGGATTGTAATGAATGAAATTTAAGCTCTGACTACAGTTGTCATGATAAAGTTCAAGTGTTACATTTCTTCCAAGAACCTCACGTACCCATTTTTTCCTGCTGAACTACAGAAGTTGGAATTGACCCCATAATCTTATCACACTGAGCTACATCCCCAGTCCTTTTCTAATTTTGAAACAGAAGTTCAACGAGTTGCTAAACTGCCAAGGCCAGGCCTGAATTACATGCACCATCACATCCAGCTCACCTATCCATTTGAAGAACTTCACATGTATTGTCTGAAAGTAAATTATATTGTTTCCTTGTTCACTTTCACTTACTCAAAAGTCCCAGAATATTGTTTTCCTAATAAAAGTTTTCCTAATAAGAAAAAATATTATTAATTATTTCAAAACAACTATATTGTATTCTAGATTTAGTACAGATGACACTGACTCAATGTTTACTCTCTGGGACTTGAAATACTACTACCTGCACTCAAAATTATTATAATCCTTCTTGTTATGGTTTATATCTAGGTGACTCTCCCCTCCATAACATCACATGCTCACAGGTAAAGCTTTGGAGAGGTGATTGGATCATGGATTCATCCACCAATGAATTTATAGATAAACACGATGTTGAGAGGTGAAACCTGGTTGGAGGAGGTGGGTCACTGTGGGCGTGTACTGAAGGGGTCTACCTTCCTCTCACCTTTCTTAATCATTCACTCTGCTTCCTGGCTACCACTCCTTGAACTCTTTCTCTTCTGCCATGCTGCCCTGCCTTGGAGCAGCCAACTACAGACAAACTTTGAGCCAAAATTTGTGGGTATTAGGAATTGCGCCTCAGCATCAAGGAAGTGATTAAGACACTCTTCTGGTATACAGACTAAATAACTAGTCATTTTGATTATCTTTTAAAACTACCCCTTGTTCATCGATCTCATTATTTCTATTTTTTTCCTCTGCATTCTTGTCAATTGGTTAAAATATAGAGTTCAAAAGTACACAAAATGATAGATTTTGAAGGCTTATTCTATGTTGAATATAGCTTCAAGTCCAATAATCAATTACCTGCAAACATTGCTGAATGCCACTTAGATCTCAGAACATTTTAAACCACAGTCCTTCTGTCACTCATGTCTAATTTTAAATTTGTGAAATCACTGTTATATTTGGGAATTTTATGTCACTACCTACCAACATCTTCAATTATAACCCTGTTCTCCATCTACATTTGCTACGTTGTTGATGACATTTTTCTGATGGAAGTTATAATACCAAACAAATTCAAGTCTTTAGGACTCTGAGGACCTTCTGATTTATTAATGAATACCTAGAAATTTATAATTGTTTTCGATATTTAGAAGTAATATGGCTAAAGGTTTACTAATATGTAGATAGTTTTGTCTAGTTTCATCAAAAGTATTATTATTGAATATTATTGCAATTATTGTAATATTGTAAAGTAATATTACTGTTTAATATTAGCCTAATAACTCTGTTAACAGGAATCTCTTACCTAAAACACTATAAAATAATACAAAATAATTTCTCAGCACACAATTGCCATAGTATAAAATATTTACATGCTCTCTTGAATGAGCTCTAACTTAATTTTATAATAATGTATTATTTACAATTCCACAAACACTTGTAAAGGATTAAATCTTAATTTTTGCAAATTCTAAAAAAAAAAAAAATTTGTTACTAGATTTACAAACACCCAGGTCTCCAAATATCCTGAAAGTAAGTAGAGCAAAATGTCTTTTAGAAACCTTTAGAAGGAGAAAAAAAGCTTCAGGTTCTTTTGGAGGTGGGAGTGGAAAGTCATTAATCGGAAGGGAATACCTGACTATTCACAGGTGCAACAAAATGCAAAGCCAAATTACATATAGCTGTCTGAAGCTGACTTACTACCGCAAACGCTCTTGAGTTTTCACAGCTTTTCTCGTGAGTTGTGACAAGATGACAACAAAACTACTGCCTTAATTACATGAAGATTGGAAGGTGTGTAACAACCCCTCAAGATGACTGAAGAAATCTCACATGCAGTACAAACCTCAAGACTAGTGTTTAAATATATCCAGATAAAAAATTTAAAGCTACATGGAGACTACAATTTTGATATCCCTCTCTGTTCTTCGATATATGCTACTGTTTAAGTTTTGAACCAGAATCGTGTTATCCTTTTTTAGCAAAATATAAATATATTTTCTGAAAGTTAGTTACAACCCTCACTGGAAACCTTTGTTTCCCCCACAAAATTATTAAACACAATAATCACCGATGATATAAAGTGATGTCATTTTAATAAGGTATTTTTTCATCTAATAACATTATTTTCATTTCTTGTTGGGTGAGACCTCACACATGACTAAACTGATCCTAGTCAATTTCCAGCACCCATTCCTTCACTGTTTCAAGATGCCATTTCTGATCATGGTAGCTCTTCAAATCACAAAGCTGGTAAAGGAACACATACACGGCATTCTTCAGAGTAACAATGGCTCTTTGGCTTCCAGAATCTTCTGAGATTGTCCAATGCCCAGTTTTGTTTTAAAGACCAGTAGCCTTTTGACTGCAGCATGGGGAACTTCCTCTACTGCCTCACAACTCCGCATCTGTGTCACATGGTTGGAAATCGATCAGCTAAGAAACCTTACAGTGTTTTTATTGTTTGTTTTCTTTACTGCTTTTTCTTCTCTTCAGTTCCCTGCACAGCAACAGCTTAGAAATCTGGCTGCTGTTATTCACTCTTTGAAGAGCAATAGCCTATAAGGGGTGTATTGCTCTGGGCAGCAGGGCTTCTGTACCACGAGGTGGGCTGAGTTTTGAGTAATCCTGTCTTGCCAGTTAGTGTAAATGGCTTGTATCTGGGCCAGTGAAATCGAAGAGGCCATTTCTGATGAAGGACTAGATTGTAATGAAGGCAAGAGCCAAATGGGGCAGTGGTACACTGAGGCCGGATGGGCCTCACCCCAGGCAGGACCGCACCAACGCGACAAAGGAGACGCAGAGATCAGGCTGATGGCGCAGATCCAACTTTATTATGGAAGTACAGCAGGCTATATAGAGGGTGCGGGCCAATAGTGAGTGAGAGCCAATGAGGGAGAAGAGGCTGACAGTATCTAGGCAGACTTAGGTCCGTATAGTGGGTGTGGGCCAATAGGGAAAAAGGGGAGGGCGGTATCCGGGGAGAGGAGCAGAAACAGCAGTCTGGTAGGGGATGGTAGCTGATTGGTGGTAAGTTTGTGCAGACCATCGGCAGGAATAGGCCACAGTACACAAGAACCTTTCCTATTTTATGACCGAATCATCCGTCATCACTGTATGCCCCCGGGATCTGGATATTCATCACCATTAGTGAACAAAACTAAAATAACAAAACCTATATCCCCAAAGAAAGTGGGTCATTAATGTGTTCTCTGAAGTCAAAAGATTTCATCTCTCTTTCTCATGTTAAAAGTAAATCCAGGCATTATAAAGTTTTAAGGAGTTTATTTGCATAAACAGCCATTCATGAATCAGGCAGCCTCAATGCAAAGGTGTTCTGGGGATTTATTGAGGAAACATAAGGGTAAGGCTTTTGTTAGGTGAGAAGGGAAGGAAAGGGAAGAGAAGGGAAGGAAGGGGAAGGGAAGGGGAAAAGGAAATGAAAGGGAAGGGAAGGGAAGAAAAGGAAAGGGAAGGGAAAGGAAAGGAAAATGGAAAGGGAAGTGAAGGGAAGGAAAGGAACATTTGATTTGCTTTATTATATAATGGCCTTATTTGGTCTATCTCACTAGAATTTTTCTAGGTATATAGTTTGTTATGTTGGATTTTCATGTTTTTAAAAATATTGGTATTTACAAGAAATAGTTCAAATTAAGTTTACTTATGTTTTCAGATGAAGCAAATTCAAAGTTGCTTCCATGGCTTAATCAACTCTGTCAGCTCAAAAATTCTCAATTTTAGTATCTATTTTATTTTAGTTAAATAATTGCCCTTTTTTGACTCTATCAATTGAACTGAGAGGGTGGTCAACTATTTTATGTTACTCCTAGCCACCCCATATTGGTTTTTATTTCTGTGATCATCTGAAAATGGCACAGCCAGATTTCAGTAGCTTTTAAAAGAACAATTTGATTATATGTAGTTTTCTGTTGCCAGTTCCTCACGGAGATCATCTGAGAGTTAGTGACTTCTGGAAAGCATCTAACATTCTCAAGAGGCTACAACACACAGAAGACATTATCGATATGACTAACACAAGAATAGTAGCATGAGTCTGGAAAATACCACAAAGCAGAGGTCTGCTGGAGCCAAGATTTAATCAACTAAATAAATCATTGGAAGAAGCATCACATCAATGATGAAAAATTTACATCTAATCTCTAAGATCTTTTCCTTTTTAGATAACAATCCCTTCTGCTTTGCCTATTACTTTGTCCTGTGCACTATGTTTCTGAATCCTCAATATGATCAGGTTGTCTCAATTTCCATTCAGATATGGTGTGAGTGGTACCTAAAAATATTAGATGTAATAAAAACCAGTAACTTTTACTAAGTATCTACAATAAACAAGCACCATATTGGTTTTTCATATGCATAGGCATCTCTAATTCTCACATTATATTCATTTCATATATGAATTTAAATGACTAGTCCAAGGTCACCTGCTAATAATTAACTAAGGTGAACTTCCATTCCAAATCTCTTAGGGTTCATTGTTTAAATTCTTTTGAACTCTCTAGGCAACCACTACCACAGGAAGACTGCTTGCTCTTGCAGAAAGCTTTATAGAGGATTTGTTGATGGTTTTAGAGTTTTCTCCACTCTTTAATATCCCAGCGAGTATCTACGTGTTCTTCTCCTGGAAATGTTGCCCACTGTTAGTCATAAGATCAAGTTGTGTATTTATCTTCCACTATATGAGTCTTCTTCAGGTCAGGCCTCCTGGTATTCTGGTTTCTGAAACCTACTTAACAAAGGCAACCTTCTTGAAGACAGGGCCTAACCCTTTGTTATTGGACTTCCTAGATTCTAGTACAGAATATAGCACATTTTGGTAGTTACCAGGTACCTTTTCAATTTGTAAATAGATTAGATCAAATTGAACTGAATTGGAGCCACAGCCGTTGGACACACAAATCAACAAGATAGAGTGAATGAGAGATGCTGATTCTGGTATCATAAAGACCTAGCATCAGTGCTGACTTACTTCTTTGAGCAAATTACTTTACCTTGTGATTTTATCATTTTGTTATCACATTCATAACAAGAGAAACCAGTTGTCTCATAAGATGATCATGCAGATAAAAAGAAGTGAGGGGAAAAATCTAGCACAGACTGATAGGTTCTCAAATATGGCCCTGCCCCAATACACTTCATGCCACTTTTGTAGATTGCACTGGTAAAATTTCAGTGCTTTTCAGAAAATATGTAAATCCAAAATATAGAAGAGAGTTTTGTAAAGCAGAAAGAACTGACCCGTGGGAGGTTTACTTTCTTCTCTACCAATTGGCTCAATCCTAATGATCTTTTCCTTCCCTCCAGCTTCTTTGAGCATCCTGCCATTTCCTTTCTTTTATGCCAAAAAAGTCAAGTTTTATATCCCACCAAATAAAATTCACCTTAAATTGTTCTCCTTCTCTGTGCCCTCTTTGGCTTGATTTTATTCCAGGCTCCATCATTTCTCTTCTGGTCAACTTGCTCTTCTCAAAATGTTGTGCATGCATAGCATCCAAACCTAGTAGATTTCTTGGCTGGCACTAATTACCAAACATATCCTTGTAACTAATAGAATATTCTGCAGAGGCAGTGATTTAGCTTAGTGGCATAAGTGCCTGCCTAGCAGGCATGAGGTTGTGAGTTCAGTTCCGGTACAAAAAAAAAAAATATTCTAGGAAGACAATTTTTATTTTCTCATTTTATTTTGTATCTTAGAAAAAACATTCTTTTGTTGGATAACGCATCTCACTTTTTAATTTGAAGCATATGATTGCTGGATCTTTAAGCTATTTTGTGTTCTGGAAATAGGAAAGAACATTTCTTGCCCTTCCTTCTTCTTGTTCAAAATTATTTGCTCGTATCCCAGGTGTCTGGATTTAGAGATCTCCATAGCAAGTCCTAGAAACCCACAATGGTATAGATGAGAAACATTATTCTTTAAATGGGCTTATGTGGACTGACCTTAAACCTAAACAAGGCTTTAGAACTGATTCTCTGGGACAAGACATTCTGGATTCCACATGACTATGTAATAGCTAAAGTTTTATGACACACCCATGTGTGAATTGGTGGCTTCGTTTATCAGGAAGAATATAGTAAGACAAGAATTCTTATGTTTAATGCTTGTAACATTAGAAAAGATAGAATTATGTACTAATTGTTTAATTGATGAGCAGGAAAGGAATAGTTTATTTCAAGTAGCACTTTTGAGTCACTTCTTGTTACTGTTTCAACAGTCTGCCTTGTAAAAAAATTATGGAAATCTTTTTGTTTTCTGTTTGTTTTTCCTTTCCTTCACCAGAACTCAGTAAGATTTCACTCTAGGCCAGAGAATATTATTTGTTTCGCAGTAGGTGGTGATGGTAATAAAGCATTACTCATTTCTCCGTTTTATTTCTTTGAGACACAGAGTAAACATGTGGTAAGTGATAGCTCTATTCTGACACTGCAGTATTAAACAAGTGAGCAAGACTCCTGGCCCCATCTTATCGTGGAAGAGTGGCTATAAGGATAAGAACAACACATGACAATAAATTAGATGAAGGAATTTGGACATTCTAAAAGTTTTCTCCATAATTCCTTCAAAATGTTTTCAAGCACTATATGCTGTTTTATAAACATGCTCTCAATTAAGGAGCTCTTTTTTATTAGTTTGATAAGAAACAGAAATACTTGTGTAAGATTGTTAAACTACATAAGCTCCTTTTGTTATTTCGGGTATTTTTAATCGTCAAGATTACCTTAACAAATTAAATTTTCCTGAGAAATGACTGAATGTTTTTACCAAAAGTGATGATTCACTACAAGTACCAAGAATATTGCTTTTTGTCTTTCCTAGATGAGGGAAAAGAGAATTTTTTTCTGAGAGTATAAAACAAACTGATTAAGTCAAAGAGGTGTCGTAAACCTGTGGGAAAGCCATTTTTTTTTTAACCTCTGAAGAATTCCACCCAAAATCTCAGTTTCATAGATGATCTCACTGTGATTCATCATCATATTTAGGTACTAGCAAGTCCCTGGGAGTGTACTATAACTTATACTTACTAAGCATGTAAACAAAATGATATTCTTAATTACCATGAATAATCTAGAATCTTTGGACTTTTACAAAATAATTAAAAAGTTAATGAAAAGGGTTAATAATTAAAAAGTAATGAAAAAAGGTTAATGAAAGAATATGTCTTGAACAGTATATCATACACATGGTGATTTTCAGTCCATTTTAATAGCAACCTGAATCTATTTAAAGAACTGATGAATTTAAAATGTGGCACTCATTCTCCTATTTTAATACATATTTGTAAATAACAGGATGAAAAAGGATAAAACAGGACCAGATTCAGACGTTAGAATTTATTGCCACTGAAGGATCAATGTAACAGAGAATTTAGATTTCAGTTTTGCTCAAGTAAGCCTGCCTGGGTTTAAGTCTAGGTCTTAAACAGATGTACTGTGGCATAGTGAGAAAGGTACCAACTGCTTTCTAAATCTCTGCTTTTTCATGTATAAAATATAAACAAAAACTGCGATGCTCTATACGTTTGTTGTGACAAAGTTGAAAGAGGTCAGTGTATTGCACATGGGAATTTACGTTGGTATTACCTTATATTAATAACTTGTACTTTGGTATTTGAGGATATATTTGATAAATTTTCCTAAGACAAAATTAAAATATTAACATATCTTTCTTTTTGATTAAAGACATTATAGTTCTTGACTCTGAGAAGATGATGGCAGGGCAATTCTGAGTTCTGTTTTTCACTTGTAACAATTCAAACTTTAATAAATAGTTGACACTTGAAATTTGTTAGTGTTTCTAATCTAAGGTTTGTCTTGGCTAATTATATTTATATTTTCTTTTACTATTCATAAGAAAATAAGTGCAAGTATTCATACCCAATGATCTATCAAACTCCAACACTTTAATGTTTATGCAGTGAAATTGGTTTGGATTCTCAAGTCTTATCCTAAGGATGAGAAAATACGTTTATAACAAAATTGTAAAAGTGCACGTTTTCCATACACCTTATTTTCTTCTGTTCTTTATATGAGCAAATAGTCTAGCAACCACTACTGAGGAGACTGTCCTCAAACTCAGTGATGAGCAATCTCACAGTGCTGAATTTAGCAATCCAGGGACATATGGGAAACGTGTGAACCGGTCAGCAATCATCAGTGCTTGATTCAGTTGCAGAATAACAATTAAGGGAGGGAATAAGCTAATGCTCACTCCACCAGAGAAATGACTAGAATCTTATGTCTCCCTTAGCCTACCCAGTGACAGCTGACTTGTGCCTATAAACTTTGGTGCATAGGTCTATTAGTTCAGCTACTTCTGTAAGCTGTATTTTCAATATTGTACCCAGGCTGTGAATTTGCCATAATTTTCCCCACAGGTATTCATATTTGGAGTGATCTGATATGTGTACCAATACCAGTACACTCTGTAACACAATCTTGAAATTGCCATACATGATTTACTAAAAGCAGTGTGCCTGTGCTCCCCTGTTAAATGACTTTGAGTGCTGAGCATTGATTCATTCATGACAGGAAAAAACACCTACCCTCTGAAAGGTCTGAATTTTGTGTAAAAAAGACAGAGAGAATGAGATGGAAGGAAGACAGAAAGAATACACAGACAGAGAGTTTATCCCTGCTTACATTTTCATCGTGTGTCTACTGGATTGATCCCCTACTTCATGTCTGCACACCAGGCTGACAGCAATTCTAGCAGAGACTTGGAGTAAGAGGGACTTTGATTCATCCCCTCCCCCTAAGTCCCTGCTTGACATTGTCTGCTCCTGAGTAAGCAAAGTGAACATGGTCAGAGAGGTCTGGGGCTGCTGGAACTGTGTTTTCCAATCTCAGGGGCGGCGACCTTCTCATCAAGAAATCCATGCAAGCATTCTATGCATTATGCCGCTTTTCACTCATAAGTTTTGTTCTTCACTACAGAAGCACTTAGCTCAAATAAGACAATTCACCGTGGAATTGTGTGTGCATGTGTGTGTGCCGATAGATTGAGTGATAGATTGAGTTTAGAGGATTTTTTAAGCCTTCATTCCTATTTTTAAAATGTTAATTTCTCCCTCCCCCACGGTTCTTCCAAAAACTGCTCTGTGATGTGATCACAAATACTCATGTGCATAAATTCCCATTATCATCATAGGAGCACTGCAGTGAGGCTTCTTCTGAAAATAAATTATCCTGTAGAATATATTAAAAAGACTAAACCCAAACAAGCTAAATGGTGTGTTCTCCCATCCTGTAAGTTAAGCATGTGAAGATAAAAATCAATTGCTTTTCTCATTATATATATATATATATATATATATATATATATATATAGTGTTCTTTTATTTGCATCTTATTTGGCTCATCTATTTCTCTCTCTGTCTCTCTCTCTCTGTCTCTCCCTCCCTTAAAAGACATTTCAATCATTATTATTATTACTAACTTTTTAGTTTCCAAATCTTATTTTTAGCTGCCCTTCTCTTGTGAACACATTTTAGTCCATATCAATATCCATGGCTGACATCAAATACATGAATATGTATGATCTCAAAGGGAGGAGGGCTGCCCACCAGGGTGCATTTATTGCGGGCAGTTTAAGGGCAGAGAACAGACTAAAGTGTGAAGTCTGTTTCCTCATAGTGCCCAGCCTTGAGTTACTTCATTTTCTCTTTCCAGTGTGGGCAATGTATCTGAAAGTTTACCTTGAGGTAGTGTAATTGTAGTACATGTTTTATACATTCTTTGGCCTGTTAGTCTGGTTTTTAATCTGTATATATAATAATTAACTTTATAAAGTCCTATAAGATAAATAAATGAGTCTAATACTGGAAAAATAATAGACAGTGGAAGGAGGAGGGAAAAGAAAAAAATTGAAATATGTTACATACAAGTACTAATTTCCTACAGTGAATGTAATCATTATGTACTACAAGCATGCAGCAATATAAATAAACAAATAAATAAATAGAATAAAAGAAAAGAAAAAAATAAAGCCTCAACAAGATCCGTTTTCTTACAATTTCTTAAAAATGCTAAAACAGATGAAAAAATTCTAACAAAGAACAATAAGCTTTAGGGTAAGTAAGACTATTAAATTCAAGATGTTTCAGTAAAATACCCTCATCCTAGAATTTCTAGTAAAGTTTGTTAGCAACAAACTTTGGTACTTTTGTAGGTTAGCTTAAAATTCTACATTATGAAAGAAGTAATTATAATTAACCTGTATCCAAAAGGGCCATGGTTTTCCAATGACTGAATTACAGTAGGATTTTACCTTTAGGGCTGAAGGTTGCTGAGAATATTAAAATCACCTTTAAAATGACCCAGAGATACCCAGGCCTCTCTTGCTCTTTGCTCATCAGTAACCACCACTGTCATTGACTCAAGGGTAGATAGCTAATTAAGAATTACCTTTGATGACATCTGGATTAATGAAAAACACGTGAAATCTTAGTTGATGTGTTTTATAAACTGAACTTCAAGGAGTTTTCTTTTGAATTCAATGTGAGCTTGAGTTTGTGAGTCAAATGAATATCTTTACATTAAGATACTTATTTGAGATTATGTTTGGCATAAAAGGCATAAACCACCTTAAAGCACCTTTATGAATATATCCGGCAAATACTCGTCATGAACCTATACATTGTGTCTTCTCTGAGGCGAACCACATTCGACAATTTACTGATTTATAAAAGACCCCACATAGCAGACCTGTTATTGAACCAAGTACAGAGGTTTGTAAAAATTGTATTGATGTTTCAGATGCACATGTTATTCACTTTTTAAAATGTAGTTCTCCGTTGTTACCCATTAGAAATAGTAATTTTTTACATCAATTTCAGCACTTATATTGTTTATGCCATTTTCATGTGCTGGCTGACTGGAAAGTGCCTGCATACTGGACCTTTAATGACACACAGATGAAAACGCAAACTCCCTCAAGCCAAGCGGAAAAGGATTTAAGACTCAGTTAGGGGCAAGAGAGCCCACCACAGAAACAAAGTAAGGAGAAAATTCTATTCTATTCGCGGAAGCTTCACAACACAACCGCAGCTTTTCATGTAATAGCTCAAATGTTCCCATACAACCATTAACAATGTAATGAAACAAATGAGTTGCTGTCCATCACAATTATGATAGATGGAATCCAACTGGTCTAACTTGGGAGAAAAATACTCACATCTCAAAGTGGATCCGTTTTAGAAAATAGCAAAGTTTGGGGGCAGTTTGTTTCCCATAAACAATACAGTCAGGCATTTGATCTGTCTAAACCAATAGATTACTGTCTTGATATATCTTTTCCCTGCAATTTTCCCTTTTATTTTATTAGGTTGGTGCAAAACTTCTGGCTGCCCATGTGAATGAGAGGCATAGCTTAGGACTACACAGAAAGTAATAATGAAATAAATTTAACAAAATAGTGTTGTTATCATTCATTATTGACACTATAGGTAAACACTCTTGCTTTGTTTTTCATTTTCCTAATTATGTTTCTCCATTCCTACCACTAACAAAAATCTCCAGAAATAGTAACAAGGTTAACAGTTATCACAGTATTCAGTAATATTGACAAATTTATAGTGAAATGGATAATGCAATATATTAAACAATATATATGACCATTGAAGTCATTTCTATTTTAAAAGTTAACTATGAATTTAAATATCTCCTTGCAAGAGAAAAATATGCAGAAGCTACAGAATATAAACATATTCAAAGGACAAAATACAATAATTGTAGCTATCACTTCCTGAATACTTGTTATGCATTAGATAAGCAAACAGGTGTAGCTTGAATTTTTACCATATCACTGTGGTTTTAGTAACCAGTTTTTTTTTAATTTCACTTTATAATTGAGTCAACTGAGGTTCACAAAGACCAAGAGACTTTCGCAAGAGCAATGAGAAATTAAATTGCAAAAACAGAAATTAGGAGTGCCTATAGTAAAGTATCTTCCTTACTCTAGGCCTTTAACCAATTTTCTTCTAGTTGGGTTAGCTTTTCATCTTCAAGATTATACATGTATATCATTAGTCATAACAGTATATTATACCACAAAACTTATAATTAAACACAGTTACTTTATAAAACAATGGATACTACACTATTCATCTACAAAAAACATAGTTGACAATGACATTGCATGGGCAATACTTAGTTATAAGATGTGTATACCATTAATACAGAACTATGATTAAACTGAAAAAATATTATGAAAGTAATGCAGTAGGATCAACCACTGAATATTTGTGTTCTATATTTTCAACCAGAGAAACTATACCTCCATGATACGGAACAAAAAAAGACACACCAGGCTGAATTCTAAAGCTGCATTTTGGGAAAAGCAGTTGAAAATGTGCTAATGAATATAGGTATGACGTTTCTTTAAAAGGTACATTTTTTATAAAAACATTTTATCACTGACTCGAGCTCAATGGCTACTACCACAACTTTAGGAAAAGAGGATTTGTATCCAAAGGGTCACAAAAATACAAACCTAAAAGTATTTTCCCTTCTGCTTTCTTCTCACTTAATAAGGAAATATTCTGAACAAGTACAAATTTTTGGATGGCTTTAGTGGTGCAGAAAGAGCAAGAAAAATAAATAAATGTTTGAAGTGCAAATAAATTCAATCCCACTCATGGACAATGAAAATCTAGTGGATGCCTGTGATAGGAGACTATTTCTTAAAGAGTTGAGTCTGGAGATTATTTTAAAACAACACTTGCTAGGAAACTGAGATGAGGAATAGTGATGACCACTCTCAGAGGATAGGAACTATGGCTTTTGTATTTCTTCCATAAAGATGAGAATGTTGCCCTCTGTGGGTCCTACTATGTTAATAAGCTTGTAAGGTAAAGTGGTTTCATGACTAAGCTTTGAATAATACAGTGCTAGAAATGGCCAATACTTAGCACATTTTGGGAACTTCAAAAATAATGATTGAACAATAGCCAGAAGTGTGTAGCTAATTATCCTCCTCTCCAGAGAAAGGATGCTTTAGAAGTAATTAAAGATATGCTCCATGGGAAAAGGAAGAACTTAAAGAATGATAAATATTCCCTACAGAAGCTCAGAGGATTGTTAGTGCAATGAAGCTAAGGGTAGACACAAAGATTGAAATGAAGTTCCATAGCCCAGCCTGTGAGTGGGGAAGGTTTTATCCCTAATAAAAATGATATGTTTGTTGGATAAACATCCAAGCAAGAAAGACCATTATTTTTTCCTTCAATTCCTTAGGAGGTTGAGGCAGGAGGACAGCAGGTTCAAGCCCAGCCTAAATAATTTAATGACTTAGCAAGACCCTCACTCAAATTTTAAAAGAGTAAAATTAAAAATACAGGCCTAGAGGTGCAGCCAATTGCAAAGGCCCTGAGTCGAATCCCTTGTATTGAAAAAAAATATTCTACTGAATCAGGGATTTTCCCTAGCCTTGGCTCATCTTCTTCATTCTTGATTTTTTTTTTCTAGCACATTTTGTTTTCTAATTCAAGTATTACTATAAAGCGTGGAAAAGATTTACCAAGTTGAATATAAAATTGACAGATTGTATAGCAACTGAATCTAGAAAATGGAAGAGATGAGGCATCAGAAACAAGGGGGAAAAAGAAAACGCTTTCCATGGCACACAAGGAAACTGAGGAGGTATATATCTAATTCCAAAAATAAAGCACAGAGGTCAGGCCAGGTATTAAAATCATGAACTCATTTCAGATAGTCACATATAAGAGAAGAAATTAAAATAAGACGAAACAAAACTGCTGTTTGTAGTTGTTGTAGATCATTAACATGTTTCATGTTTTTCGGAGCTTCCCAAATTGAGCTGGCAGCTTCCTCCTCTTTTATGCTCAGATTTATCTTTACGGCTTGGTGTGATTTATTGTACGTCGTTTTCACATTGATTCGTTAGTATTTTATGTATGCGTACTTATACTGTACGCTTTTTGAGCGCACTCACCATATCACACGGATGTTTACGCTATCCTGGGAAATAGTTGGCTCAATAATTGCTTGCTGAAATTAATTGAATCAAATTAAAATGATAGCAGAGGTTTAAAATATTAACTAATCCCAATTGGTTGCTCCATGCTACCCACAGGACTTAATTATGATTCTCGTATAGCCTTGCGATTCTGTATGGTCCACGGTACCCACAGCAGTGGCATCATCCCGGATCTTGTTAGAGACAGAGGTACAATTTGCAACCCCACCCAGACTGACTGAATCAAAATCTGCATTCTAACAAGACCCGCAGGTGATTCATCCACACGTTTGAATCTCAGAAGCACATTTATTGTGTGTCTACTATATGCAAAAAGCAATGCAAGACACGGTAGGTAGAGTGAAAAAAAATATTTATAGTCCTTGGGTTTACCAATGTTTTATTTCTACCAAGATAAATGAAATAAATTCTCTTACAATGATTTAATTAGACTGTAATAGTTACTCTGTTAGAGAAGTGTAGGAGTTATGAAAGATACATCTAGGCTGAGGAATAAGGGAATATTTTCTTGAGAAATTAATGTTTGAACTAAGATCTAAAAAATGAGTATGAGTTAACCAGCAAAAGCCCCATGAGAGCAAGGAGGAACTTCTAGGTGATGGAACAACCTACGTGGAGGCTCTGGGGAGGAAGACAGAGGGGTATTTTGGAGGACTTCAAAACATTCAATGCGCCTGTAATTCAGAGAGTGAGACAGATGGTGACAAGTGAGGAGACACAGCTGGGACGCAGACCCGGGACTTTGAAGATAAAGTTGAATGGTTTGATTTTTTTGCTTATTTATTTATTTATTTTATTAGTACATGTTTGCAGTACATAATGACCGCATTTATCTTGGGGAGTTGGTGAGTGTACATAATACATCTGTATTCTTCTTTTGTCCCCTACCCCCTCATCACTTCTTGCTGCTTCAATATCTTGGTCCCCTCCCCACTTGCAAAAGCTCTTTTTACATTTTTTCTTCATTTATTCTTTTTTCAAACTCTTTTCATCCCCTCCCTCTCCCTAAATCTCCTGTTCCCCTTTCCACTTTAAAGGTTTCTCTACATCCTATTATCTATCTTTTGTACAAGCACTTAAAAGCTAATGAAAACTGCTAAGTAAAGTAATTACATGATAAAGATATATGTTTTTAAAAACTCTACTTACAATATATAAAACAGAAGAAATTTAAGAATGACTGGTATAAGGATACTGTTCAGTCTGGCAGTTCTAAGTGTCATGTGGTATTAGTTGAAGCACTTGGGGCTGGAAGACCTGCTCCTAAAAGGTAACATTTCTGCTACTGCCTTGTTTTCTTTCTTTCTTTCCTTCCTTTCTTTCTCTATTTATCATCTGTTTCCTATCTATCTATCTATCTATCTATCTATCTATCTATCATCCATCTTTTGATCTATCTATCTATCTTTCTATCTCTCCTTTCCTTCCTATCTACATGAAATTTTACTCTCCAATGTCTTTCTACTTATCTTGGATGCCTAATAGCATGATTATCTTGAGGTTCTAAACTATGCAATCTTTAACTTTTGGCTCACAAAGTTTCTAAAAATTCTTATAACAAATTCCATTATGAGCAAACAAATTTGAAAAATTAAACAAAATAGAATGAATCACGCCCCAAACTCTGGTGTAAAACACCAACACTATTCCATTTCTCACAGGTTCGGTGAGTCAGGTACTCAGAACAGGCATGGCTGGGCTACGCCTGTCCTCTTTCCTGCATTTGTTGTGATATGAAACTGACGCTAGAGGACAGTTGGTTAGTGCTCCCCAGTCATCCCTCACTGAATATAGTCTCAGGGATTCCCTATGCAGTCTTTTGTGTAGACTCATTTAGTTTCCTCACAGTTAGGCAACCTCATAGCAATCAGATTTTATAAGCTGAGGCTCAGGTTTTTAATAGCGCTTCACTAAATAAAGTTGAATTTGAAACACCTTTTCTGATGAATCTTTGAAAATTACAGAGTAACTCACTCAGTATTTTGGTAGTTATAGGAGGTCAAAAGCCTGCCTAAATTTAAGGAGGAGAAACAGAGATCTCTTCTTATGTTGAAAGTATCACATTTACTTTTCATTTCATAACATTTAGGATGGGAGATAATGTTGTAACCATCTTTGCAATGTGTAACATGCCATACTAACTGTGTAACAATAGTCCTATTACTTAACACGTATGAGTCTCAGATACTTCACAGATCATTGGGACAGGTAATGGAGAGACACTGCAAAGAAAACTGCTTTGAGTGTTTACAAATCTTTTTTAACAAAAGAATAACTACTAAGTACATGTATCAATCAAGAGGGTCATAAATTTCATTCTCTCCGTGCCTTCAATATTTATTCTACTTTTCTATTTCCATTTCATTAACCACCTTGAACATCTGTTTCTTGTTTTTCATGATTTTTAAATTATGCCAACAATTCTCAATTAATATCTTATTTCCAAATACTGAACTAACAGATTGAACTGCCCATCCCAAACTAAGCTCCTTTAAGAGCTTCTTGTAACAAAGAATAGCAGTCCTAAGTGTAAACTGATTATTTTTCTTGATAAGTTTGAAACTGCAAAATATTTTTGTCTGAGAATTACTTGTTTTTGGACCAATAGTGTCAGTGTAGTGCAAAAACTAAAAGCAGAAGTACAAATTCTTGAGATCACGCAGATTTGAATCAGAAATTCTGGGGGTGGGCTCAGCAATCTGTGTTCTAATAAACCTTGTTCAATAGTTTGATTCACTAACAAGTTTAAGAACTGCTGTCTAAAGCCATCTATTTCTAAATCTAAGAACTTTAGCTAATCTCTCCCTTATTTCTACCTCATATTTCTGTTTCTCAGCCCACTTTCATTGTGGTCAACATACTGCTTATAAACTATAAAACCTTTTCTAATTGCCAGAAGCCAGAACAGAATCGCATTTATGTGCTTTTCAAATAGAACAGAAAAATAAAACTTTGTCTTTTTTCACCTGTTTTCTAGAAATATTACTTATAAGGATCTTTGACATCTCAAATTTGTTTTGTCCTCAGGTTTCCTCATATGGGCTGTTAGCCCTTCATCCCTCCAGCATCCTTGCTGTCTCTCTCCTGTTCCAAATCAAATCCATTAGGAAATAATTCACATTTTATCTTCAGAATAAATCTGGACTCCAACCACCTCTTACGTCTTCTGCCACCACCACCTGAGAAAGCCACAGTAATTTCCACCTGAATGAATGTCAGCAGGACCCTTTTGTCCTTGCCTCCCTTGATTATTCTCATTATTACAACCACAGTATTCCTTTGGCAACATAAATCAGATCATGTCCCACTCCTGCTCACAACCATCTTAGATACCTTATTTTATTCAGGATAAAAGTCTATGGTGACCTACAAGGTGATACATGATCTGCTCCAATGTGTGAGCCACACAGTTGTCTATCCAGTGCTACCCACCTAGACAAGAGAAGAATAAAAACAGCCTGAGGGTGTGAGTATCTGTACAGAGAACACAAAGGGAAGGCATGGGACTTGAACAGGAGCATAAATTTCTATGGAAGAGACTGAATGGAGAGTCAGAGAGAAGCCTAAAGCAGGCCACATGTTTTTAATTTCCCTAAGAGCTGTATTAGGCAGAATAATAGGGTGATCTTCCTGTTTTGTCCTATCCTTGTGGTGTTGTTTCTATTTTACTATAGTTTAGCCACATTATGCTTTGCTTAAATAAGCAGGGTAGGGGGAGGCTTTAGGAAGTTCTGGCCATTGAGATTCACAAATAAATATTCTTTTGATGGCCAGTTATAAACTATTGACGACTGGGTAAGTGAGAGTTTATTGTATTGAAGGACGCCACAGGTGTAGTTTGTCTCTGCATCCTGGAGGTGCTAGAAAATCCTGGTTCTCTAAATTTGGAATGGGATGAGTTGAGGATATGAGGATTAGGGCACTAATCTGCCATTCATAGCTTGCTCTTTGAAAGGGCAGAGGCAAATAAAGGCTTTGATCAGTGCCAGAGTTGTAGAGCAGAACTACAGCCCTTTCACACCCTTTGATTTAGAAAGACTCACCCTTCACAGCAGGGTTCAAAGCCCAGATCTTTACTTTTAGAACCTGCTTCTTGCTGTGAGCATGAGCACTATGGCACTTTGTTTGCAGAAGTATTTACTTAGATGTTATACAGTGGTGAATCTCTCCCTCTCGCTCTCTCAAAGCTTCTATTTTGCTAATGTGGACTGTCATCTTTTCCTCCTTTCCACCAGTGTGATGTATCTACTGAATAAAAGAATAAAATGTGCACTTTTAAAAAATTTGTATACCCTAAGTGGTCAGGAATTCCATCAAATTTGCCTCCTCAAATTCCTCAGCTGCCCGAGTTGGTTCTTATGACTTGTACCTATAGACTCGTGTAAAGTTTCTGGCTAAACACTCCAAATTATATGATAATAGGCAGCAAAGGTTCATGGGATCCCACTGGGTGCTGGATATAGTGTTAGTCATAATTGTAAATAGTAAATAAATTCACAGTCTAGTGGGTAAAACATACTAAAAACCATGTGATAAGAATGAATAAACAGAGGAAAGTTTGAAGGATGCCTTTGAAGGATGGGAAACTTGAGAGCCCAGGGGGTCAGGGGAAGAGACTTAGCAAGGGACACCTCAACTAGAATAAATGAGCATGGAAAGAGCTCTTCAGGTTGCTACGGTAATACCTCTGTTCACACAGCAAGCTCCTAACACAGAAGCCTCCCAGATTTTCCTTCTGAAATTACAGTAATTCTTGGCGCTACCAAATCCTAAGAGAAGTAATCTCATGTCCTGAAAAAAAATAAAGAAAAAAACGTTTTAAATATGTTATAGCTGATGTTTTGGGGACTCCATATCTGTTTTTTGTTGCTTTTCAAGGAAACTATGCAGGGTTTCTGACAAACTCTGTCAGCCCACTGGGATTCAAGTGTGGTTACCTTAGGATCTAAAAATCAAATCTGAAACACGAATGTATTTATCCTTTTTGTAAATAAGTGATAGCGAAAAGGGAAATGTGTGTTTTGTATCCTCAACTCCTAACAAAGAGCTGGGGATTTTCCGTACTCTGCTTTGTTAAATAAATGACTGCCTTGTTGTGCTTTGAGGATTTTTCCCTCCTTGGAGAAGGTTCATTTCCCTCATTGTGATTGCCTTCCACTGAACAGACAGACAGACAGACAGACAGACAGACAGACAGACAGACACAGACATACAGACACACACACACACACACACACACACACACACACACTCACGCAATCTGAGCTTTTGCTAACCTAGGTTAAATACTTGCCTTCCATACATTTATCCCACTTCTAGCTCCACATTATTCTTTCTTTTGTTTTATTAATCATTACAGGGCTGGGAATTTGGCTCAGTGGCTTAAGCGTCTGTCTGGCAGGTGCGAGGTTGTGAGTTTGATCCCCAGTGCCGCAAAAAAAGAAAAAAAAATCATTACAATATATCATCTTCCCCTCTGCGCTTCCTATTGTACATTCACACACAGAGGCACGGACTGAGAAAGAGAGATAGAGACAGAGATGGAGAGAGACAGAAGGAGGGAGAAACAGACAAACTGAGAGACAGAGAGAGCATTTAGTTTATAGATTAGGTTTTGTTCTCTTTCATTTGTACATTTCTGTACCTCTGATGAGATTAAGCTTCTTGAAGTCATGAACCAAGCTTACGCATATTCTCCCATTCTTAATGAAGGCATGACTAAGGTGGCATTGTGGGCTTTACTGACTTCAATCTGCCAACAAAAAGAATCACGCTATCAACAAATTTTCTCAGCAACTCTTAAGTACACAGGCATGTTTTCCCAACACACACTTACACTTGTGTGTATGCAGAAACATACCTACACTCTGTCTCACACTCTTTAACACTCACAAACACACACTTCTCATGAATGACACCAGTCTTCACATTCTGCTTGCAGAGCCCTAGCTGAAGCAATGTCAAAAGTGTGCTTATATATTTCTCTTTTAGCCATGTAACACTCTACACCACTATGTTATATGACTCTAAAACCAATTAACCAGCATACAAAATTAGCTAATTTTGTATCTTTTGACCACATCCCTGTTGAGGTTAATAGGCTCCCTCTTTACCACTGAAACTCTGGAGACAGAGTTTAGAGACTTAATCAATAAATTACAGGACAGTTTCACAAAGGCAGACACAAAGAACTCCCATCATTGCAGTACATGTTTAACATTATTTCTCATCAGTTTTTATAGATTTTGAGCAACATTATTATTTCCAATATTTTTAAAGTCAACATTTAATTATGATGTGATTTTGCATTAAGAATACTGTAAAATAACTTATTTTGAACACAATTTAATAATATATTGCCTGGGATTTAGCTCAGTGGCATAAGTGCCTGCCTGCCAGGCAGGTGCAAGGTTGTGAGTTTGATCCCCAATAAAAAAAAATCTACATGCCTATATATCTATGTATCTATACATCTATATATATATCAGAGGTTTTGGGATATAGCTCAGTGGTAGAGCATATGCTTAGCATGCATGAGGCTGTAGTATTAAAGTCTAGAACCCATAAAATTATAAATGGATATATCATACTATATTCCATCTATTATAATTTGTGTCATTATATATCATTATATATACATATATAACACAACAGTTTTAAAACTGTAAGATACTACACAATTATAGAGTATTATGTTCTCAAAGAAGTTTAGCATCTCTAGAAAAACCTGTGAATCAGAACTGATTGAAATGCAATTTATTAAATGTTACCTTTCATTTTCTATATATACTTTTATATATAATATACATATATACATATACATGAACTATCTATAAAGTGGTAGGTGATAAACCAACAATGTATCATCAGAGAAAATCTTCTAAATCTATATAGAAAGCTGAAATATCATGGCTATAAACTATAGATTAATATGTAATACATGAACTAATAAATATATGCATTTATATAAAGTAATTGTTTGATAAGATTTTGTATTTTTTTAGGAAATTATGAATTGAAATTCTAGTGTCTCTCTTGCCCTTTTAAATTCTAATTCTGTTTAAAAACATTTTTAATTTTATATTGAAAACCAATTAATAGAATGTCTTTATTTGAAGACTTCTGAATTAATGTTGGTGACATGTGCTGTACCATTTCTCTGTATCTTGTTATTTGTTTTTCATTGCTTCTATTACTGTATTTTAAGGACATAGATAATTTGGTGGCTTAACATGACAGAATTTAAGGTATTGTTTTACAATCCATAATAATTGAAATAATTTAAGGTGTTCTTTCCTAGGCCTGGAAACATATGAGGGGAGACAGATCATGTTCTTGTCATAGGATTCCTGCTTAGGTTTTCTTCCAGTTTCTCAACTCAACTCTAGATGAGGGTGTCAAGACTGAGAAAGAATCCAACCAGATGGAGCTTTCAAAATGGCTAACAATACAAAGCACTTAATAAAAGTTTTCACTACATTGAAAAGTGTCCTAGGTTATTTCAAACATCATTTAACGCATTAATATTTGGTGTACACAAATATACTTTATTCCTAAAAGCACATGTATACCTGTGTATGTGTCCAATCTTGTTGATGCTCAAATCTTTGTGATAATCAAAGTTATTACCACTACAAAAATTGGAATCTATGTATGGAATGGAGACCATCCTTAATATACTCATTGTCCAATGAAGCAATGGTTATCATTTGTTACTTCATTTGAACCATGATGTAAGAAACCATTTTAAAGATTACGATGTGCAATATTGCAACCATTGTCAAGCTTCTATCTTCCGGTTTTGTAAACTTGCAATGTTGTGTATTTACTCTAGTCATTTGTTTGTCTCTTTTGCTTGCTGTTTTTACTATATATGTCATCTTTTTTTGTTTTGTTTTGTTTTGTTATTCTTCGCTTAAATAAAAAAAAAAAACCTCAAAATACTGAGAATCTCAGTAGAATATCAGGTAACCCTGAAAGTTTGAAGGATGCACAGGCTCAAGTGCTTCAAAGAACCTTATGTAATTTGTTTCTTATTCTTTTTGTTTTTGAGGGAGGGTCTTGCTGTGTAGTCCAGGCTGGCCTTGAATTCACTATGTAGCCTAGGTTGACCTCGAATTTGCAGTGATTCACCTGCCTCAGCCTCCTGAGTGCTGGGATTACAGGCTTTCAATGACCACACTCAACCTGTTTTTTATTCATTTGAACATGAATCTTGGAAGTACAGATGACATCACTTTGTCTCATTTTATTCCTCACCTTTTTCTATTCCTTCTTCCATTCTTTAGGATCTCAGTTGTGTCAAGCCTCCATTCTCTGAGGTGAGGTCCCTAACAGCTTTTACTTTATTTTCTACACTTGTGGCCAAGGATGGCGTGATCTATTCACCTGGTTGCTCATCCCAGGTTCCTCCATTGCTCAGAGTTAAGAAACTGTGTGACAATCATGGAAATTAGCTATCCCCACTGGTAAATTTAAAACGTTTTCAAGATGAGATTCCTTCCCTATTGTAGATGAGAACAGAAGAATGTGAGTTGATTAATGGTATAGAGACATCCATCTTGCCACAATCTCTGCCAACCTGAAATAGTTAAGTTTTTCCAAAGATGTAGGTCACCTGTACTAGTCAGCTTTTCCTTGCTGCAACAGATTACTGAAAAAATGAATGAATTAAAGAATGAATGAATGAGGAAAGGTTAAATAAAACAAAATAAACTAATGGTTTTAGAGGTTTCATTCCATGCCACTTGACTCCATTTTTGCTCAGACTAATAGTGAGGCAGAAAAAATCATGTTGGAAAGGCATGGCAAAAGAAAGCTGCTTCTGTGTGGAAGTCATGAAGCAGAGATCTGAGTTAGTAGGCTTTTTCATTCTTCAGATTTTTTTCCATTCCAGGTCCCCATCTTAGTGGGTGGTGCCACTTACACTCATGACATGTCTCTCCCATCAGTTTGCTGTCCTACATGCCAACTGTCTCTGGAAACACCCTCGAAAACACAGTCAGAAGGGCGCTGTACTAATTTCCTAGCTGTTTCCCAATCCAGTCAAATGAACAATAAAAATTAACCATCACATCACCCTTGTAAGTGAGCTTGGATTCTTTCAGGGCTCTATCTTGTTCTTACTCCACGTCATACGTAGGTATTTTTGAATAGTCAACACATTGGTTTCCTTATTCCGGATTTCCTCAGGGAACTTTTTCTGATTAATTTGTAGTCAATCTTTTTAACATTCCTGTCTAAAATAGGACAAGGTACTGAAGAACTCATATCTGTGACTTCTTGATTATGATCCAGCAATGGAATTGCCTCCCTAGAAGCAGTAGGAGATGCCACATTCTACAACACTAAATCAAATGTCATTGTATTTTTACCTTAAAAATTGTCTATCTACTGCTTGAGCTGATAGCAGGTCTTAGCTGGTTTCACAGTCATACAAAAAAGCAAGAGTTGCGGGGTCAGGTAGGCTTTGACCCAGATTTCAGAAGAAGGCCTGGGGAGACCAGGCAGTATGCCCCTGAGAAGGCAGTGCATAAAGTGGTAAAAGAAGCTACAGGTGCAGTGGAGACCCCAGAAAATTGGAGAAGTCACAAACATGGAATATCTGAGGTATATCATAATGAACGTGCAAAGACAGTCTAAGAGAGAGGCCAAAGTCAGTGGCAATTCCATAGTGATGAGGTCATTCAAATCCTTAGAAGTTCAAAATCTCACCATAGATTTCTCTGGGTGCCAGACATGTAGATACAGGATTTATCATCTTCCCTGCTGGGTATAGTCTCACTTATCCTGTTCTTTTCTATCCCCATATTTCTCCTTTTTGGAGTATGAATATTTACCTTTGACCATTGTATGTTGGGCTGTTTAACTTTCTTCTTGCCTTAATTTTCAGAAGAGACTTTGAACTTGGACTTTTCAGCAATACTAAAGCTGTTAAGACTTTGGCAACTCTTAGAGATGGACTAGATTCATTTTGCATACAAGGAAAAAAATATATATATATATACAAAAAACACAAGATAGTTACACTACTAATTAATAGTATTTCATTGAAAAGGAAAATGTGTTCCTATATTGTTTGATCAATGTATCATGCCTATAGCTTGTAATAGATGCAACTATTTTGACAATAGCAATACACAATGTACTAACCATTGTTACTCTCCTACAGTCTTATTTTGAAATTCTGTACCATTGTTATTATTGTTTTTTCTTTAAAATAAAATTAGCAGAAATAAAATAAACAAAATGAATGTACAGGAGTCTTTTGGGAGTGAGGGTGGAATGTTATGTCTTTTATCTAGATTTCCCCCCAAAGCCTCATGCATTCATTGGTGGGTCTTTTGGAGGGTGATTGAATCATGTGATAATTGTCAGTGGATTAGTTCACTGATGAGTTTATAGTTTACTTGCTGAGAGGAGGTGGGATACAGTCAAAGAGCTGGGTAACTGGGTGCGTGTCCTGGAAGGGTTTGTTTCTTCCCTGTTTCTTCCTTCACTCACTCTCTGCTCGCTGCCATGCCATGAGTGAGCAGCTCTCCAAAGCTGCCATGAGGTCCTGTCTTGGAGAAAGTTGACAATGAATTGAAAACTCCACAGACTGTGAGCCAAAATATACCTTATACCACTTCTTTTAGTTGCAGGTGTTGGCTACTGTTTCACAGCAATGAGGAAAATAACTAAGACAGATTTTCCTTCTCTTCACTGTTTTCTCTCAAACAAACAGTTTACTCAGTGAAGGCAAAGATGGGGTCCTTTTCTGGTCTTTGTTAGTTAATGTAACAAATTTATAATATAGATGTTATAATCATAATTATAATATTTATTATTATTATTCAGGCTTGGCATGCATCCTCTCCATTCCATAACAGTTTTTCATGATGAGTTGCATGTTCCTATTAGTCATGGATTTAAGATCATATGTTATAGTGACATACATCATAATAGGTATACTGATACATCCAGAGATCACTTTTGACAGTTTCTTAACTTCATTGATGTATTTTCAACTCATGCACAAGTTTCCAAACCCTGACTGAGACTCGGGACATTTTCTGAGTCACAGAGTTATTTCTGGTACCCAGGGTGATGATTTTTCATGGTTTCCAGCAACTGTGGGTCTTAAATTCCATTCCTCCATTTAGTTGCATTTTGAGTTAAACCTTCTCAATCTGTCTCTTTGTTACTAATCCCAGATATAGGTCTATTGGTAATGAAATTCCTTCTAAAAATGAAGAAAATGATTGTGCAACTAACAGTGTCATTTTAAGTGGCATGGTCTAGATGAATCTTTATAGACTCTCCTACCCCTCCTACTCTGTCTAGTTATATCTGGAAGATTTACTGAAGTTACAGTAGTTCTCCTAGATTAAGCAGGGAAAGCCTCCCCAGGAGTATTAGGCATTGTTCTATGCCTTTGATTCCTGCTATTTAGATGTATTTCAAAAGGCATAATTCTCCAAATCACTTCCATTGTCAAAATGGACCTATAAACTGGGAAGAAATTTAGCTTTAACACTGGTACACAGGGAAATCTGACATCTTTGTATGCTTAAAGAAAGATTCACCAGTCTGGTGTGTAGATTCTGCTATTGTCTTTAATTGTGCAATTTCCAAATTTACACTCCTGGATGGTAGACTGAGTTTCTTAAATCAAGGTTCCTGATGGAAAAGTCTGCCTAGAATGTTCTCTAAATGCTTGTAATTCAACTCAGAGAATACTCTTCTCTATCAAACTCTCAATACATGAGAAAAGAACAATTATTTCCTAATCCATGGTCTTCTCTTCAGCTATTTTCCTACCTCCTTCAGGTGTACGGAAGTCTTTAGCAAAGCATGCTACACTCAGGTCCTATTTAGTTTTGTATTTTGGAACATGTTTGCCAAGGACAAGAAGGAATTCCACAAACAGTCTCCCATACGTGTTAGCACAGAGAGTCTCTGTGGGCAAGGGAAAGGTGGAATGGAACAACATATGTTATATGTCCCATTCAGAAGTCCCAATCAGAAGTTGAAGGGAGTTTATGCAACCAGTCAAACCTAGGGGTAGAGCTCAATAAGTGACAGTAACTACCAATTCACTGTATCCCGCAGTATCTCAGAAACTCCAGGTTCAACACAAAGTACTTCAGGTGTATATTCAGACTGCAAGTATCTATAATACATTAGACTTTGAAAGGAAAGTGGAGCCTAAAATAGAGCTCATAGAATACCTAAAAATACTTATTATTTGAGATTCACCTGTAACCATGCTGGCATATGTGGTAGGCAGATTTCTAAAATGGCTCCAAATTCCAGCCCTCTTAGAACAGGCTTGATACAGCTTCCCTCTGATTATAGGTCAGATATGTAATCTGAAGGACTGTCATTCCTAAAAAGTAAAGGGACCTTAGAGATGTAATTATGGTTCTAAGTGAGTTAATCCTGGTTTAATAAAAAGGAGATTATCCCAAGTGAGCCAAACTTAATCAGGGTCCACACAGAAGAAAGGCATGCTCTCCTAATGGTATTGAAGAAGCAAACAGCCATGTTGAGAATTTTCTATGGTGAGAAGTCACTCTCAGGAGCTGATGGCCTTAGTCCTATAGCCACCAGAGCAAAAAAGATATAAAACACTCATAATTCTAATTCTGTGAACAATCCAAATGATGGCAGAAGAATATTCTAAATTTCAGGTGAGAATACACCTCAGCCAAAATCTTCATTGCACCTTTATGAGACTCTGAGCAAAGAATCCAACTAATCTGTGTCCTTGAGAAAATAAATTATAGGATAATAAATGTATGCTGTTTTAAGCAGCTATACTTGTAGTGCTTTATTATGAATGATAGAAGAATAACAAATTTTCAGTTGGTTTTTATACATTTTCCTAGGATCTCACCAATGCCATGAGAGATACCTGATTGGAATTTTATAACCCAGGTTGGAGGGTTTAGAGCTTGAGATACAATGTGGATTTGAGCCACTTGCTTCTTGTCTCCATCCAATCAGATCTGATGACCACAACAATTTTCCAATGACCTCCATTGTTTCTGTTTTTCCCCTTACATTAATGGGAAATCCTCCAAGATTTCCTCAATTTGTTGGCATGTACCAGAAAGTTGATGGCACTCAGTGAACACCAGAGAAAACAGAAAGAGTGGGAGATGCTCTTATTCCATTCATCCTCATAAAAAAGAAACATAACCCAATCTCAACCATTTTAGGATAATGGGAAATCACAAACATCTCAGCAATTATGTAAAGACTATTTGTTGAGAAAGAAATCTGAACTGAGATGCCATCTTGTTTTTTCTGAATGTGTTAAACCTATACTTACTCTACTTTCTGTTTGAACTTAACTGCGACAGTAGGGAGAATCCTGGAGAGCATCCATGTCTCAAACTTTCCTAGGTTGGTTGGCTAAGCCTGATCTTTGAATCTCTTGCCAGAACTTATTTTGGTATTTTCTTATCTAATCTCAACTCCACTAACTTACAAAATTTTTCTAGACTTACCTTACAATTAGAAGTCATTTTATATTCTCTCTGCCTGGGCTCAAAATATTAGGATATGCTCCCTTGATATACAGTGAAGGTCTATTCTGAAAGCAACTGTATTTCTTATCTAGAAGATGCCTTCTTTAAAGTGTGTGCTGATATATTACACAGAAGAGAGGTCTGTCTTTCTCAATGCTTGTCTGCATTTTAAGTTGCTGAACCATTCTGTTATTGTACCATTAATCTGGTGAGTTCAATACACACTTCACATTGCCCGCTCTGTTCTGTCCTCTGTCCTTGGTACCTGCTCTGTCCTGTCCCCCAAGCCATGCATTTCAGTACTGTCTAATGTCACATTCTACTACTCTTCTCAAAAGCAGATTTCTACTTGGCTAAGATTGATCTATGTGCTACTGTTTTGTTCCTGGATGTCTAATTTTTTTTCTGGGAGAATCTATTATTTAAGGATTCTCTAAGGGATACTTATTAGTCATCATGACTTTTCCTATATTATATTTCCTATAAGAATTAATTGAGATATTTTGAATAAACTTTCAAAATAAAAACATAATTCTATTATAAAAGCCTATAGTCTTCCAAAAACTCCTCTGTGATCACATTTGTTTTCATATTTTTTCCATTCTCAATTAAAGAGCATTGTCAATGGCATAAATATTTCCACTGAATGCTCTCTCACTCCGTAGCCCTCCATATTCTACAAACAGTAAAGGTGACATTCTTACATAATGTTAACACATTCCTGAAGTGTACTCCATTGGGAGAATAGTTAGTGATCCAACTGTCCAAAATTCAGTAATTCCAAACATTAACCTTCACAAATGTAACTGTGTCATCATGTTTTGCATGTCTAAAAAAGGATACAAGTCTGATTTGCTATCAGAGAGTAGAGGAGAGCTGTATTCTAGATAAATGCTTTAAATATCAGGAGGGTGCTGAGATATATTCATTTACTAATCCCATTAAATTATTTTTCAACCAGAACAAACACCCTGAATTCCATACCTGCCCCATTTTCTGTCTCTCTCTCTTCTCTGTCTCCAACCCACATCAGTCCCTGAGGTCTCCGTTGCATTTTACCATCATCCCACGTGCTCAGGTCAGCAATTCTCTGTCGTTCCATTTGACCAAGATTGACTCGTATAATTTAATTCTGGTTCAACATAGAGTATATATAAACTTCTCAAATTCATTTTTTTGATCAAAACATCCCTTTAAAATACAGTATGTTACATAATATATAATATTATATATAAAATGTTTCACCAAGTATTATATTTATAACCTTGAAGAAATAGGGATGGAAGGAATTAAGGGACTAAAGTGTATCAAGTAATCATTTCCCCTAAAACTCTCCTTGTGTCATGGATTAACTAATGGTTAACTTGGAACACCCAGCTGAATTGAGTCAGTGTGGTTCTGGATATGAAAAGCCCATCTGAGGATTGTTGCCAACAGCATAAAAGGAAAATTGGAAGGGAAGATGGCATGCTGTTACTGGAGAAGCTTGTCACACTGGCTTTCCTGATATGTACTCAGCTGTTCTCATCATCAAAGGAGCTCAGGTCCTCACTGTCTCAGAGGATTGGTGCGGTTCTCTTTGGGGGAGCTCTAATCCTTACCTTGAGTGCTACTTCCTGGCTCCAGTGTAGATCCTTCAACCTGCTGGCACAAATCCTTCAACCTGCTGGTGCAGACTTTTTAGCTTTGACCACTGACCTTTGGGCCTTCCCACCGCAGATCCTTGATACAGACTTGCATGAGGCATTGTCATGGGCTGAGGCCTCCAGCTGGACTCATGGAGGACATTGCCATGGGTTCTAGGTATTCAGTTGGATTCTTTGGGTCTCTTGGACTCCTCTGCATTCACTATTTGGTTGCATATTATCAAATAATCCTTTAAATTATGTGACCTGTGTTACAAACCCTGACTACAACATCTTGTGTTACATTAAGTAGAAAAACTTGAAAACGAAAGAGTCTTCACTAAAAGAATAGACAGAAATAATGGCCAAAAAATATGGCCAAAAAATGGCCAGTAAAGATTAGACATTACAAACCTGTTTATAGGTACAGAGAACACAGCCCTGGGGCAGTCAACTATAGGAGGAATCCAGACAGCACCTGTAGAAATGTCCATTTTCCCTACACACAAGACTATAGCAAATTATGGTTAAAACACATTGGAACACAAACTAAGGTTTGAAAAGAAACTTACAAAGAAGTTTTTGCTAGAGGTAAAGTCTTTGAAACTCACACAGACAATTCCCAGATGGGCTGTCTGTAGCTGCAATCTGGACTGGGACTGACACCTACACCTAGGAGAAAATCTGAGCACACGGAGTGTAGAGAAAACTGGAAGATGGAAGCAGTCTCTCTGCAGCATTAACTAAGTGAACATCATTTGCATCCATTTTACTTTTATTGTAAAAGTTTCCTTGTTTATTTGTTGCTTTTGTATAGTGTAAATACGTTCTCCATCTGGAAGGTAATGCATTTATTAAAGTGGAGAACTACGAATTTAATGTGAAATATGAAAGAATATCAGTTTGTCAAAATGCCTGTAAAATATTTTGAAAGAAGTACTGAATTCACTACATATTTAAACAGTGCCAAGAAATATTAAGAAGTATCAGTTGAAAACTTTTATTTAAGGCAAAACAACTCATCAGTTTAAAGTCGAAAAGGAACACTTGAGGGAACACTAGAAAATGTAGTTTATAGATGAGAAATCTGCATCCAAAAAGATTGCTTTGCCAACAAATCACAAAGAGGTTGCAGACTCAAGACTAGGATATGTCATCTGCCATCTTACCACCACTACTTTCTGCAATTTCATATACTTGCAATAGTTCAAAATCTAACAGTCAAACAACTGACTCACTTTACAACAGGTAGCTCTAGCATTCATTACAGAGGCACCATAGGAATGGCATTTACAAAGACATTATAGGAAACAATGAACAGCCCTGAAAATAAAGTGCAACAGTAATAGTTTATCAACGCTTTTTCAAATATAGCAATCCTCAGATTAGCATAATTTGGTCAATCTTCAAATCAATCATGCTGCAGAAGTACATATGAAAGTTTTGGCTGTGTCAAACACTGAGTGTAAAAATGTAAAAAACCTAGATTCTATCGTAAGTGAGAAGCTTATAGTTATGAGCTGCTTCTTGTATTTTGTATACTTAAGTCCTAAAAGTATACATATATAAAGATTTCTATAAAGAACAAAGTATGTTTTCTTTAACTTATGTAAAATTATTTTTATTAAATTTAACTGTCAATTAAGTTTGCAATTTTAAAACATGTAAACCAATATCTAAAGAGTCTAAATGTATTCTGTCTCCTTTATTATTTATATTCTTTCAAATTTGTCAACATTAGAGTGTTCTTGGATTTAGCCTCAGATAGTTCTCACCTATCTACTTTCATTTCTTAGTGAGTTCATCAAATCTTGTGCCTTTAAAAGCGCTGATATGCTGACAGTTTGCTAATTTATAATCTCAAAGTTTCTTCTCAGCTCCACACTCATATACAGTATCAAGCACCTATATGATGACTCCATTTGAATGTTACAAAAGAAAGGAAATCTCAAAGTTAACATGCCAAAGTATAATCAGTCCTGACAGGCTCTGTTGTTCCTCCAGGTGTCCTTGTTTCAGTAAACAGCAATTACAATCCTACACTTGCTGAAATTAAAACACTGGGGTCATTTTTGAGTCCTTCCTTTCTTTTATAACCCACAAAGGCTCCAGAAATTTTGGCTTTATTTTAAAACCTTAAGCACAATTTCCATTCTTTTTCATCACCTCTACTGCAATTACCTTAGTTCAGGTTACCAATCGCTGCTGCCTGGATGACCACTCTAGTCTTGGTGCCTGGTCTCCACTCGTACTCTAGCCTGCTCGTAACTTCTTCCCAGGACATCAGCTGAGA
The DNA here is from genome assembly GCA_004363535.1 of Dasyprocta punctata. NCBI lineage: Eukaryota > Metazoa > Chordata > Mammalia > Rodentia > Dasyproctidae > Dasyprocta > Dasyprocta punctata. The sequence continues at coordinate 210,435 of RJWM01000087.1, read as the reverse complement.
AGATTATTCCATTCTGCTACTTAAATCCATACTGTGGCATCTCATCCTACTCAAATGAAAAATCAAAGTTGTTACACTCACTTATATGGGCCCACATTCCACATTTGTTGTCCCTCTCTTGATAGGTTCTCTGTTGTCATCTTTTCCTCCTATTTCCCTTGATCACTTTGGCTGAAGTCCCACCATACTACTTACTTTCCCTTCTGTGGGACAAAATGCCTGATATCTACACATTAAAAGAAGAGAGGTTTATTATGGCTCATAGTTTCCAGAGGAGTCAGTCATGGTTGGCAGTTTTCAGTTGGCTCTAAGGCAAAAATGGCATGATTGAAAGGCATGGTGGAGGACAGTTGCTCACCCCATGGGAGCCAGGAAGGAGACAGAGAGAGAGACAGACAGAGAGACAGAGAGAGAGAGAGAGACAGAGAGAGAGAGAGACAGAGAAGAGAGAGCAGGGGGAAGAATACAGGCCCCACCTTCTGAAATAGTATGAATGGATGAATCCAATGACGAATATAGCATTTCGTGATATGATCATCTTCCAAACTCGTGACATTTTTGTGAGACACTTTAAATCTAATCAGACTCCTCAGTGGTTTTGCACCTTCAGTTTTTTCTGTGTAAAGGGCTATTACTACAGGTATCAGCATTACTCATTTACTTCCTTTAGGGCTTCCTCAAGTGAAAACTTGGCCACAGGATTTCAATTTGCAACCTCTCTATCAACACACACACACACACACACACACACACACACACACACACAATATCACTATTCCCTACTTTTTTTCCTAATAATTAATGTTTTCTTTTTTTGTCTGACTCCTAAACTAGATGATATAGTTCACTGAACTATAACTCATCAACTATATCCAGCTCTGCACTTGCTTTTTTGTGTGAAGTTTTAATGGAACACAGTTTGACCCATTTGCTTATGTGTTGTCTATGACCACTTTCACATAGCCCCAAAAGTGAAAAAAATTTACTATCCAAACCTTTGCAGAAAAACCTTGTCAAACTCAGTGACAATAAACTTCCAAAAATAGGAGTTCTTACTTAGTTTATTCTCTTTTTTGTCACTAGATTCACAGTCACACCTGACACATATTAAGTATCCAGTACAAATTTCTTGATTAGTGAATGAATGAATGAAGAATAACCTATCTATACTTTAAAGAAATTGGTAAGAGTATGACATCGAATTGAATTTCTGTGCAGGGAGGAATCCACATCAGACATTTAGTAGGATGTTGATTAAGTTCTTTTCATTATTTTACAAGTTAAAAAAGACAGTTTCTGCCATTCATTCTAAGTGACAGTGGTCATTTTGTACTGTTAATTTTAAATGAAACATAAACAGGCAGTGTAGGTATTGTTATTATGTCAAAGATATTATTATAGAACCATATCAATAATAGAACCATTAAACAAGTCCTCTGAGAGTAGTTATGCAGGACCAAAATTGCCATAAGGTCCAATTGTTATCACCTGTGTGACCTTTTCAGTCCTGTTTGCATCTGGTTATCCTCCGAGAGACAGATAAGAGCTAATCCATTTTGAATGCAAAATGGTAGTGGGTAATGTTCATTTGACTCCAGTAGAAAATGCACAGTCCACTCTAGCTTTCGACTTTTAGGCAGAAGAATAACCATTTTTTCCCAATGAAAAGTTAAGACCAAGTGTTTTTTTTTTTTTAATTGAGATCTCTGGTGGCATTAGAGATTTCAGTAATGAAAACAAAACCAATTCCTTCTGCATTTCCCACATAACCATTCACAGAAGCACTGGCACCTAAATCTCTTCTATTTATAGGGAGGGAAGGAGACTGTGGAGTAGAAATGTTCTCCTATTTATACATGACACCTCTATGCTCCATGAAATACATGGGTTTCTGTGTTAGACTGATGGATGGTAAAGATGACAAAAGCTTGAGGAGTCTGTTAGCTAGAGCTGAAAAATGTGTGGCGCTAACTGCCTTAAACAGTTTAAAATATAACTCTCTAGCTGTAGTAAAGGCTGTCGAGCTAAGATTTGGGATTAATTGTTCACTGTCCAACGTGATTTGTGAGTAACTGCAGGACCATACCAATTAAATTGTACTTTGCACAAAACAGGCAGCACATGCCTCCTGCCTAGGAGAGACCCACAATTTCGCAGAGTAGAAAACCTCTGTGATCCATTTGGACGTATAGGTGGCATCTCTCTTTGACTGCTCAGGACCTTGGGACCTCTGGGATATGTGCTATGTCATAAATTTAAATGATGAAAAGCAGTGGGACTCCTCCAGCCTTTAATTGAAACTGTTCATTGTGGCAAAGAAACTGAGCAATTCTTTTTTTTAAATTTCATTTAACATTTTTCTCCTACATTCACAAATCATTTATCAGTATCAGCTGAAAGCGAAAAATGATAAGTGAAGTGGTATTTGGCACAATACATCCAGTTTGTTACCCAAGGGTTGGTATGAAAGTACAAAAGTTTTAGCAATGAAGTCATAGCCTGGAGAGGAAGCAAAGGGGGACTTGTGCTTCAGTTCTGGCTGAATTCCCGGGTTTCGGCCAGTGTGAGTCTACCGGAATCTGTGATAATGCTTTCTGTCATGGTTGTAAAATACTTTCAGAGAAACATAAAGTTTTTTTATGAGAAGAATAGTAAAAGAGATGACTTCTTCTATGCTTGGGGGTTAATATTTGTTCTTGTGGGCTCATTTGAGACTAGCAGAGGTTGACGTGGAGAAATTAAGACACAAAGCTTGGAGTTCCCCTTTGCCATTGTTTATTATAAATAGAAGTTTCTACCTAGATTCAGTTGCAGAATATGTAATGGCCCCAATACATCCCCAAGTCATAGATCCAAACACCAGTATTCGCTGGTTATATCTAAACCCCAGGTCCCATCAAGTGTCAGCGCCCCCACTTCTCCTTTTCTTTTTCGTTAGGATGGTACAATTCTTCTTCTAATAGGTTTCCAGGTTTCAAGTGTTATTTATTTAGAATAGCTTAATGTAAAATGTCAGTGAGGTTTAGAGACCTTCCCGAAGAATGGGAATGTTAGGATACTCAAACCACATGCTGTCAAAAACTATTTTAAATTCTTAGTTTCATCAGGTGAATGCAGTCAGTTAAATTGAATTTGCAGGATTTTCTGCACTTCGTGATGAACAGAGAGTGATTACCATACCTGTGATACTCCTGACTTTCCTTTTGCACAAGTAGAGTAGTCATACTGATCTTGAAGTTTATTAGAGCTTTAAGCTGTCAGGTTATTACTGTCAGTTTTAAGAAGAGAAAAAGTTACTGATGTAAAATTAATTTATTGAATGGAATTGTTTTGCCCCCAGGGAATAACATCACCATTTAATTTAATTTCCCCATCATACTGTCTCATTTGCAAAGGAAAAAATAACTTTTCTTTTTAACAGAATAAAGTGCATTGTGCTGAACTGTGTACTTCATCTTTACAGGTTTTACTTGTTCTAGATCATCAGTTGTCATAACAACATGATATATTGTGCAGTAACTCTTGCTTGCTGAATTTGGAGAAACAATACTGATTTAGCTATTTGCTTATAAGAGAGTGGTGGACAGAAAAACATATAAAATTTTCTGTGGTTTTGTCTTTCAGTATCAAGCACATTTATGATGGACTGTCTCATACAAAATATACTTTAAAATACATTTTAAAAATGTTTTGCAAAACAAACAAATGAAAACCTTAACATCATGGTTGTCCTACTTGCTAGAGTTGTCCTCAGTGTATGCTCAAAGACTCAGCTTAACTCCTCTGCTGGAGTTCAGCACACAGGTGTACACAGCCTGGGAAGTGGAAACAGAAGGATGAGGAGGCCAAGGGCAGACAAAGTGCCCATAATTTCATTCACTTTTCAGAGAGAAGCCTGCAGAGAGGTGCTGCAGGCAAGGTTGGGCCTGTGGTAAAACTTCTCTGCTAATGAAAGAAACATAAAGAGTCTTTGAGTCATGTTCTCTGAGGTTGTTTCTTTGCCACCAGCATTTAAGTATTACAATAGAAAATTCTCTTGTGTACACAGGCCTAGGAAAATAAGCCATGCTAGTGAGAATGGTAAGTCCTCAAGGGCTTTTCTCCTTTCTTTATGTCTATTCTATTTAAGCAGTTTAGTCTCATAATCTTTACTCCCCCATCCTCAAAATGAGACCCAATGGAAAAGTCAATATTCATTCAATGAACACTTATTGATGACTTACTGTGACAGATGCATAATACCTAGTACTATAAGTTCAATTTGTAACTTCATGGTGTTTGCAATCATATAAAGCGGGCAATATAATCACAGTAAGAATACTACTTGAAGACAAATGTGTTAGAGCATGCCTTCAATCCCAGCTGTTAGAAGACTGAAGCAGGAGGATCACAAGCTCCAAACAAAGATTAGGTAACAGCAAAATCATGTCTCAGAAATAAAAAGAAAGAAAGGAGAGTGACAGAGAGGAGAGGGAGAGAGAGAGAGAGAAAGAGAGAGAGAGAGAGAGAGAGAGAGAGAGAGAGAGAGAGAGAGAGAGAGAGAGAGGAGGGGTGGAGAAGGAGGAGGAAAAGAGAGGGGAAAAGAGGAAAGGAAACCAAAATAAATCAAAGCTGCTGAACTGCTAAAAAGACAGTGGATGTCTTGGTAATAGGGTAACACATACCCACAAGTACAGCTTGATAAGATGTTGTGTACTTTCATACTGATTAGTAAAGAAATGCTGTCCTAAACTGATCCTCCCAATCCCAGTCACATTTCCCCTCAGCAAAGATTTTCATTTTCTACACACCTTTTTTAGGAAAGGGAAGGGTCAAAAACTCACAGGGCAAGGTACCATTGAAGAACGTGTCCTAGTAAAGAAATCTATTCTGAATGATAAGGTCCTAAATTGTTACAGTTTTTAAATATTTTAGATAATAACCTCTAGTGAAAAAAAGAAAACACTATCAGAGCAAGGCACTGTGGCACACTTGTGGCCCCAGCTGCTTGGGGAGCTAAGTGAGGAGGATCACTTGAGTGCACAAGTTCAAGACCCACCTGGGGAACATAGTGACATCCTGTCTCAAAATATTATTAAAGCTTTAACAGCTCTGGCCACATGAAATTGCCCTCTCTATAGTTCAAAAACAGTCACTTAGCAGCAATTTCAAATCGTTCACACTATGCAAACCAGATGTCATATACATTCTCAGAAGAGAGTGACTACATCTTATTATGCAAAGAAGATACCTTGATTCTCTAACTTGATCTTCAAACTTTAATGGACATGAAGCAACCCAGGGAGGCTTGCTGTGATACATCTTGCTGTGGTATGGTTGTGTATGGAAGGGGGCTGAGAATTTTCTTTTTAACAGTTTCTAAACATTACTGCTGTTAGTCCTGAAATCATCCTTTAAGAATACAAAGAACCTTGTTCTTTCACTTCTTCCTGGGCAAAAGTGTTATTTTTATTATGTAGGTTTTACAAATCAATAAGAAAAAGATGAACTACTAATCTAATAAACCGCAAAGATGTTAAACCAGAAAAAAATCACTACGGCTTTTGAATATTCAAATGCAAAGAAATGAAAGTATTAATACTCAATGCTAAGGAAGTAGAGAGAAATGGGTGCTCTCATACACTGCTGGTGGAATTATAAATTGCTAAAACCTTCCTGAAGGGTAATTTGGCAACATGTATCAAAAATCTCTAAAACACTTGGGCTTTTTGCTCATAGTTTTACTTTTCAAAATTAGTGCCAAGGATCTCATCAGAACTGCACACTAAGATTTATGTGAGAACATTTATTAAAGCACTATGTATAATACAAATTAGGAATAACCAATCTAAATATCCAACACACAAGGTACATAGGGTGAAATATTGTAAACCATTATGATAAATCTCTTACAGATTATTTTACAATGGAAGAAGTGAGTAAAAATAGAAAGTGCACTATGGAGAAAAGCTCTGTTTTATGAATAGCTATACACACTCCACACGCCTGCAGTTTATGTGTTACATAGATGTATGAAAAAATTATAGATGGGTTTAGGACCTAGAACATTAACTACTATTACCTCTGACCAGTTAGAGTATTGGAAATTTTTCATTTTCTTTCTTTTATACTTCTGCATTTTCTAAATTCTTTATGATGCATTTTATGAAGAAAAGTAAACCAGTTCTAAGACTCCATACGTTTGTTGTTGACAGAATAAAATGATACATTTGCTGGCTAAAATATTTTACTGTCTGACCTACCAATTGTACTCCAAAGAACAAAAGTTACCAAAATAATCAAATGTACATACAGAGTGTAATAGTGTGGTCCAATGGCCCCCACTTAAGCCTCATGTAATCATGGACTGGACTGAGTCCGACATTAGTGATTGGTTTGTTGCCTAGTGGTGGGATTGGTGATATGAGTGTTGCACCCACCCAGGGGCGGAGCCAACATACAGTGTAAGGGCTGGAAAGAAGGCTTGTCTTCTCTCTCTTGCTGGTTCACCTTGCTGTTTGGTGTCTGCCATGAACGGCTGCCCTGCCACCCCACCCTGCCTTGCAGCCAGCTGAGTATGGACTGAAACCTCCAAGAACTGTAAGAAATAAACCTTTCCTCTCCTAATTTTGGGCATCGGGTGTTTTGTATCAGCAACAAGAGAAAAGTAACCAAGACACAGTTTCATTTATTTGGAAAGCTTATTGCAGCCATAATCATAATAAAATTTACAATCTTACTAAATGATTTCAAAGAATGGTTAAATAGATTGTGATCTGCCCATAACATAGAATTCTAAGCAGCCATTGAAAGAGCATACTGTTGAAGATTAATGGCCTGGAGGAGTGGTCATTGTCTAATGTTAAGTAAAAAAAGCAAATCCATAAACTGTGTACAGTACAATCCTACTTTGTAAAAAAATTCATAAAAGAAAAATATTGAGAAAAATGCATCCACATTAATAGTGTTTAACTCATAGATGGTTTTTATTTTCTTATGTGTATTTTATCTGTTGTCTTAAAAATTTCCAATACATTCACAATATTTAAAATTTTAAGAAATGTGTGCTTAAAATTAGACTGTCAGTATTTGCAATAGCAAAACTCCTTTTCTAAGATCATAATCATTCTCATGGTCATGTAAGCTGTCATTTTTATCTACTAGTTAAAAAGTAAAATGTGACTAAAAAGAAATAACCCTTTGGAAAACAAAACAAGAAATAGTTTAAATGATTGAACACTATGAGCTCTTGTTTATTTGGTTGAACAGTAAGAACCCAAGCATCACATTCCCAGGATAGAGTCCCTCTGAATAAATATCCCCTGGAGGTTTGAAAAGTGGGGTTCTTGAGGGCTTCCCTATTTTTTAAGATAGAGACCTAAAGACATAAAACCTTCAAACAGACATAAAAGATCTGCATCTTAGTTATAGACCTGAACACATTTCTACATACAGAGATTCACAAAGCAGCAACAGATAAATACTAGCAGGAGTTCATATGCAAGCAAAGTGGGAAATACCTGCTCTCAGGTAATGAATCCACGCTCAAAGCTTCCAGCATCCCTGCCCCTCTTGGACATCTCCTAGAAACGGCATAATCCCAGGACCCGCCCTCTGATAGACTAAGCTAAGCGAATCAGACCTTTCTCTCTCTGGAGAAAGGTTAAATATGGTTAAAACTAGGTTGTGGGATAGAATGGCCTGAAGGGAAATACATGAAATACTACTACTAAATTCCTTGGAACCATTCCCGTTATTTATCTGCCTTAGTCTTGGTTAGTTAACTCTTCATTAAATTTTGTATGTGACCATAAAGCAGTACCCCTCCAAAGACACACTAAATACTGTAAGTTCACATTTAAAACAATATATTTTCTAAATAAATATAGCCTTAGGACATACAACTCTCCTTGCATCTAGATATTACCCCTCACCTCTCTTGTACAGAAATTTTGGAGATGACATTCTTGTTGAGTTTAAGTCATATTAATTTCTCCCCTGCTATGAATCAAGAGTCAGAAGACATGTTCCACGGCAGTTAATGACCTGACTCCAAGGATAAATGTTCTTACTGGAATACAAGAAGGAAGAACAGAGTATTGTTGCCTGAACTTTCAGACTATCATATTAACATATCCAGTGGAAGAACAAAGAACATCTCACAAAAGAAACAAAATCATTAAAGGCACATCTTGCATAATGGTCATTCTCTTCTCTATTTTACTTATGTCACTGTGAATGCAATAGCAATACTTGCTGATACAACAAAAAGATAATTTTATAATTATTTTTATGTTAAAGCGCAGCCTCATTTCCAGATGTCTTTTGAGGCCTATGTTTACAATCTCTGGGAGGTGAGTTTAAAATATTATGAAAGTTACAGTGAGAATAATGAATATTCCTTTGAAACATTTTTAAAATAAATTTTTAAATTAATTTCCAGGTGATAGGTCTCAGAAATCAATTTAAACTATTTAACTCACCATGCAAAAATGAAATTCTCTTTAAATAAATGGTAAACTGAAAATTTTTGAAGGCTACATGCAGTAAGTCTATAGCAGACAGCAGGAAGGGAAACTGCAGGCTTATAATGGGATTAGGAGTTTTTTTTTTCTTTTTTTTTTCCTAGGGAAAAGTGCTCACTGAAGAGTACTAAGAGGCCCAATTCAAAACGTCATCTGACTTTTATGAACAAAAACACATCCTCGATGAAATCTAACCAGCTGTTACCAAGCAATCTTAACCTAGTTAGAACCTCATTAGAGATTTTAAAACTACTTTAGTCCTACTTTTAAAGTTTACATTTAGGTGCTGGACTGTATTGTTTTGCTTTACAAATTTGTATGGTCCAGAATTGTTTACTACACTTATATAAACACTAACTCTTTCCTAAATCATTTCCTCAGTACAAAGAGTAGTATCCTTGTCATATCATATCTTTAGCCTCTTGGATGGGTACAAAAGATTAGACACACAGAGGAAATCCGTGAAGGTTTTAAAGACTTGACATACATTATGCAAATTAAGCCAATTCCAAATATTTCCATTAAGCACCACCTAGATCCTAGTTTCAGTCTTCCAGATCAAACCTTTATATTTCCAATTGGAATACTGGGTGAAAAGTATATATTTAACAAGCATTTAAATAACTTGAAGGGATACTGTGCCCCAGCAATGCCTTGTTCTTCTCCATATGATGAATCTCTGGATCCAGTCCTTGCTTCAAGAATGCAGTTTCAGTCTGGGCATCTTTTCAGTTCAATTCAGTTCAATTCAAAATTCAATTTAATTTAATTCAATTCAATCCAATCTAATCCAACTACAACTTGTCACTACTTCCTGAACATTTCCCTATCCTAATCTAAGTTAGTTCATGTTAAGAAAGATTCACAACTTCACTACACTGTCACACTGTCTCTTCCTACTTTTAATTATTCGTATGTCCTTCATTTGGTGGTGGAGAAATAAAGCATTCATCTAATTGAGCATATACATTTTCTCTTTTGTCTTTCTCACATACAGGCATACATGCACACATACACACATATGCTTTTCTATTTTTGGTCTTCTCAAAATACTTACTGAATATCTATTTTAGAAGAATTTCATGAAAAATTTTTAAAAGGAAGTTATGAAAATAAATTGTCACCATACAGTTCCTTACTCCACCTACACGCACTTGCACGCCCATTCATTCACACCCACATGCACACTCATACACTTTTTTTTCTTATTTGAGCCAGCCACCACAGCTGCCAGTGCCTCAGGGGCTTTAAACATCAATCAGTTTCACAGCTGGAGGCAGAGTGATCTACAGCAATAAAGCTTAAAGTGCTTCCTTTTCTGATATAATTTGATTCTTCCATTAGAGCACACATTTTTTTTTTTTAAGCCAAACCAAATGTTCTCTGTCCATTTCAGGGCAAATAAATAGTTACCTTAAAGAGGCAGAAAGTATTAGCCACTAGTTAGAATTCTGGGCGGAGAAAATTCATTCAGTAATCTTTCCTTCTGCCTCACTGAGTTTTCTTCTTTTGTTTCTCAGATTTACCTCCCTCTACATCCTCAGGGCTGCCACTGATCTTGGATCTGCTGGGCTGGAGTGAATCCTGTAGATGTAATAATAAAACAGATCACAAGTGTTATTGACTATGTTCTTGAGTTTCTCATCCTATAGGTTTTGATAATGAAAAACAGAAAGGTGCCATAGAAATCATCTTTATTTTTTCCCCGATGAAACTTAAATCTCAGGTACAAATTAGCCTTTTGATAACAAGTTTTAAAAAATCTTAAATATGATTTATTCATTTTTCTCTGAAAAACTTGCTGTACCTGTTACTTTTAACTTTGGAAATGTTTTATTAAGTCATTCTAGAAAAGGTAGAAAGTGATCTGGATTTCACCAAATTGATAATGACAGTTGCAAAGAATGTGAGAAACCCGAAGTATAAATAAAAAGCAAAATAAAGTTAGATAATCAGAAACAGGGAGATAAATCTTTTGTAAATAGGAAGGAAAACAAGAAATGGAGGGAGGGGAAAGGAAGGAGAAGAACAGAGGACATAAACATAATTAAGATGTATATATGTACTAACTTGTCACAGTGAATGTAATCATTATGTACTACAGACATGTACTAATTTAAAAAAAAAGGTGTGCATTCAATGATTAATAGAAAGAGGTACATTCAAATATTTAACAGTGAAACAAAATTAACATTGAAAGCAGATCAGAGTCCAGTTGTGGAATATGGCATGTCTAAAGAGCCTGATTGGAACGCTTGTGTGTTTACTTTCAGAAAGATTTTGGCAAAAACATTTCAGATTCGTAGAAAATCATCTGCTGCCACTACCCTCCCATTTCAGCCATTGATAGCGGTACTGTACTATTTGTGATTGCACTTTTACTACCTATATCAACATGTGTCACATTTCTTGTCCATGAAAAGAACCTGTCTTGGTTACTTTTCTCTCATTGCTGGAACAAAATTCCCAACACCCAAAATTAAGGAAGGAAAGGTTTATTTAGCTCATAGTCTGTAGAAGTTTCAATCCATAATCAACTAGCTCCAAGGCAGGGTGGCATGGCACAGGGACAACAGTTCAAGGCTGCAGAAGACTGCAAAAGTATCAAGAGGAAAAGGGGAGAAGTAAACCTCTTTTCCTCCCTTATATTGTATGCAACCCTCCCCCACCCCCAGGGCTGGTGTAGCACTCACACCAACTCCATGCTCTTCTCTTGCACAGGATGAAGATGTTTACAAAGTGAGGACCCTGGCCTGCTGCTGAGTCTTAGTTAAACTTATAAATTCTAAAGTTGACACAATGTATCAAGCATTACAGAACCAACTTATATTAACATTTATAGTGATGAAATCAGAAAATATTAAAGTTAAATGGTTTCTTAAAATACTCTTCCATTCTCCTACACTGTGCAAGTGAGATATACAAAACTCAAGAAGCTTAAATAATCAGTGTAAGTAGTTATTTATCAAACTGGTATTTGAACGCAAATTTTTCATTATAGCAGTTTCTATTATATCACCATCACATTCATATGCTGAAGGCCCAAATGTGACTATTGGAGAGGTTTGAAAAAAGGTGATTAAGATTAAATGATGACATAAAAGTGAAGCTTTTGTGCTTGTTTTAATTTGCTTTTTGTAATGGTTATCAACGTAGAGCATTTTTTTCATGGATTTATTGACCACTTGTATTTCTTCTTCTGGGAAATATCTATGCATTTCAGTTGCCCAATTTTGACTGGGTCTTTTATTTTGGGGGGGTCTAATTTTTTGAGTTCTTTATATATACTAGAATTAGTCCTCAATCTGAGGAGTAGCTGGCAACATCTTTTCCCACATTGGAGGCTATCTTTTCACGCTTTTGGTTGTTTTCTTTACTGTGCAGAAGAATTTGGTAAGATCGATTCACAGTACTATTTCCTGGGGTTTTGTTAAGAAAGTCCTTGCCTATGGATCCACCTGGAGACCATAATGTTCAGTGAAATAAATCATACACCCACGCTTAACTATCCTATGGTTTCTCCTATATGAAAAACCAAAACTATAAATAAGCACAAAATAAAAGACAAGTAATAGAAAGAAGGGAGATAGATCTTTTTTCAAATGGAAAGAGGATCAAGAGATTGAGAGAAGGGCTAGGGAAGGAAGGGAAAATGAATAGAACAAGGATTGAGATGTATCATGTGTATGTGCCAACTCTCCACAAGAAATGTAATGATTATACAATGTAACCATGTACTAATAAAAACAAAAACTGAGAATAAAAAAAGCGAAGTCCTCATTTGAGAGATAGGAAGGGAAAAGAACAGCAGGGAAAAGGGAAAAAAATGCAAGTCAATTATATTATCGGTGTCTCTTAATTCATTAAAAAGGAAGGTTTGTGCTAATATAGATTGGAGAAATTTTTACGCCTATTATCTTATACCCTGAGCAATTACTTTAAAAATAGCAACGTGTAATGTATTAACTGTTGTTATTCTCCTATTATTTTGTAATGAAATTTTGTTTTACTTTTTTTCCATTAAATAAAAAATAAAAAGGAAGGAAAAGACCCCAGACAAAAGACTGCTATTTCTAAGCCAGGTCAAGAGGTCTAATCATGAACAGAGCACCAAACTGCCATAAGCCAGATCTTGAACTTTTCAGGTTCCAGAACTGTAATACAATAAATGTCTCCCGCCTAAACCACTTATTCTTTTGCTGTTTGTCAAGGTACCTGGATCTAAAATACAGTGATCCTATGGCATGGCTTTATCTGACAGATAAGAAAATTCAGATCCAAGAGGTTAAGTAAATTGCCTATGATCAGCTAGGTTCTAAATACCAGGTTTCCTTCTTTTTAAGTATGGTTAGCTCTAGTAGCTGCTTTGAAGATTTGAAAAGAAAAATACTGTATTACAGTGCAATATGGATTTTGATTAATTACATCATCCATTCAAATAAGAATCAACCAAACGTACATGGAAGGAGTAGTTTATAAAAATTTAAGAGTAATCTACATTAACCAATTAAGATTCCCATCCCAAATGGAAAATAAACATTCTAATTTAAGAGTCTTTCAATCTAATTGACTTCAAGTGGTTACTATGAGCAGAACCCAACTGGACCAGCTGGTTCAGGGCCTGCCCCCGAGCTCCCAACACAAACGGCTCAGCAGGGAGCAGTTTGGGGTCCCAGGCAGAGGGGTGGGTCTCCTCAAAGAAAGACTATATTTTAAAGGGAAACTATTTTTTCCATCTTCAGAGCATTTTCAAATCTTGGCACTAAAGAGGGGGAAAAAAGGTATGTCTTTTCTTTGAAATATTGGTTTTTTCTGAAAAGACCACCCCCTCCCCAAGCCTTGGAAACTTCAAACAGTCTGACTGAGAAGTCAGAACTCCTCTGGTTGAAGAAGCTGTTATCTTGAAAGCTGCTATAGGCTATAAGCTCTTAGAGGGTCCTGGAGCTCAAAGTCTGTTTGTATTCATTTTTAATAAGCTAAATGAAAAGTGGGAAAGAATTCTGAGCGTGAGTACACATGCATACCTATGTGTTATCTATATGCACATATTCTTATATTTTAGTCATGTACATATATAAAATATTTAGTTAAATATGCACCTGGCAAACAACTGTGTTCTTTAAAAATAAATAAAATTCAAATACAAATGTAACTTCTAATTTGAAAAATTGCGGTTAAGCTTTTCAACTAAATATATTCTTACAGCAAATTTCCTGTGAAATTTTAATTGGATTTCATACTTTTTGTCTTATTTTTATGCATCTCACATTTTACTGCTTTGTAAGGATTTGACATAATTTCCATGTGTTTCTCTTACCTGATATTATAGCTTAAATACACTTTAAATGCATGAATTAAAGGGCAAAACCCAAAGTCAATGACTATAGTGAATATTAATTTTAATGTGTTCTCTATTTTTGGCACGTTCTACCCTGTGAATACTTTTCGTGTCTCCTTGGAATGTATAAATGTTAATCTTACTTTCTATAGAGAAAAAATCCTAATTCCCAGAGATGCACCCACATATATATCCTAAATTCTACAGAGGGGAAAAAAATTTTGAACATTAACTGGATGCCTGTTTGGGTTACATCTAACATTCCTTTGATCCCATTTCACATCCCCACTAGTCACTTTCTATGATAATGGTGCCTGTGGTAACCAGCCTCACGCAGGTTTAACCAGAAACACCTGGCCTCAGTAGCATTTCATTACTTTGCTTTTTGTTTTGTTTTGTTTTTGTTTTGAGACAGGGTCTTGCTATAGGCGGGTCTTGAATTCATGGTGTTCCTCCTGCCTCTGCCTCCCAAGTGTTTCCTTATTTTTTTACCTGAGTTTCTTTGATGAACCCATCAAGTCACTGACACAAGCATAAAAAAGCATAAGTTGCCCTCTTGTATAATGACCCTTGACAAATGGCAAATGTAAATGTGACATGGTGGATAAATGTACCCTTTTTCCATTTCTCACATGCACAAAGCATAGTTGCATCTTATATTCTTGGAGAGTTCCCAGTAAGTCACAGCATCAGGTTATCTCAGTAATGACAGCTAAACAACGTATCCTTACAGAGACATTTCCTCTTCCAATGCGAGCTATGCCATGGTCCTCCACCATGGATGATTTTGTTCTCTCTGTCTAACACTGGGAATAAGTAGCAGTGTCGGGGGTACTTTTAATTGTTACAACTTAATAACATATATGGGGTAGAAACTAGTAATGCTGTTAAACATCATAAAATTTATAGTACAGACACTTAACAAAGAGATATCTAACCCTAAATGTCAGTTTTGACGAAGTAAAACATGCTGCAAAACTTCTATCCACTTTAGGTTTTTGAGATCTCTCACTACAATAATATACTTGAAATTTAGTTACATCTCAGGTTTTAATTTTTAGGGTAATTCTGCCCAAAATATCATCCACACCTACTGTGTGCTTGTCTGGGAGAAAGGGAGAGAGAGGGAGAGGGAGAGGGAAAGGAAGAGGGAGAGGGGGAGAGGAGAGAGGGAGAGAGTTAACCAGTTTTAATTGACAGATTTTTTCAAGAAAAAATTTATCTTGCTGTTTTAATTTGTATAAATATGTTTGAAGAGAAAAGTTAAGCTAAAACCTAATGATACTTAGAAAAAAGTAGATTGAAAATTGGCAATTTGTATTCAATTTAAGTCAGTTTCATAGTATCATATTTGATTCTGGACAATCATAAAGTTAAAGTTTAGATAAAGGTTTCTCTCAGTTGCAGCTCTTCATTTTCTAGATGGCAACTCCTAAATTAATTTCTAGGGGAAAGAAGACAAAAAAGTTATTTTTTTCTCCTATTGGACTACAAATTCTTTGGGGGCAGGGGCTTTTTTTTTTTTTTTTCCGTATGGGGTATTGAACTCACTACTTCGACTTTGCACTTACCAGGCAGACACTTAAACTGCTGAGCTAAATCCCTGGCCCAGCACAGACTTTTTTCATCTTTGAATCTTTCACAACTTTCAGTTTGTTTCTACTGAGCAAATGTGCAGTTAGTTACTGAATTGGTCACAGACCATGTTTATACCTCCATCTCTGGACTGCTAACGCATTGCTATAGCTATACCACAGAACGTGGTTGGCCCTGGATTTGCACTACAAGAATGGGCACTTAAGCAAGCAAATTATTTTGTAGCCATTTTAAAATCTCAGTTTTTGTCATTCCTAAGGTTGCATTACCCATTTTTGTATCATTTAGTTGTGTGGATAATTTATTTCCATCAATTTTTATGTTTGAACATTATCATGAGGGCACACATTAAATAGACTATCAGAATGTCCATTGAGTTGACTTTTCTTCTCAAGAAGCAAGACAAAAAAATGACTTCCTTCTTTTTTCCAGTTTTTAGTTTTTTATTAGTATGTTTGCAGAACATAATTATTATATTCCTTGTGAGGTGTTGGTAACTGTACATAACATATCTCAAGTTCTTTCTTGCATCTCCTTCCCCTTCCCCTGCCCCTCCATTTCTTGATTCCTTTCCTATGAGAAAGGTCTGTCTCCTAACTTTCTATTATCCATCCTTTATTTTGTGCTTTAGTTATATTTTTGGTTTCTCATATAAGAAAAACCATGTGTTATTGAAGCTTCTGTGTCTGATCTATTTCATATACTGTGGACTCAAGATGCATCCATTTTCCTTCTTCATGGTGGAGTAGTACACCATTCTGTATAAACACCACATTTTCTTTATCTATTCATCTGTTGATGAACATATAGGCTACTTCCAAGAGTTAGCTTTTACTAATCATGTTGCTATAAACATGAGTATGCATGTATCACTGTAATGCTATGTGTTTAACTTTTTGGAAAGATATCTAGAAGAGGGATAGTTGGGTCAAACTGAACTTCTAAGTTTAAGTTTTCTGAGGAATCTCTCTACAGATTTCCATAGATGTGCTAGCTTACATTCCCATAAAAAATGTCAAAGAGTTCCTTTTTCATCAAGAAATCAAATAGTAACAAAATTTATAAAGGAATAAGTTTATTTCAGTCATGTCTTAAATCTTCTTTGAATTCTTTAAACCCCATTTCATCTACAAAATTGGCCAAATGAAAGAAAAAATTGACATCAGGATTCTGATGACCTAGTTAGACCCTGAATTAAAAGATTTTTTCCTTTATCCTTCAATTATATTTTTTTCCAGTGAAACTAGGGAGAGAATTCTACTCATTTTTTTTTATTAAATATGAGTCAAAATTGGAGAGTATGTGGTGCAACCAAACTAGTTCCTCATTTTAGAAATCAAAACATTTAACTTGGGGAGCTGTTAACCAAGAAGTCCAAATTGTAATTAGAAAGGATGGATAAATTCTGAAGATGACAGCACTGTGATTATGAATCGTAGTAAAATATTATATGAATGAAAACTGCTGAGAGAAAAGATTTTAAATTTTTCAGAGCTGGGTATGGTGGTACACTCCTATAATCTCAGCACTTGGGAGGTTGAGGCAGGAGGATCACAGTGAGTTCAAGACCAGCTTGGGGTACATAGTTAGACCCTGTCACCAAAAGAACAAAAACAAGAAAATCTTTCACCCCACACATACATAGAAAATGATACCTACATGATATGATCAGTATGTGAATTTGTTTATTTGTGTAATCATTGTGAAATGTAGGCCTGTAGCAAAGCATAACATTATATACCATAAATATGTACAAATTTTGTCAATTGTATTTCAATAAATAAAACTTTAAAAAGTATAATATTTTAAAAAAACAAAAACATTTAACATGTCTACAGGCAGCCCTGGAAAAGACCTCCCTGTTTATTAGGAGATTGTTTTGGCTTCTATGAGCAGGATTTTCTTCAATTTTAGAATAGCGGTACCATTTACACTGCTCATATCATCTGAGTCACAGCATTAGTGTCACATATAGAATGCAGGTGTAAAAGGACAAAAACATAGACCTGATGCTTACAATGTACCTTCTCAAAGAAGAGCTATATATGGACCTAACCTAACAGCAGTACCATTCCGTGATCTATGGCCTGGAAATTTGTGGCCTTCTCTTCACCATGGAGGAACTATAATAGAGTATTCATTCTCCCGAAACATTAGCAGACATTCACAGAATCAATGTTTCAAAAGCAACCTGGGGAGAAAATGATGGGTTGCAAACATGTAACAGTTTTATTAATTCACCTTCTTTTTAATGAATCATTAAAACTGAGCCCAGAGCAACCTACCTGTTGTGAAATCTTGCTTCAAGTTTGCTTTATGCTTATCACCCCGCACCTGAAGCCTTGTGAAGAAAGATTGTGAATTTACAGTTTTAAGATTCATTAATCATACTCCCTGCTGCATATACTTTCTGGTGTACTAGGATGTTGAAAGAGATTCCTATATTTATGCAAAACATTAATAGAACTTTTTTATTAAAGACGTGCTTTATTAATCTTAATAAATCATAGTTTGTCGGGACATTTCTGACTGCTTCTCAAGTAAAATGGGGCTTGACTGTGCAGTAACAGTGTTTATGTCATGCTCGAATTGTTTAAGGTGAGGCTCTGAGTAGTTTTATTGCTTTTGTTTATATAGGTAAACCCAATCTGCACATTTGAAATGATTGATGAACTGCAGCCCCACTTGGAGTGTTTGTCATCATTCATGTGCTGAAGTGACATTTCTTTATGTATTTTGGCATAAACATATGCAACTACTGGCAAAGCGTTTGACCCTAGAGTCTGACTATTTGTCATTCTAATCTTTTTTTTTGCCCAAAGTCAGGCAAGTTACTGTATATTCTATCTTCCCACACATTGCTAATTATTCAGCGGATAGTAAAATAGTCTTGTGACTGGGATTGCATAACTTGCTGAATGTGCGACCTTCATTTCTCCAGCCAGGCAGTTAGATATTACAGAGTAGAATAAATGAAGTTCAGAAGCACGTAAATGTCAAGGAGGACAGCCATATCGAACTACAATAGTTTATCAGAATGATCTGCAGCTTCTATCAATGAAAAAAAAAGAGGGAGGATGTAGAGAAGGAGTAGGATAGGAAAAAGAGGAAGTGAAGGAGGAAGAGGAAGAAGAGGAGGAGAAAGAAAAGAAGCTCTGAGCATGGAATTTGGCAAATCAAGTATAGACAAAGATGAAGCAAAATTCATGAGTGCTAATACCCTCCAATACAATTTTCCTATAATAGGTCTTATTTGATGAGCAAGTTAACCAATAACTAATGTCATGTAGACAAAGATAAATGGAAGGATCCCTAACCTCCAGGCTCAGAGTTCAAGCTCTATGTTGTATTGTTTGAAAACTTCTGATTATTTATTGGTGAAAATGTCAGAAAAATAATTAAAGTGTGGAGTAATTTTCTGAGGAAAGCAATCACACCTCGTTTGGAGAGCTTGACTTTTGTTACACCCCTGTGAGATCTTAATGTACAACAATACAAAAGAAGAGAGGAAAAAGTACAACAAACTCAAAGCACTTCAGTGGGAGAAACCAAGCAAAAAGTGATACCTTTATTGCCTGGTTCATGAAATGCATATTGTGAAGAGGCAAAAAGTTAAAGTATTGTTGAAAAATCAGTTTTAGATGATATATAGAACACAATTCTTAGGATACACATTAATAAGAAACAATTTAAAATGTAGCACAAAATCAGGTCGAAAATTTCACGAAAAACACCAACTGGCTTCATTCCTTTGCATTTGTAGGCTGAGAACCCCAGTGGGTCAAAATGACAGCAGGGAGCCATATTCACTAAAGTGACCACATCACTTCCGTACATTCTTTTGACTGATTTGATTTCTTATCAGTTCTCCCTCTATTTTGCTGATTCTAAACTATGATGACATAACCCGTATTGTCTAAGTCTTTTTCAGTATACTTTTAATATATAGACATTTGCATCAGGTAATCTGATGCTGAAATTATTGTTGAAAAGAAATAGTGATTTTGTGAGTGTACATACATAAATGAGTATAAGAACTTTCAATGCAACTTGTTACTCAGGTTTATTTGCTGATTATATATAGTAAAAATTCCAATACTTGTAAGCATTTTTATGTTTCAATGGATTGGTTCACATTCATTCAACAAAATAATTTGAATTCCTACCTTGTGCCATAATCATTTTTAGGAGTTGTGGAGTGAACAGTGAATTAAAACATTGTTTCACAAAGCTATTTTAGTGGAAAAAAACTGACAATAAATAAAATAAAAGAATAAAAGCAGTTTAAGATTTTTCAAAATAACAATTGGTAATTCTACAAAATAAAAAGGAAAGGGAATAGAAGATGCAGATCCCATTTTAAGTAGTACGGTCAGGAATGCCCTATTGGGAAGTTGTTTTAAATAAAAATATTGGGGTGAAGATAACAAATGAGAATTAAAGTAATCATTGATGATTTAGCTAAAGGTTCTCTCTTATTTGAGGAATTATTTCTTTATTCTATCTATTCTATTTTCTCTACTTTTATTTTTCCAATTATACTGTTATATATAAAATACCAACCTTTATTTTCTTGGCTTTTTCTTACTAACACAAAATCCTTCAGAAGAATATGATAGCCTCTTTTCAAGGATTAGAATTACTGTATCCCCTAACTATACTGGCACTATCTTCTGATAACCTCAAAATTAGTACTTTTTTTTGCCATCAAATAGTTACTTTTACATATTTTTTCCTTGAATTAAGAGAAGCTTCATTTTTCTCTACAGAGATAATTTATTGTTCAACTTTTCCTCTAAATTACTAAGCCAATTCAGAAAAGATGAAAAAATTACTTCTTTCAGGTAAACATAGAGAGAAAAATCAGAAAGAAATTGACAGTCTAGCAAGACAAAAAGACTTATTCATTAAAGAAAGTCTTCTTAAGAACAACTTGCAACATTACTTCTTTGAAAATCCACTTCCCTGTTATAGTTGTGTGGCTACACATATGGCTAGCACTATCTGCAGTGACACAATTTTAGGGCAGATGCACAAAGCCATCCTTTAAGTTCATGTTTCTTTTCATTCCAACACTGGAGAAGGAAAGAGGGCAGAAGTTGCCTTTCCAGGGCAAGATGTACTGAGAGCCTATTTTGACTCTGCACTGTTGGGCTGAAAGAGCTTGGGCACATTACTTGACAGAAAGATTTGATTTCTTCAAATGTAAATAGAGATAATAATGCTGACTTCACGGGGTTTACATGAGGATTACCTAAGATAATGTGCGTAGCGCACATACCATGGAACCTGGCGTGTGCTCAGCACTCAATAATTATCAGGTCTAATTTTTAGTGTGACCCATTTTCTCTTTTCTCTTTATTCCCTCTCTGATTCATATAGAAGTGTGGACAAGAAAAGCAAGTTCTTTGCAAAAGATGAAAAATTGAGGAAAACCAATAAATGCCCTGAAGTAACCATCTATCATCCTCCGAACTTTGAAATGTCAAGTTCTTCTTACCATGAAGTTCTGTGTCTTGCTCATGAGAGCAGTTTCAGTTTCATAAATGTTATCAAGAAAAGTGGAGGAACAACTCTGCCTGGATGGAGATAAACCACACCAGATGGTTTTACCCATCTGAATATTGTGCACTAGATTGAGCACAGAAGAAGGTTCAGATAAAACTATAATCATTTAGAACCCACTAAGAAAGGATTCCTGAAGATAATGATCTACAGCTGCTACATTTTCTGAGCTGTGAAAGGGGGAGGACTATGTGCAGCTGGTCTACCAGTGTCG
The DNA here is from genome assembly GCA_004363535.1 of Dasyprocta punctata. Lineage (NCBI taxonomy): Eukaryota > Metazoa > Chordata > Mammalia > Rodentia > Dasyproctidae > Dasyprocta > Dasyprocta punctata. The sequence goes on along the minus strand of RJWM01000087.1, from coordinate 189,218 downwards.
TAAGCAACTTGTTCTAGGAACGATTTACTCTTGCTTTATAAAAGGAGTTCAAGCTGATGTTTCTCAGCTTTTGTTTTGGTTTTCTAAAATATGATAAAAACTACACAGAAGTTATATCTAAAATTATTCTGCTTATTTTTAAAACTTTATTGTTGGTCTCTCCAAATGCAAATTCTAAGAATATCTGCATATCTCCAGAGCTAAAACTATTGAATAAACGTTGTAGAATATTTAACAAAAAACTATAATTATTGCATGAAAAAATAAATGAATACATGAATAAATAAATGCACGCATGAATGGATGAATGAATAAAACAACATCTAAATGAGTAAATTTTTAAATTCTCCCTTTTACACCTAAGACTATGCCTGGAACTCATAGAATGTTTGATATGTAAATAAATATATAGGACTTTGAACTTTGGATGTACCTTCAACTGAAGAAAAGTGGCCTTTATTAGCATGTAGTTTTAAGAAAGGCATAATCAGAACCATAAAATTCATAGACACATCACAGTTACATTGCCTTTATATTAAGACACACTTTGGGTATGTTTCTAAGCATCTCAACTCAGAAAAGAGAAGAGCCATAGAAAATTAATATCTGCTTAAATACTTTCAATGAAAAGAAATTCACAAAATGAGCCAGCCCATTAGAGGACTGGAAAACTATGATTATATTTTTTCAGGTCAAAACCTGCTTCCTTCTAACAGGCGCTCACTGCTCTTTGTCAATATATTTTGTTCACTATTAAATACAGAAGACAACATTCTTCTTTCTAGCCTTAGCCCCTTTTTGTTTTCTGATCTAGAGAAAATCTACTTGATCGTTCATGTTATACATACATAGAATTTAAGGTACTATATGCCAACTCTTACAAAAATATGGAAAAAAACAAATTAAGAAAATATAAAAACTACTATATTTCCCTTGTATCCTCACTATAGCCATAAAAGTGGCCTAGTTTACTAGGTCACTTTAAATACTGGGGAACTGAGGCTCAGAGAATTTAAACACTGTAAAAGGTAAGATAGAATTTAAAACTGAAAACAGCTAATTAGAAAAATACATGTTTTGTCTTCTCCAAATACTGTGGTATTTTTCCATAAAATTTATATCAACATAATTTATTTACTGTAAATGAAATTAATCTTATATTCTCCAGTGGTAAGGAATTAGTTTCAAAATGAACCAGCGCCAGTTTCTTGTGGCTTGAGTATTTAAGGTTTTGGATAAAGAATTAATAAGAGCAGAGGTGGTTAAGAAGGATGTGAAGGACAAGGCAGAAGTTGTCTGGAAAGCGCTCTTAATAGAGTTTCAACTATTGTATAAAAATTAAGGAGATACAGAAGATTCAGATAGAGAATCAACTCCCAAGAGCTCTCAATAAGGATAAAGACTTCAAACAGCTGCATAGTCCTTAGCAGACTGAATCTGGAGTCTGAAGATTCAGCATTAACAAGGCAAGTATTCACAAGCATTTCATTATTTGGCTGTTAAATGTGAACTTCAAAAATTACTGTGCTTTACTTTAAAAATACAGGCATTAAGACATTAAAATAAAGATAAATGTGTCAGGATTCAGTCATATAATTGCAACAGAAACAATGAGCCATAGTTGGTCTCTGCAAAACTGCATATTGCATTTAATTCTAAACTTCCTGACAGCAAAGACAGAATTGGTGAACAAGTAGTGTCCAGCATAAAAATCTAAAATACAATCTAGGATAGGGTTGTTGCCATATGCCTTTTCCTTGCTTTTGATACATGCAAGACAGAGAGCCACGAAGAGCCTTCGATACGAATCATTCTGCACTGAGCTAGACACTGACACTGAATACCCTGAGAACCTCTTATAAGGATCGATCCACTGTCAGTCTCCATCTGTGAGAAATGCTTCTGTGTATGACCTATCGGAATTAATTATTCAGTGAATTAATAAACAAATCTTCATTTAATCTCAGCAAAGTGGGAGGCACAATACCTGTCTCTTAATAGCACATGGTTGATACAAGGAAGGATTATCGCCCATGTGGTAAGTAGGAATCAGAAGATTGTCCAAGTATTTCCAATAAAGGCTCTTCTGAAAGGTGCACTGTACATGCTCACTCACAGAGTCAAGTGTGAGTTCGCATGAGGAAGACAGAGGATTCCGCTTTCTTGAAGCATGCATCCCTCTAGTTTTCTTTTATGGCCCTGCCATGGTGTTCAATAAACAGGAATGAATTTTAGGTTCTAAAGTCAAAGGATTTAAGCTCAAGTCACGTATCTCTTTCTTAACTGTGAGTAACTTTGTCCATTAAATGAACCTTCTCCAGTTCCCAGTTCCTCTTCATTATTAAAGGAAAGAAAATTCAGAAAGATTATAAGGGTTAAACAAAACAGTAAGTGCTCAATACATTGTCTAGCATTGTGTTACAGATAAAGAAACTGAAATTCAAGAAGGCAGCGTGATTGTCTATAGAGTCACAAAACTAACAAATGGTGGAACTCAGATTCATATCCAAGCAGCATGGCACAAAATCCTGTCTTCACTACTATGCAGTGAAAGACGAGGTCATAAAAGTTCTGAGCCAAGATTTGAATCCTCTGGAATGACTCAAATATAGAATTTAAGAGTCACTGAAGATTCTGGAGGCCATCTTAGTGAAATGACTAAAATGTTATAGGATGAGTGATCTTATGGCAATACAAAGAATTATTGAAACATAATTAAAATTAGAAGCTGTTTAAGATTTTTTTTTAGATTTATGCTACAGTTTTTAATCTAAATAGAAAAACTTGATGCCCTAGCTTGAGAAAAGGTCCAATCATTGAAAGATTAGTTTCAATGAATAAAGCCAACCAAAAGAACAAGTGTCCAAAACATTTAGTAGTCCTACATTTGGGACCATCTTTGAAGACCAGAAAGTAGAGGCTAACATGGCTGGCCAGGTGGCCTGAAGTATGGAGATGGATGGACTGTGGGAGCTTTTGGATCCTTGATGATTCTCAGCTACTTAGTCATCCAATATTTAGCCTCCCTTAGGACTTACTTCACTCATGCATTCACGAAAGTATCTAACTTAGAGAATTGCTGTGAGTTTTAAAAATACTGTATGAAAGTACACTTACATAGTATGCACTCAATAAATCTCAGGTCTTATTATCACAAAAATTAGCATGGTGGCTTTTAAAAAGTTACTTAAACTCTTTAAATTTCAACTCCATGTTCATTGAGATGAAGGCCATTCATTATTTAATCAGTTCTGTGGTCATTTTTTCATAATTGAAAGTTGCATTGTTGGTATATAATTTATGATTGCAATACATAATGATTACACTTGGCCTGAGGAATTGGTACACATGTACAACATATCTTATTTCTTTTTACTTTTTCCTTTCCTTCTTGCCAACTCTGTCCATTTCTTGGCTCCCTTTCCATTGATATGTACATCTTAGGAATAGCTTCATTTCCTGAAGAAAACTAATTTTATAAGTACTGAACATCTTATAATTAAAGGTGCCTCAATATTCAGGACTTAGGGATGCATCAATGCCGAGTGCAGGAAGATTGAAAATGCCCAGTACAGAGAAAATGATAGCATCATTTTTTTTTCTTTTTTTGGTGGGCAGTGCAGGGGTACTTTCCCCACTTCGGATCCCGATTCTCAGGCTTCCATTCCATTCCATCAGTGTATGATTACTTACATGCAGAGTATTTTTATCTTTCTTTAAAATTCAAGTCTCACTTGGATTTCCTCTCAGAACCAAAAGAAAACATGTCTCTCCTCCTCCTTCCTCCACTCTTTGTCACAGTGTATTTTAGGACATTAGTTCTGCAAGGCTGACACAAGTGATGTCATGAGACAGTTCAGGGGCACAGAGGTGAGGAGTTTGGGTTTCTGATTAGGCAGAACTTTTGCATATAGTTGATAATTATAAGATGAACCTTAAAGGTTGTGTGAAAATTAAGTAATTTGCTAACCACTTAACATAGTATCTGGCATATAGGAAATTCTCAGGAAAAAGAAAGCTGTTATTCTTTTAAGACTCCAATCATGAATTCTCCACTGTCTATGACCAACAAAATTAGGACCGTAAAAATTCCTATATAAAATATGTATTTCACAAAACATTTATCATTTACTATAATCTGCCTTAAATTATCTGAAAATATTATGAATTCCAATATAGAGTTGTCATATTCTAAGGTCCAGAATATTTCTGTCCCCAAAATATTCATTATTTTAAAACTCATATTAATGAAATATAAATAAAATACATGCCCCATGTGAAAATGTGCGTTAAACACTATCTCAATGATGAAATTTATTGCAGATAGAATCCAGGACATGTTCTGTGAAAGAATTACACAAAATAACATGAAGGCTATGAAACAACTGAGAAGAAACTCTTTTCAGTGCTGAATTATTTCTGAAATGACTCACGGAGCAATACAGTCCCAAGTGCAAAACAAGAAAGCCCAGTATAAAAAGAGAAACAAAGGCTCAAATTCCCCCATCCTTACAGAAACTCGGAAGAAAAATCTCCATATGCATTCATCATATGCATTAAATGGACAATTTACCTTGCTTATTAATTTTAAAATAGGTAGGAATAAGAAGTCACAGAACTGACTGAAGCATCGAGTCACCGCTCTGAAGGTGAGAACGGGAAGACCGTGCCTCGTCTCTCGTCACTCTCTTCAAATGTCACAGAATGCTCCTTTCGATGTTTCTATCGGAAATGAGTTGTTAAGATGATCAGGTCAAATAGAAAAGCCAGTGTAACGTCTCTTCCAGGTAAGAATTGTTCGGCAGATTAATAACTAACAATGATTATAGCTAACATTATTACATGTTTGCTATGCTCAAGCCCCTGTGCTAAAATGAGACACTGCCTTCCTGTGTCATGGTCAAGTTGCCTCATTCATCTATGTTGCCAGGGTTCAGCACAGCTTTTCAGACATAGAAGGCATTCTATTAAGATGGGACCCATGAACACAAAGTAACTGTAGCTATATAAAAATGACATTAAAAACTGTCATTTCCTTGACACTTTTAAAATGATTCTTTGATATTTAAAATTATTATTTACAATCTTGTCATCATTTCCTTATGCCTAGTTAGTCACAGTTTAGGTTTGAGAATACAATATTTTTTGCTTAAAATTATAAACAGATGACAAACTTTACTTTGAAATACTACACAAGTTAAATTTTTTATATTCTAGTATCTTTTGTGTTTTAATATTAAAAAATGCTTTCATCTGGATAGAAAAATGTTCTCTAAAAGTCATCTTTATGTAAGCCATTAGAATATCCTCTTTAACTTTAATTATTATCGAGTTCTCCAGAGGTCACTTTCATCTTTTTCATACATGTAAGTAGAGCATTGTATTTTCTTTCCTTTTCATCTCTTGTAGTTCCCTAGATCCCCACAGTTTTTCAAAAATAACTGTAAATGATGCAGTTAGCATGCTTGCCAGCTTCTTTCATCCCACAGATAGAAGGAATATCATCTGGACCTGCTGATTTGTAGATATGCTGACTTCCCAAGGACTCACTTAGCCTGCTTTTGTAGATAGCTATTTTTACAAGATCTTCATTACATCCTGATTGCCCAATATTTTTCTTCTTTTATTCTTTCCAAGGACCAATTTATAAGATAAGTTCAAGGCCTCACACATGTTAAGTTATGATTAATTTCAAGACACTTCACATTTATGAGTCCACTGGTCCCGGCATTGATTGTATCCCTACTGTGTTCGGAGCTCTGTCCTCACCACAGCGTGGAACAGCTTGAGGCTCTTCTCGCTGAGTGCCTCTCGTCCATATTACAATTCTGGCATTACTTTTGTCTCATATTATCATTTTTCTGTAGTTTCTTACACATGTTGGTTTGGATTTGTTATCTTCTCAATTTACAATAGCGATTACATGCTTCTCTGAACAATTCTGAAGAGTTATAAAAAAGTACACTGAAGGTGTACACATTTAGAGTCTGCATTATTTACAGAACTTTTGAAGTTATTCTGCTTATTTTTGTATCACATACTCAGTAGCTTACCATTTTCCCAAAATCTGATTTATTGGTATCAATTAACTTATTCAAATAATGTGTATGTCTTGATTGGATTAATGGAAAAGCAATGGTGTTTGAAGGGTAGGTTTTACTTTAGTATAATCTTAGATGCACTAACAACATAGCTGACTCTACTTCCATTAATAGACAATTTTTGAAATAATCATCATAACTATTAATAGTCTGAAAGACTGTAAATTTCTGCCTCACATTGTGCTGCATGGAAATCACACCTAACTACAGAAGCCTGCAGACACATGTTGTGCAACTTTCTTACACAATAAAATATAAGCAACCTGCAATTGCCCATCGTATGGAATATTAATGAACTCACTTAGAAGGCAAATGGCTGATTTTGATTAATGCTTGAGCTTCTCTGCCAGATTTCTGACTGTAAATTGAGATATTCAGAAGAATAAGCAAGGATAAAGCATTTTGTTCACTTTCTTTTTGTTGAAATCTCAATCGCTTTCTTTGCTCCTGCCCAGTGATTTCACTCTGCCTTATGACATAATTCGATCATTAGGCAAAACCGCTTTGACTCTTCAAATATAAGAGAAGTACAGAATCAAATTACCTGAGATAAATGATTTCCAGGGTTTAGAACAAATACAATGTGCAATATGGCTCCGTTTAAACATAGGACTTCGCTTCTTTGCATGGTCACATCAGGTGTGGGGACACTGCTGTGGAGCACCTCCAGACTTGGCACTGCTGCATTCTTCAGAGGCACAAACTTCACAATCACACAGGTAGGGTTCAAGTCTCAAAGGATCTGTTCCTTGTTCCTTGAAGCTGAACAAGTCATATTATTCCTTTGAGCTTCACTTACTATATATGTAAAATTGAAATGTACCTAATTTCATCATCACTGTGTGATACCACATGTGCTACTATATATATAGAAAATTTATATATATATAATTTATATATATTTATATAGTAATATACATATATATTATATATATGTAATACCTGATGTGTTCTCATACCTGATTTAAATTAGGCAGTAAGTATATACAAAAAAAGAAACAAGATTAATTCTGGAAGATTGATCATATATGAAATTAACTATATACAGATTGTCAATATGAATACATACAAATTAATTTTAATCAATATTTTAATGAAATACATTTACCTATATCTTGCTAAATTATAAAATGTGTCCTCTCTCTCTCCTTTTCCTTGATTTCCTCTCATTTTCCCTTACAAGTTTAGGAACACAAGAATAATACTGCAGGCATTATAAAGAAGAATAAATAAAACACTGAAAATTGAAAAAGGAAAATATTAATGTTTCTCAATATTTGTCTCATTTTTCAGTTAGGAGACAAGAGGTGAGCCCGTTTATTCCATCAATGAATGAAATCTTTAGATAAGGGCAACTAGAATTTAGGTTCAAGATAAAACTCACTTTGCTTTTAAAATCTATATATTATGGTTTCCTTACGTACCAATCCACACTGATCTCACTTTGTCTGGTCTGTAAACATGCCACATGCTCATTGCACTTCATTTGAGATGTAGCTCTATTCCCAGAAAATGCCTGTTGTACAAAGTTCCTGACCTACTCATCAGTCAACCCCTGCCTAGGCCTTTCTGTTTCCATAACTTCTTCATTCTAACACTCTGGTATTCTTAAGGATGGAAGAGGCATTTATAGACATATTTTTTTCTTATTTCATGAAAACATATTTAAGTCTTGCTTTTTTCTTTTTTATTATTTTAGTTTATTAGAACATGTGTGTAGTACATAATGTTTACATTCTTTGCAGGAAGTTGGTGCAGGTACATAACACATTTCAATTCATTTTTCATCCCTTTCCCACCCCTCACTCCTCCCGTCTTTATAGAATCACCATGATGCCTGCCATACAGTGGGTCCTTAGTTAATATCCACTGATCAATTGATTAACAGTTGTCTCTTTCTTCATTACAGTGTGATGCATGCTTTGTCACAACTGCCACCAGTTATGGAATTGAAACTCCGCAAGGTAATTTCTATTTATTATTCCATTAATCCTTGATACAACATTATGATAGACCTTTATAGATAAAACACTAATATTGAGGAAGTTTTAAATCACTTGATCAAATTTACTTAGTCAGAAAGTAGTAAGATAGGGAAACAAACTTGTGTTAGCCTGATTCCAGAGTCTTAGGTCTTAACCACAAAATTTCTACAATGTAAACACAAGAACACACAAAAGTGTCCCAGTTTTGTGAAACATTGAAGATGGTTATAGAGCCAATATCACACTGACAGAAACAATGTTAGCAGAAATGTCTGAGATATCCTTTGTGGCATATTCAATTTAAACCATTTTTATTCAAACAATTTTCATTTACAAAAATTCTAAATCAAATTTCTCATTGTCCAATAGCAAGAGAAATTGTTTCCATATTGTGTATCTGATAGGCACAGGACTCAAAGGTTATCTGCTGAGGAAATGAAAGAAAACTCACCTTAAACGTGGTCCTAGGTGAGACACCTTGCTAGTTCAACTACTCAGGATACTGAAGCAAGAGGTTCATAAATTTGAGGCCAGACAGAGCAACTTGGTGAGACTCCATCTCAAAACAATAAATAAATAAAAGTAAAAACAAAGTAAGACTTGGGCTTGTAGCTCAGTGGTAAAATGTCTGCCTAGAATGGGCAAGGCCCTGAGTCCAATCTTCAGTCTGAAAAAATAGACAAGAAAAGGAAAGAAGTGGTTTGCTGGTGGTTTCAGCTTTATCTGCATATTCTTCAAATACTGGATTCTATCAACAGATAGATTGAATGAAAGTCTTGTTTCCAATATTATTCATCTGATTCACAAATATAGTCTATCATTTCAGTTTAAAATTACATTATGTTGACAAGACACTAGTGTTTTTAAGGTATTGAAACAAGCCACTTTTGTATAAAGATGTATCAACCGTGAATCAATGAATCAAATACAATTGACATCAGGACAGCATCAAATTTTGTCATTCCTTAAAAATAGAACAATCAGTGGTGCCATATTTTGAATTAAATGTTACACATTGGTGTTAAGATGAGTAGATTGATGAATATATACTTTCTTTGTGATGCTGTCTGTGGGGTACATTAAATTGCTTTCTTGGAGGAATTCGTACGGAAATTTCAATTGTTTATAAATATGATTCCTGTTGAGTATTAGGGGTTCATTGATAATTTATGCTATTGAATTCATAATAAAATTATCACTTGAGGAAAATACTTTCAAAAGGATATGAGATATTACACAGAAGAGTTTTTATTTCTTTTATTCTAGATGGGTAAGCAGATAAATAGACTTGTCTCTCTATTTGGTGTCTTCCATTATAATTATCTTCAACTGATCAATAGCTTAGTAAAGAAGTAAAAGGATATTACACAGGATCTTTAATTGGTCAATTTCTACTTCTAAAAATCTTCAATACTTTTCTAATTCTCTCCTTTCAATCCTCAAGGTGGTATTTGCAATTATGCTACTTTACCGAGAACATTCAAATTAATATATAGACACCTTAGTATTTTCTGTTCTTCATTGATGGCTTCACTGTCCTTTCCTCTGATTTGCTATAATATAGCTCACTGACAAGCATTTTGTGTGTGTCTCATTCCTCCTTTGTATGAGCAGTTGCTCGCCTTTCAAGCTGTCTTAGTTACTTTCTTCCATTTCTGAGACACAATATCTGACATCTGCAAGTTAAAGGAAGAAAGCTTTATTTTGGCTCACAGTTTGTAGAGGTTTAAATCCATAGCCAGCTGGGTCCAGGGCAGAGTGGCATAGGCAGAGGGGCATCAGAGAAGAAGCTTGCTCATGGTATGGTGGCAGAAAGCAGGGGGAGAGAGAGAGAGAGAGAGAGAGAGAGAGAGAGAGAGAGAGAGAGAGAGAGAGAGAGAGAGAGAGAGAGGGAGATATCAAGGGAGGAGGGAAGGTGATAAACCCTTCAAGACCATGCTTCTAGTGACCAATCTCCTGCCACCAGGCTCTACCCTCAGCACCACATTTAGTTGTAAACTCATCAGTGGACTAATCTGCTGGTGAGTATCATGCCTCAGTGATTGAATCACCTTTCAAAAGCCCCACCTATGTGCACCTGAGGCTTGGAACATCCAGATATAAGCCATAACATGTTTTCACCTAGCACATCATAGTGCTACATGCTAGATCACCTTGCAGGTAAATGAAAACTTCTACTGCTAATTTTGAAACAGCAAAAGTAAACCAATAAATAAAAGTCAGTTGAATTATGAAGTTCATACTTTTAAATCTTTAATAGCCAATGAGTTTTTTTGTTAAATCTCAACTTTGTCTCTGGAGGTCTAGTCTTGGAATACTGATTCTTTCCATTTATTCCACTTCTTTCAGGTACTGGAGAGTTGAAAAAATTACCTGGATCATCAACGAGATTGATGTGAAAGAGGATATGGGAACACACAACTACAAAGCAGGATGCTTGTGTGTGTGTGTGTGTGTGTGTGTGTGTGTGTGTGTGTTAATGTAGCTAAATCACTGTCCATCATGACTTGGAAATAGCAACATAGTGGGAGAAAGGACCTCTAATGTAGTGTAATTCATGTGATAGCAACATTGTAAACATGGAGAAAATAATTTTAGTTTGAAACCATCCTTTTCCCTCAAATTCTTGCTGGAATACACAAAGTCTTCTAATAACTGCAGGAGAAAATCTGTAAAAACTAATTTGAATATTTATCTATTAATGTTGGACATTTATGTTTTTCACCAGTTTCACTTCCGGGTCCTTCTTAGCAGCTATAGTCACAATAGCAAACTGCTAGATGAAAAAATAAATTGTGATATATTCATATAATAAAATATTATTCCATAGTCACAGCAAACAGACTAAAATGACAAGCATCAATATGACTCAATCCTAGCAATATACCACTGAATGCAAAAATAAAGTCAGGGTGGAAAACTATTCCAACAACTATAGCAAAATGTGTAAGCTATTACTATAGTAATAAAGATATGATAAATACTATAACTTGAAAAATTGAGAGTGATGAATTTGAGATTCAGGATAATAGCTACCTTAGCTGAAGAAAACAAGAAGATGAGGAACCATGTGATTATATATATATGTGTGTGTGTGTGTGTGTGTGTGTGTGTATGTGTTTTCATTGTGGCTGTCTCCAAAGCAGTCACTAAATTAAGTATAATAACGCAGCTCTTTAATATGTTTGTGGTTTCTGTAGGTATAAACATTGACTGTCAGATAGTACTGGACATCAGACTGAAGGATGCTTGTCTATAACACCCATACCTTTGGTAGCTGATACTAGCTATCAGTTGGGCAGAATCACAGACCATAGGCCAGGGCCTATTGCGCAGGCCTAAACTTTTGATTTGAGTGGGACAGGTCACATGCAATTTTTAAATAATGGAAACATAAATCAATCAAGAAATAATGCCATATATAGAACTATAATAAAATAGTAAAAGTACGTTAGTTGACGCAGTGATTAACTGAAAACCAATGTGAAGAGGAAAAAATATTTTTTTTGTACTGGCAATTGAACTTAGGACTTGTGCTTGCCAGGTGGGCACTGTGCTGCTGAGCTATAATCCCAGCCTGAAGAGAAAATATTGAGAAAGGCAATGTGGCATGATTTCTTCATCAACTCACTCAATGAATGAGACAAAGCTTGGGTCTATAATTTACTAGTGTGTAGGCTCAGAGAGTCACTTATCTCTCTAACAATAACAATGACAAAAAATAATAATGATGATGATGGTCTGAGCGAAATGACGTATGCTTATAATCTCAGTTGCTCAGGAGGCTGAGGCAGGAGGATTGCATAGTTGAGGTCAGTTTGCACAATTTAAGAAGAGGCTGTCTCAGAATTCAAAAGGAGAGAGAGAGAGGCTAGGGATGCAGCTCTGTGTTACAGTGCCCTTGGGTTCAACCCAAAGTACTTTGATAGAAATAAATACAAAATAATGATGATGATGACGGTGGTGTTGGTGATGGTGGCTGCCATCTACTGAGTATTTACCACATGGGCCAGTTGCTCTTCTCAGTATTCTATGTATATTACCACGTTAAATCTTCAAATAATATCATTTATTAGATTTTATCTTTATCCTCATTTTTCAAATAAGGAAATCAAAATACAGAAAGATGAAAAATGTAAATCAAGAGCAACGAAGACAGAATAAGAATTCAGACAGCATTTAGAGTCTTTTATTTATTTATTTATTTATTTATTTATTTGTTTATTTTTGGTACCGGAGATCAAACTCACAACCTCGCAGGCAGGTGCTTACGCCACTGAGCTAAATCCTGGCTCTGTTTTTTGAGACAGGGTCTCACCATGCAGTTCAGGTTGGCCTTGAACTCACTTTGTAGCCCAGGGGGGTCTCAAACTCACAGTGATCCTCCATTTATACATACACCTCACAGACAACCCTCAGGTATTAGAATAAGCAATTATAGTAATATTTCCTCTCTATTTTTGGAGTCTCTAAGTTTTCTCAATAGTATTGTTGTTATAAAAAATCCAAAGAAAACAGGGCACGGTGGCGCACGCCTTTAAACCCCATACTCAGAAGGCTGAGGTAGGAGGAACGTTGGGAGTTCGAGGCCGGCTTGGGCTACAACGTGAGTGAAGCCAGCCTGAACTACATAGTGCAACCCTGCCTCGAAAAAAGCAGGGCTGAGAGGTTAGCTCAGTGGCTTAAGCGCCTGCCTGGCAGACGTGAGGTTGAGTTCGAGCTCCAGTACTGACAAAAACAAAACAAAACAAAGGAAAACAACATCCAAAGAAGCAGGAATGAGTAAGGACAAAACTATGGTTCATAAATACACTGAGAAAATAGGTGTGGGGAAGAAATGATGAGGTTATAGGAAAAAGGAACAGGAAAAGGGCAAATGCAGCAGAACCAAGTATGGTGTTCAGAATGGCAAGATGACTCTGACAAACGCTGGCCCTGTTTGGTCTGGATTAGACTAGTGCTTTCTGAAGGTGCAGAGCGAGATCAGGAGTGAAGACTACTGTGGTTTCATGAGGAGCTTAACCAGAAATGACAGACACAGAGAGGGTCAATTTGTAGTTCAGCAAGTTTCTCTGAAATTTCTTAATCCAGGGTGTTCTTCTGCCACCTATCACAGCATGTGTCTCACCATTTAGCAGTTGCTTATTTAATTGTCGGGATCTTAAATGCAGGGCAATAACATGACTATCTTGTTCATTTTCATATCTTAGAGATTTATGTACTGGGAGCCACTAACTGGAACTTAATGAATATAGTTTAACAAATATAAATTAACCAAGTGAAAGCTGTAAACCTACATTACAATTAACCAGAGACTGAGGGGAGTGGTGATAGAAAGTAAGAAAGGAACAGAGGTAAGTACAGGTACAGGTTTGGTAGAAGCCCACGTTGATTGAATGAATAGAGTTAAGGTTTGGCAGCAGGAGTCCAGTGTTTGGATTTTTTTTCCCCATCCCACTCCATCTCCCTCTTTCTCTTTCCTTGTTTGAGTGTGTGTGTGTGTGTGTGTGTGTGTGTGTGAGAGTGTGTGTGTATAAATGCATTTGGGAAATCTGAAAAGATTTTGCTTTTTAAGGAAGAAAGTATAAGCAGGGTATAATTGAGCTCAGTAAACATAGCAAGATTGTAAATTTCACATATATGTGTTTGTGACTTGTGTAGAAATTAAATATATATGATTCTATCAATTGAGAAACTTGTGCTTGAGAATCTGAAAGACAAGAACATATTAGCCCAGCCACAGCAACCAAATTTCATAAATCCTTTTTTTTGTGTCTGTGTGTGTGTGTATGTGTGTGCGGTTAGGGGAATTGATTCAGTGTACTTAAGTGTTCACAAAGAAAATGCTACCAAGAAAACTTGGGAGGAGACTCTGAAAATCAGCAACAAAACCTTAATGCAACTTCTTATTGCCTGAAGATTTCACAATACAGTTACACATATAAATTCAAAATCAGTAATATATAAAGAGTAACCCAATTTCATAAGCCTGGTGAAAGTGTATCATACTTATCATGCAGTGAAACTCATTACTGGAAATACAGAGAAAGTAGAGTCCTTCCTACAAATCCAGAAAAAATGGTATTGCTCAGTCAGCATATGATGAGGACAAATTAGCCAGCAACCTGTGTAAGCTACCAAACTATTATAGACTAGATTTTATCAAAATTGGTCCAGAAGTTTAGAGATAAATCTTGAATGATTTGGGTGTTTATTTATTTATAAATGAAAATCAAATGCTCTACGAAAGACCATTAAGTATTCAACTGACAGTCAACAAAGGAGGAATACATATCTTCCTTTGAACCATTAATATGACATCAGAAAAATTTGATAAAAGAAACATGCAAATTGCACCTTTCCCCAGAGGAGCCTGACTGGCTGTGGATATCTGGGGATGTAAAGCCCTGATTATTTTTCCCTGTAACAAAAAAAAAAAATTCTCCTGACACCATCTGTCTGTCCTCACCTACCAAACATATCTGATCCATTCTGAGAAAATGTCTCTGGGCAACTTTCTCCTCATAAAACAAAGTTATGAAAATAAACTAGCATTATTCATGAACATTTCACCAGTCTGAAACAACATGTGCAAAATAAAAATAAAATTTGGAAAACCCATCTCTGGAAAAGCACAAATTCAAACCATGAAAAAAAAATAGAAAAGGAAAGAGAAGTCAGCCAGCTCCATAATAATTCTATAAACTTTCTTCAGCTGAAGTAGCGAGGCAAGCTCCCTTGACTCCCAAGCCTCGGGTTCAGAGGATATAATTTTTTTTTGCATTACATGAAATAGTTTCCCCTAAAAAAATTCACAGTTGATACATAGCCCTTGTGGTTATCCTTGAAGCACAATAGGACAGCAGTAGCGACACTCAGAAGAATACATTTGAGTGAACTGGATGACTTTAAAGGAAATCAGAAAATGACCTCCAGAGCAGTAATCTTCATAGAGATATTTATATTTTAATATTGCTGGGAATTTTGCTGCTTATCAAAGCTGAAAAGTGAAAGTGCTGGCTGAGGCTGAGCCTTCTATCTCCTGGGAAAAGTCTTCCTCTACTAATACTTAGTTTTTCATAAATTCTGACTTGAGGCAAGTTCCGTTCCCATGACTTCTATCAGTTTTCTCACTCCTAACAGTATATTTGATGCTTTTAAAGAATAAACATTACCCAGTCCTGCCCTGAAGAAGCTTACACTCTAGTTCAGTAGCTTTCAAGCTCTTTAGCTCTTTATATGACTAGTAGGAAATCGTTTTATATCAGAAGCAAGTACATACAGTACTCCTCCCCGACATGCTCAGCCAAAAGAATATTTACCTTTATCATTATAACTTGAATAACAAGTAACAATTATATTTCATTGAAGACATTAGATTCAAAAGAAAATATCATCCCCAGTGTTCTCTTCTTTCTGGTAATTTTACATTTATAATGTAAGGCAGTATATAAAAATAGGAAGCAGAACTGTTTATATATCACAAACAATATACCTGTAAATACAGTAAGCAATCTTGGAAGTACTCTTTGACAACCAGTTAGGTTGAAAATTAAGTTTTATGATTAACTAATTCCAGGGCCACCCATGATTTTGTGAGTCTCTGTAGAAATTTGTGCTAATTTACTGAGCAACATAAATTAGAAAATAATGTTAAAATCATTTTAACATAATAATCCTTACATTATTGCACAGAAACAATATATTCCTGCAATGTATTGAATATTTTCTGTATTCAAGGACATTGAGGAAGGAACTGTTGGGAACTTAACACATGTTACTTTATTTAGACTTCATATCACAACTACCTGCTGGGTCTGGTAATTGCCCATTTCACAGGTAGGAATACAGAAGGTTAGACAAATAAGGTGACTTGCTCAAGGGCAAAAGTATTGTAAGTAATACACAGAATCCAAACTGTCCATCTCTGAGACAAGTCTGTTCAGAGCTCTCTCACGACCTGAGAGCATCGTATAGGATGTAGTCATATGTAAGTTGTGCACCTGGTCACAGATCCGAAATAGGTATGAACATAATCTCCTGAAAGATAGATCCACTTTATGACCTAAGATAAAAGCCACCAAAAGGGTAGCTTGAGAGAAGAAAGTGAGGCCAATGTGTAGTACAGCTAGCAACTTAGTCTCTTTCTTTTCTTTCTGTTTTTTTTTTTTTTTTTTTTTTTTTTTTTTTTTTTTTTTTTTTTTTTTTTTTTTTTTGTCTTTATGGCACAAGGTTTGCTATGCAGTTCAGGTTGACCTTGAATTCACTTTGTAGTCTGACCTGGCCTCAAATTCACAGCAATCCTCCTGCCTCAGCCTCCACAGTGCTGGGATTACAGACATGCACCATCATGCCTAGCAACTTAATTTCTTAGAATGTGTTAACCATGGCACAAAACAGATCAGAAAACCTGCCTCTTGCACAATTTTCTTTCTCATTGCTATTGAGATTTTATAGTTGTATCATATATGAAAGAATAAAATTCCAACATTTCTCTTGCTCTCTCTCATACACATACACACATACAGATACAAATATACACACGCTTACTTTTCAGGTTTCTTATTATCCATTTTGAGTAAGATAAATTATCACCTGCTCCTAGTTATTATTTTTTAGAGTTGAAATACTTCTCATTAAGCATTGACTGCCTCATATGAATGTGTTTAAGGAAGAATGCAGCTTGCAAAAATCATTCCACTTAAAATATACTTTGTAAAAATATTTTTCATTTTTCAATTTTTTCTACATGTATTTATTAATTTACATTGTACAAAATATTGGGGTTTGTTATAGCATTTTCATATATGCATGTAATATATTTTGATCATATCTATCCCCTCACTTACAGTTCCTTATAGATCTCTAGTCCACCGAAACTGAAAAGTTCTTTTCTGAGGTCAATCATTTAACTTGTTATTGGTAGAAATATTCAGACTTTAGATTTTATGAGGAATGATTGGAAAATATAGTTAATGTTTAAGTTTTTGAAAGCTATCCCAGTAAAAGGCACATTGCTATAAATTACCCTCACTATACTCCCCTCCCTTCAAACACGCTTATCTCATCATACTTGCTGTTTTCTGAAGAAATTCTGGAAATCCTCTGTGTGACAGTAGTTGCATTGTTGTGGCCGTGTATGTCCTGAATTGATTCAAAACATACACTTTTCATGGTCATTTTTACTTTGAGGAAAAGTCACAAGTTGCACCATATCAGATAAAGTGAATAAGCTGGGTGAGTGCACACCATGGTGTTTGTGAACCTGCCTTTCCATTGGGTGGTACTCAGCAGTGGCATTCGCCGTATATTTTCATCACAGCTTATAAAGACACTCAAGAAAAAGGACTTTTACAACTGCTTTGAAAAGTAGCAAGAAGGACGTGATAAGTGTGTTCAGAGGAAGGGGCAGTATTTTGAGGGGTATTAATGGCAATGCATCTGTTACTTAGTAAGTTTTTAAAATTTAAACAATCATCATATGTTTTGGTGATACTCCATAATATTTAATTCTAGCTTTTATATTTCTGGTTTTGTTGGGAATACTGTGGTTAGGATCATCAAATTATTAACTTGCAGGGGATGCCACAGATTGAATCTTCAGGCTAAGCTAAAGTGTGCACTGAATATATGACTTTGTACTTATTTCCTCTCGCTCCTAATCATTCATAAAAGAAATGTGTTGCTCTATATCCAATTCAGAACTGTTTATGAATTCATCCTTTCTAATTTTTGTCTTTGTTCCTCTCCCCATTCTCTCCTCCTTCCTTCCCTCCTCTACTTTTTTGGGCTTCCAGAAATCATGTGTATAGCCAAAAAAAGAACTCTTTTAGTATATGGGGGAGTAATTACATTATGTAAAATAGAAAGATGCTCTTTATATCTAGTCTTCTGGGCTTGAAACAGTGTCATTAATCAGATTCTCATGAAAGTTGTTTCAGGTTTTTCAAAACATGAACTCTCCTGTTTTGGTTCCATGCGTACAATCTGAACCCTTCCTTTACCTATCTTGTATCCAGGAGATAACAATTAAGAACTATTGAAATTTTTGCATTATTTTAGTAATGTGCCAATTAAAGAAGGCATTTTATCTAGATTACAAAGATTTGTCTGAGGTGGCCATCGCTTTGTTAAGGCAGTTTTGTGGACATCTTCATAATTAATGGAAAAATCATTAGGAATTCAGTCTTTATTAACCCCTATAGCTGCAGGGGCCCATTTCATCTTAATTGCATTCATTTGGCACTGGCAGTATTATGCAGCATAATCACTAATAAATGATCTTTTAATTTGTACCAATCAACAGAGCTTGCTTTCATGCCAATATTCCTGTTTCTTTGATGTTGACCTGTCTTGATTTTTGATCATTTGGGTTTAAGATGATTTACTGGAAAATCAATATCAATACCAGAACTGCTTGTATTCATATGTCTGTGGTTAGGTTCTATTTGAGTGTATTTTGATTGAAATAAGTAGTGCTTGATTACCTATTCAGATGAGGGGGGAAAGGCATAATCAAGTTGGGAAATCTAGTACTGTATTCTTATTCAAAGGAAAATAATTAGAAACTGTAGGGAAACTGAAGATTCAGGAGAGCAGTAGAGGTAACACTTCAGATGCCACTAATTAAGCAACTTTGTCCGCCATCTCCTAAAGGCCTTCACCAATAGCGTAATATGCTATTACCCATTAGCAAGGCCAATGGGGGCTTTGGTTACACTTGTTAATGGGAAACCCCGAGACAGTTTCTCTCATTATCCCCCTGTCAGCACTGTCTCTGCAGTGTAAAGTGGTCGTCATTGTTCCGTGGGTCAGCTAACCAGAAACCAAGCTACTGTAAAGAAACATTCTGCAGCTAATTGAAAATGACTGAAAAATCCCCTTATCATCCAGATACCTCTCTTTATTTGTGGAACAATGAAACATATATGGACTTATGGGGAGAAAGGAAAGTTCAGGCTATGACATTGAATTTTTCCTGACTAATACAACTACAAAGGAGTCTTTGAAGATAATTCCAGGGGAAAAATCCACTCACTTTTTAAAAAAGATAATGACAGTAAGTCGTAAGTTACTGTAGAATATTGTACTGGCTGTTCTGAAGAGTACTTTATGATTCCCCTACTAAAGAAACTCAAAGCTTTTTCCATGGAACTTCTGAAATCCTCATTATCCTAATGAGCAAATGCCATAGAACTATAGAAGTCACAAGGAATACGAAGCTTAATCAGGTATCCTGAGAGAGGCTGTTTTCCTTGAACTCTTAAATACAGTTTAGTGGAAGGTAAGTCTTGCTTTAAGCAACTGAAATACTAGGTTTGTAGGAAAAATATCTGATCACTTATACAGAAGGGAAAGAGGAATAAAGACTAGAATAATTCCTATGTTTAAAAGATTCCAAAGTCTATTTAAAATGATTTGAATAAAATTCCAAATGATAGACAAAATGTACTAATAATATATTTTAAATGAGAAATTCTTAGTTTGGGTATCTGCAAAAGTATTTGATTTGATTTGATCATATATAGAAAGATGCAGCAATGGTCCATGTAGCAATGGGTTAGATAAATTGAATGATTACTGTTCAGTCATTATATCCTTCAACCAGCATACATTGGCAACTGTATTATTTCAGGCAAAATGTCAGGCACTGGAGATATAAAACTACTTAAATGTAGGTCTGATATAGGTGGGCAAAATACAAAACATGGCAGTATAAAAGAAACTGAAGTGCTGGGGTAGGAGACCTCAGATGGTCAAGCTGGGAAAAGAAGGGGGAAAAAATGGACCAGAGTGAATAAAACAGGTAGTTAGTAAAGTTGTATGAAGACAGAAGTTGTCAGTGACAGTAAAAGAAAAGGAAGTGAAAAGGTAGGAATTGTTATGAAACCAGCTCCACTCTGGAACTGAAGTTGGTGATCTGTCAAGTTTCTGGTAAGGTAACTTGATTTGAAGACATTGAAAAGACTTAATATATTTAAGCAAGTCCAAAAAAATTGACTTCATTGAAACTTATTTAGATCATTCATGATCTAAATCTCTGGATCTAAGGTCAAGTGATTTAAGATTCTAGAAAATATGGGCCTCTTACCTTATACTCATCAGTAGCTATTAAGGTCAAGTTGTTCTAGATCACAATTTTCTTTCTTCTAGCTTCATGAGATGTCAATAGGTAATTGCTTTCTGGTCCCCTCCAGAAAAGAAGTCTTTCCATGGGTAACTTAAAGAATACTAGAAGCCTGCAAATTAGTGTAAGTCCTGTAATGCCAGCACTCTGAAAGGTTGAGGAAGGAGGGATTGAGAACTCGAGGCTAGCCTGAATAATTTAGTAACTTACTGAATCTGGTAACTAAATTTAAAAATGTGAAAATGGGCTAAGGATGAAACCCAGTACAAAACCCCTAGATTTTATCAGAGAGAAAGAGACAGAGACAGAGACAGAGAAAGAGACAGTGTAAAAATCAATTTGTAGGCATTTATACTTTTACTGAAATACTTCACAGAGCCTTTAATAAGCTCATGAGAATCTCCAAGAGTGCTATGTGGCCTTCTGCTTCCAAGACATGTTTGAAGATAACTTAACTTGTACTGAAAAACTGCTTTAACTTGTTAAAAGTGGAAAACACTGCATTGTATATTCACCGAATAATGACATATTTTGATTTTAAATACTGGCTGCTATGGTATGAATATTTGTATCTCCTTAAATCATACATTTAAATCGTAACCCCCTAACACTTCTGGACAAATAGACATCAATATTGAATATAAAATGCTTATGTGAAATACCACCTAATTTATGATTTCTAAAACTTTTTGAAATGCTTATTCACCAACATTCTACTTTTAATTTTTGGCCCATATGTATTTAACGTAGTTATAAAATGAAGCTTAGAAGTTAATGACTTGCTAGTGTTCTTGTCTTCTTTCATACTACCACAAATGATGGTCCTTCAAATAACAGAACTATATTCTTAGCTCCTTTGTATCAGTCAGAATAAAAATTTTGATCCTGGGTTGGGCAGGGGAAATGTACCCTCTCAGCTTGAAGCACTGAAGTCATAAAACGATGGACCGTCGTCCTTTCTGAGAGTAAGGGATCAAAATCTGGTGGTGTGGAGTGAGATAGGATTAAAAAAATAAGACAGATAAAAATGAGACAAGAAAATCATAGTTCAAAATTTCACTGCAACTTCAGGACACAAAGTTATCCTCATTTGTATTCCCTTGGCTTGTTTTTGCTTTTTATTTCTGGGTCCATCACACCAAAAAATCCCTTAAAGATACTTTAGTTCCATAAATTAGCTCAGTTTATAAGATAAAGGGCAGAAACCTGACACTGAGACAAAGAATCAGATTCAAAGGTTTTGAAGTGTAAATTTAGGCAAAACATATTAGAATACCCCTTTTAAAAAATATACAATAAATTAGGTCTTACCTTTCCCCTGTGAAATGGGCCATTCCCTCCTTTCTCTTGTAAAATAAGCCATTGTCCTTATACCTGTGGATAGGTCACTGCTTTTTCCTGTTAAATCAAGCCCAAACTTTATATGAACTCACCAATTCCTACTGCCAAAAACATAGAAATATTCCCAGCTCCACACTACGGTTTCTCTTTCTCTGTCTCTGCTCTATGTCTTTAAGTGCATTCTTTTATATTTCTTCCTAAAAATTCCCTTTATGCCTCTTAAAAAAGGAAAACAATCCTTAGCTCCAAGGCGATGCTAAGATGTAGGAACTTGGGGGAAGTGATCAAGTTGGTGAGGGCAAAGACCTCAAGAATGCAATGAGATGCAATGAGAGACTTTTTAAGAAGCCTCAAACAGTTGCAAAAAATGTGTCATCAATGAATCAGGAAGTTAATCAGGAAATAACCTTCATCAGATACTACATTGCAGATCATGATCCTGAACTTTCCAACCTGCAGAACTACAAGAAGTAATTTACTATTGTTTGAAAACTACTCAGTCTATTGAGTACTTTTTTGGCTGCTAAACAGAGAGTAAGACACTGGCTACTTAATTTTAAATTTCGATTTGAGTTAGTAAAGAGAGTCAGTTAACTATAGTAATGTTTCCCCATTTAACTAGCAGGTTGACTTTGGTAAATGTTTATTGTATGTATACATTGAGCTCACCACAGTGCTGGAAGCTGAGAGGTAATAACCAAGGAAATGTGAGCTGTTTTTGATGCCAATTACAAAAATTAGAGTGTTCACTGACTTTTTCATTTTAGAATGTAAGCTTTTTTCCTTTTTTTTCAGCTCACCACAAGGTTTTTGCCAGAATATGCTTTTCTGTGAAATCTCTTTTTACCCATTATTCTCCGCATGAATGATACTTATGTCTGTTCTGAATTTGTTCTCTTTTAATTGTCATTCATGCTCTCCTTGTCCTGTCTTCTTGTGTCACACTGAAAATAGCAGTTCATGTTGATTTTATCTATCCCATTTAAAATTTCAAACACTTGAACTAAATCTACTCAAGTGATGTTTTTCCAGACCTCACACTTTCAGGTGTTCCATTCTGTCCTCAGATTCATTCCTTCAACCTTGCCTCATTTCAAGTGCATCCATATCCCATCTGCAATTTCTTTAGTTTGACATCGCCTCCAAAGAGCACATTTACTCAGGGTCTCATATTCGTATAGTATGCTCTAATTATCTAGATGTATTTGTCTTTGAAATCACTTTTGAAAGGTCTATGGAAAAGTCATCCTGAATTTTTGAGATTGTCTGTCTCTCTAAAATGTATTTTAAAGTTCTGATTTTTCTAGTAAAAAAAAATCAAGACTGCTACTTCTAAATTGTGCTTTTAAATGCTCCTTTTAAAAACTTGATTAAAAATTATACTGTTAATTGAGATTAATTATTTCCTTCAACTTAATAAGGTCTCATCTGAGACTATATTAAAAATCTGGTACTACTTCATTGGTGAAGTTTTGAATATTATTTTTTCTGCATCTAAAAATACATTGTCATTATTATTATTAAAAGACCTTCATAGTATACCAAAGAAACTCATTTTTCCAGAATTTTTAATAAAATAAAATTCATATCTATTCAGCACTATCTAACTCTCTAATAATTTTGATATTGAGAATAAAATGTTGATTAAAAATTAGGGAAACTGCCCACTCACTCACCTCCTCTAACCCCAAAAATTATCATCAAACTAGGGACTTCATCCATTTGCATTGTTAGAATGATTTAAACAATTCTGAACTATTTAGACAACTGAACAATAAAAAAAATTAAAACAAACCCTAGTGTTGGAGGATATGCTGGCAACATGAAGCATGATTATCAGTTCAGGAATAAGGTATGGATTTTCAAAAATGTTCACACTTTGGGATGTTGATCCATTTGATATGGCATTAAGAAAGCAGAATAGACGCATATTGATTTTTAGATATATTTTATTGATAATAGCTTTTTTTTGTCACATTTTTCAATGAAATTTCAAACTTACAAACTATAATTAAAGCTATTCATGTTTACTAATATCCTTTGAGAACAAAGCAGGGTACCATTCATCCAAGTTTCTCCTAGCAAAGCAGATCACAAGTTGTGGCCTCTGCCTCATCTTAGAGTGAACAGCTCACTTAATTTCTTATTTGCCTCTTACCTGACCACTGGAAAAATCACCTTTGTAGGACATTCTTCCCCAGCAATGTGTGATTTGATCTTTCTTTGGTGACCTAGGCCACGCCATACCGATATGAGAAGAAGCAGTAAATTGAAGTCAGATACTTATTGGAATGAAACTCTCATTTTAAGAAGAAATTCAGATCTATTTAACTTGACCTTGGAACTTGAATTAAATCTTTAGACACTCAACTTTCTCTAGGGAAGTGTGAAGTTTATATGAATTTGAGTGTATTAAAGCTAGTCTGCCCCTGATCTATGTACCAAGTTGGTTAATTTTTCATTTAAAGGACAAAAGGTTTCACTGGAACTAATTTAACTGACTTAATTTGTGGTATTCACATATCAGTTTATATTCTAAGCTAGGAGAGTTTTTTTAAAAACCATTAACATGTCATTAAAAAAACATAATATGTTAACTGATTGATGTTTTCAAGGCAGCCACAGCTGCCTATGGCTGGGGACTTCTGACATGGTTCATTTTTGCCTTTGCTACTAACCAATTGTGTGACCCAATATGAGCGACTTCACCTTTCTCTGATTCACTCTCCAACTAATAACCAGGGTTATATTAATTCTCTCTTCCATCTATCTCAAAGGGGTATACTGAGAATTAACAAGTTAATAGTAATAAAGTACATCAAAATGATCAGTTAAAAGGCAATATGTTAGAACTTTTATATCATGGAAACATTTTTTTGTACCAGAAAAGACCACTTCTCTGAGGTTTATCACATATGAGTAAACGTGAGGATAAATTCACCTGTTTTGTAATATATATAAAGGTTTAGGAATTCTAAGTTGGTAAAACCAAAATAATCACATTTCATCATGATATGCACAATATTTGTTCCTTAAGAATATTTCCATATTCTTTAACTGTCCAAAGTTTAACAACTCTCAGAAACTTTCTTCATTAACATTACTTCACCCACTTTTTCTTGTACTTTGTCCCTCACAATACAATATTTACATTAATTTTATTCTGTATGTGCTTTGTAAGTTTTGAAGTCATTTTCTACAATTATTCTTTCCTTTTGCAGGTGTACACTTTATTGTCAGAGACTAGATACCTGTTTGTCTTCCTTCAATATACCTATGACCAGACTGCAGCAGCCCTCAAGAAATTATGTTTGCTAATTATACTCAAATAAGGCTAAAGCTTGAATTTGATTAGTGCTTCTTTCTCATTTATTTGGTTTTCCAACATAAATATATATATCATCACTTCTTCTTTGGACATTTGTAAGTTTACAAGCATGGTTCTGTTATATTTAAATTAAATTACATAAAATTTTATTCAATTTTGTTATTACAAGTTGAATATCCATTATCCAAAATACTTGGGACTAGAAGTGTTAAGAATTTGAAGTTATTTAGGATTTGGGAATATTTGCATATACATAATAAGACAGATATCTTGGGAATAGGATTCAAGTTTAAATATAAAATTCATTTACGGTTTATATACATTTTATATTCAAAGCTATATTGCCAATAATACATATTGTAATTTTAGCCAATATTTTTAGTATGCCTACATTTTGACTGCAAGCCATCACAGAAGGTCAGGTGTAGAATTTTCCACTTATAAAAAATGTCAACACTGAAAAAGTTTTAGATTTTGGAGATTTTCACATTTTAGATTTTTGTGTTAGGAATTTTGAACCTCTAGTCATAATGTTAACAAAACACAAAAGCATGAATGAATAATTATATCACCAGTTAAAATACAGTAATATTTTCTGGTATAAATTCCACTGCTTTGAAAAAAATGAAATGTGCTTAAAAAAGGAGCTGTCTTAAAGGGGTATTCAGGCATAGGGAAGAAAATGATAGAAGTACAATAATAATTTAATATTTGCAAGATAAATTTAGCACCAACTACCCGTTTATGAAGGAAGTGGTTATTATCTTAAGCATCTGTAAAAGCCCATTCAAAAGGAAGGAAGAGGAGAAAAAATTTCCAATTAACACACAAGTGCGAATGAAGGGGAAATTGTACAACACCCTGTATGATACATTAGTATTTTTGTTGTGTCTCTTTATTTTTTAGTTGGACAATTTTGTTAAGAAGATCCTCAGAGGACAAAAAAAATTTCTGTGACTAAATTATAAGATAAATAACTGAAACAATTTTCTCTACTAAAAACCCTGAGTTTTCCTAGAATTAATTATTTAATAAAACAAAATGGAAGAAACCCCACAATGAAGCGACACTCCCAGCTTTTTCTGTCTGTCTGGCCTTGCAAGTCTGTGTTCTTTTACATGGAGAAAAGTGTTTTCAAATCTTGACTTTGAGCATGAGACTGCACTATCCTTTTAAAATGAATTTCACCGCCATGAGCATAGTGATGAAATGGAGATGAAAGGCATCTCGGTGTTATTTCCAATTAAGAGGCATGAGTCATTCTCTAATGGTGACAATATATTTTTTAGAAATTTATTTATGTCGTAAAGTAATTACAAATTTTGCATGGAGTTGGCAAAACCTTTTCTGACTTTCTACTCTATATGATTACATCAAAATTTTTACTTGTAGTACATAAATCTCTTCTCAGTTTCAGAATATTTATCAATTTTCTTCTTTTTCTTATTTCAGAAGGCAAAGTTATTTTTATCTATATTTAATCTCTGTCAATTTATTTTTTCTTTTCATTTCAGTTCCTTCTCTTTCTGTTTTCTTTTCCTAATTTCTGAATATTAATTCTCCATTATTTTCCGTTGAGGACAGCTTTAGCTATTCTCCAGGTTTTGGTGTACAGTATATTTAGACAATTTACTTGGAGTCTGCAATTTAAATTTTAGTTTCTTCTTTTATTTTAATTTTATTCTTCTTCTTAGGAGGCTTGATATTTTAAATTTATCAAGTTATTAGAAGTTTTGCTTACAACTTCAGTATTAATTTCTAGTTTTGCTGCACTATCATCACAGAATATAGTTAATATTCATTGTGCATTTTTTTAAACTGTGGGTTTTCTGTAACTTGATGTTTAAGTGATATCTGTGTATAGTTAATGGGACTTTAAAAAAATAAGTCATCTCAAGGATGGGAAAAACTTCTCACTAATCATTTATTTAGATCTCAGTAGTCTTGATGATCTTTTTATATGCTTGGCATATTAGGGACTGGGGAATGTGATTGTAGGTTCTAATAATTCTGATAATTCTTGCTGTATACATTTTAATGTGGCATAATTTGATATATTACAATTGTGTTTTTCTTGTACCTTTGTCTCATCTCTAGAAAGTTGATACTTACAGTGTTTTTTGCATGTATGCAAAACATTTTAGATGTTGAGATTCTGGCTTTTTCTCCCTTCTTTCATTCTTCTCTTCCTCTTCTGCCTTAGTGGTATTTGCTTTCTTTATCTAGTGCTTTCCAACTATATAAGCTTTGTCTATTAGTTATATATATTTTATATGCAGCATAAAATTGAATTATGTTATGCCATCCAGAAAGGCTGTCTTTTTATAGGTAACTGCATGTCATTTATATTTTGCTATAACAGATGTTTTGTCTCAGTTTATTGTTTTGTGTAGTGATTTTTTTGGCATTATTTTAAGCTTCTCTTAACTCTCCTAGTTTTTAAAAGTATATACAGAGGTTTTGTTCCTAAACTGATTATATTTTAACACTTATAACAGTATAAGTAAAGAAAGTTTGTTCAATATTTTTGGTGGAATGAATAATAAAAATGAATAGAATGTTATTTATTGATTCAACTGCCCTCAAGTATACATTCCCATACTTATATCTTCTTCCACCAATCTTACATAGAGAAGATGAGTAGCCTTACATTTTCTTCCATCTCCTCTTCCTGACCACCTCCCAATTTTGGTTAGGTGTTTTACTTTTTGTTTTGTTGTTACTAGGGGTTGAATCTAGAGACTTCACACTGAGCTACATCACAGTCCTTTTTTATGTTTTATTTCTAGGCAAGTTCTAAGTTGCTAAATTGCTAGACTGGGCTTGAAATTGTGATCCTTGTACCTCAGCCTCCCAGAAGCCTGGTATTAGGGGTATGCACCATCACTGCTGGCAGCACTAATTTTTAAATGTTGATGTTTTTCACTTAGCTCATACACACAATTTATAATAGTTATTCCATACCACAGCTTCCTCATCGTTAGGTTTATATTTTGATTATAGCTAGAGATGAGCACTAAATAGTTATTTTCAAAAAGGCTTCTGTGTTAATTATCTCTGAGTTCTTGTAATTCCTTGCAGGTTTTAGAGCATATTTCTGTTGCTTTTATACTGATCTATATCTATATCTATACCTATATCTAGGTTTAATGAACATATATATCATATGTATTTATACATAATATACATTACAATTTGATAAATCATAAATTTCTCATTAATTTTTAAAAGTTTTTCTTTCAGTGTTCTGTGAACTTTTATTGTCTTTGAAAATTCAATATGTCTCTGGAAACTTTTGGTCATTCCTGTCATAGGTTGCTTAATATTTTGGGTCATGTTTCAATAGACTGATTTTTTTTTAATTTTAACAAAGAAAAAACAGAAAAAAAGACATATAAAACAAAAACAACAAGCAAAAGAGACAAACAAATGACTAGAGTAAATAAATAGACTGATTTTTTCCTTACCTTTGCATTTATATTTACTAAATATATATCCGAACATTTATTGAGCTAATCAAATGTTTTTCCCTCTGAAACCTCATATGATATTCAGATTTTTCCACTTAGTACTTTCTTTTTTGAGGAAAGTTTTCTTCTGCCACAATTTTGGTAGTTATTTCTGTGTCATTTTCTCTGTTATCACCTATAGATACTGGACTATGTGTACATTAGGGTATCTTTTACCCAAAATCTATAATATCTTTTTAAACCTTTTTCTTTGTCCTCTCAAATTTTCTCTTATATGATTTTTCAAACCTTAACTATATGTCACTGTTTACAATAGTATCTGTTTCTTTACAATTCATTTTTGCAGACTTATACTATGAAATATTGTTTGACTCTTTTTTCTCTTGACTCTGTCAGCTTATGTATTATTCCACTATTTTATTATCACATTCTTCTGCTTTTCTGTCTCTTTTAGACTTTTATTCAATGGTAATTCCTTCTTAATTTGTGAGAGTAAAAAGAAATGTTGCTCTGAATTTAGCTGTGTCATGTTCTCTCCTTTTCTTTTTGATCGTATTCACACAGGGTCACCTGTGATGTTCTTTGAGTTAGTCCTGCTCAAAAAGTATGGCTTTACATAAGCAAAACTGAAAATATGGAATTAAGCAGCAACCATGTACTGCAATGCAATGTGTATGCATTATTTATGGTTTACTTAATTATTTTCCTTCCATAGCCTTTCTTAAGCCCAGTTTTAAGAGAAAATACAGAATTCATAAGTTTATTATATAGCTTTACAAAATTTTACATCTTTATATTTTGTTAGTATGTTAATACCAGTTAATTCAATGACAGACTTGTTTAGTACTTATCATATGCAAAGTCCTGAAAGATCAATGTCCATACTTTTGTGATTCACCAAAAAATAATTCTAGTTGGCACCCATTACACCTGGATTCTAAACCCAGATTTTTTATTTTACAAAATTGCCTAAATTCCTCCAATCTTTGAATTCTGAATAATTTAGCTAGATGATAAATACTTATAAGTAGAAATTTTTTACATACTAAAAACGGAGCAATGATATGCAAAACTGCTAATCCTTGTAAAGATTTTTATCCAATTATGCTGATAATAAACCAAAGAATTAAAAACAATTTTTGCTTACACATTTTAAAAATTGGGTACTCTGAAGAAAATGGCACATTTTCCTCATTTACCACTGGTTATGTTTATGTGATTTCAGGATGTCACCTTGCAGAGGGTGTCAATAGCATAGGTAAGGTTGGTTAAGTTTGGATTTATCACTTGCATTGTCTCTATACAGATTTAACTTTTTGTATTCTCTCTCATGAAAAAGAGTCAAAGCCTCTGTTAGCAAACTCTATATTTTAAATTATAATACTAGTATTTCTTTGCTAACATGAACCTCAACATTGTCATTCAGAGAGAAGTCACCTAGTACCATATACTAAATTTTACTATTGGAAACTGGCCATGACTTGGAAATCTTTTCCTCAGACTGTTTAACTATCTACACGTTATTTCATTAAATGTATTACTATGTTTTGTATGTGTTTGAAGAAACATAAATACATATTTTAAAACTCACAAAAAGACAGCTAATAAAATACCTGCAATTTTTACATACACTGAAAGCTATCAGAGAAAGAAAATACAAAAGAAAAAGCCCATAATTTGATGGGAAAGAGGATAAGAAAAGAAAAAAAGATTCTAATAGGTCAGTTTCTCATATGTGAGCATTTAGTCTATGGTAATCTTCCAGGACTGTCAGATTTGATTGAAAGATAATGCAAGATTTTTTTGTGTGTGCCACAATTTATAGCATGTATCCATTAGGAATAATTATGGTTGCATGATTTTGCTAGCTGTTATCTTTACAAGTGTTACTAATGGTTTTATCAATTACTCCCTGTCCAATAACTGCATGGTTGTAACCTAATTTAAAGACACTCTATCACCAGGCTGATTTGTGTAGTAGTAAATGACAGCATTTGAGACACCAGCCAAATGACTCACTTCAGTGACTTAGTTAGTCTCTAATAATTAACAATTAGTAGGTACCTAAAGAAAACTCAAGAGACTGGTGCTCCTACGTTTCTCTTTCTTATCTAAATACAAGAAGTTAGAGAGTCTCTATGGGTTTATAGAACATGTGCATGTAAGAACTACTAATAATTCTTATTTTAAATTAAACAAATTGGAGGTGATGCGTGTTTATTTAGCTATATTATACCCCATTACAATAGATAAGCTAAGGGGGAAAGTCACTCTATAAGTACTTTTTTCCCCCATCATGTTAGTGCTTCAGTTTGGAAGTAAAGTCAGCGTGCTAAAAGGGGAATAGTGTTGGCAAATTTGTACTATTTCTTGAACTTTAAAGGGAAAATGCTGAATGTGCAAAAAGAAGCACTTCATTACAGATCATTAGTGAGGACTTTATGTACAGGTGAAGGCTCAGAAAGGCATTGCCTGCTTAGAACCAGGTGGAAAGAAATTTGGAATCCTTTTTTTTTTATCTTAATGAAGGTAAAAGATGATTTTTCTTTCAAAGATACTACCTCTAAGGATTTTTTAGAAGAAACCGCTTATCTTGAAAACCTGAATTTTAACTCAGAAAGAAGGGTACTGAAATAGTGAGCTCAGCTTGCCCCATGCTGCCCTTCTGCAGAATGTGTTAGTGTGTTGGACTCTTCCCTGAGGAAAGTCACTTGCTTTGGGATAATTATTCTTGGGTTATTGTGTCAGATCTTTGTACCTAAAGCCTTTTATATTAATCATGAATTGAAGATAATAATTTTAGAAGATAATTGAGTATTATGAATGAAAAAAGCTGCATTCAACCCTATGAAAATCTTAATGTTATCATAAAAGTCCAAGTTACTGAGAAACGTGGGCACTGTGCTTGATTCTGTACCAGATTTCTCAGTAGTTCCTGTGAGGAACAGGTAAACAGAACCAACTGCAAAGATATATTATGACCTTGGTTTTAGGAGTTTTGGAAATTAGTTATTAAAATATCTTCACACCTACCAGCCAGAGTCATCACTAGTAAATAGACCTTCCTTGGTAAATTCTGATGGATATTTTTAACTGCAATTTCTTTGGCTTGCTCTACAAATGTGCTAAAGAAATCAAATAGGTCAACATGCTGCAAGCCCAGTTTCCTAGCCACTCTCTGCTAGAGTACCATTCCTTGAACTAACATTTATATCACCATTTTGTACTGATCATGAAAGAAAACAGTGGAAAGGAAGAAAATAAATCATTGAGGATCTGATCATCTCCTGAACAAGATCACAATAGCCAATTTGCACAGATAAATTTCTCTAATTTTCCCTTGTGGTAGTGATGAGATTATGAAATAGTCATAATAACACAAGAATTGCCCTTTTTGGGAGCAGCTAAGAAAACTCCAACCACAATAGAAGGGCAAGAACTCGTGGCGTTTCTTACAATGGAGTTGAAGCCCCACCCCTTCTTATTCAGTCATATTTGCATATTCCTTTGAAAACCACACATTGAGAATCTATAGCCCAGCTGATGTCATCGGGCACAGCATGCAGCCACTAGAAGTGGGACAATTATAATTTTTGTAGCTGATTAATCATCATGAAAAAGTAACAGTCAATTGACTCAATCATACATCCATGTGATTAATCACACTTCACTTGTGTTTTTCCCTCCAAGTATTTTACTGACAGTGCAGATGTTGGTTGATTTTCTCCTTTAGCCTTTTACTTGGTCACAGATGTTAAGTAATCACCTTGTCCTGATACTTGACTTATCCATAATCTCCAGCATTACAAGCCCTTAAAAGAAAATGTGCTCCTTTCTTAGAAATCAAATAGTAACATAGTTATTACCTTTAAAAAACAGGTTAATCAATATATGAAATAGCCATAATTGTGCTCTGCAATCACAGATGCTTTTTTTTTATAATCACACTACTCCCTCATTTGTTCCCGAAAGGCATGATTACTGATAAAACATTAGGAATGAGAACTGTTTTCCCCCTTCTCCTAGAGGGGTAATAGTTCAATTCCATTTAGATTTAATCCAAAACTAAATATTCTAATCCAGATTTGTAAAAGGCTTCACCTGGTTACATTTAATTTCTGAAATTGACATAATTTACTCCTGAAAATAAAACAAAGATTGTAGCACACTCTCTTCAGTACAATAGTATTTAAGACTTCTCAGCTACTGACCCAGAAGAAAAGCTGAAATGACTCTACTAGTGCCATATTTATACAATTGTCACATACGATTGCTGATATTTAAGAAACAATCACAAACAAACCAGTGTGTTGGAATAGGAGCAATATTCAAGGAATGTTCTAAACAATTGTGAGTCAGTTAAATCACTTTTAGAAACAGGTGACAAACTAGTTTGTATTCAAAGCAACAGAAATTCTTCACTTTAGCTTCTTTTGTAGAACTGGCATTAGTGGGTGAGGTGTGCGAGGATATGCTACAGTCAAGCTCTGACAGACAGACTTGCCGGTCTAATTTCTCAAATGTAAATGTCTGCTCCTAAGGGAGAAGCAAAGGGGCTGTCATAAAGAGAATCCCCTTCCTTCCTTCCCCTGCCATCCTGACTGGCTTCCATGATTTCAGATTCTCCAACCTTAAAAGGAGAAATCATTCCTCCAAATCATTCCCCATTCTTCTAACCTTCAGATAATTTTTGAGATCCTTTTCCAAGTGGGAAATTGCTTTCATGCCAAGATAACATAGCCACATTGGGTCTGTCCTGGGCGACGGTCTTGATACTGTTAATAAAAAGCTTTGGGTTTGGATATAATTGCTAATAAACTAATTCTAAAAATCCACTCAAATGTCACTTATAATCAGGATTTTCTACTGGGCTAGGACCCCTGGGGAAACCTTTGAAGCTGTGCATCTTGCATGCGATGGCAGGGATGAAGGTAGAAGACTACCATTACTTACAGCTTCATTGTTTAAAATGATCACGTATGATGAGGCTCTGAACTACTTGCAGCTGTGAGAACCAGAAAAGAAAGTGAGGAACGGGGAGAAGAACCAGTAGGAAATTCTCCAATGAAACCTGGTCCTCTTCGGCTATGCCAGAGGGAGAGGTGAAAAGATCTGATTACTAGTAATTTATGGCAAGAACATCAAGGCACAGAAGATAACACAAAAGCATTTCAGTGAGAAGATACCCATGACATGAAACTATTTAAAACAATTAATCAGAAAAGCCTAATTATTCAATTAGATGGATAAATGAATCTTCTTAAAGTGGATATGCAAAAAGGAGAGTGATGATGAAATCTTTTAAAGGGAAATGAGTGTAACAAATCAGCTAAATATGATCTCTAAAAAACTCTGAATAATAAGTCAGTGATTATGTTTTAATTGGGCTTTAGCTTTATTATAATTGAGGACACTCATTATCTTGTTTTATTGTATTTATGATTTTAATATTCATACCATTTGGTATTTTATCTTTGTATACTTTCTGCCAGTGCTTGTTGCACTTCCTGGCTGATTAGTCCTTGGGTCAGTGTGAAGTGAATACAGATGTCTTAATAATGATCGGCAGGACATTGGGCTGATTTTCAGTGTTGGAAAGTCTCCTATAAAGTCATCCTTTGTGCAACTGAGGGGGTTATTTTTCTCATTCTCTCTCGCACTTTCTCTCTGTCTCTCAACATGAGCCACTCTGTTGGTGAGAGTCATCTAACAGGTAACTGTTTTTCACTCTGAAGTGGATCAAGGGACCTTGTTTTAGGGTATGCTAAGTGATTCTAAAATAACTTATACATACACATTTATCCTTTCTTAGGAAAAAATATGTGTTATGCAAAAGGAAACATCTAACTGATAATTCAAGCTCTTTATCTGAGGCAAAACAGGGCAAAACAGTGCTTATGCTTGTAACTGGTAGGATAAGCCACTCTTTGTTCCAGAACAGGGCAATGAAGCCAAAGATTATTTCCAAGTTTTTGTCAATCACTTTGCCCCCTTAAAGGTGCACACATGGCAGATTGTTTACACACTCAA
Source organism: Dasyprocta punctata (assembly GCA_004363535.1). Taxonomy (NCBI): domain Eukaryota; kingdom Metazoa; phylum Chordata; class Mammalia; order Rodentia; family Dasyproctidae; genus Dasyprocta; species Dasyprocta punctata. The sequence goes on along the minus strand of RJWM01000087.1, from coordinate 154,836 downwards.
AATCAGCCAAAAGGTGCAGAGGGAGCTGGGAGCTGAAAAGCTGCCTCATATGCAGAGAGCTTTAAATGGGTCTTTAAGAAGCAAAAGGGTTAACCATTTAGTCCCTGTTTATGGGATATTTGTGAATCCAAGTAGCATATGGGGATATTTAATCTGTTTTTAAAATCAATCGAGTCAGTGGAAAGAATTGTGCTTAGGATTTTATTTTGATCTATACATTTGTCACCTTATTTTGTGATTAAAAGGTAAGTAAAAAATATAGATTCAATTTTGTCCCATTGCTGAATAAGTGCATGTTTTCTAGTCAACTTCTTCTTAGGAAAATAAATTAATGAATTAACCAAAGAAATAATGAAAATGTATAATATGAAACACACACACAACGCCCAGACAACTGACAATGCCCAATATTCTAAGGTCTGTAGTCTGCCTTACTATTTTCTTAAAAGCAGCAGTAAAAACTAATTATTTGGAAACTTGGACATAACTCCAGTGTCATAAATATTTCAAAGTATATTTTTAAATAAATATTTTTAATGTTTTAATATTTGTATGACAATATTGGGTCAGAGTGAGTGTTTTCTGTGGCTTGCTTTCTAAATAGCACTTAGGTAAGTGCTCATACTCTAAAGCAGGCTTTCTTAATTTTAACATAGTTTTCTGGTATTAACCAATATGGTCACCCACAGGTTTCTCAATGTTTTTCAGATAATGAAGATACAGAAGAAATATTAGAAGAAGTAATGTACAACTTGAAGAAAATTGGTAAATTTACCAGCAGAAAATAATAATAATAATAGCCACTATGACAAGAATAGCAACAACAGTGTATCAGAACAGTGCTAGGGAGACATATCACTGTACTCACTCAGACTGCTTTATTAAGGTGAACAGTATCTTAGGGGTAACAGACCCAAATGAACTGTGTTAATCAAGGCTTAATCCTCTCTCCAGTGCTGGCTTAGTAACCAGAGGTCCTGTAACAAATGGGGTGGTTCTCTTTTTGCACATCATTTTTATCTGGACACCTGGGTCAATAATGGGTGTTTTCGTTGAGTAGAATGACTTAAGTGTTTCCGTTTGAAAGATGTGAAGCTAAAGTCATTGAACTTGAGATTTTGAAAGCAAAGATATTGTTGGAAAAGAAATAAGAACTCCCTAAATGTGGTCTAGTAGCTCATGTACACATTTATTACTCATTGTAGGAGGCCCATCTCTGATGAGTTCTACTTTACTAATTTTGGGTCACATCTTTCCATGAGTGAAGAGAGCCAATAGAAAAACAACACTGCCCTCTCCATGTGCCCTTTCATCTCATCTACACAGCTTCAAGGTCTGAAAGAAAATGTGTAGGACAATGGATGCAGCAAGAAACCATAATATTAAGTGAAATAAATCAGACACACAAATTTAGATATTTTGTAGTTTATCTGAAAATATAAAGTAGAAATAAATTAAAGAGCAACTTAAAAGATAGATACTAGGGAATAGGAGGGTAGATCTTTTACAAATGAGAAAGGAATAAAGTGGTGGAGGAGATAAGAAAGGGGAAGGAAATGTAAAAAGATATAAGGTGTATTACATACATGAATCAACACCACACAATGAATGTAGTCATATGTACTACAAATATGTACTAATAAAAATTAAAATGTAAAAGTAAATTAATTAATTAAAAAAATGGGTCTTCTTAAACTCCCATCATTTTTCTTAACCTGATTCATAAAGCAGCACATTTTTCTCAACTTCCTTTTGGGAAGTTAGAATTTTTCTTTTATCCAAGCAGATATGCTTAAAATTCCTTTGCTTCTCCTTTGTTGCTTGTGTCTTAGTGTCTTAGTCACTTTCTCTCACTGGGACACAATACTGTCACCAACAATTTGATGGAGGAAAGGTTTGTTTGACTCACATTTCAGGCCATAGTCATCTGGCTACAAGGAATGATGGAATGGCACAGAGAAATGAAAGAGGAAAACCCACTTTACCTTTTGAGAACTAGGAAGCTATTGGAAGGGAAGGGCCAGGGAGGGAGATTCCTGTCTTTTCCAGGCCACGCCCCCAAGGGACCAACTCTTGAGAATAGGTCCCTCCTCCTAAGAGCACACGTAATGCTAAGGACAGCATAATCTAATCAACAACCAAAGGCCCCATCTATGAGCACCTGAGGTTTTGGGGAACATTTGAAATCAAAACCTCAACACTTGGGTAGGTATCCTACAGTGTACAATTGTTGAATTAGAACCACTTGCACCCACTTCTTACTCTGCTCTTTTAGTTATTCCTCAAGATTTGTCTTCATTTTCTCTCTGAAGATAAGTTTCTTGTACTTTAAAGGTTTGAGTCACATGATTTTAAAACAAGCGAGCACTAGACATCTCACAGTCATTATTCACTGCAATCTCCCTAACTAGACAAGGTAGTTTTAGTCCTTTATGTTCTTGGAGTCACTACTATTCACATAGGGGTAATCTCCACGAAGTTGCCCCTCTTTAGTTATCTCCAAGCTGCACAACTTTGGTTGGGAAATAGAAGATTCTGAATAGAATGATTTAAATAATGCTAACACTGATAAAGGAAAAAAGTCTTTAGTGATGCTGCTCCTATTCCTTTTCTTCTTCTCTCAGTTGCAGGATAAAAAAATATTTTTTTCTAAACATAATATACAAGAGTTTTAAGTGGCCTTCAAAATTCTATAATTCCTGTTAATACATTTAATTATTTTATTACTCATGTCATGCTATGTGAATATACTTTTAATAGAACATGTTTTCCCTGATTCAAACATATTATTGACAATATGTATTAAAGTATTAATTATTGATATCTAAGACTAATGTGCTTTGTTCATACATAAAGGAGGTAGAAAGTCTATTCCCAAATTTCCATGCAAAAAATTCCTTTTATTTTCCATCTGGAAGCCATTTACATAACTATATACCAAATCATTTTGATGAGGAATTTTACTATTTTTTCTTATAAAATAATGTATATCAGCTAGTAAATTTTAATGATAACCTTTGAAGAACCAAAAACAAAACCTAAACTAGTATTTTAAGTTATTTATTATTCTATTCTGCAATTAAGTTCTAAATAAAAAGTAAATAACATAAAAATCACATACATTAGCTGAAATTTTAACAACAAAAAAAAGAAATGTTCACAGAGTCAACCATTGCATTAAAATTCCTTTTTGCTGGGCTTGCTGAAGACTATGAAAAAAAATCCACCTGCCATTCAGTTTAATTTCTTGTGTTTAGAGCTCTACAGCATTCTGTGTAAAACTAATCAATAAAAAGGATTTATGAGACCTTGAAATAGAACAGTCGAAAGGAGGAAATTATAGTCAGCTTTAGTTATTAAAGATTTTCACCACTAAATTTAGTATAAGGGAAATGTTATACATCTTTTTTAGCTGAAACAAGGCATTTATCAAGCATGTGGTTTGGAGAGACAATTGTGCTTAGACCCACTGTAATGTGTCTTTATTTGTTGCTCACCATTTAATGTTGGTTGTAGTCAAAGGGGCCACACAGAAGGAAGAAAAAAAAAAAGGAAAACTATTTTTTATAAAACCAAACAAGTAGAGAAAATGAGATATATCCTACATGTGTGGGGGGGAACTTATTTATGAACTCAAATCCATTCCATATTAAATTATTTTGACTAGAAAAATAAATAAATAAATAAATAACTTTTGACTATAGTTTTAAAAGAATGAAAACAAGGTGGGACAAGGAAAGCAGGAATCTGAAAGGAACTGAGAAGAGAAAGGAGAAAAAACCCAGCAACTCTTCAAGGGGCTTTTCATCACCATAGATTCCAAATATAGCTCTGAAAATAATCAGCACTGAGCCCGATTTTTAGGACAGTAAACATCTCTGAAAATAGACATACACGGACTGTGTGTGACAATGTTACTTGCTGATAGGGAGTTTGAGAGACTGTTTTAAAGCTCCCGGGTACTGTGTATAATTCCTTTGAGACTTTTACTTAGATACATTTCTTAGCAGGGTAATGTGACAAAATTCAAGGATTTCACTTTTGTTTGATGAATTACAAATGACAGATGGAAAACTGCCATATTTTGAAAAGAAAAAATGCAATAATGCACTGAACATGATTGCTATAATAATAATGGTACTTAGCATTTATACTGAATTCTTCATCTGCAAAGTACTTTACGAACAACTAATTAAGCCTTATAACACTCCTGAAAGGCAGGTAAGTATCATGACTGCCATTCTACAGATAGAGCAAATAAGGCATAGAGGTTGAATATCTTTGCCTAAGGCAGTTTGGAATACACAGCAGCACTTGGGTTAAGGTTTAGGGACTCAGTCCTTTCTGGATAAAAGACCAAATGACAGACATTCTTTCATTCAGAAGATTAATTCATTCAGTTAACACTCATTTTCTTATATATTGAAATTACAGTTGCCTTCAGAAAACAATAATTTTTTCCCATTTCCTTTACTTGTCTCATTCATTTTTTCACAGTCTCCGCAATTACCCCCATCGAATCTCTTTACTGAATGACTAGATACTGGAGGACTTTAAAGTCAATGTCAGTTGGTATCACAGCATTGAGACTGGAGTCTTGTTTGATATTAAAATTGCAAATCATAGCAATTGGTTTTATTTCAAAATTATGACAAGACTTTTCATTTTTGATGGGTAATATTTGTTGACAATTTCAAAATTCTCTACTCGTGAGGGAAAAAAATAAGTAGATTTTATTCCTAACAGTTAAAACTCTCTCCATAATTCTCCTGAATCTCAGTTTAAAAGAGATGACCTAATATATTATGTATATTTGGAGGTTTTGTTGCTTAATTTTAGAAGTCATCGGTTTTTAATGAATGTCCTGCAGAATATAAAGCATAGCACAAAGAAGAGTAGAAATCTTAAGGCAAATTCTTTTTCTCTTTAAAATCAACGAGGTCAATGACCATGCTTTCATATATACATATTCATAAATTCCTAGTCCTAGTATTTTACACACCAGGTGAGTAACATTTAAAACAAGAATTGGCAATGTGTTACCACCATGCATAATTAAGTCATACTCTGCTATTTAATATACATGTTGAAGAAACACAAAAAAGGCTAGAGACTACTTTTGTCATTTACACATTAAAACAGTACTACAAAACTAATACATATGTATATACCCTGTATTTGAAGAATTTGATTTCAAAATTATTCCTGAAAATTTGTTTTTAAAAGTTCACAGATATCTTTACCTATTTATTCTTCTATGTGAAATTAGGAATTATTTTACCATTAACATTTTATTAACCCTATAATTCATTTGGAAGCTTTCTGCATATTTTACAAAATCCAGTGCTCCATTAATGAAAAAGTTGGTGTTCATGTTGTGTGAACACTTGTATTTATTTTGCTTAGTGAACTATTTTAATACTCCTTATACAAAATACGTACAATCTTAATAAGATATTACTATTATGTGAATAGTACCTTTTCTCATTATGTACTCTAATTGGGTACTGCTGCTATACAAAAACTACCAATTTTTGCCACTTAATTTATATCCAATCACTGTAATGAACTTTAATATTAATTCTCAGAGTTCTGTTGATAACTCCCTTGAGTTCTCTATTTTAATAGTCATTGTCTGCAATAATAACAGTATTTCAGTTATTTCAGTATTATATTTTATTTCCTTGGCAAGAAAGTCTATGACTGTGTGAATTAAGGGTATTTGCAAATAGTTTTTTTTAATTAAGCAAAACGCTGGATACCTTTAAAAATAAATATTTATTAATTTCCAATTACGAATTTTGTAAGAATTAATTTCAAAAAATTAGCGAAGTGTACTGAATGCTATTAAAGGCATTTTTACCAGTTGATTAGAGCAAAATTTTCTTTTGTATCTTTCACCCATCTAGCACATATCTACCTTTATATCTATCCATATAAATTGCATTATAATTGAAGGTATTTATATATAGTTACATGTGTCACATATATAGCTACACACACACACACGCACACACACACACACACCAATATACACAGTTTTATATACGTGTATATAGAACTAAGTGTAAAAACATAACATTCCTAAGCTAAATTTTCTTTGATTGTAAATTTCAGTGGGCTCCTGGAGGTCATTTCTTTGTACTTAGTTGGAGATTGCCACATAGCTTTCATACATGCTTTCAAATTTCCATAATAAATAATTCTCATATTCTTCTTGGACTTCAGTATAATTTTTCTAATTATTTTTTTAAAAATTAGACCTTGTGTTATTATTTTTGTTTTCTCCTGACTTTCTATTAAATCAATAGCATCTAAACTCAATATTTTCCATAAAACTGAATATTAATTTTATTTACTACTGCTCATTGTGGACCAAATACCAACTGAAACACCTTTTTATATCTGTATAGATGAAACAGTAGTTATACAATGGTCTCAGCCACACACTAGCATCTAATAGAAGTTAAGCTAGTTCGGTTATCCTAGACTTTAAATCTTTGACACCCTATAAATGAAGGACAAGAGAAGTACTATATTGTATAACTTTAGGACCTTTTCCTGTGGCTCATTCAAAGTTCTACATCTGCAGGATGTTTTCTAAGACATGACTCAGGAAAAAAATCAATCTTGCACTTCTTGCTGATTTAATAGAATTGTGTTCTCTATATGGATGTATAAAGATGTACAGAGTGAGGCTGGGAGAAGTGTGGAGGGATGTGGAAAATGGGAGTACCTTTGGGTCTTAGTAAGTAGCACCTTCCTAAAAGGACAATTTCTCAGTGTTTAGTTGGGGAATGACCTGGAGTCTATATACTATTATGCATTCGATAAGGAGGCAGTGAGATGACTTCCTACTGTTTTATGGGACTCATGATTCCTTTATTGAAGTAAGGAAACTGAAGGAAGTCATTAATTATTTTTCTCACAATCTTATATTCCTCTAACATTATGTTTGAAAACCATTCACACAAACACCCCTGACTCAAGCACCATGTTTTCTGCCAATCTTAATTTTCCGTATGTCTAAGAGCTTACACAATTTTTCTGTTTTAATAGATACTTAATTGTGAAGTTTGGGGATGCTGAGTTACTTTGAGGGTGCCCTTTTAGAGTAAAGATTTGGGGAAAACATTCAGGATCTTCAAGTGAGCATAAAATTTACAGAAACACATTGGTGGCAGGTCATTCCATTCTAAACATTTTAACCTTATTTTATCATAAAACAAAATGAAAGTTAAAAAAATAGACATTTCAAAATTTGAATCTTATTTCTTATAATGATCACATGATAAATTACTTTAGGCAAAAACACTAAAAATCTGTCAGACTACATTTATTTTCCAAGGAAACAATTTAAGTTAATGAGAAAACATAACAATATGATAGTATTCCATAAAATACTATTGAAAATCACTATTATTCAAGTATAGAACAATTTTTATAAAAAACAGAAAAATGTTTCAAATTTTGTTGGCACATCAACAGCTTATCTGACAATTTTAAAATCATCTTCAAAGGATACTATAAATTATCAATCTATAATTATATTCAGTTAGTCTGGGTTACCCAGAAAAACAGAATTAACATGATTTTAGAGACTTGGAAGTCTAACATTTACGATCAGCAAACTAGAAATACATAAAAAGAAGATAGTATAAGTTTCACTGCAAATTTAAAGGCTGGGGAGGACTGATGCCCCAGTTCAAAGACAGACAGAAATAATACTTTCATACTTAACATATTAATCAGGCTTTTCATCACTGGGACACAACACTTGACACCCACAGTTTTGTGTTGCTTTGTTTTGCCGCACTGTGGATCAAACTCACAACCTTGCGCCTGCCAGACAGGCACTTAAGCCACTGAGCCAAACTCCCAACCCTGGTTTTTGAGGCAGGTTGCATTATGTAGCTCAGGCCGGCCTTGTGCTCATGCTGTAGCCCAAACCAGCCCCGAACTCACAACACTCCCCCTACCTCAGCCTCCCAAGTGCTGGGATTAAAGGCATGAGCCACAATGCCCAGCTCACACCCACAGTTTAAAGCATGGTCTCAGAATTTTAGTCCATGGTTGGGTGCCACCAAGGCAGAAACATCATGGGGAAGAGTTTAGTGGAGCAAAGATAATTAGTTGATGGTCACCAGAAAGCAAAGCAAAGAAACAGTGCTGTAGAAGAAAGTGTGAGGTACCAGATTCTGTACTTAAGATCATACCTCCATGACCCACTCAGACACACCAAGAGGTGTTCTTTGCTAATCCCCTCAGAGGCTTCCAAGCTAAACAATTGGACAGCCAAACACATCTCTTTAAACCACATTTAATCTCAAAATATACAAGCTCATAATTATGCTTACATGTTATAAGTATCTCTCATATAATGGGAGGTGTACTATTGCCCCCATAAAGTCTCAAAAGTTTCACCATTTTTCAAAAGTCTAAGTCTCTTCTGAGACTGAAGGCAAACTCTTAGCTATTAACCTCAGCAAAAAATTTTTAAAAGCTAAATATTCTCAAGGTACCATAGCATGGGGAAAATATTCTCACTTCAAAAAGGACTAGGATTTAGAAAGGAATTGAACTAAAGGAAGACTGATGTCATCTAATGAGCGTATACTAAGCCTCTCTGATCCCACAGTTCTTGAATTCTGCATGTCAATAAAACCAGCATCACATCAATAATGCCAAGACTTGTCATCAACTTGGGAAGTAGCCAACCCTCCTTGTACAATGGCTGCAGTAGCCCTAGCACAAATCTCAGGGAATCAATTCCCTAGGAGGCCCTTCTTGAGCGGGATCTCAATGAATCACTTTCCAATGTAAAGGATATCACTTTGTACCCTTGATCCTGCAGTGTGTAAAGGTTTATTGATTTCTGAGTTGCCCTCGAGGAATATTTCTTCTTGTCTCTGTACAAAGTACAGTACTTTGCTTGTTTTCAGTGGTGCTAATCTCCTCAGCAACTGCACTGTGCTGTCCCTAAACTTACTCATAGATCCTTTGGGGCCAAAATTTAAATTTTTCAAAATTTTTCTACATTTTGCTCTAATTCTAACTGTAAATTTAGATAAGAGCAGCCAGGAGCACCCATGCTACACCCTGAATTTTAGACTGCCTTAAAATTTCCTCCACTAGATCAATCAGTCCACTGCCTTTAATGTAAATCTTCCAAAAAGTTTCAGGATTTGAGCAAAATGTAGACTTTATTTTCTGTTATGGTGTATCACACATGGCCTCTATTCTAATTGTGAATATTGTCCTGGTTCCCACTTAAATCTCCTGAAACTGGTCTTTACTGGTGACTGACTGAATTCCAGAATGCTGATGCATTCTGCACTTCTGAGCTCTAACCAGAAAAACACATCAAACTTACCTGGCAACATTCTAGGACTTGTCTAGATCTTTCCAAACTCCCAAAAAATTGTTTCAAAGGATTCTAAGTACCATGGTGAGGTGCAAGTATGGCAACTACCATACAATTTTGGTACCAGTTTTCTGTATTAGTCAGCATTTCTGTTGCTGGATGTAATATCCAACAACCACAATTTAAAGGAAAGGATATTTAATTTCACTCATAACTCCAGAGGATTAATTTCATGGTTGGCTGACTCCACAGCAGAAACACTGTGGCATAAGTGTGTAGTGGAGCAAAGATAGTTCATAATGATTGAGAAGTAGAGTGGGAGAAAAGCACAAGAGAGGGAGATGTGAAAAACCTGATACTGTATGAAAGCTCAGGCCTCCATGATCCACACAGACACATCCAAAAGAATGCTTTACTAATCTCCTTAGTGGTTTCCAAGATAATTAAGTTGACATAATTAACACTAAGTACCACACTTATTCTTTTATTCTATTCAGATTTTCAACAGATTGAATGAGGCCTACTGACACTAGAAATAGCAATCTGTTTTACTCAGTTTACTGATTCAAATTTTAACCTCATCCAGAAAATAATCACAGACACATTCAGGATAATATTTAACCAAGCTTCTGGACACCCATAGATTATGTACTGCAAACAAGTATTAAAATTTTTTTAATTAATGCATGAAATTAATACCACTCCTTGTCAGCTTGGCATCATGCATATCTCCTTGAGCTATACTTAATTTTTGAATGAATATAATGGAATTATGATTATGCTTAGCATGGTAAAATTATCCGTCATATAACTAGAAATATTTATCTCATGGTTGAAATACTTGTTATCTCATGATTTAAATATTATTATGTGAAATTATCAGTGCTTACTTAAGTCCTATATATCTCATGTTACATGAATAAGAGAGACAAGTAAACACACATATGTATGCACATATTATATATTTATACACATATGCAAACATTAATAACAAAAGCTCTGAAAAACACTTATGATATTTATTCCTCATTTCTGTAACTAGACCCATGATCTCAGCTAGTTTTTATAACTACTGCTTTGCACTCCTCATTCTTAATCTCCATTGCTTTCATCAAGCATCTCAATTGATCGTGGCTATTTGCTTGTGGAATGACACTAAACTTCATTTCTGAAGGGTCTAGGCCATTAGGAGCACTACACAAGTTGTTTTTGTGTGACTAAAACTAGCTGGGAGGTCAAGCACTTGGTGGTAACCACCTCAACATTGGTGAGTTGGAAATACTTGCTGTTGATCTTATGTAAAAACTCCACCCCAATACACTGGCCATTTTGTCCATGAGCCCATTGGGTGATGACAGTGGTAGCTGTTGAAGGGCAATAAGCAGGATAGACAGAGTAAGTCACCCTACTTACTTGATTAGTAATATCTTTTTCTACTGGAATCTCATTTACATAGAACAAAAATATCTTCACATTTTTTTGCTGATTCTAATAAGGTCTATTCATGTACATTTTCTCCAAACATCCTCATTACAAGTTTTTCAATCATATTCTTTTCAACTTCACCCAGAACTGCCATCACTATAACATCGCACATAGTCATTTTTCCTTGCAAATAAACAGCAAACATTTCCCTTCCCTGTAACCTTTTAAGGATATCCTAAAAAATGATTAGAGTCCTACAGCTGACCACTTTTGGATGGCGCCTGAATATCAAGTGAAGCCATCTGTAAACCATGAGGCTTAAGTATGCTATATATTTTTTGTCAGCTAATCATGAAGACCCTGCCATGAAGCTAAAGGTGGAGGCTAAAAGAGAGAAAGTTGTGTGGCAAGATTAATTCTTTTGTGATGTTACGTAGAAAAGTTTGTTTGGAGCACATTTTTATATAACTTACTGTGGTGGATTGATAAGTGGTGGTCAACCTGTAATGCCAGCTGAACTGAATCAGCATGGTACTGAGAGTGGATGGCCCACCTGAAGATTGTTGCCAAAATAAAACAAAAACTTGAGAGGAAGAAGTAATGTTGTTGCTTCTTCTGGTTGTTGTTGGTTCGACTGTTGCCATTAGTTCTCCTGGAGGAGTTTGTTGGGCTTCTTTCCTGATATGATCTTGGCTATTTTCATTATCAGAGGAGCTTGGGACCTTGCTGTCACTGAAAATGACTGTGATTCACTTTGGGGGAGCGCTGGTCTTTACCACTCCCTGGCTCTGGAGGGGAAGATGGTATGCTGTTCAGTTTCCGAGAGGAGGTTGTCATGCTGGCTTTCTGATATGAACTTGGGTGTTTCCAATGTCAGAAGAGCTTGGGACTTCGTTGTCAATGTTGATGACTGTGATACTTTTTTGAGGGGCCTTGATTCTTATTTTGAGCATTGCTTCCTGGCTCCTGTGCAGAACCCTCAGCATATTGGCACAGGTCCTTCATCCCACTGGCACAGATTTTCTGGCTCCCACCGCTGACCTTTGGACCTTCTCAGCACAGACCCATGAAACAGACTTGCATGAGACATTGTCATGGGCTCTAGGTCTTTAGCTTGACTTATGCAGGATGTCGCCATGGGATCTGAACCATCAGCTTTATTTTTCGGGGTCTTTAGTGTGTGGACAGGTTTCCTGAACTTTTTGTGTTTGACTCACTGGGTGACTATTATAAAATAATACTATAAATTGTGTATCATGTATTAAATTGTTTTCCTTGCAAACTCTGACTACACTTACTTTTGCTTTAGGACCTGCTCAGAGCCCATCACATCACCTCTTTCATTTTATGACAGAGTACTGCTATGAATATCCAACTTCATATTCATGAATCGGTGTTGGTTTCTTAGTTTTGACCAATGTACCACGGTAAGGAGAGATAAAGAGAAACTGGGTGAAAGGTGTACAGAAAGTCTCTCTGCTTTGCAATGGTTTTATAAGTCTAAAATTATCCCAGAAATAAAGTGTATTTTAAAAGGCATGAGGTTGTAATACTTTACTCAGCAATGAAGTCATATTTGGCAGAGTGGCTATAATTCCAGTCACAACCTGGTTAAGTTTATAATAATCTGTTATTATTCTGCACATTCCATCATCTGTCTTATTCATAGGCCAGAGGTCTGAGCTGAGTATGGATGTGGTGAAGATCACCACATTTATATCTTTCAGGTTCTGAATGGAGACATTATTCCCTATAATCTCCCCTGGAATGTAGTACTGCTTTTGATACAGTATTTTCCTAAGTCACAGTTTTAGTGTGAAGCCACCATTCTCACGATAAAAGTCTTAATTCCATGGATCACAGAACCCAGTGTGTGATTCCATCATCTACTGAGTGTGTTTATTCCAATTACACATTCCAGAACTGAGGAACTAACCACAAAATCTCTCACTGAGCCCACTGTAAGATAGTCCTGACTAAAGATCCTTGACACCATAAACCCCTATGCTGAATGGTGAGCCATATGACATTTGGAGCCTACTGGAATCAGTGTCAGTTTACCATCACTGCTCAATGATACCTGAAAGTTCTGTTTTCTTTTCCACAATACAATTACTTTGGTCCTTTTTAAGAAGGAGGAAAGAAAGGCTAAAAGTATAAGTTTTGGGTAGTTTACCAGTCTTTCCTCAAGGAAATTTGAGCTCCTAAATAAAGAAATTCTAAGTCTGAAAATTAGCTTATTTTAGAGAATTAATTGAAGAGTTGTGAATCTGATTTTATGATTCCAAATAAGGTTTTGTTCAGTTGTATTTATACTTAGATAGTATTTTTGCTTAAATAGAATGCGTAAAAATGTAGTAGGCTTGCTAGCTTTCAATGTAGAAACACCATGATCAAATAGCCAATGCAATGAGTCTGCTTGAGTCAGATTATTCTGACTGCTTCTTTGACTCTGTTATTCACTATGGTAACCATACTGTCCAGTTTATGTTTCTGTAGGATAACATGGCAGACCATGTGATATATAAAAAAATAAATGTTTATTCAGTCCATTGTTTACTATGCTGAGAAGTTCAATATTAAAGTGTCATCATCTGGTGATGCCCTTCTTGCTGATTCATAACATGGAGTAGGGCAATGCATGGCAAGGAGGTGCTTAAGTAAAACAAAGAGGGAGCCTTAGGTCTCTTCTCATAGGAAGCCACTAATTCCATCAGGAGACCCTACTGTCCTAACCTCTTATGAACCTAATTACCTCCTAAATGCCCCACCTCTCAACATGATCAACATAGGAATTTCAGGATTAACATTTCAATACATAAATTTTGGAGGAACATATTCAAACCACAGCACACACTCATAGTTGAGTGTAAACACCTGATTAGTGCCATCTTGGATCCAAATGCTCCCATTACATTTAGGTTACACAATTGAGTATCTACTGTCTCTGCTGTAAGGTTTGACTAGTAAAGAGGAGTGATCATAGTGTTCTTCAACGATGCTGAGGCTCCTCTTAAAAATTCATTTCTCACAGAAGGAATGAAAAGTATACTTTCTGAACCCTCCTTGGATAGGTCTTAAATGACAAATTCTCTTTAATGTTCTAATCTCTCTTAGTCTTTGAATTCCTTCCCCTACATCAAAACTAAGTGGATCCTGTGTTTCTAATTTGCTCAGTATGTGCCATGTTTGAGCCAACTAAACAAACAAAGTCTTAGAACCATTCCTAACTCCCTGAATTGCAAAATTAAGTAAAGAATATCTGCATAGTGAGCCTACATTAATAAATGCAGCCCAATTCAACTTCGTTTACCTTCTACTATTCTACATCTGTAATACATATTCCACATATTCATGATTTCTGCTTAAATGCATTAGAAAACTCAAGTTGGTCTGTTAAAATATACTGCATCTCTTCAGGGTGCAACCTTAGCACCTATCTACAGGAGCCTGCTAAGTGTTGAGTCTATTTATATTGGCCTGGAAGCAAAAAGAGATAAAAGGTCCTAAAAAGAATCAGCATTGTTCTGCATGGCAACTGCATCAAAGAAGGTCTTTACAGCTTCTTTAGGCAGTACAGGATTCATCTGCTTGGCTGAGGTGGAGAGAACACTACCACTGGACTGGGGAAGTTACTGAGGTTAAAGAGGTTACTTCTGATCCTGGGGTTATTTCTTTCACTGGAAAAGAAAACTTATTAGAATCCAGCAGTTTTCCACCCCAAACTTAGTCAAGGAGTTATTCCATGTCCACATTGATATTACAGGACTTCATAGTTTTTTCCAGTCCTTGCCTTCACTTTAGCAGTAAACACATCGAGAGCCTGGAAATCAAACATGTATTGATATTGAAAAAATTGCAGGATGAAATTCTAAATTTGAATTTCAGAAATTTTAGTCCTGTAGCCGTAACAGAAAGGGTCTCCTTCAGTTCACACACAGAAGCTTTCAGGTCATTCATGTAGCACTTGAGCTAGGAATTTCAATTCCTAAGTTTACTCTTTACTTTTACCCCTTTTTTCTGTGACACTAGAAAAAAACAAGTCAACCTCATTTTTATTTGTTGGTATCTTAGTCCCTTCATGTTGTTATAGTGAACTGCACTAAACTGAGTGACTTATAAAAAACAGGAAGTCTCTTTCACAATTCTGAAGGCTGGGAAGTCTTAAAGTGTAGGCACGCTGGGTATGTGGGCAGGGTCTGCCTCCTTATTCATAGATGAGTGACTTCTGATTGCAGCTTCATATGGTTGAAGGGATGAGGGGCCTCTCAATTCACTTTAAAGGCACTAATTTCATTCCTATGCAGTCTGACCTCTGACATACTCAACTCTCAAAGGACTCAAATCCAAAGACCATCATAATGAGTTCCATGATTCAACATTTCAATTTTAGCAACTAGATTCAGTCTGTAGCAGCTAGATTTCTGATAATGTTCAGAAGTATATGCACAGTTCCAAGCCCCATTCCTCCTATAAGTGGTTGAGTAAAAATGTTCAACAGTTATTTGGCATATCAGTGCAGTGCTTTCTTGACTACTTGGAGTCATTAATGTCATTTAACTGTAGTTAAATTAGGAGACGGTGCTAGAATACCTAGAAACAATACAGAAAACTTATCCTTAAATTTTTTTCCCTCTAGAACTAATCTACGAATCAAATTCTCTATTAGTTTAGGTTTTCCAGAGAAGCAGATGTCACAGGATATGTAGACATACTGTAATAGATCACATAACAATGGGCATATAAAAATTCAATTATCAGGCAAGTGCTTCCTTTTTTTATTTATTTAAGAGAAAAAAGACATATAAGAAAGACAAAAAGCAAAAGAGACAAACAACAATAGCAAATCCATAACAGTAACATTATAGGTTTACAAAACAAGATGATAGGAACTTGACAATGGTTGCAATATTGCGAATTGTTACATTCAACATGGTTGTTTACATTAAGAGATATAGACATGTAAAATTGATGTAATCATATGAGTATTAATTGATCTTTCTCAAAAAATAACACATTCAGCAGTATAGACATTTTAGTCATCTTACATATACATATATACAGATTTATGTCTTTTCCCTTTTCCCTTCCTTCTTTCCTCCTTTTCCCTTTCCCAATTACTTTTTCTTTTGAAGAATTTTCTTACCCTTACACAGTATTTATTGTAGATTTTGGATCACACATGCAGTTTCAGTTTCTTACACTAAGGAGACAGTATGGTATTTACACATGTAGGTTTGATTTATCTCACTTATGAGTATGGTCTCAAGTCGTGTTCATTTACTTATAAAAGTCTCAATGTAGTCTTTCTACATAGCTGAATAGTACTCCATTGTATAAAAATACCACATCTTTTTTATCCATTCCTTGAATGATGAGCCCTTGGGTTGTTTCCAAGATTTGGCTATTACAAATTGGGTTGTTATAAACATGGGTGCACAAATATCACTGTGGTATGATTTCAATTCTTCTGGGAAAGTGCCCAGAAGCGGGATAGCTGAGTCAAATGGGATCTCTAATCCTACCTTCTTGAGGAATCTCCACACTGCCTTCCACAGTGGTTGCACCAGTCTACACTCCCACCAACAGTGGAGAAGAGTTCCTTTTTCCCCACAGCCCCTCCAGCATTTGTTGTTGGTTGATTTTTTAATCTTGACCATTCTTTCTGGAGTGGGATGGAATCTCAGTGTTGTTTTAATTTGCATTTCCCGAATGACCATCGATGTTGAACATTTTTTCATGTATTTGTTTGTCATTTGTATTTCTTTCTCTTAGAAATGTGTATTCATCTCAGATGCCCATTTTTGGATTGGGTCCTTGAATTTCATGGGCCTCATTTCTTTAAATTCTTTATATATTTTAGATAGAAGTCCCTTGTCTGATGGACAATTGGTTAAGATATTTTCCCAGCATGTGGGTTTTCTTTCCACTATGTTGGAGATTTCCTTTGACTTGCAAAAACTTTCTAGTCAGACGAGATCCCAGTTGTTGATTCTGGGAAGTGTTTCCCGCACAGTCTGATTTTTGTTCATGAACTCTCTGCCTACTCCTATGTCATCAACATTTTTACCTAGTTGTCTTCCACTAAGTTTAGGGTCTCTGTTTTAATATTCAGATCTTTGATCCATTTTGACTTTATTTTAGTGCATGGTGATAGGCATGTATCTGCTTTTGGTTTACAGCATATGGAAAGCCAGTTTTTCCAGCACCATTTGTTAAAGAGGCTATGTTTCTTCCAATGTGCATGTTTGGCCCCTTTGTCAAAGGTGAGGTGGCTAAGCATGTTTGTAGTTATAGCTGTATCTTCTAATCTATTCCATTCATCTTCAGGTCTGTGTTGATTTTACTACCATACTGATTTTATCACAGTAGCTTTGTATTATAGTTTCAAGTCAGGGATTGTGATGCCTTCTGCCTTATCTTTGTTGTCCAGAATTGCCTTTCCTATTCTAGCTCTTTTCTGGTTACAGATGAATTTCAGAAATGCTTTCTCTAGTTATGTGAAGTAGGCAAGTGGTATATTGATTGGAATTGCATTAAATCTGTATAACAATTTTGGGAGAATGGCCATTTTCATGATGTTTATTCTTCCTATCCATGAACAGGGAATAATTTTCCATTTTCTGAAATCCTCTTTGATTTCCTTTTTTGGAGTAATGTAATTTTCACTATATAGATCTTTTGCTTCATTTGTTAGATTGATTCCTAAGCATTTCATTTTTTTGGATGTTATAGTGAAGGGTGTGGTTTCCCTTATTTCTCTGTCAGTGACTTTGTTGTTTGTGTACAGAAATGCTACTGATTTTTGAGTGTAGACCTTGTATCTAGCAACATTACTGAATTTGGTTATTACATCTAGAAGTCTTTCAATGAATTTTTGGGCATCTTCTATGTAGAGTATCATACCATCTGCAAAGAGTGGTAATTTTACTTCTTCCTTTCCTATCCTTATTCCCTTAATTTCTTTCTCTTGTCTAATTGCTCTGACCAATATTTCCAGAACTATATTGAATAGGAGTGGTGATAATGGACATCCTTGTCTTGTTCCTGATTTTAGGTTGAAAGTTCTCAGTTTTTCTCCATTGAGTAAGATGTTGACTGTTGGTTTATGATATATGACTTTTATCAGGTTGAAATAGAAACCATCTATTGTGATTTTATGTAGAGTTTTTATCATGAATGAGTGTTGGATTTTGTCGAAAGCTTCTTCTGCATCTATTGAGATGATTGTGTGATTCTTGTCCTTGGCCCTGCTGATATGGTATATTACATTTATTGATTTGCGTATGTTGAACCATCCCTGCACTCCTGGGATGAATCCCACTTGATTATGGTGCATAATCTTCCTGATAACTTGCTGTATTCTCTTTGCCAGTAGTTTATTGAGGATTTTTGCATCCATGTTCATTAATGAAATTGGCCTGCAATTTTCTTTTTTGCTTGGGTTTTCTCTAGTTTTGGTATTAGGGTAATACTTGCTTCCAGGAATGAGTTAGGGAGATGTGCTTCCATTTCAATTTCATTGAAGAGTTTGAGGAGTGTTGGCATTAATTCTTCCCTAAATTTCTTGTAGAATTCAGCAGGGAATCCATCAGGATCTGGGCTTTTCTTTGTTGGTAAGGTTCTAATTACATTTTCAATATCATTAGCTGAAATTGGTTATTCAGCAGTTTTACATCTTTTTGATTCAGCTTTTGTAATTCATAGGTTTCTAGGAATCTCTCCATTTCTCCTGTGTTATCAAATCTATGTGAGTAAAGGTTCTCAAATTAGCTGATGATGATCTTCTGTATTTCTACAGGGTCTGTAGTGCTTTCACCCTTTTCATTTTTTATTGCATGAATCTCAGTTTTTTCTTTCCTCTTTTTGATAAGGTTGGCTAGGGGTTTGTCAATTTTACTTACTCTTTTAAAGAACCAACTCTTCAATTCATTAATTCTTTGTATTGTTTTCTTGGTTTCCATTGCATTAATTTCTGCTCTGATCTTGATAATTTCCTCCCTTCTTTGGGTTTTAGACTTGACTTGCTTTTCTTTTTCTAGAAGTTTGAGGTGCATCATTAGGTTTTCTATGTGTATTCTTTCCATTTTTCTGATGTGGGAGTTTAGTGTTATAAATTTCCCTCTGAGGACTGCTTTCATTGTGTCCCACAGGTTTTGATAATTTGTATTTGCATTTTCATTTAATTGTAGATATCATTTAATTTCTTCTTTAATTTCTTCTGTGACCCATAGATTGTTTAAGAGAGTATTGTTTAATTTCCATGTGTTTATGTGGTTCTTGCTTGTTTCTTTGTCATTAATTTCCAATTTTATTGCACTATGATCAGATAATATGCATGGAATTATTTCAGTTCTTTTGCATTTACTTAAGCATGTTCTGTGAACCAGTATATGATCTATTTTAGAGAATGACCCATGTGCAGCTGAGAAGAATGTGTATTCTGATGTTGATGGGCAGAATACTCAGTACACATCTGCTAGGTCCATTTGTTTACAAGTTTGATTCAGTTCTGTTATTTCTTTGCTAGTTTTTTGTTTGGTTGATCTGTCTCTCTGTGACAGTAGTATGTTAAGGTCCCTGTTATAACTGTAATATTGTTCATTTGGTTTTTCATGTCTATTAAGAATTGTCTTACATAGTTGGGTGCTCCCATATTTGGTGCATATGTATTTATGATTGTAATCACTTCCTCTTGAAGTTTTCCCCTAACAAGTATGTAGTGAACTTCTTTATGTCTTTTGATCATTTTTGGTTAGAAGTTCATGTTGTGTGCAAACATAATAGCTACCCCAGCTTTTTTTGAGTTCCTGTTCCGTGGAGTATTGTTTTCCAGCCTTTGATTTTTCACTCTGTGAGTTTCCTTTTGAGTGAAATGTGTTTCTTGTACACAGCATATTGTTGTGTTTTGTTTCTTAACCCACTCTGCCAGTCTGCTTCTTTTTATTGGTGATTTGAGACCATTTACATTGATTGATATAACTGATATGTACTGGCTCATCCCTGTCATGATATCTTTCTGTTGTTGGTTTTGTACATTTTCTGTTTAATTATTTGCCCTGCTTAGTGGTTTCCTTTTGTTGCTGTTCTTAGAATTGTAGCTATCTTTGTCTCTTTCTAGAGTATCTTTCAGTACTCTTTGTAGTGTTAGCTTGGTGGCCATAAATTTCTTCAGTTGTTCTTTGTCATAGAAGAATCTTATTTCTCCATCAATTTTTAAAGATAGCTTTGCAGGATACATCAATCTGGGTTGAAAGTTGTTTTCTTTCATGATTTGAAATACTTCACTCCAAGCTCTTCTTGACTTAAAAGTTTGTGTTAAGAAGTGTGCTGTGATTCTGATAGGCTTTTCTTCATAGGTGATCTGTTTCTTTTCTCTGACAGCTTTTAGTATTTTGTTCTTGTGCTGTATTTCTGATACCCTGATTATTATAAGTCTGGGTGAATATTTGTTTTCATTACGGTTAATTGGAGTTCTGTTTGCCTCACTTATCTGTATGTCAGATTATCTTCCCATGTTTGAAACATTTTCTGCTATTATGTCTGCAAATAGTCTTTGTAGGTCCTTAGTACTGACATCTGCTTTTTCATTGATGCCTATTAATCTTATGTTATTTCTCTTGGCATCATCTTGCAGCTGTTGAATTGTTGTTTCCTGGTTCCTTGTTATTTTTAAGAGATCTTTTCTTTCTGGATCATAAGCTTCTGTGCTGTCTTCAAGGTCTGAAATTCTATCTTCGGCTTCATTCAAGTGGTTTTGCCAACTTTCCATGGAAATATTCATGTCTTGCATTTCCCTTTGCATCTGTTTCATGCATTCTATTTGTGTCTTATATTGTTCATTGTATTGGGTAATACCATGTTCCCCCAAGTCCTCATATACTTTTGATGGGGCTAAGTCCGGCACTTGCTTGTGTTCAGTTTGTTGTCTAGTGTCAGGATTAAAATGTGAGTGCTGCACCCACTCAGGGGTGGAGCTGAGATACAGTGTAAGGGAAGGCAGGTCTTCCTCTTGTGCTTCTGCCTTCTCTCGTGCACGCTCTCTCAGTCTCTCTGTCTCTCTGTCTCTCTGTCTCTCTCTCTCTCTCTCTCTCTCTCTCTCACCAGGGTGCTTGCGGCATGCAGCCACCATGAGCGGCAGCTCCGCCATGCCATGCTGACTTAGAGCCAACTAAGTATGGGCTGAAACTCCCAAGAAACCATAAGAAATAAACCTTTCCTTCCCTAATTTTGGGCATCAGGTATTTTGTCTCAACAACGAGTGAAAATAACTAAGACAGAATTTGGTACCAGAGGAGTGGGGTCATTGCTGTGACTATTCCTGACCATGTGGTTTGAGCAGCTTTGGAAATGGCTTGTGGGGAATGTTTGGAAAGGTTCAGAGATGTTGTCTACATGCATAGAGCTGGAATGGCTTAGGTTGTTCTGTATAGGAGATTCTAGTCAGAGCCCAGGAGACCAGAAGCCTGATAGAAAGCCTGTCAGTAAAGACCAGGCTCAGGAGGTTTCTGCTGGGAAGAAGGACCAAACTGGTAGTTGGACTTCACACGATGTGTGTTATGGGTTGGCAGAAAGTTTGTCTGCGTTCTGCCCGTGCCCAGAAACTTTGCCTGAGACTGAGATTAAGGGTGATGGACTTATTAATCTTGTGGAAGAAATCTCCAGGCAACCAAATATTGAAATGGTGGCCTGGCTTTTGTTGGGGGCTCTTAGCCAGATTTATGTTGTAGATAAAGAGCAAGGAGCCTGGCATGGTAATTTAAAACTTTGTGAGTTTGGCCAGAAAGCTGTGGACTTTAAAGATAGAGCTAAGACCTTGATTGCTGAGAAGGAACAAAAGAATAAAAAAGATGGCCTGGGGGCATCCCAGGAAGCAGTGGGCCTCCACCCTTTGCAGCCTCAGGTCTTCAAAAGTGAAAGAGTTTGCTCAGAGGAAAAAGCCGCAGAGTGCCCTGTCCTGGAGTTGTGACAAAAAGCCACAGAGTGCCCTGTCCCAGAGTGGCTACAAAAAGCCACAGGGTGCCTTGTCCCAGAGTGGTGACAGAGGCCACACCATGTTCCAAAATGGAGGCGGCCATGCCAGATTCCAGAATGGTGGTGGCATAGAGAAGCTGTTCCTCACAATCAGGTTCAGAGAGCTCAGCAATCCAGGCAGTCGACCCCTACAGCCAAGAGAGAGGAAAGTCTGGCTACTGCTCCAGCCTGCAGCGGACCTTGGCAGCATCCATGTGGTACTGGTTTTAAATATAAGAAAAGGCTAAGGCAGCTTCCACCTCACCTGCAGAGAGCAATGTGTAAAGATGTAAGGGTGAAGCCAAGGAACATGAATCGTCCAAGGAAAGCTATGGAAGTTAAGACCCCTGGAAGTGCCTCGGGGGTGGAATTGCACAAGACTTTTGGAGCTTGCAACCAGATTGCTTCAGATGCTGAGCAGAGAACTCCAGGACTTAATGTCTGCCCTGCTGGATTTTGGACTTCCTTTGGTTATAATGCTCTGTATTTCCCTGTTTGTAACTTTTGGAATGGTAAATGTTTATCTTGTGCCTTTATATGTTGGAAGTGTTTAATTTGTTTTCACTTGTACAGGGAGTTACAGTTAAGAGTTTGCCATAGATCTCGGAGAAGATTTGAGACTTGGACTTTTCAACAGTGCTAAAACTGTTAGGACATTGACAAGTCTTGGAGAGGGACTAAATATCTTTTGTATTAAGAATGTACATGAGTCCTTAGGGGTCCAGGGGTGGAATGTATTGGGTAATACTATGTCCCCCCAAGTCCTCATATACTTTTGATGGGGCTAAGTCCGGCACTTGCTTGTGTTCAGTTTGTTGTCTAGCACTGGGATTAATAATGTGAGTGCTGCACCCACTCAGGGGTGGAGCTGAGATACAGTGTAAGGGAAGGTGGGTTTTCCTTTTGTGCTTCCGCCTTCTCTCGCACATGCTCTCTCACTCTCTTTCTCTCACCAGCGCATTTGCTGCTTGCAGCCACCATGAAGGACAGCCCCGTAATGCCATGCTAACTTGGAGCCAACTAAGTATGGGCTGAAACTCCTGAGAAACTGTAAGAAATAAACCTTTCCTTCCTTAATTTTGGGCATCAGGTATTTTGTTTCAGCAATGAGCGAAAAGTAACTAACACATTCATTCAAAGTTTCCATCATTTTCTTACATTCTTTTATTTTTTATCTTGATCTTCTTTAGATACACACAGCATTTCTTGCATAATGATTGTCATTTCATTTTTTAGTTGAGAGATTATTTCTGATTTGAGTTTCTCTATAGCTTCATGGAGTTGTTTTTTACTTCATTCGCTATCATTTCAGAAATTTCAGTTGTGTGACTCCCAGTATCTTCCATTTCAGTGTCTTTTGGGTTTGTTATCAGTGGACTGTGGGACTGAGACTACCTCTTGCTCTTTCATTTTGTCATTTTCTTCTGGGACCTGTGTGACCAGGCAGGCAGCCTCCTGCTGGATTGCAATTGAACACTGTGCTTGGTAAAGCTTCAATCCTCCAATATCCCCATGGCTAGCCAGTGCACAACCCCAGATTATGGCTCTGGACCCTTGTGTTCTGTGAGGCTGGCCGCATGTTCCCCTGATGTACTTCGTTGGTTTGCTCTGGGATGCTGGGCTGGACAAAGTTCATATCCTCCCTGTAGCTAGAAGGGTCACACCCCTGGAGCTTGTTGCTGGTGCCTACAACCTGGCTGTGTAGCATTCAGAACCTCTACAACCCAGGTGCCTAGCAGAGACACAGCCCTGGGGTGTGTCATTGGACTTTCAGCCTGGGTTGGTGGAATTAGGAATGTCTGAGACCCAGGCAGCTAGATGGAGCACACCCTGGAGTGTAGCAACACCTGGACCTTGAGTCTGGCTGTGAGGTGTTCATAGCCTTTGGAGTATGGGGCAAGCCTGGGCAAGTCCCAGGCATATAGTGTTAGGTCCTTGCTCCTGGTTGGGTGGGGTTCCCAACATGTAGGATCTGCAGCTTGACCGTACCCCCTGAACAATGGAGCTCGTGCCTTGTGCTCTAATGGGCAGAGCTCAAGCTCTCTAAAACTCTGCAGCTAAGCTGGCCAGTTCCTGATGAGCAGCTCTGAGGCTCTGGGCTGGGCTGGGCTGGGCTCTGTACCTCTGTATCCTGCAAGGCTGGCTGGGCATTCCCCTGATGGATTGCGCTGAGATGCTGCACTGGGTAGAGCTCCATCCACTGTGCAGCTAGTGAGCATGCACTCCCGGAGTGTGTTGCTTGTCCCTCTGCCTTACTGGGTGGGGGTTGGATTATCAGGGACCTAGGTGGCTAGGCAGAGCATACTCCAAATTGTGGCACCACCAGGTCCTTCCATCTGGCTGTGAGGAGTTCCAGGCATGTGCTTCTTTATATGAACATCATAGCATGCTTTTACACTATGAAAGAATATATACATATGTATATGTATATATACATATAGATATCTTGCATTTCCTATAGTCATAATAAATAAAACAATATAGGGTTAAATTAAGTCCAAGAGGAATCTGGGGAAGGAAAGGTGGGGGTGAAGAGGGGCAGAGGGAACAAAAATGATAAAGATGCAACAAGTGTATTGCAGTATGTGCAATACATGTGTGTATAAATATGCAAGGTACATGTCATTTCTTCCCACATTTACAAAAAATTTTAAAAGAAAAAATCAAACTTAAGAGAAAATGATACGAACAAAAATACAACTACATGAGTTATTGTTGGTGTAACACAAAACATTAGTTAGTGTTTCCATTGCTAGGTCAAAATCTTTGTCTTGTACAATTTGAAAAGAGAAAAGGATTATTGTTGGTTTGTGGTTTCAGATGTTTGAGCCCATGTCAGCTGGATCTAAGGCAGAAATATCATGGCAGAAAGGCATGGAAAATGAAAACCGTTCAACTCATGGCATCCAGGAAACAGTAAAAGCAGGAGGAGAGCCAGAGAAGAAGGGTTCAAGGAGAAAATATAATCCTCAAGGTCATACTCCCATGAACCAGCCAGGCACATCCAGAAGTGCAGTTTACTAATCATGTTGGTACCTCTCAAGTCAATTAAATTGACCAACAAGATTATCAGATCTGTCGTATAGTTTTATAGGGAACTGTTTATTATTAGTAGGAGTAGATTCTAAATAATTGAAAAAGTAAAGATATAAGCCAGTAACATAGTCATTATTATCATTATTAAGTATTACATACTATAGTGATTGTATATGTTAAACTTATGGTTTTTACATTGACATCACTACAAGCACATGAGTAATATATTGTGCTACCATACTGTGCTAATGACAAAGTCAAAAGGTGATAGGAATTTTTCTGTATGTGGTCCCTTCTTTACTAAAACATTATGCAGAAAATGATAGTGTGTGTGTGTATACACATATGTGTTTGTATGCAAGTATATGTGCATGTATTTTGTATAAGGAATTGATTCATTTTAATAGGAAGGCTGAGAAGTCCAGTATCTACTGTCACAAAAGTGATACAGAAGAGCTCATGATAGAATTCCAGTAAGAGTCAAATACCTGAAAGTCAAGGTAACCAGTAGTGCAAGTTCTAGTCCAAGTTCAAAGGTAA
This sequence comes from Dasyprocta punctata, assembly GCA_004363535.1. Taxonomy (NCBI): domain Eukaryota; kingdom Metazoa; phylum Chordata; class Mammalia; order Rodentia; family Dasyproctidae; genus Dasyprocta; species Dasyprocta punctata. The sequence goes on along the minus strand of RJWM01000087.1, from coordinate 129,458 downwards.
AAGACTGATGTCTCCACTCAAATACAGCCAGACAAAGAGAAAAGAAATTTTCTTTAGTTAGCTTTGTTTTCTATTCAAGACTGCCTCAGACTAGGTGAGCCTATCCACATTAATGAAAAAAAGTGTTCTACTCAATCCATTGATTTGAATGTCAGTCTCATTCAGAAACACACTTAGCAGCATACCCAGATTAATGTTAATCAAATATCTGCACAACTCATGTTTAACTCAAATTTGTACATAAAAGTAACTACCACTGCAGTCCATTTTATAGCACTATAACTTAAATCAGCAAACCTGATGAAAATACTTTCAAGTCACTTGCAAATTAAAAAATAATTTGCACATGACCTGGCATGTGATTTGGTCCCTTTCAAAGTTTGTGTCATTGTGAATTTCTCTTTTCTATGAGCTATTTTCCTTCAAATTTCAAACTGCATCACTTTCTTACATTTAGAATCATTCAAATTTTTGTTTTGGTTTCTCTGTGTTTTTCGGTGGTGCCAGGTATCAAGTATAGTGTCTTGTGGTAGACAAGTTCTCTAACACTGAGCTACACTCGAGAACCCAGAAACATTCAGGTTTTACAAGAAAAATTCAACGTAATGCTCAATCTGTATAGCTGACATCTCACAGACCTTTCATATAAATTGTTTCTGATTTATGAAATTAAACATTGTCTAGGAAAAATTTCTTATTTAATTTGTCCATTTTTAAATATATAATTCAATGAAGCAGCATCAAAGTATTCTAAAGGCTTCTTAACAAAATGTACCATCAAAGAGACTTAACATAGTATAATCTCATCTTTTCCATTTAATAGGCAGAAAGGTTTAGTTTTGTAGATGCTAAATACTTCTACAATTTCTTAGGGCTAGGCAGTGTCACTGTCTGAAACATGCAGAATACATAAGAAAATGTAAATTAAACTTACCATATATGTACTGTTAGACAACTATATGCTAAATTAAAAATATGTGCATGTAACAGATGTCATGAATCAGTTAAAGATTTGAGCTATAGATGATAAAACATCATCTTACCTCTTACAGTTGCCGCCCCAAAAGGAAACCTACTGACTCATAGGTAAAGAATATAAAATTAAATCTAACATGTCATTTCAAACAAGGGAGCACTTAAAAATGAAAGTAAATTGGGCTCAGTTTAATTTGAATATAGTGATATATACACACTAAAATTTAGAAGTCAGAAACAACTAGTTAACAAGAGAGTAAATAAATGTATTAACATCACTTTACCTATTTAATATAAAACAACTTGTAACTTTATGTTAAAATAATGGGAGCATCTGATGATAGTTCCACTTAATTTTCATGTTCCCTTTCATCTCCATATCTCCCAAAATAACTTGAAAATTTTAAGTTATTAAATCATTCAAAAGTACTTTCAATCAGGTAAGGATAGATTACAAATGTTCACACTCTACTGAGATTTTTTAATGGATTCATCCCACTGAATTGAGACCGATTAATTGCCATATTTCAAAAATATCTACATTTCAGAAATGTCTTTAGCTTTATGGAATTATGTATAAAATATATAAAAGGATGACAATGTTAACTTGCACATTTCACATGGAACTCCATGTACAGTTTGATCTAAATCCAGTATTTTAAATGGACGCTGTGCCTGTAGTCACTGAGGAATTATCTCTATTCTCGAATACATTCTTTTATATTCAGTCTGAACAATGGCATCATGTTCATAGAGTCAGTTCATCTCCAGACACCCTATCTGTGTCCCTTGGGTCCAGCAGATAACCCACCTCCTAGTAGTATGTGTTTATACTGGAATTCTTGACAATACCCTCTAATTTTTTTCTCCTTCTCACATCTGATGTGCATTGTTCATCTTTCTGAACAGTAGTGTTAACTCAGATTGTTCCATCATTTCATTTCTAGTGATGTTCATTGAATTTTTGTTAAGTTTGTATAAACAATGAGGATGGTTTTAAAGATATAGATATAATATCAATGGTACATCTCAGTTATCCAATAGACTGACTTTATCAATAACTGTTCAAACTTTTCAAGAGTTGGCTGATGTGCTGATTCAACCCTTTGGTGGCTAATTTTCTTCATAATAAATGTTCAGTTAAGAAGTACTGCAAACACTGTGTATATATAGGTAGTGGAAACTATATTCTTATAGTTGATGACTTTCAATGTTTGGATGCTCAATTTGGGCTGCTATCTTGCATATTTCATATATACATATATACACATATATATGGCATACAATTGGATTATTAATATATCTAAATGCATTGGTTGTTCACTTGGGTAATTGGAAATTGTAGATAAGTGTATCTTCAGAATAAATATCAAATAAAACAAAACACAAAGTACTTCTTTTCAAAACGAGATTGTCACTGCACTCCAAAAATCTCTGTTATTTACAGTGTGTCTTTTCTTCCAAGCATTAACCAAAGATGCTCAATTTATCAATTTTTGAAGAATCAGTGCAACTTCAACTTTATAATAGAAAATAAGAAAGAATTATTTTATTTGGATAAATAACTCAGTAACTCTTTCCCCACATATTTTTTAAATCAATGCAACAAGTGTTGGTAAAGCAGTATCTCACACTTCATTGGTTCGGAATTATTTACATCTTGAGGATATTGGATGCAGAATTGAAAACCCTGTTTGCTAATGAAACAGAACTCCGGGGAACTTACACTCACTGCTTTCCATATTATCTGGCTCAACTGAACTCCTCCAAACTCCATGATATTTCTACCTGTGATTCCTGTTGAACAAGAGAATTCTACATCTGTGATCACTAGAGAAATGCAAATAAAAACAGCACTGAGATGCCATTTTACTCCAGCAAGAATGGCTATCATGAAGAAAGTAAATAAAAACAAATGCCACCTATGCTCTTTAGAACTCACATTTTTCCATTATGTCCCTTGGATACTGCATGTGGATTTCTAGGACTTAATGTTTGCCCTACTGAACTTTGGTCTTCCTTTGTCCAATTCTTTTCTATTTCCCTATTCCTTACTTTTGAACTGAAATGTTTACCCTATGCCATTGTACCTTGAGATTATGTAACTAGATTTTTTATTTTCACTGAACTTCAGAGCCAACAGTTTGCTTTCAGTCTCAGAAGAAACTTGGGACTTAGATTTTTTAAAATATATTCTGAAAATGTTGATACTTTTAGAAAAGGATTATTGCGCTTTTAAGTTTATGTGGGATAATTTAACATGTTAGGCAGACTTATGAACTTGCTGTTGTATTTATTTGGAGACTAAGTGTGGTTTAATGAAATGTGTTTAGATGTCAAGTTAACAAAGGTTGAATGTGACAGTTAAGGTGGATTATTAGTTTGATTGGTTTTGGAATATGCTCATGGAATTGGTAAAGTATGCTTCTAGGTATGTCTACATAGTTAGGAAGGCATAGCCTTAAGATGTGTGCACGGTCTCTTCTTTATTCCTCTCTGGAACTGTTCTCTTGCTCTACTTCCAGGAACCATGAATTAAGTAGTGATGTTCCTCCTTTGGAGCCAGCTACCCATGAACTGAATTCTAAGAAATCATAATCCAAATTAAACCTCTCGTCATTTAAACTGGGGTTGTCATCTATTGTGTCTCAACCATGAGAAAACTAAAATCCATTTTCAGTAAAAATTCTAAAATACATCCTCAAGGACAATTAAGAATTATTGGTTTGCTGGTAGCCATTTTTATATATTTTAAAATAAAATAGTAATTGGAATTATTTTGTCTATTCAGTTCAAGTATACATTTGCTGTAAGGTAGACTTCATGGTTTAAATGTCAAAAATTAATTTTACTTAAATGTCCTAAAAATTCTAATTCTAGTTATTCTACATAGTTGAAGGATGTTTAACTTGACAGTTTCTTGGTATCTTGGAGGAGTTATCCTAGGGGCACTAAATAAAATGGTAACATTGCCTTCTTAGAGATACACTATAGAACATACTCAGGAGGGTGGGGTTTGCAAACAGGCTTTCTGAGATCAAATACTTGCTCTACTGTATATGAACTGTGGGACTTTGGGCAAGTTGTTTTCTTCCTTATGCCCAGATTTTATGTCCATTAAGTGAAGTTAATAGTAGTATGCAACATGTTGAGTCTCTGTGACATTTACCTGAGGTAACACACATGAAAAACTTAAAATAATGACTGGTACATGAAGTACATAATATATGATTTTTTAGTATTATCCACCTCACATTACCAATATAACTTTATAATTCTGAGTCTAAGAAAACTGGATTTTGAGGTTAGAATGATTGAGAGGTGCCAGACACATTCTACTGAGCAGCCTCAGACTGGCTTACAATAGAAATTCCACCAACCCTCAATTAAAATCCATCAGCATACCTCTACTTTTCCTTTTTAGTTTTCTATTTTCTTCCATTCAGAATGTCCTCAGATCATAATCTGTCATCCTGCCCATTTTCCTACCAAACGTGCCTCATACTAATCATTTAATGCCAACATGCTCTAAGCACTCAAATCCTTGAGCATTAACTTCTTTCTGAGTTCCTCTCTGAATGCCTCCTGCAACAAATTAGACAGTACTAAAGAAATTAGTTGATCACTGAATTTTAAAGCCAGTAATTAATTTACTTAATCTCAAACTAGTAAGTTAAGCTTTATTGTTCACAGTGAGCTCAATCTTAAACTTTTCAGAAATAAAACTGAGGGAAACTGCTGATCCATTTGGCTAGAGTAGACATAAGGGAGTATTCTATAAGAAAATACTCTAAAAGTAAGATACAGATGAACTATTGCATATCACTGAGATAAATAGAAAAATTCTTTAATAATACATTTGATGCCAAGATTAATTTCATCTCTCTATTCAAATTCTTTGATTTGAAAGTGTAATTTGAAGGAAGAATTGGGTCTTCAAAGTTGCCAAATATTACAGTCTCAAGTGGTGAGAGGGAAACTGTCTTGAGAAGTTATTTTAGGTCACACCTACAATTCACCAAGCAAATGAAAATGTAAATGAATCTAAACCATTACAAAAGTTCCACACAAGTAGCATAAGGGAATGATAGCTCTAAGAGACAGTGGGTCTTCTCTTTTTATAAGGTTTTCCGATTCCCAACAAATTCATAGGCAAGAATTAGACCTCTCATAAAATTTTTCTGCAGGTCTTTATTGTATATCCCACCACCTTAATGCCAGCTATCTCTCTGGGTGAAGACACTGGATTTGGGATTGATTTTCCTCCTTGAGAGTTCTACAAAATGCGTCTTGTTCTTTTTGTGATCCACTTGGGAACAGAGGCACAGAAGTTTCTCCACGTGGAAAGTAGGATAGAAAAAGATTGAGGGTCACAAGAAACAATATATTAGCCATGAAGAAGAGAGCTGTCCAAGATAAAATATTTTTATTTTATAAAAGATACTAAATATAGTTGATGCTTAAAGATTTGCAGCTTGGTTGTAGCAAATTCTTTTCCTCCCCTCCAGTTTAATTAGTTTGGAGTGATAAGAAGGAATCCCAAAAAGACGGCTGTGAAGATTTGTTATTTTAATTAGCCAAGTATATAAAGAGGAAAAAAATCACCTAACATGAAGAAAAGTGAAGGCAACTTATGTAGTACCGAGAAAAGACCATCTCACCAGTAACACTAAGCTAAATTAAGAGTTTTATTGGCTAATGCAGACTCATAAAACACTCCAAATGTTCTCTGCTTTTGTAGATGAAAAAAGTACTATGCAGGTCTCAGATACCAATATCTTTGCAAAAAAAAGTATCGCATTGACCTTATGCTGAGGCTGCTTGAATAACTTCAAATGGTAAAGAAAAATGCCATGGCAACTGCCCAACATGTTTGCATTGTTATGCCAGGTTATAAATGATATAGAACATAAATACCATTTAAACAGGAGTGGAATCGAAGTAGAACATATTTTTACATTATCAAATCAAAGCATTTAGAAAGACTCTGGGGTTTCCTATGGCTAGAATGTCAAATAGTTCACACGATATAGACTGAGATTTTATGTGCATAATTTTAGATTATCATAGATATGTTTTTTATATCTGGCCCAGGTTTCCTTTTCCTCATGTGTTTTAAGTGCTTTTTGTGCATGACTTCTGCATTCATATTGTGCTGTGTCTATTTTGTAATGTCTTATTAGTATTATCAATTGGAACTCAGGCAAACTTACTATTATAAAATGGAGGCAAGAAGTGAAAATCGTCAATATCTTTTTAACTGTTAACTCAAGCCTGAGGTAGTCTGCATATGCATCTGTTCTGCATTTCTAGACATAGCTGTTTTTCCTACCTTGGCTCCCTAATTACACCTTCTGGGAGAGACGAATTTGTACCATTTTGCCCTTCATTTGCATCATCACAGCAACTGTAGCCTTCATGTCCCTTTGCCTGATAAGTTGCAGGGTTTTTGGTTTCTGTACACTGATTATTCAGCCAGGCTTCCCTCTCCTTGGACTGCTCCAAGGACGTTGCAATTCTTCCTTCAGGCTTACAGCACACACTTGAAAAGACCCATCTTGCCTTCCATCCTGCTCAAACAGTGGTGCATGGCATCTTCTCAGCCCAGTTTCACCTTTCAGAAGGCTGGAATGCATTTACCTAAGCACTAAATGCATACTTCTCATTGGAGGCTGAATACATCTTTGCATTCACTTGAGCATTAACCCCTAAGGAGCATGCCTTGCAGTTCACCTGCAGATCCGGCTTTCAGAGCACATTCATTATTTTTATTATTTGGCAGAAGCAGTGAAATACTCAATGTCTGTCCTAAGGCTTTATGATTTTGATTTCTCAGTATAGGTATCTATAGGACATTTAATCGACTACCTGTGTGAAGTGTTACATTAATCATACAAAAGATGCTTAGTTTAATCTAGAAGGTATCTTTTTATGATTGCAAATTCCACAATGGAAGTTAGATGGGACTGTCTTAAAAAATGCAACTGAAGAAATCAGGTTGATGTAGTGCAAAATGAAGTCTTTAAAGGTTGATAATTATCTAAAACTTTACATACCATAAATGGCTAAACTGGATGATTTAACAGAAACATTAAGATCTCTGTGGCTGCATGTGCTCTATCCAAGTAATTCATAGGACTAGTTAGGATCTATATCTAAAATATCTGCCCAAAATTTCAGGTGATTAAGAGGTGAGCAGATCATGGAGGCACCACACTCACCAGGGGGATTCATTCACTGACAACTGTGCAACTGACAGTGCTGTAAGGAGTCGGTCCTGGTTGGAGACAGGGACACTAAAAGCATAACCTGGAAGAATCTATCCTTGTTCCTTGCCCCTTCCTTCTCTCTCTCTGCTTCTTGGCTGTAATGGCACAAGATCCTCTCTCCCCATGCCCTTCAAAGTTGTGTATCTGCCTTGGGGCCAGCTGACTTTGGACTGAACTCAATAGAAACTTTGAGCCAAATAAACTTCTCCTTTAAGTTCAAAGTCTCAGGGATATTATTCCAGCAACAGGAAAGTGACTAATAGCAAACTCAAGGCAAAATGTCCATAAAACCCACAAAAAATTAAATTTTCTATGGGATTTACTCACACAATGTTCTTACCTTGTGGTTTGTAGGTACCTTTTAATTTGGAGAGTTTCTCAATCACATTCTATTTGGTCAAAATAATTTTTGTGTATTACTGGTTACAATATAGGACAATAATTTAATTTGTTAAGTTTTAACTCATTATGATACTTTCGTTTGGAAATTGCCTCAATGTTAATCAAAATGGAGGAGAGAAAAAGAAACCTTCTCTGCTTAGGAATTGAACCATGAAATATCCAAGTAGTACATGATATAATAATTTCATCAAATATTACTTTCATTAATTTATAGTACATACTAACAGCATTTTTCAAGGTAAAAATATAAACTATGCTAAGATCTAATATGTTGTAATGATTTGTAAATATAGTTTGATAAACATACAAATCATCTGCTATGGTGTGAATGTTTGAATCCATTAAAATTCACATATCAAAATCCTAAATCCCAAAGTGATGATGAAACCCTCAAGGATATTAGTGCCCTTATAAAAAAGGCACCGTATATAAACCAAAAAATGAGATACCACTACATACCAAATCTTCCCAACAAGTGAGAAATAAATTTCTATTTTATGAAGTATCCAAGTCTATTTTGTTTTAACAACACAAGAAGACTACACTATCATCATTCAGTGACTTATTTCTTGTAAGTTTTATTGAGATGAAGCAAGCAGATGTAACAGTAGAGAAAAGATAATTCCCTGAAGTCAACAAACTCTTGGAACATTTCAGGTATCTGAAGACAGTTACTGAGGCCTGCATGAGTGTTTTCTTCTTTGTACTAAATATCATTTTTCCTTAAACTATTGTAGTACGGGAAAATTTTAGATATTTGAACCAAAAAATATTCTTTCTTTCATCATTATTTTTGCAGTACTGAGAATTGAACCCTGCAATGTACCAAGAGCCACTGCATTTCATCAAGATTTATCTTTATCTTTTGTTTCTGACTTTTTTATTTAAGAGAAAAAAAGTCACAGAAAAAACACAAAAAGCAGAAGAAACAAACAAACAACAACAAACCCAATACACTAACAGTATAGGTTTATGAAGCATGATAGGAATTTGACAATTGTTATAATATTGCACATTGTTACCTTCAAAAGAGTTGCTTAAATTAACAGATATAGACTTGTAAAATTGATCTAATCACATGAGTATTAACTGTTTTTTTCCAATAACTAATAAAATTAGTAGTATAGTCATTTTAGCTATCTTATGTATATATAAAAGGAAAAGGAAAAAACATAAATTTGCCATATCTCTTTCTATAGGATGAATTAGAATTTTAAATTTGTACTTTGTAGCCATTCCATATCAATTACAAACTCCTGAAGGTCAGGAGTGGAGGCACAAGAAGCGATTGAGAAAGATTCTCTCTTTGCCTTATAGTTTTAATTTCAGTATGTACTATCACCATTCTATAACAGCTAAGCCACACAAACAAATCTCATACTTGGAGTTGGACCTTGTATCAGAGTAGAATATCACTGTTTTCAGATTAAGGTGAGGATGATATCAGACTCAAGAAGCTCTTTTTTTTTTTTTTTTTTTTTTTTTTTTTGTGGCACCGGGGATCAAACTCACAACCTCGCGCCTGTCAGACAGGTGCTTAAGCCACCGAGCCAAACTCCTGGCCCTAGTTTTTTGAGGCAGGATCGCACTATGTAGCTCAGACCAGCCTTGCGCTCGCGTTGTAACCCAAGCGGGCCTCAAATTCACGATGCTCCTCCTACCTCAGCTTCCCGAATGCTGGGATTAAAGGCGTGCACCTCCACGTCCAGGTCTAAGAAGCTCTTTAGAAAACTCTAGATAGTCAAAATTCAGGGAAGACTGGGTGAACTCAACATTTCAAATGCCTTCTAATAAAATTAAAGATATATAGATAGATAGATAGATAGATAGATAGATAAATAGATATCTGATAATGAGATAAAATAACAAAAATGAGGATGTTTTGTATATGCAGACATGAAAGTGTTTCCATGATATATTAAGCTTAAAAATAATTAATTTAAAAATGAATGTTTTCAAACATTGAAAGCACAAACTGTTCTTTTTCAGTGAGCTAACAGAGATCAGTAGTATAGTTTGATCACTTTTCTCATGCCTAAATCTTATAATCTGAACAACTACTTTGAAGATAGCAATATACAATATATAAGCTAGTGTTTATATTCTATTACTTTGCTTTGAAATTCTGCATCATCTTTTTCATTTCGTTGTTGTTTTGTTTTGTTTTGTTTTTAAAATAAAAAAATGGATGTTATAGCATCCCATTTGTTATATACACACACACTTTTTTAGTAACCAGAAAGGCTTTACACAACAAGGCACATTAACAACAAAATGCAAAGAACGAATAGGAGTTATACTCATGAAGCTTAGTCAACAAAGGGAGAGTATGGTAGGAAAAAAGAAAAACAGAATATATTTAAGAAATCAAAGGAAGTTTAGAAGTGTAGATTACAGAGTACAAGTGGATAGCATAAGAGCTATGGAGATATGTAGAGCAAGACAGTAGAATATAAATTTTATTAATGAGCTAGGTTTTTATTCTTAGAGCAAATTTTAAAAAGAGAAGTGACAAAATCAAACATAAGTTAGAAATATCACTGTGTTCCCTACCTTGGCAACAGAAAAACAAGAGTGGAAACATGAAAAACATTTTTGAAGAATTTTTTATAATCTAGGCAAGTGACATTTCTGGCCTAAGTTAATGTATCTCCAGTGATATTAGAAAAAAACTGCTTTAATTTATAAGCTATTCAGGAGATAGAGGTACAATCCATTGAGAAAAGGAACACAGAAAGAGGAGAAGTGTTCAGGAGAACCTGATAAATGCAGCTAGACGCCTGAGTGGGTACCCGTCATTCATTCACATGAAGATGGGCAGTGAATAAAGGGAGGTAAGAATGTCAAGATCAGAAAAGACATCTTAACTGGGTGTGTTCATTTAAAATAAGCAACAGGAGTACTGCAATGAGGAACTGAGCTCACTGGGTGACTATGCAGTATGTGAGAAGAGGCTCGGTAGAATCCTGGAGAACATGGAACTCTGGGCATCTAGAAAAAAACAAATCAAACAAAACAAAACAAAACAAAGGAGACTCATAAAAAGAGAATGGGAAGCCAAAGAGAAAACCAGGTGGTGGCATTATCAAAATAAAATAGCACTTCAGCAATCTTGAGCAATTAGTATGGGAAAATTGCCTCATAAAGTAGTTAGTACTCTATTCATTGGAAATCTTCATGTAAAACTCAATGCTTATTTCAGGTCCCTTCACATGAACCTGACATAGGCACACAATCTGCATCAAATACACATAAAAGTACATTTTGGGCAATGGATAAAGCTCAGTAGCACAGTGCCTGCCTGGCAAGCATGAGGTCATGAGTTCAATTCCCAGTACCAAAGATAAATAAATAAATGCATAAATGTACATTTTTAGATATCATTTCCTTTTCTGACGTGAGTGTAAACCTACTTTTATTTCCTTTAACCAACCGTATGTCACTGTTACCTTCTGTGATTCTGTCTAGTCCTCTCTGGTTCACACTGGTTCTCTCCTTTGGTAATTTTGCTAATCTTTGCTCCCATTGCTTGATAATTATTGGACATACTTTCCTGGGTCATTTTTGCTACTTGTTTTTGTTCACAGTCTCCTTAGTTTACCCTTTATTCATTACAGTAATACTAACTATAAGAAGTAAACTCCCAAAATTTCAGTGACTGACCCCAAAATAAATGTCTCACTTGCTCACTTGCTAGTCACATATGGATGTTTCTGGTTGGTGAATGGCTCACCTCAATACGGTGACAAGCTAGGGCTCTATTCACTCTATTCCTCTGTCATCACCTAGGGACTTGGAGTTCACTAAGCTGCTGCCAGGAGAGAAGATGAAGCAACACCTATGATATGGATGGAGGAACATGGAATTTGGCACACGGTCAAAAGGCTTTGGTACAGATTAATTCCATCAGAAAACCTATAGCTATCTATAGATCATTTTCCACTATTTATCTATTGAGATTTCCTGAGAAGCTAATTCTCTGTGACTTTCAGCCTGCCATAAGTGTGGGCAAAAAGAGTTTCATACCCATGAAGAGGAATTCAGATGTTGAGAGCAGGAAACCGAGGTAGGCATGCTTTAAATACTTTGTTTCAATGAAAAACAGATAGGATATAACTAGTATCTGTTACAACAGCTCATCATTTCCAGTAATGATTTCTGTATAATCTTAGCTGCCAGCATTTAAACTACAAAACCACAGGGGCTCGACACAGTATGTTTATTCTCATGTATAAAGGAATAATATAACACTTCCACTTGGTGAACAGCTTTCCTCCATTTCTCAGTTTCAAGGAATAATATTCCTACCATATTCTGGCACAACTTTATTACACTGCTTTGAGTCCTCTGTCCATAAGCAATAGAAAGGAAATTGTAGAGAGGGTATATCCACTTGGTTTGGAAGAGATCCAAACCATGTGTTGATGTTTCATTTCCATGGGCTTGTAATACTGCATCATCTAGTAACAATTTGGTGCTATGAAATGTAGTCTGGGGCTGTTTAGTTGCTTTCCAGAAAGAACTCAAAGCAAGAGGACTTCAAGATTCTAAATCACACATAAGACCAACCTCCACTGCTATTCTGTGATGAGAGACCACCAGAAATTCCCCAAAAGAACTGAATTAAATCTAAATTTGCCCTGAGCTTCTTAGTTGCAGAAACCTAGAACTCAGTACACAGTCAAGATGCAGCCAAGACACTTCCACAGAAGAGACTGAAATAGCTAAGCAAACACATTTTTCAAAGTTGTGTGAATGAACATTGCTCTGCGTATTTGTTCTAAACCTTGAAGAAGAATATTATACACAGAACTGAATTTCCATATGTGGAAACTGTAATATTGCTATTTGCAAGTCATGTTCATTTGTATACCAGAAACCTGCCAGCAACGTACCCAAAATTCATTTGTAGCTGCTATTTATAGCAATATCAGTATTCAAGTTTTTATGTAAAAATAGCAAAGTGAAGCTACTGGCATAATAGTAGCTAACATATTTATTCATTCATACATGAAAGTTTACTTGTTCTTTGTAGAAAAATGCATTAAGACTGAAAATTTTGCGGAGACTTAAGAGGTAGGCCAAAATCAAACGTCTAGATGAAAACCAGAAAAACTATATTAGCCAACATTTTGTCTCTTTCCAAATATTTCTATATTTAACAATATAGTAATGAAAGAGGCTTACTTATTCAGAGGCTGGACTCGCATTTGAACTGTAACCATTTCTATAGTCATTAACCATTGTCATAACCACATTACTCAGTGAGCTAAGGTCTAGTAGAAAATGATCAACTTGACATATCCTAAAGTTATATAGAGAGAGCTTAGCAAACAATTTGCAAAATTCTCTAGTGAAGTAACAAAAAAGTGTCCACCTACTTAATTATTTAGTAAATTGTAATTTTTTTTGCTTGTCTATATATTGCTTTAGTTAAGAATACTATGCCTTTATAATTAAATGCAGAGTTGAGAAACTGGTTTAGGCTCCAATGTGAAAATAATTTAAAAGTTGTCACTGTCATCTTTACAGCATAAATGATCTGAAAAGTATGAAAATAACTGATTGAATGCATCAGAAATCTAACTTCTCAGGGCAACTGGAAACCTAAAAACACAGACTGGCAGTTACATGCAAAGAGAAACAGATCTAAGATCAATTTCTCTGAAATAGGGGCTAGCAGGGTCATAAACTATTTGAATCACTTAAATGCTAATTTTTTTTTTTTTAACTAACTGGTTAGTTTAGGCCAGAATGAAAAAAACTTCTAGGGGTCCTGTTCCAGGAATACGACACATTTTCATAAATTTTGCCTTCAGTAACTGCCCCAGTTTCTAATTGGGAAGATCTGAGAAAGACTGTAAGTTGCACTCAGAGTCAGAGTAGACTATTAACAAATATCGACTGTCCAAGAGAAACGGCATGGCCATCACACAATTTTAAGATATTACAGTATAGGGATACATATATATTCTTGTTTACAACAGCACAATTCATAGTAGATAGATCTTAGAAGCAGCCTATATATCAACAAATGAATGAACAAAGAAAATGTGATATTTTTACACAGTGCAGTAATATTCTGCTATAAAGAAGGATAAATTTGGGTCATTTGTAAAAAACTAAATGATGTACGTTGAGACCATAATATTAAGTGAAGTAAATGAGACACACAGCTTCAATATTACATAGTTTCCTTATATGAAAAATCCAAAATAGAAATAAAGAGCAAAGTAACAAATAGATAATAAGAACTAGGGAGATAGATCTTTTTCAAATGGAAAGGGATCTAGGGTTGGAGAAGTTGATGAAAAAATATTGAGATGTGTAGCATACATATACCAACTCCCCACAATGAATGTAATCATTATGTACTGCAAAAATGTACTAATAAAAAACACTGTGGAAATAATCTTTATCTTTGCTGGAGAAAAAGAGCTCCGCATCCTATCCCCCTCCATTTTTCCGTCTCATTGAAGAGGAAAGAAAAAAAAAAAAACAGTAAATAGGAAGAAAGGCTTTGAGAAACTAGATTGAGAAAAAGTAAAGTATTATAACAATGAAAGAGAGATGGAAAGTCTCATGTAGATTACAGATTTGAGACACAAACCCTCTCAAAACCTGAGATTCAATCAGATTGTAGGATGCTCGTCCAACCACCCACATCTGTACCTACTCTGCTCCAATATAATAACCATGGGCAACAAGCAAAAGAGCTGCAAGGCACAGACTCATCTAAAGCAGGATTAAAATTTTAACACCGAAATGTAAGACAAAAATTCAGAAGAATTTGAAGCCTCTGTTTTCTACAGTTACAATAAACATTAAATGTAACTCAATACTTAAGCAGATTAACATAAATTCTTACAGTAAAAGCTATTTACTTCTGTTCTTATTACACAAAACAACATATCCAGTTTCAACAACAACAACAAAAGGTAAAAAGAAATACAATCTGATGAGAGATAGCAAGCATCAAAATTATATTCAAAACTTACATACATGTTGAAATGATATGAAAGAGAATTTAAAATAACCATGATTAATATTTTGAGACATTTAATGGGGAAAAATAAAATTCAGGAATAGATGAAGGTGGAGAGATGGAAACTCTTAAGAAATACAAATGCTTTTTACTTATGATCAGGTTATATCCTGATAAACTCACTTCAAACTGAAAATATGTGTACGTGCATTTAATATCTCATCTACAAAACATCATAGCTAATGACAGAACGTACTATAGAGCATTGATCATTTACCCTCTTGGATGCACAGCTGAGTTGCTGTGACTCCTACTACCATTTGGCATGACAAGAGAGTCTGATATTGTATTTCACTAACCTAAGAAAAGTTCAAAATTCAAAGCATAAAATCTACTGAATGCTTATTGACTTTGCACCATTGAAAAGTCAAAATACCATAAGTCAAGCTGGATGAATCACTGTCCATCTGCAATAAAAAATAATAGAACTCAAAAATATAATGACGGAAATGAAATACACCATTAACAGACTCATCTGCATGCTCAACACAGCTAAAGAGAGATTCAATTAACTTGAAGGTAGGTCTATAGAAACTTCCCAAATTTAATTCCAAACAAAAAAAAGACTAAGTAAATACATGAAAATAGAACATTCATTCAATGCTATAAAAGCGTAATAGATATATCTTAGAAGGATCAAAGAAAAAAGAGTAAAGTATCTCAAGTATGTTAGCTGAGAAGTTTTCAAAAACTAGTAACAGACATCGAAGCATAGAATAAAGAAGCTCAAAGACATCAAGTAAGGTATCCATCAAAAAAAACCCAAGCAGACAGAAAATAATCCTTTTTTCTTTCTCTCTGTCACTCACACACATAACTCGTGAAAGAAGGAAGATAGGGAGGGAAAGGGAGAGGGAGAGAGAGAGATAGTTAAAGGGAAAAATTTGATGACAGTAAAAAGAAAAAAATAATGGGAACAAGTATGAGAAAACAAATTTCTCAAGAGAAACTTAAAAAAAAGAAAGAGAATGGAGGAAAACACTAAAAATGTTAAAGAAGATCATTAATTTAGAAAATTATTTTCATCAAAGTTATTATTTCAAAGTAAAGGAGAGATAGTACTTGTCAGATAACAAGAAACAGTAGAAGAGATTCATTGCTGATACATCTGCTTTTGAAAAAAAATTAAGAGAAATTCGCTACTCAGAAAAAAATATCACTAATAACAACACATGAACCTTTGAAAACATAGCAAATCATTAGCAATGAAATTGCTAGGTAAAACAATGTATTTTTCGTATTTTTATTTTATCTAAAATGTAGCAATTTTAAACAATAATAGGAACAATGTATTTATTAAATAATGGTACAATGAAAATAAGTAAAATTAATAATAGAGCAATGTTACAAGGAGGAGAGAAAGAAATTAGGAATATTCTGTAAAAAGTTACCTATAATACACTTAAAATCAAACCATAGAGTATTATATGAAGGGAAATTTAGATTATTCAAAAATGTATATTGTAACTTTGAGTTTTTTTAGAGGCAGTATAAATAATACCCAGAGTGGAAATGAAATGCACTATTTAATTAAAACAAGAAAAGGCAAAAAAGGGAACAGAAGAGAGAAAATAAAGAGAAAGATGCATATACAGTTAATACATGAATGATCACTTTAAATGTGAATACTGTAAACATTGGAATAAAAGAACATATATTGACCAAATGGATTTCTTTGTAATTTGAGGTGGTGTTTCACTATGTGACCCAGGCTGTCCTCAAGCTCCTGGCCCCAAGTGATCCTCCTGCTTCAGTCTCCCAAGCTCCCAAGTGGTTAAGACAAACCCTGCTTGTCAGAGCAGAATTTTAATAGTGACCTAAGTATGTGTTGAGTATACATCATAAATTTAAAACCACTTTAAATATAAAAATTCAAGCAGTTAAAGGTAAAGTGATAGAGAACAATACAAATACAATTATTTAAAAAGCTAGAGACATTATATATTAATTTTAGACAAAGCTAAACTCAAACAGTAAAGACTATTAAAGAGGAGCAGGACATATGATAACAAAAGTCAGTTCTCCAAAATGATGCAAGAACTCTAAATATATATATGCTACTAAGAATGAAGCATCAAAATAGGCAAGGCAAAAACTGATTGAATTGAAGGGGAAAATAAACTAATCCATGGTTGCAGTAGTACATATCAATAACCCTCTGTCAGTAACTGATGGCTCAAACAGACAGAACTTCAGTAAGGTCATAAACGAGCTGATTTGAGAAATGCTATCAATCGACTTTAGGGAATTTACATTTATACAGTATTGTAAACTCATATGAAGCTTCACCAAGATAAGCCATAAATCACACTTTAACGAACTTAAAAATGAGAAATCATACAAAACACCTTTGGAGACCACAGTGAAAATATACTAAAAATCAGTAACAGAAACTCCCAATTACTTAAAAGTAAGCAACATACTTCTTAGTAACTGACAGGTCAAAAACAAAAATGTAAAGACAAAGTTTAAAATATTCTCATGTAAGTAGAAATGAAAACAGATCTTAGCAGGACGCAGAAAATGCAGTCAGAGCAGAGCACAGAGGAAAATATACCACTATAAGGACAAAACAAAGCTACACGTCCAAAAATTTAAATTTCATACAGGAAATAGAGCAAGAACAATTTAACACTAATGTTGGACAAAGAAAGAAAACAATAAAATGAGAGCAGAAATCCACAATATGTAAAAAAAGAAATCAATAGTGAAACTCAACAGTAACAAAAACCAAGATGTTTCCTTAAAAATATTAATTTATGAAAAACTCCCTAGTCATTCTGAGAGAGAGAAAATGAAATGGACCAATATCTTGACAGGTAACACCTAACAAAATTCAGTATAAGGAGAGATAGATGACTTATAGCTTTTACATAAGTACAATTAACCATTTAATTTTTTTCCCAGAAGAAATTCCTAAATTCACAAATTTTCCCTACCAAATCTTTAAGGAAGAAAAATTTTCTACCATCTCTTAGAGAAGATGGAAGTAGAGGAAACATTTCTCAACTTGTTTTTAGGAGGTCAACATTACCTTTAAATCAGACTAAGGAGGATATTAAAAGAAAAGAAAACTAGAGCCCAGTATTCCTCATGAATATAGATGGAAAATCTTTAACAAATGTTAACTAAATCCAGAAATATGTGAAACTAATTTACTTGGTCATATCTTCAACAAAATATATTTAGGCAGTTGGAGAATATCAATACCTAATGTTAATTAGATACCACCAAGAGGCAATTCACAAAATTTAGAATAACTAAATATCCTAGGCTGTTTTTGTAAACTTCATGTAACTTGTGAAATGTGTTTTTTTTCTACTCAAATCTACTTCACTAAATCATCATTTGCAAGAGTGGGATGAAGTACTCAACTATGTGTTAAAAACATTACTATGACTTAGCCTCATGTGAAAGAAGAATACAGCATTGGCTCTCTTGAAATAGGGGCTCCCTGGTCCCAGCCCTACCTTTGGCCAATTGGATCTTTCAGATCAATGACTCTGACTCCCTTTAGCCATTACACCTCACCCCTTGTGCTATCTGAGCAAAAGACTATTGCCTATATCAGACATTCCATGGAGTCTGACTTTGTTCATCAATACAATATTCACCGAGTAGAAAGAATGCACTAGAAAAAGTAATTTTTACTTTGTATTTTTGTCAATTAAAATCTTAAGAAAACAAATTCATGCAGTGGACCCTCAAGTTACAACCAGCTTCACATTGGAACAACTTAAGTTATGACTGGAATTTTAGGTTTAACTAATGACCAAAGTCTCAAGTTATGATCTGAATGCCAGACACTTACGCAGTGGTAAGCAAAGACTCATGATAAGAGAAAGTGTATGTAAGCTGGGCGTGGTGGCGCACGCCTTTAATCCCAGCACTCGGGAGGCTGAGGTAGGTGGAGCGTTGTGAGTTCAAGGCCGGCTTGGGCTACAATGCCAGCACAAGGCCGGCCTGAGCTACATAGTGCGACCCTGCCTCAAAAAAACCAGGGCTGGGGAGTTTGGCTCAGCAGCTTAAGCGCCTGCCCTGGCAAGCGCAAGGTTGTGAGTTCAATCCCCAGTGCCGCAAAAAAAAAAAAAAAAAAAAAAGTGTATGTAAGCATACAGAGCCTGGATGTGAGTGTTTGTGGACATGCTTTGGGTCAGTGCTTTATATAATCATCGGAATGGCCCCATAAAGGCTAGAAAATAAACTAATGAAGGAAGGGGAAGGTAAAGAAAGTAATCACAATAAAAAAGAAGGAAATGGTAGAGAAATATGAGAGTGGCACTCATGTGGATAATTTCACTAATATCTATAGCATGTTGAAACCCACCATCTTGAGAATCTTACAGAGAAAAGACTTGTGTAAGGAAGCTAGTGTTGCTAAAGGAGTTACTCAGATTAGTAAGTCATGATCAATTGTGTTAGATGAGGTAAAAAGGCTATTATTAAGGTGGATAAACAAAAGACAGATGGCAGGTTACAGCCTCAGTCTATAGTTTGTGACAAAGCTAGGGCTAAAAATGCAGATCTCATAAAGGATAATTCACTGGTGAATCACAGTGGTGAAACATTTCATCCGAGTAAGGGGTGGTTTCACAATTTTAAAGTGAGTACTTGGGTTCGTAGCATAACTAGACATGGTGAAGGAGCCAGTCCTGATAAAAGAGCTGCTGAAAGTTACATACGCCACTTTGAAATGATGACAAACAGAACTGACTTTTGCTCTTGCCACATTTTCAACTGTAATGAAACTGACCTTTTCTGGAAGAACATGCCCAGGAAAACATACATTTACACAGGAAGAGAAGGAAATGCCAGTCCACAAGTCTAAGACTGATAGGCTAACCTTGCGTGTGCAAATTCGAGTGGTGGCCTCAGGATAAAACCTCCCTTGATTTATCACTTGGAGAATCCTCAAGTATTCAGAAAATATAAAGCCATGAAGAATAAGGTAGGAATCATGTGGAAATCTAACACAAAAGCCTGGATAACAAGAGTACATTTTCTTGAATGGGTGAGGGATGTTTTCTGTACTACTGTTAAGAAATATCTATAGGACAAGGGTTTACTACTTAAGGCTGTCCTAATCATGGACAATACTCCTGCTCACCCAAGAGATCTGGAAGAAGAATTGACTGAAGAATAGCTCTCAGCTGAGTTTCTTCCACTTAATACAACTCCTCTACTGCAGCCTATGGACAAGCAGGTTATAGCTAACTTGAAGAAGTTATACACCAAGCATCTGTGTCTAATGTGCTTCCAGATGTTCTCAGATACAGATTTAACCCTTAAAAAGTTCTGGAAGGAACATTACAAAATCCTTTACTGAGTGGGGTTAATGCAGAAATTCTGGGTCAATATCAATTCAGGACACTGAGATCTACCTGGAAGAAAGTGTGGCCCAAAATTATACATCAGAGAGACTTTAAAGACTGTGAAGTGGAGCCTGAATGATTGATCCTGTGGTTAGTGATATTGTCACTATAGCAAAGTCGGTAGACTTGCAGGTAGACAGTGGGGGTCAGAGCAATATTTACAGAGGAACTTCAGCAGCTTCTAGCTGAGCAAGAGAATGGCAGCTGAGGAACTTCCTGAAGAAAGGGTAAGTATCAACAATCGATGCAGCGAAGTTCTTCTTCTGAAATCAAGGAAATTATAATAAAATGGAAACAGCTACAAAGATTTGTAGAGAAGACCCACACAGATAGAGAAAAAGTTCATCATTATGTTCACTTGAGTAATGATAATGTCATGTCATACTACAGAATGGGGTCAAAGAGAAGACCAATAGACAAACTTAGACCAGTTTTTTGTTCTGAAAAGATTGAAACCTCTTCAATCAGAAGCAGGTCCTAGTTGCTACAGACACTCCCAAGGAATGAAAGGATACCGGAGAACCAGATTCCTGATGTTCTTATGGAAGGTGATATTTCTTCAAACAATAACAACCTTCCATTTCATCCTCGATTCCTGCAAGCCAAAGATGTCAATTTGAATGGTGAGTACAGTATGAAATTGTTGTTTCTGGTAAAGTAGGCACATTTTATAACTTTTGGCAATACACTAAGAAAATTATTTCTGTTCTGGTAAATTACATGTGTTACACAATCCTTTTTATTATGATGTTAGTTAAAGGGTGATTCAGTATACATTATGGGTGTTTCCATTATTTCTTATAGGAAAAATAGTCTTGACTTACAATCAACTTGAGATTCAACCAGCCCTCGTGAACAAAGTGAGTTCACAAATCAAGGGTCTACTGTATTTGGAAAAAATTATAAAAAAATTCAAATGGTATAGATGAGTTCATAATGAAATGCTATGCCACCTCATGCCAGCTCTACTTCTCAATAAGAACCATGTCTAACTCACATATATATTTTTCACTCTACTTCTTTTGGTATCTAACTTCAAGTCTAATCTCACTTTGATATCTATCACTTTCAGTCATCACAAGAAGTTGAGAATATTCAGATCACTTTTATATCTGTCATGCAAAGAATTTTCAAACATATACCACTGGAGCTACCTAGCAGATTTTATAATAAAAGCCATACTGAGGGACAACTAGCTGGCTTACATTCCCTCAAACTCTCTTTTTATTCCTCAGTATTGTCAGGCAAAAATATTCTATATGATTCACAGCCAATGTACCACCTGAGAAAGGCCTTCATCATCCAGCAGCATACATTAGGAAAATTTCAAGAGTAAAAATAAACCCTGTTGTCCCTTCACTCATGTTTCATACTTACTGGTTAGTCTAAGAGTAGGAAATATCTATTTTCTATAAAAAAAATTACAAGGAATTTCTACACATTACAGAGTATGCATTCTGAGGGGCAGGGTCTGTACATAGAAGCCCTGGGAACACCTCCCCTACATTTCCTGCTTGAATCACACAATTTCTCCAGCAGCTCTGGAGAAACGTGATCCGACACAGCATGGGCAACATCCAGAGCATAAGTCATAGCAAACAGAATGAGTACCAAGTAAGAGCATCCAGTTGATTCTACTGATTCTGCCTCAGAACAAATGGGAATCACAAGGCCAAGGGTCTGACAGCCAGGTCACTGTGTCCAGCTTTAAACTGAACCACCAGTGGCAGTCACAATGATTTGGCTGCATCATTTGGAAAGAGTGGACTTTCTTGGTAGGGCTGCTTAGGCCATCAAGTAAGGTCAGAACATGGATCTGGAGGTGGACCATGTACAGGAGAAGTTCTTTGTAATTTGCTTTACCCTCAGTTCATGGTTTTCTTGATGGCTCACTGAGAAAATTGCAATAGGTAATGGAAGGACATCTACGACCTGCCACCTCCACAGTCAGCCATGTACTAGCACGGGTGCCTATGAACCCTGCCTTCTCTTCTGTCACAGTGCACAGTGTTTGTGCTCCTCACTTAGGTCACCTGCCCATCATTCACAAGATATCATTTTATCTCACTCTTCAGTGACATTTCTTTGTCTTTTTTGTTGGTTTTAAAACATGATTTTCTAATTAGAAAATAAAATGACTTGCTAATTGAAAGAAATTATATATTGTTTCAAAATATGACCATCTTGTGGCCAAACAAGCTACTTGACAAATGCATTACTTCACATATTGCTCTGTGGTGAAAAATACTTGAAACCTTTTCTCAGCAACTTTCAAGAATATAATAAATTGTTGTTAACTGTTGTCATCATGTTGTGCAATAGATCTATTGAATTTGTCTCACCTGTCTAACTGAAATTTGACCAATATCTCCCAGACTCCTTCCAGGAGCCTCTGGTGACCATCTTTCTACTCTACTTACATGAGTTCAGTCTGTAAAAAATTTTACCTCTTTCACCTATGTTATCCTATATTATCACTTGTTTTCCTTTTTACTAAATTATAATTTCTGTCTTTAAACATACTGCCATTTCTTCCATATGGAATAAACAAAAACAAAAGTATCTTGATCCCATTTTCTTCATCATCTGTAGTTGCATTTCTCTGCTGCTCTGTGTAATTATGCTTCTCAAAAGTTATTCCAACTCACTGTCTCTATTTCCTCTCCTTCTAGCATTTTTTTAAAACACAGTTATTTGGGCTTGGAAGCAGCACTCCTACCAAAAAGTTGCTTTCAGTGGTTCCAATGTCCTTGACATTGCTAAATCTGAAGGCCAGGTCTTCCACATTCTCAAACATAATCTAAAGTGCCTTTTCTCCTTATTTCCTGGGTACTAGATTCTGTGGGGTTTTTCTCCAATCACACTACCTGATTTTTCAGAATCTCGTTAACTGACTTTATCTCATTTTTTTTACCCTCTCAGTATTGTCTTCACCACATTTCAGTATTTGAGCCTTCTCTACTATTTAGAGATCTACTTTATTTTTGATTTCAGGCAAATCTTTCACCTTAAATTCTATATCTGTAAGACTACACTATCCTAAAGGCAACTATTATGTTTTTTTTTCTTGATGTATCTCATAGACATCCAAATGGATTCTTGAGTTAAAGTGACTTAGGTAGAGGTTAAAAACAGATGTTCTTCAGGAAGCACCTTAAGATCAAGTGGTCTCTGAGCCAAAGTATGATTAGTTTTCATAAAATGAGTAGTAGAGGAGGGTATATTACTGAGTTTGTGATTTTCTTTATCTTTACATGCAGCATACTTTGATGTTAGGATGATGTAAATGTTCAATTTTTCATGCTCTGAAAGATGGTCTCAGCCAGGCGTGGTGGCACACGCCTTTAATCCCAGCACTCGGGAGGCTGAGGTAGGTGGAGCGTTGTGAGTTTGAGGCCAGCCTGGGCTACATAGTGCAACCCTGCCTCAAAAAAACTAGGGCTGGGAGTTTGGCTCAGTGGCTTAAGCACCTGCCTGGCAGGTGTGAGGCTGTGAGTTTGATTCCCAGTGCCACAAAAAAAAAAAAAAAAAAAAAAAAAAAAAAAAAAAAAAAAAAAAAAAAAAAAAAAAAAAAAAAAAAAAAAAAAAAAAAAAAAAAGATGGTCTCTTTGGGACAGCTGTCTCAAGAGCCCTGCTGATAAATACCTTTTTAAGTTTTGTGTGTCTCTTGTTAACTGCTTAAAGCTGTTTAAAATTTAGGGAATGTGAAGTTAGAAATGAAAAAAAAAACACAGAGAAAGAGAACAGAGAAAATAAAGTGGAAAGGTAACAAAGGGAAAAGGCAACAAAGGGAAAGACTGGAATCTGTTTTTAATTCCTTTATTGGAATCTTAAACTCAAGAAGTACATAACAAAATCCCTGATTGCCTGCAAACATACGTATTCCTAGTCTTTCACATCTCAGTTAATAGCAACTTCATCCTTTAGTTGTTCAGACCAACACTTTGAAGTGTTTTGGGCTCCCATAACTTTCACACTCCACACAAAATCAATCTATCAGAAAATCCTACTATAGGTACTTCAAAATGTATCTGAATCCAGCCACTTTTCACCACCTCCAGCACTACTACCATGACTGGGTAATCACCATTTCCCACTGAGACTATTGTTACGGTCTTCTAATTGGTTTCATCACTCACCTCCCTTTAGTCTGTTCTCTTCTAACATTATATATGATGTTATTGGACTCATACAAATAGCTCCTTATCACTCTTAGATTAAAAGTTAAATAAGCCTATCCAGTGGCAACAGAGTTTAAGAAAATCTAACTTTTCATTATCCTTGTCTTTTATAACCCCTCCCACCTTGCTCGCTCTACTCCATCCTCCACTGCTATTTCTTGAATATGCCAGGGTCTTTTCTAAAGCAGAGCTTCCATGCTTAATTGATTCCATGCTTGTACCTGAAACTCCCTTGCTTCACATAACTGCAGACCTCACTCTCTCAGCTTTTAATTCAAATGCTGCCTTATTATTGTGATCTTTCCATAGTCCCATTTCATCACTCCTGTTCTCATCTACTATATTTTTTCCATAGCATTAATCACTATCTGAATATGTTAAAATTTAGCAGCCATCTTTCCCTTCCTTGCAATCTGCTTCCCCTACTAATACAAACTCTATGAGGGCAGAGATTTTGATGTTTTCATTAACTACATTATTTCTAACACCTAGAAAATGGGTAACTACAGTACATAGTTAGAATGCCTGAAAGAAAGAATGAATGAATGAATGAGTTATAATTTACCACTGTCTACTTATCTCTTTTCTCTCTGCCTAAAATTCCCATTCATAGTAGATTACATATTCTAAATGATTTTTTCATTTCTTCTTATATTTTCATCTATTTTTGGATTCAAATTTCTGAAATAATTTTCTACTTTTATCTTTCAGACCTTATGTTCTATTGTTTGCCAATCATATATTAAATTAGCCAAAGGGTTTGTCCTTTCATTATAGCTTGTGTACACATTCATTATTATTTTATGCACTTAATATATTTTAAAACTAAGGACACTCTTCAGAGATTTGCTTTGAGAATTTGCTTTTTATGAATGTAGGATTTTCTTTTGCTTATCTATATTTTGTAATTTTCCTGATGATCAGTTATTTTTGCTCTAATGAAGAAGCATTGAAAATGAAATCACAGAAAAAAAAAACTAAAGGAAAGTTAGTGCAAGAATAGTACAGCTAAATACAGTTGGCTGAGGTAGCTAGGAAGAAAAAATAACAGGCTGAGGGAGATGAGAATATGAGAAGTAAATCTAAAATGACAGAATTAAACAGTTATACTATCCATAAGTAACAAATCTGGCATTCCTAACCACCACCTCCTTACATACTCGGAGAGTCATATCATTATATGTTGTATATACTGTCTCCAGAACAGCAGGTTTTCTTTTAAATATTAAGTCAAAAGGTTTTCCAGAGACTGCACTGTATTTCACCCTCCCTGGAAGAAATCCTTGCGAAGATAAATAAGATACATTTTCATTTCTAAGTCTTATGCTTACCATCCCGTCTGCAGCAACAAGTAGGCACCTCTGGAAGAAGATTTTCCCTGACAGGTGCTTGATCAATAGACATCAAGCCCTGTCCTAGATCCTGGAGTTAAATTTACCAAGTCAGATTCTATCAGGAGGAGAATTTTAAGGCATAGCAATTGAGGCTTATTAGAAACTGGGTTTAAAATCTTAAAAATCTATGCACTAATTCAGTCATGATGGCACATGCCTTTAATCCCAGCACTTGGGAGGCTGAGGTAGGAGGAGCATTGTGAGTTTGAGGCCGGCTTGGGATACAGCGTGAGCAAGGCCTGCCTGAGCTACATAGTGCAACACTGCCTTAAAAAAAAACTAGGGACTGGAGTTTGGCTCAGTGACTTAAGCACCTGCTTGGCAGGCACGAGGTTGAGAGTTTGATCCCCAGCACCAACAGGAAAAAAAAAAAAAAAAAGAAAGAAAAAAAGAAACAAAAGAAAAAAGAAAGCTACATTTGTTCTTTACCATGGAAGTATCTTGTTTTTCCATTGATTTTGAAAGATAGTTTTGCAGGGTACATCAATCTGGGTTGAAAGTTGTTTTCTTTCAAGGCTTAAAATACTTCACCCCAAGCTCTTCTTGACCTGATAGTTTGTGTTGAGAAGACTGTCATGATTCTGATGGGTTTTCCTTTGTAGGTGATCTGCTTTTTTTTCTCTAATATATTTTAATATTCTGTTTTTGTGTTGAATTTCTGGGATCTTGACTATTATATGTCTGAGAGTAGGTATATTTTGGTTATGTTTAGCTGGAGTTCTATGTGCTTCACTTATCTGAAAGTCACTTCCTGTTCCCATGCTTGGAAAATTTTCTGAAATTATTTCTGTAAATAGGCTTTTAATTTAATTTGTATTGAACCCTGCTTTTTCACTCACACCTTTTATTCTTAAATTATGTTTCTTTGGGTTGTCTTGCAGTCATTGTATTGTTACTTTCAGGTTTCTTGTTATTTTTAAGAGATCTTTCCTTTCACAATCACAAGCTGCAAACCTGTCTTCAAGGTCTGAAAGTCTATCTGTAGTTTCCTTCAGGTGGTTTTGTCAGCTTTCATTGGAGTTTTTGATTTCCTGGTAATCTGTTTGAATCTGTTTCATATATTCTAAATCTTTTTTGTATTGTTCATTCTAGGTTTCCCTCATTTTCCTATGCCCCATTTTTTCATCTATGTCTCCTTTAGAGATGTCTAGCAATTCTTTTATTGTTTCACTTTTCCTTTTAGTTGAGTTAGTATATCTGTTCTAATTTCTTTTATAGCCTCATGAAGTTGTTTCTTTACTTCAGTTGTCATCACCTCAGAGACTTTAGTTGTGGGACTCCTGACCTCTTCTGCATTTGCTTCCCCTGGATTTGTTCTGCTTGGATTGGAGGGCAGAGACTGCCTTTTGCTTCTTTGTCTTGACATATTCCTGGGTTGTTCTGGACAATTGTGTACCGGGGATTTTGTAATTTCTCTAAGGTTAGACTGGTTCTTCTAGCCAGTGCTCATTGTGAATATCTGATGGTTACCACTGGGTGCACTGTTACAGTGCTGTCCTCTGCCTTTCCCCAGCCGGCCTCAGCTCCCCAATGTCTGGCACAATGTGCGGGGACAGGGCCACCGCCTGGGAAGCTGGGCCGGTTATGCATGATTCTTCCACTATCACCCCTAGGGTGCACGTGGAGCCGTGGTCTCCAGACTGAGCCGGTCACCCACGGGGACTCTCTGGGCCTTGGTCAGAGCAATTTCTGCAGGACTGTGCCCAACTAGGAGCGGCTCTGGCCCCAAAATGGCTGCCAGTTCCTCACTCTCCCTCGTGGGGGGTTGGTGCTTGCTACACTCACCATCAGCCAGTTTTAATCCTCCAGGTCTGCTCCCCCTGTCCACTGTCACTCTCCTCTGATGGTGCCTCTCTGGGCAGAGGCCTCCAGCATTGCCGCCAAGCCAACCCTACAAAGAATACTGAAGGACATTTTAGAGAGAGAAAAAAAAAGTCCACAGCTCCAGAAACAGTGGCAGAGGGATATCACTGAGTGGGGCAGAAAATTGAATAATCCATCATCAGGATTTGAGTCCAGTATTGTTTTCAATGAGCTGTTTAGTTTGATTTTATTCTACCACGACCTGCCTAATTTTATTATATATGATGACATAGACAGCTATTTCAAAGATAACAAAATATATTAGGGTAGCCTTTATTGATATTTGATCACCTTGTTTTGAAACCGTGTATTGCTTTCATTGTTTTGTTTCAAGTGATTTTAACCTATTTTGTTTTGTTTGATTATATTATAACAGTTGACAGAGGCGACCACTTAGAAGATAATATGAGGCTTTATAGAAATCAATGTTGTATTACTACATATTGTTTCCATTGTTTTATTTGTTATTGGTTTTATTCTGTACTATTTTGTTTGATTATATTAGGCCTGATGGTATGGGCAGTTATTTTGAAGATAACAAGAAGTATTACAAGGAGAAAGGAGGAAGGAAGGAAGGGAAAAAGAAAAAGACATAGATTTGTATGAGAGTATACATAAGATGGTTAAAATGACTATACTACTTAATGCATTAACTATTGAGAGAAAACAGTTGATACTCAGATGATTAGATCAATTTTACATGTCTATATCTATCAATCCGAGCAACCCCTTTGAAGCTAATGATATACAATGTTACAACCACTGTCAAATTCCAATCATCTCATTTTGTAAACCTATAATGTTACAGTATTGGATTTGTTGTTGTTGTTTGTTGGTCCCTTTAGCTCTTTGTTTCTCTTTTCGGTGACTATTGTTGTATTTTTTATTGGTTTTATTCTGAACTATCTTGTTTGATTGTACTAGGCCAGATGATATGGGAAGTTATTTTAAAGACAACAAGAGGTATTCTAAGGGGAAAGGAGGAAAGAAGGAAGGGAAAAGGAAAAACACATAATTTTATAAATACGTATACATGGGATAGTTAAAATGACTATATTACTAAATGCATTAGCTATTGAAAAAGAACAGTTAATACTCATATGATTAGATCAATTTTACATGTCTATATCTGTTAATTTGAACAACCCCTTTGAAGGTAACGATATGCAATATTACAACTACTGTCAAATTCCAATCATCTCATTTTGTAAACCTATAATGTCATTGTATCAGAGTTGTTGTTGTTTGTCTCTTTTGCTTTTTGTTTCTCTTTTCTGTGTCCATTTTTTCTTAAATAAAAAAAAGAAAGAAAGAAATTTACACACCAAAATTGCAAGAGGTGAACTGAAATCAGATTAAAGTAAAAGTTATCCAGCCATATTGAATCATAATAAAGTTTAGAGGTTCTCCACTTGCCATTAGGATTGGTGAATAATACAATAAAAATGAACATTTTGGGAGAGAAGTAAATTTCTTTGAAAATGAAAAAGTCAAAAATCCAAACGTTTTAATGCAGAGGGACGTATAAAAACAATCATTGTAAGAGATCATGATAGGCCTTCTACCACAGAGCCTGAGTTAGAGTACACATTAAATACATTTTTATTATGTCTAAATATTAGTGAGGCCTCTTATCCACAGAGGAAGTCAAGATCTAGTGAAGCTATCTGACTTGCTAAAGGAAAAGGCATTGTAGAGACGAAATTAGAATCCACATATTAAAGCAAACTTTTTTGGGCTTGAGGTATAGCTAAGTGGAAATACACTTTTCCAATGTGTATAAAACCCTGTGTTCAAACCTCAGCACTGAAAAAATAAGCAAACACATAAACAAACAATGAAACAACAACAGCAACAGAATAGAAGCAAACTTCTGAGGCAAATATAAAACTCCTCAAATTGTGATTTTAACACTAGAAACTTCAAACCATGATTTTCCAACAGAAAAGCATTTTCCCGGTTTTTACTACACATGTAATTGGTTTCATAAAGAATAGCTATTATAGTAGTAGCTAGATAATCCAAAATTACATGTATTTAAATATCGGGTACTCCTTTGAAAAAATAGATTTTTTAAAGTAATAATTTATATTCAATAAAATGTATCCATCTTTTAAAAGTATCCATTTTGAGTATAGATTTTAATGAGTTTTGTAATCAAGGCTACAACGGTATTCAAATATTTCCACCAACCAAGATAATTCTCTTCTGTCTCTTTATTCTTTATTTCTTCTAACACCACCCTCAAATACTCACTAAACTATTTTTCATA
The DNA here is from genome assembly GCA_004363535.1 of Dasyprocta punctata. Taxonomy (NCBI): domain Eukaryota; kingdom Metazoa; phylum Chordata; class Mammalia; order Rodentia; family Dasyproctidae; genus Dasyprocta; species Dasyprocta punctata. The sequence continues at coordinate 99,685 of RJWM01000087.1, read as the reverse complement.
GTTATGTATTAGAATTGCATATTTGATAATATGTAAATGAAATCATATAGGTTCTATTATCCTTTGTTTGGTATCTTTTTTTAAACATAATATTGAGATTCACTTGTATGAATTTCTTTTTCTTGAAAGTATTTTGTGATGTAGATATGTCATATTTGTTTATCCATTCACATAGTAATAGAAATTTAAAGTTATTTCCTTAATTGTGCTATCATGGATAAATTTAACATTAACATTTATGTACAGACATTAATTTATGTATCTTGGTAAATTACTGATAGTATAATTGCTTGATAGTATACTGATCATACAATATGTCAAGTTCACACTGACTTTGAAAAGAAATTGAAAAATAGCTCCCCAAAGTGGCAAATTTATATTCACACTAGGAATTTATGAGAATTCTACTTGCTATATAATTGCATCAACACTTAGTATTGAAGTATTTTTATTTATTTCCTTATTTTTGCAGTATTTTTAATTTCATCTTTCTCGTGGTCACTTTATAGTATCACATTGTGATTTCAATATACATATCTACAACCATTGATGTTGAGTATCTTTTCATGTGCGTGCTGGCCATTTTTATATTTTCCTTTCTTAAGTCTGTTAAATCTTTTGTTAATTTTCTATTTGGATTATTTGTTTTACTATTAAGTTGTAAGCATTCTTTATGAACTTTGATTAAAAAATTCTTTAACAGATACATGTACTGCAAATATATGTATTGCAAAGCTTGCTTTATGACTTGTCTTTTATTTTATGAATTACATTTAAAAGGCAGAACTTACCTAATTTCAATCAACTATATCAATTTTTATCATCTTTAAATATTTTTATGCTCAAAGACATGAATTCTTACATTTTTGTCTAGAAGTTTTACAGCTTTACCCCTCTCTCTCTCTCATAACCAGTTTTAAGATAAGTCTGTGTGTGATATGAAATGAAGATTCACTTTCCCCTCATCATTACAGCTTTACAATACCATACATTGAAAAGGTTCTTTTGTGGGGCTGCCTTGGAGCCTTTGTTGAAAATCAATTATCTTACATATGTGATTCCAATTCCATACTCTGTTTATTGTTCTACATATTCATCCTCATACTGACCATACTGTCTTGAAGCAGAGATGTGTGTGCAAGGAAGGAAGGAAAGAGGAAGAGGACTTTCCTGGCAGAAAATGATGTATTTCCATATGACAATGGCAAAAATGTCAGTCATTTTAGAATAATAAAATTATTTTTAATTTTATTTAATTTTGTTTTTGATTAATGATTTAATATTTGCTCAGTATTTCAATGGTCTATGAATACAACATATATGCTGAACATGGTATCTCATTTTGCTGTTTTTATTTTCTTAACTAATGACTTTCATTTTGTCACTCACTTCTTTTATAGTCTTCCATTGATAAATTTTAGAATTATTCAAACTAATTTCTTAGCATTTTATTAACTGTGAATGTCACTTTCGCTAGTTAAAAATTGTAAAAACATATTGAGATAAAGAATGTTTGGTTAAACTGAGGAAGATATGATTGACTGTAATATTTGTTAATCAAGCTCTATTTGCTGAATGCTATGTTACATGGGTTACATAACAGAAATGTAACTGCTACAACTTCTTATTATGCTCCTAAAATTTTCCCATGTAGACCCTGCAACAATCGTGTAAGTTAGGTATCATTATTCCCCAGTGTATATATGGGGCCACTCAAGTTCTTTCCCCACTAGGAAGCAACAGAAGCCTGATTTGGTCTTTAAACCCCGAAGTTCTCCACTTACTCCATCTTACCGTCACATGGCCCACGGAAACACCCTATGCAGTCCAGTGCATGAATGTCAGGGCAAAATCTGAAGTTCAAGTGGCAGTGTGAGTACTTCAGTAAGTCTGTTAGCTTCTTCCCATCTAAACTAGATCAGCATCATTTCCCCTTTTTCAGAATTAGAGAATAAAATAAACTAAGGGCTAACAACTGAAATTGAGAAAATATTCCTTTACCTTTGCTGGATGAGTAAGCATCAGTGAATGCAAGGCAGAGTCTCAGGGAAGTCAGGAGAGGATGAATAAGAAACAGTGCATAAAGGAGATAATCTTATAAATTAAAAAAATATACATCCATTGAGAGCAGGAATAAAGTCTAAGAAGCTCATGCATTCAACCAAAGTGTTACAGCTGTAAAAAAGAGAGATAGAAAGTTCAATTCAGCATCTTTCACAGCCACTAGATAGAAACGGGGTACTTAGGGAAAGTTGGAGGGCAAAAGAATGACTTTTTGAGGTGAAGGGGCAAGGAGAGTGGGCAGGTATAAGATCAGGTAATTATTCTTTCTGAAGCTGAACTCAGATATTGCATCCCTGCTCTTGCTGCATGTACATAGCATGTACATACAGCTAATTCATTTTCTTTTATCTAAGATTTTAAAGTACCTCTGAGAATGGGGGGGGTTGGTATACAAATCAAATTAGAATCACAATAGATTGGGAACTGATCCAAGAACTTAATATAAGGACTAAATAATAGAAAGCAAAAATTGCAGAAAACTAAGGTAGCTTGCACTCTCAAGTCTTATGAATAAAATGAAAATAATGACATCATTACTTGTTCTATAAAAGAATTGGCTGCTTACATTGGAACTTAAAGAAATAGAGATAAGTCTTTCAAAATAGGTTGCCAAGTGAGCCACTGACCTTCTGTCATCTCTTAGAATGGCACTATTTTATTTATTTATTTATTCATTCATTCATTTATTTTGCGTACACCTGGACTAGCACACAGATTCTGAGGGGAAGATGGAGCACAAATGTATATATATATATATATATATATATATATATATACACACACACACACACACACACACACACAGATATTCCTGTGTATCTCTTGGGGGAGGATTCTGTTTACATGTATAAATTCCTGTGTCTTGATTCTATTTTTATACTCTCTGGTACTTCATACATTATATGTTATTTCAATTTAAGTGATATCAGGGAGGTCTCCATCAGAGAATCTCAAATGTAAGTGTTTTCACAAGTCAGATATGGCCTGATTATAAGAAAACTAGTAGGGAAATTGAGAAGTTATATCTTTCAATCTTACCATCTGATGTAAAGGTTGTCTTTACTAAAGAGACACACTTATAGATCCAACTTGAGACCTCTGGAGCAGATTCCACATTAACTGTTTTGATAAATTCTCTGCAATATTAATAAGGAAATGTCTAATAGAAAAAATTTAATATAAAGACCTTTAAAAATAGATTGATTGTGTATGTGTGTGTATTAGAAACTCAGATTGAATCTATGTAACTGATAGGAAGGAAGGGAAATTTGTCAATCATATTTATTCATCTATTTAAAACTAAACAATGAATCTAAATAAATTAATGGGCAGATTGATAATTTATTGAACCAAGTTGGTAGATTACTTTTGTCTAAATGATCCTATAATTACATAGATAGACCCACAGTTATAGACAGACCAATTATTCATAATTAACTCCATGTTAACAATTAGGCAAAAACATTCCTTGAAATACATTTGATGCAACCAAAGGATGATATTATGTTTGTGTTGGACTAGGCAATGGAGCACACCCTTTAAACTTTAAAGATTAAAATTTTGTGAACTCAACTACTTTAGCTGAACTATGTACCTTAAAAAGCAGTGGAGATAAAGTTATCCCAAATTCTAATGTTCAATCTCGATAAGTCACTAAACTTGAAGTCCAGATGAAAGTTTTAGTAGTGTGTAACTTCTGCTGGTATGTAAGTGTTAAAAGCAGAAGGAATATATATCATCTTGATAGAAATTTAAACTGCTGAATTTAAGTAACTATTGCACAGATACCTGGTTTAAAAGATTCCATATTTACAGACTTAAATGCTGTTCTCTTCTGCAGAGGAACAGGCTTTAACAGCCAAGAGTATCAAGTGAATAACACTCCATAAACCAATATTTTTAATAGACTAATCTGATTGTCAATCAGCTTCTACACCTATCTGAAGACACATTTGACATTTTGTCTATATTCATTTATCAAGGGTCTAAAAATAGATTTAATTTAATAACATTAGTGTTCAACTTGTCCAACATTCAGATCCTATTCCGAGGGGAACAATGCTTGTAGCAATGGTAAAATTAGGAAAGTTGTTTTATGTCGCGTTAGTTAACATATGCAAGCTTACTTAACATGTGGACGGCAAATAAGTGTAATTACATTAAAACAAGGAGCTGTAGCACAGAAGCAATAAAAATAGACTAGGTTGTATTATTAATTCTTGTGTTAAGGGTTTTGAGCCATGTTGATTGGCCTGAATTTTTTGATTTTGTTATGGTACAAAGGGATTGTTTGAAGTAATTTGTCCCCGAGAGAGGCTCACAATCCCAAGCGGGTTTCAATTCAGCAAAGCAAATCTAATTTTGTTTGCTTTATGCAAACCAGAAGGGGCTGTGGTTCATTCTGTTTTCACTGGAGGGGAAAGGCGCACTAATGGGACCTGCTGAAATGCATGCATTGCAAACATCATACCCCTGCATATATTAAATTTAGCTATGTGATGCACTGTGTTCATCATCTCATTGTGTACACAGATACGCTTTAGAACAAAGCCTTTTAATAGCGAGGGAACCTTACTACATTATGTCAATACTCTATTGTATTTATATTTAATGCTGCCATTGGAATACCTGCCCTTAGTTAGAGTATGTTCGTATTTGTGATCATTTTACATTTCGGTTACTCCCTATGTGGAAGTGGGCTATATACTAAGGCTATTATGCTGGACTTTAAAGCCAACATCTGAAGATTAATTGTATGTAGATCAATAAAGCTTTCCAGTTTTCCCAGTTTCTACCCTCACACATATACTCCATGTGTACCTGAGTTAAATTAGAGAGATGCTTAGCCTCTTGTTGAAGGACTAGGACACATCAAAATCTGAATATTCAGATTGGAAGATAAATGGAAGATAATAATATCTGCACAACAGGTAATGCTAAAGACTGACACCATCTCTATGACAAATCACCATCCTCCTACCTGCCCCCACCCTTAACTTACTGTGTTTGTCCATTCACCTGCCAGATACAGCTATGCTGCCAGATACATTTGATCAAATTCATCAGAATTAGAGGTTGCATGTAATGGGAAAGGAAACCAGTACATGATAGATGATTATGTAGTTATTGGCTAGGTGAATTTATTCACATAAAAAGAGAATTATTTGTCAATTAAAATTGCATAATGACTGCCTCTCCTGTCATGCCAGTACCGTTTTCAGTGTGTTTTTGTTTTGAAAACAGTTCCAATACTGCAAATAGACAGACACATCTCCAAACCCTTCAATTTGTCACTAGACATTTGGCGGCATGCCTACTTTGCTGTTAATTTTCCAAAACTACATTAATTTGCTGAATGACTTTTGTGAATCAGTTCACATAAAATTCAAGATGATACTTGTCATCTATCAAAGAGTGGCTGTTAAAAGCACAGGTTACTTGTAAAAACACACTGTGTGAATCAGTTTGAAATTTGTGTTTTAAGTTCAAACATGGGTTAGCATTAATGATTTTTTTTTCTTTCCTAATGGAAGTTGCTTAATGAAACATTACAAGGATAATCTTCCTATTGGCTTTTTCTGCTTCTGCTTATCTGTTTCTTTAATTCACTACTGTATACATTGTTAATTTGACTTGATTTGGAACACAACAGATACCTCAAGCAATTAGAATTCAAAGATGTAGCCCAAAAAATTTAGTATTGTGATACAAGGAATTTGATTATCAAAGTATATTGTATCTGACAACTGTACAATTTAAACATTGAGATGTTACTGTTTGCATAGAACAAAGTAGCAAGATCACATATTTCAGAAAGAAATTATTCAAACAAAAGAGGGAACGTGGCTGAGGGACACGACAATAGTTACTAGCCTCTTGTGACATAAAACCATGAAAAAGTATAACTGTTCCTAAAAATACTGATCTCTTTATATATGTACTTGTTTTGTTTACAAAACATATTTATTCTATAGAAACATATGGCCTTATTTCTGAAATAAACATTATCTGATGAGTCCTGACCAGATATTCCTAATGAAAGTAAATTTTTGCTTTTTTTTCAAATTTTGTTTTCTATTAGTATGTGTTTGTAATGCATAACAATAACATTCCTTGTGGGAATTGGCACATGTGCATAGCACATCCTAATTTTTTTCATTTTTTATTTGAATATATATGCACATGCATATGTGCATATAGTTTGCTGTAGTACGTTATGCAATATAGAGATTCTTATACTCCATATATGTATAACCCTGGGTATCTTATGAATATATTTATTATATTATTTAAGTAAATTATAAACTACTATAATTTGATTAGTTTAATACAACTGTGTGAGTTCGGTTAGGGGCAAAAGCATTTTATGGACGCTTGGTGAATTCAAACTTGCAACAAATACAATAAGAAATCATGTCGCTTTTAGCTTTCAGTCTAGCTAGGTATCTGTGGCCAAAAATAAAATGCCATTTTAAAATACTATTTATGAATTTTGCCCTTTGACTTTCTAACTTCCTTATCTTTTTCTGGTCTACTTTTTCAGTTGAAAAGCACAAAAAACTTGAGAAGAGTGCAAAGAATAGGGAAAATGGGGGCCAAACTCTCGTTATGTCACATTGGTGTTCAATTACCACCAGTCCCAGCTAAATCTGCACTGTATTTATTATGATTGATAAAATATCACCCTCAGTGGAAATGAATAAAAGTGTTTCTAATAAACCAACTTGTCCTAATAATATTCTAAACAAAACTCTGTTGTTAAAAAACACTTGGAGATGTCTGATTAGGGAAATTTGCGTTAATTCCCTACTATATCTTTATGAAATGCAGCAGAATGTGCAAGTTCTAGCACAGTTGCTCTAAGTCCTTTGCAGACATGGCTTCTCAACCTTGAAGTACCACCCCGGAGGCAGAGTCTGCCCAGATTCCTGTTCGGCTCAGCAACCTAAGTTTGCAATGTGTAGTTATGTCTGTTCTCAGGAAGTTTCTACCCAGTAGTGTCTCAATAAATGTTTGATTATAGCTCTGGGGCAGGCAACCCCTGATTTGAAATGTGGGCCAATTCCATGTAACACCTGATGAGCAGGAAACAGACATGAAGTCTCACACCATTCCAAAGCATTAGTCCCACATCTTATGGATGCAATGGTGGAAATAACCTCAAGAGCACAGATAGAGTAAACTACAGTGAACCGAAAAGTGACAAGTATGGATCATTTACTTTTTAAGATAACTCACTGAATTATAAAATCATATACTTTTATTAGCTTTAATAGTAGCTGTATTTAACAGACAGCTTTCTAAATCCTGATAATTTATCAGTTGGCTCTTGTAAGTTAGTGTGAGAACATTCCTATTTCTATCCCATCTCAGCACACACCACAGTTATCTCCCTGATTCCTTCACATTGATCCAGAGTTTTGGTTTGGCAAATGTGAAAATATTTGCCCCAGCAATAAGTAAAATAGCTTCTTGCCTATTAATTGCTCCTAACATGGTTGTGTGGTATTGCCCCGCACCTATATTTTCAGTGGTGCATTCTCTTTTCTTTCCATCAAAGTTTCTAGTTTGACCTTTATTTTATTCAACTGCAAAGGAAACATAGCCTCTGTCTGCATTCCTTTGTCTAGGAATAGTGATTCTGCACTCACACATAAAGAAGGGTAGAAAGAGAGCTGCTATACAATGGTGTGGAGCACTATGAAATTTTACTGACATGGGTCTGGAAAGACTGCCTGATCTGTATTTGGAACAATGCTATTTTGTTTAATTTGATATATGTATGGGCTTTTTGTTCAAATAGAGTTGAACAGTTTGTTCCAGTGGAGGGAGAAAGGCTGTTTGTTACAGAAAGATTATTTATCGTTCACTGTAACACTTGGAATTCTGAAGAAAATAGTGAGGATTCTCCTTCTGGGGCTGTGTCTTGTTATCCTAGCCTCTACACAGAGATGGAGCAAAAGCTGAAGTAAAGATTCTTGGAGGATTTTCAAGGCAATGTTTAAGATTCCCTCAAACGAAGGTGCTTTTCAGCCTTTAAAAATATTCAACTATCCATTCCATCCCTCATTTTTGCAGTTAATTGGACATTTTAAAGTAGGAATTCCCACTGCTTCAAAACATTCAGTGCCAGCATCAATTAACACCTTCTGAGGAAAAAGTATATGGAAGAAGAGCTAAAGAAATTTTAGCAGTGTAAGCACAAGTGAACTTAGCTATCCTAGACTATATTTTTATTCAACATTGCTCTAAAATACACGTTTTTACGCTATAATTGTAACTCTGTCTTATTTCCTTAGTTTCAACCAACCACTGTCCATTCAAACTCAGTTCCACTTTGACTCATTTATAAGCAATTTCATATCAAACCTTTCCCATCACTATACAAGTAGCCCTCTTCTTAGAAAATGAGCGCATCCTATAAAACTCAAATGTAGACTTTTCTAAGATTGATAGATGTGAAAAACAACTAAATCAAATGCACAGAATATAATTGCATGCTGTTTGCTTTTATATTCACTCAACAAATACCAGCTATGTACTATTTTGGGACACTACAATAGACACCTACGTATCAAAAATGTTCAATAGATATTAATGCAACTGGAGTAAATCCAAATTCCTTCTTAATTTTCCACTGGAAGTCCATTAAGCCTGGACTACTAACTAGCACTTATGAAATATCTCATTCTTTTTTGTCTCTAACCTTATATCTTTCTTTTCTTACACCTTTCCTCAGACCTTCTAAAACATCAGTACTTGTCAACTACTGGCTGTATATGCCTCTGTATACACCATTAATTCTCAGCTAGAGGCTGTACACACTCGGTATATACCAGTACTTATCAGCTAGAAGTTATATACACCATTCATAGCATGAGGCTTAGTGTTTTTTTTAGATCTTTGATAAACATTTGTCAGATTAAGTTGTTTTCTTCCATGAGCTCACCCACATCTCCGTTAAGTCAAATATAATATGTGCAGGTTCAGCCACAATATCTGATAATACATAATTCATGCCAGGCTGAAAATTTGGCTTTAAAAATAGCAAATCACTTGATCTTGGGGCAAAGAGCATCATAATACCTCAGATAGTAAAGTGGGACAGGTTGGAGGGTATAAGGCAGGCAATTAAAATGGATCTCAAAGGATGGCTAGAAATTAAGTATGCATGGGACATGTAGCACAACTTAATGGAAGTTGCTATTGAATAGAATAGGGTATTCTTTCAAATTATAATATTCAAGTATATAAACTATACAGAATAACACTGAACATATCCCACACAGTTGCACTGGTATCTATTAATTCTTTCTTTTTGGCAGGCAGATGTTGCAAGTACTTGAATCTTTCAGGAGGGGATCTTGAAGTTAAGTCTTAGAGATGAAGAAGAAGAATAAGAAGATATACATGAAAAGTATGAGCAAAATGGAGAAAAGGGGTTGTGAATTTATCATCCAGCAAGAAGGAGCATATTAGTTATCCAAAAGACAAGAACATTTTTCATAATAAAAAAAAAGTGCCAGTTATTGAGCAACTCATATTAGTCAACTTTCTTACCATTAAGGCACAATGTTTAAGAAAGGAGGGTTTAACTTGGCTCACAGTTCAGGAGATTCAGTCCATGGTTGGCTGGGTCTAAAGAAAAACTCTCAGAGCAGAAAAATGTGACACACAAAACTTCTCAGTTCATGGCACCTGGGAGGCAGAGCAGGGAAAGTGTATCAAAGAGAAATGGGGAATACCACACCTCCAGGGCCTATCCAGACATATCCAAGAATGTGCTCTACTAATCTGTTAGAGGTTTCTTAATCTAATGAATTAACACATCGATATTTATAGTCACAGTCCACCCTTTTTCAAGTTCACACTCAAAGTCATCTCCAAAAACCATATTTCTTTATTTTCAAATAAAGACAATACCAAGTTCATAATTCTCCCAAATATACTGTAACTGTCCTACATATGAGAGGAATTAAATAATCCCACCCCCCAAATCTTAACAGTTGCAACATTTTTCAAAAATCCAAGTCCAAGTTTCTTCTGAGACTCCAAGGAACTCTTAGCTATGAACCTCTGTAAAAAGTAAAAAATAATATATATAATTCCCAGATACAATACCACAGGGTAAACATTCCCATTTCAAAAATGGGGAACAAAGGGCCCAAAAAGAATCAGTCCACAGCAAGACTGAACACCAGCAGGGAAGACATTGAACCCTGTATTTTTTTGTCCAATATCTGGAATACATGGTGGAAAAATGTGAATTCAAAAAGACACGGGTGGCCACATATCTACATCTTCCCAGGTGTAGACCACAAATTCTCTCTCTTGGGCTGAGTCCACTTACAGATTTCAGCTCTCCTTAACCGATATTCCATATTCTTGCCATCTCAAGCTTCCTGGCATATCCACTACATCTTTAGATTCATTCCTACAGTTTCATGCATTGCTCTCTCAGAGGGTCCTTGCCTGTCTTCCAAACCCTGCCTTTGAATCTCAATGGATGCCTCCTTGCACCACAACTTTTGCATCTTACATGACAGTAATACCAGCAGCTAGGGGACAATGATAAAGTCCAGCATCAAGTGGACAGAAACTAGGCTCTCTTTGGACCATGGTGTTATGGTTCATGCTCCTATGGCCCCACCTCAAACCTCATGTAATGATAGATGAGGCTGAATCTAGTGTTTGTGATTGGTTTGCTGTCTAGTGCTGGGATTGGTGATGTGAGTGTTGTACCCGCCCAGGGGTAGAGCCAGCATACAGTGTAAGGCGGATAGGAAGGCGTGTCTCTCTCTGTTGCCTGGTTCACGCTTTGCTGTTTGCGGCTGCCATGATTGACTGGCCCTCAGTCACACCATCCTGCCTTGCAGCCAGCTGAGTATGGACTGAAACCCCCACTAACTGTAAGAAATAAACTTCTTTTCCTTCATTTTGGGCATCAGGTATTTTGTATCAACAATGAGAGAAAAGTAACTAAGACACATGGCTACAATAGCCTCTGAGGATCTGACTAGCTAACCATCATAAAGTGAATTCCAGGAAACCAAGTCCTTGGGAGGTGCTTCTTGAGCATGGGTGCCAGGGACTCTTCTTAAACGAAAGGCTGAAACTTTGGCACTCTCTAATCTGTGATGGGTGAGGGCTTCCTGATTTTTTGAGGTGGTTTCAAAGCATCTTTCTTTTCATCCCTGTACAAAGTATTTGCTTTTTAAAATTATGCTAATTATACCTCCTTTGGCCCCAAATTTATGCATAGTTACTTCTAGGCCAAACTTTGAGACTTTCAAGTTTTTGCTCTCAGATCTTTTGTCCCTTATTGTCACTATAAATCTCGCTAAAAGTATTCACTAGTACCCATGTCCCAGACTAAATCTAGACCTCTGTTCGAATTTCCTTTGACAGGTTATTTAGTCTCCTACCCTAATCCCAGTCTCCTGCAAAGCCCCATAACACGAGCAAAATATATAAATATTTTCTGGCATAATGCAACATGCATGTACTCTAGTCCAAGAGCCAGTGGAGTTCTTCCCAACTAAAACCTCCTGAACTCAACCTACATTTCCTTTCAGCATCCTGGTCTTGCAAGCTCCAAGAAAAATCACCCATCAAGCTCTGTTTACAATATTCTAAGATTTGTATAACCCACATCACCAAACCTTTCCAAATTTCTCCCGAGAACCAGTACCAAAAGTTTCTAAACCACACGGTTAGGTACGATCACAGCAATGACCCAACTTCCCTGCTACTAACTTTCTGTATTAATCAACTTACCTTCTTTGAAGCAAAATATTAGATACCCAAAACTTAAAGGAGGATAGACTTAATTTGGTTCACATTTCAGTGAACCAAATTAAGTATTCAGTATTCAGACCATGATCAGCAGGTTTTAAGACAGAAATCTTATGGCAGAAGCATGTGGCAAAAGGGCCAGGAATATAGCTCAGTGGCACAGCACTTGTCTGGCAAGCCCAAGATCCTGAGTTCAATTCCCAGTACCAGGAAAAAAAGAAGAAGAAGAAGCATGTAGCAGAGTGAAGCTGCATAGCACAGCTCATGGTGGCTTGGAGGCAGAGCAGGAAAACAGTACCAGGGAGGAAATGGGGGTAGGACCATGTATGGTAGCCAAGATCATGCCTCCATGACCAATCCAACCACATCCAAGTATATGCTCTAATTTGCTATGTATTTCTTAATCCAGTGAAGTTACACATCAGGATAGCCACACAACTATAATGCGTCAGGCATGGTAGTGTTATACGTGTTTATCATTATCTTTAAAAAAATTGGGCCAGGTGTGGTGGCTCATGCCTTTAATATCAGCACTCAGGAGTCTGAGGTAGGTGGAGAAATTTGAGTTCAGGGTCAGTTTGGACCACAACGTGAGCAAGGCCGGCCTGAACTACATAGTGAGACCCTGCCTTGAAAAAAAGTAGGGCTGGCAGTTTGGCTCAGTGGCTTAAGCACTGCCTGGCAGGTCCGAGGTTGTGAGTTTGATCCCCAGTGCAGACAAAAAATAAATAAATTAATTAATTAAATATTGGCAGTGCAGATGCTCAGGATTATTAGTCTGCACTAATTATAGGACACACCCAAACTCAAGTTGATGGGTTTAGAAGAGTTGGAAAAATGGAGAGTTATGAATACCATACAAGGAATTTAAACTTAATCTTATAAAAGATATACAAAAGAAATAGCTTTCAAGAAGCCATGATACATACAGGAAGATTTTAGTACCATCTGTAGAATGTTCTTGAGGCATCCTTGGTTAGGGCTGAAAAATGTCTGAATGTTGGCATTGACTATAGATTTGGAAAGCAGGAATGAATATAAGAACAACTTAAGAGAAGGTATTAAAATTACTTAACAACAGAATTTTAGGATATCAGAATAAAAAGCAAACAAAGAGAACTGAAATGAAATTATGTCATGTGTATGTGATGTGAAATGTATTTATTAACTACAAAATCTACTGATATACATTAATGGTCATAATGAATTTGACTACTCTCAAATTAAATATTTCTCTTCTGAGATCATTAATACTTTCTGGTGTTTGGAATCTACTCACTCTCCTAAACTATTACTTGATTCTCTCCTCCCAAGACCTTATAATGAATTGTAAATACAACCAACACATGATCTGCAAAAGGTGAAACAAACTGAATAGATTAACTTGGCAGGAAATCACAATGTACAGCTGTGAAAGCCTGTGAAGTTTTGAAAGACTCCTTTGACCACGAAGCAAAATGTGTCTTAGTTATTTTCTTGTTCCTGAGACAAAGTATCACACCCACAAGTAGAAGGAAGAAAGGTGTATTTTAGCTCATAGTTTGTAGAAGTTTCATTCCATAGTGGACTGGCTCCACATAGGTCAGCATGGCAGAGGGGCATGGGAGAAGAGAAAGAGTTCATGGCATGCCAGACAGGAAGCAGACTGACATTTATTTATTTATTTATTTATTTATTATACTAGGAAATGAACTCACAAACTGGCACTTGCCAGGCAGGTGCTGTGCTACTGAGCTATAACCCTGGTCCAGCAGCCTGTCCTCTTCCCTATTTATTCCATCCAAACTATACGCCTATTGATTGGTACCACCCACACCCAGGGACTTGTAAGTCTATCATCCACACTCAGAACTATGCCAAACCAATCAGTGGGCTGATCCAGCATTGTAACCATAATCCAGTCACTCCCAAAAGACCCACATGAGGCTTTAGTGGATTTCGAATGTAAACCACAACAGTATATATCAGACAGATGGGATTCTATTCCAAGCAGAGCTCATATGGGAGGTTTAAAAAGGACAGATAGTGGGTCTTTGAATTTTGGGGGCCTGATTTTTTAAAATTCTTTGTATGTTCCAGATAGAAGTCCTTTGTCTGAGGTACAGTTGACCAAGATGTTTTCCCAGCCCATGGGTTTTCTTTTCACTCCATTGGAGATTTCTTTTCACATGCTAAAACTTTTTAATAAAACTAGATCCCAGTTGTTGATTCTGGGAAGTATTTCTCATGTAGCTTGATTTTTGTTCATGAATTCTCTGCCTACCTTTATGTCTTCAAGATTTCTACCTACTTTGTCTTTCAGCAGATTTAGTGTTTCTGTTTTAACATTTAGATCTTTGATCCATTTTGACTTTAATTTAGTGCATGGTGATAGGGATGGGTCTAGTTTTAGTCATCAGCATATGGAAAGCCTTATTCCAGCACCGCTTATTAAAGAGGTTACCGTTCTTCCACTGAACATGATTAGCCCCTTTGTCAAATACAAGGTGGCTGAGTGTATTTGTAGTTGTGGTTAAATCTTCTAATCTATTTCATTGATCTTCAGGTCTGTTTTTATTCTAGTACCATGCTGATCTTATCACAGTAGCTTTGTAGTATAATCTCAAGTCTAGGATTGTGATGCCTCCTGCCTTGCTTTTGTTGCCCAGAATTGCCTTTGCTATTCCACGTCTCTTCTGGTTCCCGATGAATTTTAGGGATGATTTGTCTATATCTGTGAGGTATGCTAATGGTATTTTGATTAGAATTGCATTAAATTTGTACAACAACTTTGGGAGAATGGACATTTTCACAATGTTTGCTCTTCCTATCCATGAACAAAGAATGTCTTTCCATTTTCTGAAATCCTCTTGGATTCCTTTATTCATAGTACTGTAATTTTCACTATATAGATCCTTTACTTCCTTTGTTAGGTTGATTCCTAAGTATTTCATTTTTTTGGATGCTATTGTGAAGGGCATGATTTATCTTATTTCTCTTTCAGTGAGTTTGTTCTGTACAGGAATGATACTGATTTTCGAGTGTTGACTTTGTATCCAGCTACATTACTGAATTTGGTTATTACATCTAGAAGTCTTTCAGTGGAGTTTTGGGGGTCTTCTCTCAGAGTATCATGTCATCTGCAAATAACGATAATTTAACTTCTTCCTTTCCTATCCTTATTCCTTTTATTTCTCTCTGTTGTCTAATTGCTCTAATTGTTTCCAGCACTGTATTGAAAAAAGACCCAATCCAAAAATGGGGATCTGAGATGAATACACACTTCTCAGCTGAAGAAATACAAATGGCAAATAAATATATTTTTAAAATGTTCAGCATCATTGGTCATTGGAGAAACACATATTAAAACAACAGAGATTCCATCTCACTCCAGAAAGAATGGCCAGGATCAAGAAAACAACCAAAAACAAATGCTGGAGAGGCTGTGGGGAAAAAGGAACTCCTCTACACTGTTGGGAGTGTAGACTGGTGCAACCACTGTGGAAATCAGTGTGGAGTTTCCTCACAATGCTGTGATTGGAGGTCCCATTTGACCTAGCTATCTTGCTTCTGGGCATATTCCCAGAAGTACTGAAAACATCATACTACTGTGATATATGTGCACCCATGTTTATAGCAGTACAATTTGTAATAGCCAAATCTTGGAAATAACCCAAATTACCATCAACTGAGGAATGGATAAAAAAGATGTGGTATTTTTATACAATGGAGCACTATTCAGCTATAAAGCAGGATCAGATTGAGGCTTTTATAGATAAATGGATGCGACTTAAGACCATACTCATAAGTGAAATAAATCAAACTCACATGTGCAAATACTGTATTGTTTCCCTAGTGTAAAAAACTGAAAGAGTAAATAAGATCCAAAATCTTCAAAAAATATTGTGAAACAGTAAGGAACTGCTTAAAGGGGAAAAGTAACTCGGATAGGGAAAAGGAAAAAAGAAGGAATGGAAAAGAAAAAAATATATAAATTTGCATACATACACTTAAAATAACTAATATGATTGTATTACTAATTCTATTAGTTCATGGAACAAAACAGTTAACACTTACAGGATTAGATCAATTTTACATGTCTATATCTGGTAATCTGAGTAACTTTTTTGAAGATAAATATGCAAAATAACAACCTTTGTTAAGTTCCTACCACCTTGTTTTGAAAGCCTACATTGTTTTTTTTTCGGGTTTTTTATTGTTGTTGGTTTGTCTCTTTTATTTCTTATTTTTCTTATATTGTTTTATTTTGTTTTGTTTTTCCCTATTAAAATAAAACAAAATAAAATTTAAAAAGAATCAAAAAAAGGGAGGCAGATAAAGAAATCTGGAAAAATATGGAGGGCCAAACCATACAGAACCTGAAGGAAAGGGGGATGTTGTTGATATGATAAAAGAAAGACTTCTGAAATTCGTGGAGCAGCACTGAGAAAATCAGTTTTAAAATGCTTCAATGTTATGCCAGATAGGAGAATGTAGAAAAAAAGAATGAATGTAAATCCAACTTGATCAGAATAAGTTAAAGGTCAGAAAACAATGGTGGACCATGGTAGTAGTAAGAGCAATGAAATGGTTATTGGCTCCATAGCTAAGTGCCTTTTACTCATGCGTGGAAAGCATCCTTCATACAGCGGCTATCATCTAAAGGTCTTACATAAAATTTGAATACGTTCTGGTGAGTAGAATTTTCACCATCCCATCATCCATATGAGTAATAGAAAGGCAGCCAGTGTTTACTGTTTGTGTTTCTATATCTCCAGGAACCACCAAGGAGGAGACCAGGTTCACTCACATCTATGCCAGGGCTCCATTCACCAAAAGTGAGGTCACTTAAACAAGTCACTTAAAACTCCAAAGTTCAAAGAGATGGTGCTGGTAACATTATTCAGATTCCATGAACTCGGCCAGGACATGAGAGTACATGCTCTCTCTAGCCTCCATGATAATATGCAAATGTTGCACAGATTCTAGAGACCATGTAAGAAATTATTCAAGAGAAAGGAGAAACAACTCTAAAATCAAAGCATCCAGAAATATTACATCACCATCATTGTTATGGCTCTGAATTATGAGAACATCTGTAAAATACATTTATGTGGAGCTAAATACATGATAGATTCTTCTGTCTTTCCAACAAGGTGGAGTCTGTGAAAGGA
Source organism: Dasyprocta punctata (assembly GCA_004363535.1). Taxonomy (NCBI): domain Eukaryota; kingdom Metazoa; phylum Chordata; class Mammalia; order Rodentia; family Dasyproctidae; genus Dasyprocta; species Dasyprocta punctata. Next base: position 82,673 of record RJWM01000087.1, on the reverse strand, counting down.
AATGATTAAAATGTTAACTCCCTTCTGATTGATTCAAGAGTTGATGACACTATATGTACACAAATAAGTTTGAAAACATTTGGCCAAGCTCAATCCATATATTGGATACTCAAATCTGCTTTGTAAGTGCAGATAGGAAAGAATGGATATCATGTTACAGGAATTATTGATGTCATTACTGGAATTATCACACAAACTCTTCTTCATGGACATACTTTCCTTAGACTAGAGACCTTATCTTTATGTTTATTCTTATTCCTTCCTCTTCCTCCCTTTTTTCCATCCTCCCTCCCTTTCTTCCCTTCTCCCTTCTTTCCCTTTTTACTTTCTTGCCAGATGAAGAGTGAAGTCATGTTCAAATCACAGCAAATTCCTCCTCATATTTCCAGTGAGAGTGCGGGACCTATTTTATGGGGAGAAACAAAATCTCCTCTATCAATGTGCTTGCTTTTGGCAGTGATCAGGACTGTGTTCACAGTCAGCCAAAGGAACTCTGATGTAATTGCCAGTCAGTTCCTCCATAAATAAATCTTCTAAAACAATGAGTCACGCATGTAAATATTGCCCTTGCTGAACATATTTATTATGTGTTGATGTTGATTGTTTAAAAAGGGGTTATGGTTCAATAAATTGAACACCTGAGCTGAGCTGCTTGTAGGATGAAACTGAGAGATGAGCAGATCAATTTAGATTCACTGCGACTTTTCGATCTGTTTAATAGATTTTTAAAACTACACTTAGAGCCCCACAGAGGTAGCAGCACTTCGCGTCCTCCCTCACACCTGCCCTCAGGCACCCCTTACCCTGGTCCTCCCTAATTCTGCGCTCCGAAGAGCTACAGAGCCTAAGAGCTAAAATTCACACTGCTTGCTCTTGGCCTCTGCTCTCTGCTGAACTGGGCTCATTTATTCAGCTGGTATTGCGAGTTTGGGGGCATGACAGTACATCTGACCCCTTTGGGGTAAAATTTGATCTGGCATTTCATTTCAAGGGCTCAGCCACCGGTCTGTCAAATCTTCATTTTGCGGGTGCCCACTAGAAGTGCTGACGCTTGTCTCTAACTCCCTCGGCTTTCATCTTTCACCGGCAATAAACATGTCACCCTGCTGAGGTGAAACACAATCTGGAATTAAATTTACTGCATATAAAATATAGTGCCCTCTTTATTGGTTCAAATACTTGTCACTCATAATTTATTTGCCCATGCATGGCCTTCATGCAAGAGCAAGAGCGCTGCCAACCAGGAGCGGGCTTAGATGTTCATTTTTGCTGTGATCTTTTTCAGTTTTCGTTTTTTCCCATCCTTGGTCCTAAAATCCCACTTATTCACTTCAGTTAATCTGTTTTCTGTGAAGCACCTCAAATAAACCTGGAGCCCTTCACCAAAGCGCAGCAAGGATGTCCCTGAAAACATTGGCGTCAGGCTTCTTGGCTGAGCGGTTGCGTGTTCACTAGAAAGTGGCGAGAGCATGGCACCTGGTAATGCCCTCCAGTGAGCAGACCCCAAGCACAAATAGGGAGGAGGGGGATTTCGCCCTCATCAGTTTCAAGCTCCCACTTGCCATGCCTTCCCTTCTGGCACTCAACATCTTCATGGTTTATTCCAAATACTGTCGATCAGCTTTAACTAATACAGTTCTTGTATGAAGCACCTCTCTAATCTCTTCAAACACAGATGTGGAAGCACAGCTTAGAGCATGGAGGCCAACAAAAGCCCTCTGCCTGTACTAGTGATTAGCTTTGATTGACACAGAGCCCTTCTGCTTTCCTAGGCATCCTTTCACACCCGCAAATGACTGTCTGCAAATGAAACACACAGGGTACAGTGGGCACCAGCTTTAGTAAAATTTCGGGGCAACCCTATTAGAAGATAACTCGTCAAGTACGCACTACATACCGGATGTGGGGCACCCCTCCCATTGCTATTTCATTTTATCTCTTAGCTCTGTCTCATTAGAGAAAGTCTTTTAATGAACATTAATTTCTCATTCAGAATGGTTGAAACACACATTAATGCACATTTAGTCTTAACCTCTGTTTTCATCATATGATCCCATATACTAAAATATACGATGATAACAAAAATGTTAGGTTTCAAATTGGTTCCAGATTCCTTTTAAATGAGTTCTAAATTTGAATTCAACTCTCAAATGGAATTAAAAATCACCAGAAGTGAGTAAATGTCAGTGACACAAATCTGGATTCCTACTGACTATTCAAATTACTTTAAGAAATTTATTAATGTCAGCGGCAGATACTGTGTTTTGGCTTTATATTAATTCTACCAACTTGTCTCATTCTGGCATATGAAACCTGGGAAATACCCCAACTTGCTGTGATTGTGGGGAGCTATCTGTCAAAATGACAGTGGGTAAGATGTCCTTCAGCTTGGCAGGAAGAATGTCTTTACCAAGCGGGAGTACTGTGGATTTTCCAAGTAGCTCCCAACTGCCTCCAGGATGGCCTTCAGGGTTTCTGTTAAATCTCCAGAGATTACCCCCAGTTTGCCTTACTCCTAACATGCCTAGCTGTAAAATTTTCAGAAGTTTGAAGATGTCATTTCTGTCTTCTCCCTACCGCCCTAAAAACAATTCTTTATGACTAGCGATGGATGTGAAATGTCTGTCTCTGCCTGCCTTTTCCAAGCAGTCGTGTAAGTGAAGAGAGAAACTTAGGATAGGAATTCTTGTTCCAACCAGCTGTGAAATGCCTAATTTTTTTGCATTTGCACACATTTGCAGTTAGAAGTTGTATTCATTACTTACACACTTACTTCTGAAAGAAATTTATGAAAAAAGAAAAAGCATACTGTTTTCTAGTTTTCATTTTAGAAGATTTCAAAGTAGTTTGTTAAATTTAACATTGACTTTCCAAATACTTCCAATATGTTCTTTAAGTGAATTACATATATAGAAGCAGAATAATTAGAAGGAAAATATTAATATTTTAACAGTATCTTACCTCTTAAACAATTTTAAGATCATAGAAACAAGAGTGAAAAATAATTTATTCCATATGCATTTTCCATTCAAAGGCAGGAAACTGAGGCCCAAGCAGTTTAAATGGCTTATGCAAAATTTTTCAATTAGTGAATGGAAGAGTAAATAATAAAGTCCAGTTTTCCACCCAATTTTATTCTCAGTACCTCCTAGAGTTATTGGTATATGTTATGGATTAAAAACTGGTGGTCAACTTAGCACCATTCAGCTGGTGTTGAGTAAAGATGGCCCACCTGAAGAACGTTACCAGCACAAACAGATGTGGAGAAGAACAGCGAGACGTTGTGGGTTCTTTCAAGAGTTGCTGTTCAAGCTGCTGGTTCCTGGAGGTGCTTGTCATGCTGGCTTCCCCAATATGGGTTTGGCCATTATCATCGGAGGAGCTCGGGACTTCATCAATGAGAGTGACTGTGGTTCACATTTCGGGAGCCCTTCTCCTCACAGTGTGCATCACTTCCTGGCTCTAGAGGGGAAGCTGTGTGCTGGAGAAGCTTGTCACGCTGGGCTTCCTGACCTGTGCTTGACAGTTCTCATCATTAGAGGAGCACGGGACCTCGTTGCTGCCGAGGATGGCTGTGGTGCTCTTCAGGGCAGCCCTGCTTCTTCTTTTGAGCGTGACTTCTCGGCTCCCACGTAGAACCCTCAACCCACTGCACAGCTCCTTCACCCCACTGGCATAGACTTTCTAATTCCACTGCTGACCTTTGGCCTTCCCAGCACAGAACCGTAAATAGACTGGCGTGAGTCCTTATTGTGGGCTGTTAATTTCTGGTTGGATTTGTGGGAGGCATTGTCATGCATTTGGGTCTCTAGCTGGACTCTTGCAGGACATTGCTGTGGGATCCAGGCCCTCAGCTAGATATCCTGGGTCTTAGTGTTGTGGACAGATTTTCCTGCACTTTCTTGTGTATATCTCTGGGTGACTATTATAAAACAGCATTACAAATTCTGTGTCCTATATGCAGTTGTTCTCCATGTAACCCCTGACTACAACAGGATATAACAACTTCTAGGAAAGTATCTATTGAATAAATACACACCAAAGTTCTCAGACCTTAGAATCTTGTAGTTGTTGCTGATAGACTCTATGTAGGTGAAAGAACCAATGGCTAACTTTAGACCTGCAGACAAATAAGAGAAGAAATTGTTATTTGCAAAATCCCCATTAACTACTTCTTTTATACTTTTTAAATCTTCATTAAGTCATTGTCTTCATGAAGTGAAAATTATACTATTCCCTTTAAATTAGGAAATTTTAAAGTCTAAAGCTTGATTACTGTTTTAAGAAATTCAATGAACTTTGAGTTCCTATTCTGTATTTGACGGAATGGTTCTGTGTCCACATGTGCTGTTTCCACAGTTACATTAGTACTCCCCTCATGGATGAAGAAAATAAGGTTCACAAAGGGAAAAAATAATTTAGAAGAATTCAGAGAAAATATAAGATAAAGCCCAATTTTAAGCCAGATATTCTAACTCAGAATCTACACATCCTCTGTGACCAGCACAAAGTTAATGAAAGTGAATACTACACCAGCCTGAAAGAACTCACAATGTAAAGAATAATTATAAAAGTGAGAGTCTGATTTCTGATTCATTCCCCATGTGTTCACTTGACACATCAGTGCTTATCTTTATTTTCTTAATTTTAACCATGCTCCAAGTCATCATCTGTACATTATTTGAATTATCTCATATTTCTTTATATCCTTAAAAACAAAGAAACAAGAAAAAAGAAAAAAAAACTTTGAAGCTACTGTGTCTGTTACCATTGTCTTTCACTATAAGATTATACACGACCAATAAAATAATCAACCCTTGGCATAGTAATTTTATTTTCAAATGATAACACAAACTTATGTTATATTTTGAAGTATTTTTGTTGTATAGTGCTTGTGTTATTTGGCTTTTCTTTACATTTTTATTGAAATGTAAAAATCTATCAGATAAGAACCAATAAAATCAAATGTGAAAATACACATCTCTGAGATTTTTTATGTGATTGTATCTGAGTATATTATTCCCAGTTGGCTCTCATAACAACTATCTTAAATACGTAAGTCTAAATTTCTGTTTGCAGCATCAAATATCTTACACTGTAAGATGCATTAAATGCTTTTATAAAATTGCCATTATTTTTCTTACAATTTAGATGAATTGCATTTATGTCTCCAAATCTTTAAGACAATTTAATCAGGATAAGAACTAACGGTTTTAGAATGGCCAACACGTATTTGGATAAGGGATTTGCATGAATGTTGTGGGCCTAAGAGGGCCAAGAGAAAGAAACTCAGCCAAGTGATGGCTGAAGCTAGAAAAATAGCAATAAAATCAAAAACAGCATTTAAGGAACAAAGAGAAAGAGGATAACATATCAGAAACAGAAACAAAAGCATAAGTAGAAATTCAGGGAAGAGAAATTCAGGGAGATGACAACAAATGCAAATGCAATGATGATTTCCAAAATGACAGTGTTCAACAGTCTTTTATTTGGCAATAGTGAAGGGCGTATGAAATCTACCAGAGCCTTTCATTGTAAATGGGAGAAGAGAATTTAGATATCAGTGAATTCAAGATTAAATGGCAACTGAAGAAATGGGATAAATGTAGACATTTGCTTAGCTGAATAACTACTACATAAATAAAATAATACTATATATATGTTTGTTTACTTCTTTCTCTCTTTCTCTTGGTGGTACTGAGGATTGAACTCAGGTTCTTCCTACTGAACTAAATTACTAGCCTAGTCCTTTATAAACTTTTCTTTGTTTTGAGATTTTTGCTACATGGCCCAGGTTGTGCACAAATTTGCAATCTTCTACTTCCCTTGAACTTGTTATCCTCCTGCCTCAGTCTCACAGATTACACGCATGTATTACTAAGCCCAGCTGAAAATGTATTATTAGAAAAAAATTCTCTCTGTGATTGATAAATATATGTTAAATGCTGAACTTTTGGAAGCAATGAAGGAAGGAAAAAGAAAAGCAAAGTAATCCAAAACTCCATGATAAAATTTTGGTCTCTTTCCTTCTTTTTCCTTCCTTTCCTTACACACAATTATTTTTTATAATATTAAAATTATTATACATATAGGCTCCAAATCCTTTTTATTTAGCAAGGTTTTAGACATATATAAAAGAGATTAACTAATGGATTAATGACTTGGAGGTGATGGAAGAAAATTGAACAGGAACATATGAGGAAAATAGGATATATTCCTACATAGGTTTGTTTATGGAGGGCAAGATTTATAGGCTGAATTGACTTTGTATACTCTAGTGTAGAGGGGTGGAATACTCTGTATATGTCTATTAAGTCCATATGTTCAAGGGTGTGGTTCAGTTCTGAAATTTCTTTATCGGTTTTTTTTTATTTAGTTGATTTACCCCTTTATGAAAGTGGGTGTTAAAGTGCCCCACTGTGATTATTTGGTCTTTTAATTTCAGCAGTTTTTGCTTTATAAAGATAGGTGCTCCAGTACTCAGTGCATATATGTTTATCAGTACTGTCTCTTCTTGTCAGATTGTTCCCTTAACTAGTATGTAGTGACTGTTGTTATCTTTTCTAATCAGTTTTTAACTTGCTGTTTACCATGTCTGATATTAGAATTACAATTCCTGCCTGATTTGGGGGTATTTTTGCATGAAATGTTGTTTTCTATCCTTTAATTTCTGGTCTATGAATATCTTTTTGGATTAGTTGAGCTTCTCCAATGCAACAGATTGCTCAATTCTGCTTTTTTTTATCTAGTCTTCCAGATTGTGTCTTTTGAATGGAGAACTGAGGTTGTTAACATTGAGAGATATTACTGAGATGTATTAGTTATTTACTGGCTAGTTGAGAAATAACATACATAATATCCTGGGACTTTTTTTTCTTTTAAAAAGAAAAAAGTACAGAAAAGAGAAACAAACAAACAAAAAAAAAACCAGACAAACAACAACTGCAAGAACAAGAAAAACCCCAAAACAATAACAATATAGCTTTCAAAACAAGAGGATAGGAATTCAACCATGGTTGAGGGGAAAGAAGATAAGAAAGAAGGGAAAAGGAAAATACAGAAATTTGCATATATATATATATATATATATATATATATATATACATATATATATATACATACACACACACAAGATAGCTAAGATGATCATACTACTAATTCTATTAGTTCTTGGAAAAGAACAGTTAATATTAATACAATTTGATCATTTCTGCACATCTACATCTGGTAATCTAAGCAACTGTTTTGAAGATAACAATATGCAATATCCTGCTTTGGGTGTCCCATTGGCCTAGATAAGAAATCCATAGCTATAGTATAAGCATCATAACAGCCCAAGTCTTGATTCACAGTTCATATGCACTAAATGTGATGGCTGTATCTCTCCTACTGGTGAAAAACAGCATTTACCAGCAAGTTTTACAGACTCAGTTATCTAAAGCACAGAAGGTAGGGGAATGAGTAACGTCAGAGAGGGGAGGAGAAGAGAAAAGAAAAGAAAGTGGGTGGTTTTGTTTTGCTTTGCTTTGTTTTGTTTTAAATCCTCTGTTTTGTGGTATGGGAAGGAGAAAATAGGAGGGCTCAAGAGATCCTGTTGATGTTAAGTGTATGTTGTTGTATATTTAGAAAGGTGTTATGGTTTGTGTCTGGAGGTACCCCCAAACCCTTATGCAGTCATGGAGGTAGACTTCTAGAATTTGTAACTGATTCATGGTCCAATGCTGGGATTATGTGTGTAAGTACTACACCCACCTTAGTGGCCCATATACAATATAAGGGATAGAAAGAATCTTTTCTTGCACTCCTCCCATTTTGCTCTTGTTGCTTTTGCTGTTTCCTGCCACCATGAACTGCTGTCCTCTGGCATGTGCCACTCTGCATTGGAGCCAGCCAAGTATGGACTGTGTCTTGGTTACTTTTTGCTCGTTGTCGAGACAAAATACCTGATGCCCAAAATTAGGAAAGGAAAGGTTTATTCTTATAGTTTCTCGGGAGTTTCAGTCCATTAGTTGGCTCCAAGGCAGCATGGGATGACGGGGCTACAGTTCATGGTGGCTGCAAGCTGCAAGCCACAAGCCACGCTGGCGAGAGAGAGAGGCAGAGAGAGGTGGAAGCGGAAGTGGAAGATTCGCCTTCCCTTACATTGTATGTCAGCTCCACCCCTGGGCGGGCACAGCTCTCACATTGTCAATCAACAAACCAATAACAAACCAATAACTCAGCCCCATCAAAAATATATGAGGACTTGGGGGTACATAGCGTATTACCTGATACAGACTGAAACCTCTGCAAACTACGAGCTAAACAAACTTTTCCTTCCTTAATTTTGGGAATCAAGTATTTTGCCCCAGCAATCACAGAAAAGTAACTAATACAAAAGGAATAACAGGGAAGACTGGGTACAAAATTGGAAGTGTAAATGGGGATGGGAAAGGATTCTATGATTGAAATAAATATTAGAAAAGAATTTAAGGAAGATAGCTGCCAGGTGGAGATGAAGGAAAAGTAAAATTGAGAATGAATAAAACACAAGAGAAAGAGGTCAGGCATCAGGCAAAGAGGTGTGGGTAAAAGTAGGAGGGATATGAATGGACAAGGGAGAATTATCTTACTCTCTGTAAACTAACTGGGAGGGAAAAAAAGGCAAGGGTAAGCAAGCACGCATACACAGACCTGCTTATAAAAGAAAAAGTATAAAATAATGGAATACAAGTGAGTGGGAAAACGTACAGAAGGAAGAAAACAATGAAGAGTAAAAACAGCAAAAAATAAAATAAAATTTTTACAATGAAAAATATACTACAATCAAAGAATGGCAAAAAAGCTTTCTATTGCTTTGTACACTCAACTCCTTTCCTCAGGCTCCAGATAACAAGCAGAGCTCAGTCCTTATTTATGCTGGAAATCTAAGGCTGCAGTCTGCTTCTAGAATGTTGCTGGGTGTAGAGATCTGCTTACAGTGGAAATGGTATTAGGATGATAGGACCCCCAAATAAGTCAAATAATATAAGGGAAATATATTAACTCTCAATCTGTTAGCCTGCAAGATGTTACATATGCCAAGTTTGTGTTCTCGAATATCGAAGAATGAATTCTAAGAACAGCAGAGGTTAAGAGCAGAAAATATTTCGGGGTAGGGGGAAGAAAGCTATATTTATTGGGGAAAGAGAACTTCTGTCTAAGAGAAACAGAAGGGGTCCCAAGTGGGTTGCTGGGACAACACTTCTCAAAGGGGTTTTATAGAGCAAAACCACAAGGTGAGGCAAGTTTAAAGTGGGACAAAACTATAATCAACCAATAAGATAACAAGAATAGTCACTTGAGTAACATTGATTCAATGGGAAATCACAAGATGGGTATGAGGTGGAACAAAACTATGGTCAACCAATAAGACTGAAAGTGTAAGTGCTTAGGTGATATTGATTAAATGGGAATCAAATGAGGAAGCAAGTCACATAGCAAGCGTACAGGGACAGATGGGGAACTCCTCCTGGAAGGAAGGTTTTGACTCCCCAGCCAAAGTGATTGATCCCTATTTTAAATATAAATCACTGCTGTTGGTCCCTAAAGGAAGTATTTAGGTGTAGTCATTTTCTCTGTCCAGAGGCTTGACCTTCAAGGAGTGCACCTCCAGCCACAGTTGCCTTTTTCACTGTCATCTTCCTAGGGCCTAGAGCTAGTTGATTGCCTGTATTTCTAAATAACTTAGCTGTCTGTAATAGAAACATGTACCAATATGTGCTTCTAAAACTGTAACTCAGGCTGAACTTGGCTTCTGACTGCAAAAGCTGAGTCTGTGATTGCTGAACCCTGTGCCACAGGATTCCCCCAAATTTGCTCTCCATCTGCCAGCAGTCTCTCTTGACTGTCCTTCCCTCAGCCACTCTGGGAATTTGGCAGTGTGAAGCAGCCATGAGGTTGTTCTAGGACCTGGGTTCAAACACCCACCCCTCCCCACCATGGTGTCCCTGCCAACTCCTGCTCTGTGCGACTGTGTCCTTGGGCACTTACACCACATTCCCTCACCAGCTGTTGACTCTGGAAGGCCACCTTAGAAGCAGTGTGTCAGGTTCTTTCTGTTATCTCCTACTGCATAAGATTGTCCTGGCCCCAGGGTAGCTCTCTTGTTCTCCTTGACCAAAAAGCAGTGACTAGAAAAAAAATGAAACAACACTATTAAAAGAATGGTAGAGTAAAATGGTATAAACCCAAATGGAGAAGAAGAGGTATAGAATGCAGAAGTTGCCTTGGAACTCAGGTGAAAGTAGACTCAACCACCTCCTGGTACTATAGACATCACTGTTCATACTCTTGGAAAGTCAGTATTTTAGATAAAAACTAAGATTTAATCCAAGCCACAATAAAACAAGGTATCTGGTGGTGAAATGAATGTTACAGGGTACTTTGCTTTCCGTGGAACAGGACCCCAGAGAGAAAGAAAAGAGTAGAGGAAGAAAACAGATATGTTGAACTGAACACAGAAGACAAAATTGGGATGGAATGATAGATCTGTGTCATCTCAGAACCTTACATTTTAAGTAGTAACCAAAGACAACTAGAATGTGGGACATGGGGGATTGGTTGGCATCCACATTCAAAAACACAATTCTCAGGAGTTAAATTGGACACAACTATGGACTGGATCTGGGGCACCCCCTAAGGCTTGACTATTAAAGGTTTGGTGCTCATTTATGGCACTATTGGAAAGCAATGGGAACTTAAGGAAGTAGACTCTAGTGGGTGGAAGTTAAGTCACTGAGGATATGCCTGTCAGCAGATATTGGGACCCAATCTCTTCCTTTGCTTGGTGACTGCCATAAGCAAGGAGCTCTGTTCTGCCACTCACTCCTCACCATGATGTTTGGCCTTCCTGTAGGGTCAAAGCAATGAAACCAAGCAACCATGGACTGAAATCTCCAAAAATTGAGCCAAAAATAAAATCTTCATATTATATGTTGATTATATTAGAGCATTTTTTCCATAGAGACAGAAATCTAACTAATACACACACACACACACACACACACACACACACACACACACACGAGCCTCAATTTTCAAACATACCTATCCTACTGGAAGTTATTCACAAATGTCAAGTAAATGATTGAATGAGTGCATCAATAGAGTTATCATCAATAAATCAAATAATAGCAAATGCTGGTGAAGCTGCATAGGAAAATGGAAACTTACTATATTGTTGGTGGGAATGTAAACTAGTATAACTACCATGAATATCGGTTGGGAAATTCCACAAAAAAAATCTTAAAAATAGAAATTTCATTCAACCTGTCTGTTCTTCTAGTTATCTTCCCAGAAGAGTTAGAGGAATCATGCAGTAATACATACATATCCATGTTTGTAGTACTACTCATAATAGCTACATTTTAGAAGCACCCTACATGTTCATTAACAGATAAGTAGATAAAGAAAACCTGGTACTTATACACAATGGAGAACTACTCTACCATAAAGAAGAGTAACTTTGAGTCATTTGTAGGAAATTTTTCTCTAATATGAGGAACTTTTAAATGAGCCAAGATCTTTCTTAAATATTTTCACTGTTGTCTCAGTCTCATTACCTCCTTTCCTACTTATGTATTAAACAATTTTCCCACCTTTTGATAACTCTCTTTCAAACCTGAAACTGACAACAGAAGAAGGAATTAGTGTATTATGAGGTATCAACTTTATAATACAAATGAGAATCACACTAATTTCCCCAAAAAGATTTTATCTATTTCGTCTTACAGCATCTGCATAACAGTTTCATTTCAAAAAGTTATTTCTTTTCTAGATATATTTTGCACGGCAATAGAAAAGCATTATTTATACCACTTTTAAGTTTAAAAAAATCTTTTCATTTATAATAGTCTCCTGTAAAATAGGGTTGAAGACTGGAAAGAATGCGTTAGCCAAATCTTCTATATTTAATTGATTTGAGTACCACTCCATCATAATTTCTTGTTCTTTCCCATAATCTAGGTCCCTCTTATGCATGTGTTTAAGCTCTTCATCAGTCTTTATAATGAAATAGTCTCTCTCTCTCTCTCATTTTTTAAAGCAATACTTTATCAATGTGTTAAGTTCTCAGATTCAGGCTGCTTACTATAGACAGACTATGTTTGATTCTAAAAACATGTGCCAACCCCAGAAGGTAAGTCTTCTCAGTGGCTAGTCATACTGTTTAACAAAAGATGCTGCATTAAAGGAGGAATTGATAAGACTAGGATATCAAATTTGTAGCAGATTTATAGACTTTTATCATTTAATTTACCAACATCTCAAGGAAAAGTTGAGGAATTTACAAACATCCTCACTCCATTGTCAGCCAATGCACTGTAGATTGTACAGACTGGGCAGCTTACATTGTGGACATTTGCATTTTCATTTATAATGAAGAAAACAATGTCTAGTCCATTGTACATTCTTTTAATGACAGATCATAATCATCTTTTTGCAGCCTTTATAATATTTGTTGTCAGACTCTTCTGAGACACTTCTAATAGGGTCTTGGCAAGATGCCACAGGCAAGCACTTCCACTGTAACTGATTCATAAATGCCTTTGGGGTCACATTACAGCACAGTAACCCCTGAGGTTTGGTAAGAAGGGATGCAAAGCTTCAGATGGGATTGTCTATTAGTCCGCTGAGCTGTCTTGAGCCTTAGATGTTCAAGAGCAAGTTTCATACCAATAACAGAGCCTGAAGAGATTCAATATCATTGCCTTGGCTGAACAATTAAGTTTTACATATTTTATCTTAGGAAAGGTGGTGTGAGGAGAGGGGACTGTAAAAAACACTGCTTTCATCCTGTTGCTATAATATAGAAACCCAGTTTTTAATTTAAATGATAAAACCAATAACTAAGTGAAGTAATGTCTGCACAATGAGACCTTATTTCTTCTTCATTGTTGAAAGGATGCCCATGATCTTCATGGAATGCATTTTTGGTTTCTCTTTCCTTGATCTCTGTCTCTGCCTCTGTCTCTGTCTGTCTGTCTGTCTCTCTCTCTGTCTCTCTCTGTCTCTCTGTATGTATAGTTCACAAATAAAGAGAAAATGCCTTATTTTGTTATTCCAAGAGACTAGAACATAAACAATAAATAATTACAAAATGAACATTAGTGTTTGCGACTATCTGAAGCAGAAATAGATTTAAGGGGCAGGCCTCTGGGCAGTTGTTCAGATTGCTTACCTACACAGGAATTAACATGTCAGTAAGATGGCATGAATCAAATTTAATGGTCAGAAATCTTCTCAGGAGCAAGAGTCAATGTGGTGAATGATAGGATTCCCCTCTAAAGATATAGGCACAAAGAACAGCAGCAGGACATCCAGGATGTGTGTTTGCTTACATTCATGTGAACTTTGTGGGGTGGGGAATGAAATATGGGACAAGAATTACGTTATGCTGGGCAATGGTGGAGTAGCTGAGCGCTTTCACCAGCTCCCACCCTCTCTGTGCAAACCTCTGTCAATAACCAAGAAGAGGGGCTCCCCCAGGGAGGTGAAAACTACTCAGGCCTTCTATGCTTACAGTGAAAAAGAGGAGAAACTGCTAACTGTAGTTTTCTCGTGTAACATTACAATCTATGCTAATATTCTGTTTCTCAAACGATACCAATACACATTTTATTTTCCTTTCTACTTAAGAGATTTTCTTTAAGTGGAATAATATTTGGCTCCAGTTTCACTGAACATTTTAATTCTTTCCACACAACAGGAAACTGCTGTCTACACTGGAACCAGGAATGAGACACACCTGTGTGTATCCTACTGACTTTGGTCTGAATAAGGTCCTGAAGCAGCCTGGTGACTCAGTTCCAGCCTCTCTCACCCAGTGTCTGGGGCCAAGTCTGCAGGCCCAGAGTTCTCCCAAACGAACCACTGAAGACCTTACAGTGACATTATGGGAACCGTGCCTATAAGCACATCTGATAACCAGCGCACATTTTTTGCACACCCCAGTGAAGACCATGAATCAGATTCTGTTCCAATATCAGCTACACTAAACAAGCCCTTCGAAGAGCCAGAAAGGGGCCAGGAAGAATTCAATACTGACTAAGGTCATTATAACAGGCCCATAAACTGGACCCTATTACAGACTGAGCAACAGCCACATGACTTGGCTATAGCCATGCTGACCTGCTGTCCTAGCATCAGTTTCATCAATCCAGGGAGCCAGTAGGGAAAGTTCTTTACCTGACAAAATCAGCCATTCAAAGCAGAAAAAAAGTTTTTACTCCTTCAAATACACACATATGCACGCGTGCGCACCACTGCAAAACTATACAGGTTAGACAGAATCAAATAACTATATCACTACCAAAGGAAACATGCATTATCTACTAATAACCCCAAAGAAAGGGATCACTATGAATTTCCTCACAAAGTGTGCAAGATAGTTTTCTTAAGAGTAATAAAATGCCACAGCACAGATTGACAGGTCAGCAAGATCAGAAAAACAATGCAAAGATAAAGTAAGAACTTTAATAAAGAAATAGAAAATATCCAAAACCAAACTGAAATCCTAAAGCTGTAGAATATGATGACATAGCAAAACAGTTCAAAATTAACTACAATAGCAGATTTGGTCTTGCAGAATTACATGTCAATATCTTACGTGTATTGAAATTCATAAAGGTCCACAAAATATGTGAGATATAATAAACAAGTTCACCCTGCAGGATATAAACTAATATGCAAAAATTAGTTTTGTTTCCATATATCCCCAAAATACTGACTTATAAAAGCAATTTCATTTTTAAAAAAGCATTAAAAATAATTAAAAGTAAACTTAACTAAGCAAGTGAAATTTTTGCATAATGAAAATTCTAAGCACTGATAAAAGAAGATAACTTCTTTTAGAAGGCACAAATAAATGAATGGGTAAATTAATATTGTTAAGTTGGCCATGGTACTCAAAAAACTCTGTAGATTCAATTAAATTTTATTAAAAATTAATGTAATTTTTCACGACACAGAAAAATTCTGAAATTGCTACAGAACCACAAAGAGACTAAATAATCAAAGTAATCTTAAGAAAGGAAATTACAACCAGAGGCATCCCTCTTCTGATATACAAAACTATCATAATCAAAACAGTATGTTGCTCTCATATATACAGATACATAAATCAATGGAACAGAATAGAAAGCCCAGAAATAAATCCATACAACATGCTCAACTAACCTTTGACAAAGATAGTCTCTTAAAGAAATTATATGGGTAAATTAGATAGTCACATGCAAAAATATATGATCAGGCCCTTATCCATACCATACCCAAGAAACACCTCAAAATGTAGGCAAATCACCACAAATGAAAAAACTTGTAGAAGAAAACATAGGAGAAATAAGGCTACTAAATGTCAGTCTTTGTAATGAAATTTTGGATATGACACAAAAGCATAGTAAACCAATGTAAAAATAAATAATTGGGATCCACATGAAATTGAAAACCTTCTGCATAACAAAGAAAACAATAAGAAATACAAAGACAATCTACCAAACAGAAAAAAAATTCTGTAACCCACATGCCTGATAAAAGATTCATACCAAAATATATAAGGAGCTCATGAAACTTAATAATGAAAACAGTATAAAAATAAAAAATAAGCTCTCTAAGTGGAAAAAGATTTGTAATTATTATTTTCACAATAATATACACATACAAATGGCCAACAGGCTTGTGAAAAGATTCTCACCACTAATCATGAAGGAAATGCAAATCTAAAATGTCAGTGAGATATATTACTTCACCCTTCTAAGGAGAGCTATCATTAAATATATATATACCAGGGATTGAACTCACAGCCTCACACCTGCCATTGAGCTAAATCCCCAACAGAACTATCATTAAAAAGAAAAGAGATAACAAGTTTTTATTATATGGAGAAAAAAGAAGTCATATACTATTGGCTGGAATATAAATTGATATTGCCTTTATAGAAAATGGTGTTGAACTTCCTCAAAAACTTAAAAAGAGAATTACTGTATGGTACAGCAATCTCACTTCTACATAAATATCCAAAAGGAATAAAATCAGTGTCTTGGAGAAATATGTGCCCTCCCATGTTCATTGTAGGATTTTTCACAATATCTGCAATATGGAAAAAAACCTAAGTGTCTTTCAAATGATGAATAGATAGAGAAGATGTGGTTAAGGAATATAAAGTTTATTATATTAATTTTCATTATTACACCAAAACATATATTTTCATTATGACACCAAAACATATATTTTATATTATTAAATATAAATTCATTATTATATATATTATGTAATACATTATAGAATATATTACATTTAAATATAAATTTATTATTATATATATTATGCAATATATTATAGAATATATTACATTTTATATACACTCAATTGTTTACTATCCAGACATAAAAAGTAGGAAATTCTGACATATGCAACATCTAGGAAACGAACCTGAAAATCCTCATGCTATGTGAAGTAAGCCAGACATGGAAAGCAAAACACTATAACCTCACTTAAATGTAAAACTAAAAAAGTCAAACTCAAAGACGGGAACTTAGGATGAGATGGGAGATGTGGGGAGGAGGTAGAAAGGGAGATGTTGGTAAAAGGGTATAAATGCTATTGTAAGATGTATAAGTTCCAGGGATCCAATATACTGTAGTACAATTATACTTAACATTACTGTATTGTATTGTATGCATGAAACTTGCTACAAAGATTTTAAGTTTTGTCACCAACTACCCAAAAATGGTAACTATGTAAGATGAAGGGTGGGTTAGTTACCTTAATTGTGGTAATAATTTCATCACATATATATTCATCATGTTGAGGGGTTATTTTATTTTAAGAAACAGTCTCATTATGTTGCCCAGGCTGGTCCAAGACTCCTGTATCAAGCTGTTTTCCTTCTTCAACCTTCCAAGAATCTGTAATTACAGGTATACATCACTGTGCCCTCCTAAGTCATCATGGTTTATACCTTAAATATATATAATTTGTCAAATATGCTCTCAATAAAGCTGGGGGGGGAAGAAATTAGCATAGTACATGATTTCTATTAGATGTTGTATAAATTGCCATTAGGATAATGAGGAGCAGGAGGGAACAGTAGGATGAAAGTGATGTAACTATAATGGAATGAGCTTGCATTCCTAAAACTCATAAGTGATGCCGGCAACCCAACAGACTCATCTGGGAGTATGCCTAGTGGAATAAGCAGGTCGCGTCTTGGTTAGCTTTTAGGAAAACTCTGCAGGAGGGAGCCGTAAAACTCATCTGGCAGCGCTGCCCAAGGCAGTTCCTACAATACCAGTGTATGAAGACAAACTGTTCCTGAAACATTTCTGGTTTTTGCTGCCTTAAAGTCCATTTATTTATTTATTCGATTATTTATTTATTTATTTAATGTATTTATTTATTATCTTGCTTATTTTTGTCATTGGGGGAGAAACAGATGTATGAAAAACCACAGGTTTCAAAAAATCATTACTCTGCATACAGTACTGCATTCTTTTGGTGTGAGAATGGGGGACCTTGATTACATTTTATAATTTGATTTATAATATGCCCTATTTTTACAAAAAAAACTTTAAAATGTATGATTATTTAGTTAATGATAGGATAAAGAGAGATTGATGCTAAGAGCTGTTTAACAGATTAAGAAAAGTAGAGCAGAAACTGGCTAGCTTCAGAACTACAGTTATTTATTTTCAAATGAAGCATTTACTCTGATAAGCTAATCTTCCCTTGTGGTCATATTCCACTGCATCCAGGTGAACTGAGTTCAATTTACCGTGACTATTTATTAAGGTGAGTTACCACTATGTAAAACCCACTTCTTTATTGCTAACTCATCTCTCCTTCTGAATGAAATTACAATTTCAATTTGCATAGTGCCTAGGGGACTTTGTTAGGGATCTCTGTGTGCTGACCAAGGATTCAGAGCTTTCCCTATTCTTGCAAATGGTGAAAATGGAGGTGCAATGATGTATGATGTATGCTTTATCACAAATCATGCAATCATTCAGAATAGTCAGAGAAAATGTCTGTGATACTCTGTGAGTTCTAAATCCCTTCCTTTATCTGGGATCTCTGGAGCCTTGGAAAATTCATGAATGGAATTTTGGTAACCTCGGACCCTGAGTTATAAAAATATTAAATGGCTCTATGTATGGTCATTTGAAAAGGAAAGGGGCCATGGCACTCATTAAATCTTGCAGCACTCTATGACAACCAATAGTTTAAGAACAAACATAAACTCTTCAACAGTTGGTCTGAGTTTGGTATCTGTCTAATCTCAAAGAGATAAATAATTTATATAGCCACAAATCAGGAATATTGGGGCTCTCACATGACTATTGACAGAAGAGACAGATTTTATACCTGATTCCTCGAGGCCAGCATTGTGGCTACATGAAATAGCATGCATAAAACTATTCTTCTTCACAGATTACCAAATTAAAGGACCACCAGACACCAGAAAGTATATAAATTTATGATCTTATGACTTAGCACCACTCATTTTGTAATTTTGTGTAACCAATAACTTGAACAAACTTTTCTGGATATCATACTCTAGACCAAAATATAAAGGCTGAAAAGAAATAAGGTACAATCCTTACTCTTCATGCTGTACTGACCAGCTACAGACAAGCATGATAAAGGTTAAAGGACAATACATAGGTAATATATGCAAGAAAAATATTATACAATTAGTTGATAAATGGATTGACTACTGAAAAGTTTAGTAGGCAAAAATAATTAGAGGTTTTTCATTTAATCCAGGGACCAAAGCATATAAACTACTCAATGGGAATTAAGATAATGAATACGTGGAGTGTGGGGGGAAGCAATGACTGCTTTGATAACAATAGGACAAGAATGTATGCAAAAACAGTTTAAAAACTATAGCAGGCATCAAAGACAAGTGTAGGTTATATTTTAAAGCTTATTTTGAAGACAGAGTTGGCAGGATCTACTTATTAAATTTGATATAAGGGAAAAAAGAATATCAAGGATGGCCCCTAGATCTTGCCTTAACCAATAAGAAATAGGAAGCTGTCGTACCTTAATATGGGGAAGACTAAGAAGAATAGGATCTTTGGGAAAGATCAAGAGTTTGTTTTGGCACATATTAACCTTGACATGTGTATTAGATAAACATGTAAATGAATATAGGTAGAAGATACATGGCTATTCTGAACTTAGAGAGAGACATGGCCAATACAGGAGATACAATTTTGAAACATAGCAGTGTAGAGATAATATTTAAGAAGATAAAGATAGACAAAAATCACTTAGGGAGAAAAAGAAAGAAGGGAAAGTGATCATAAATATTTTAGTGTGATTAGAGCCTGAAATGTGTACGAAGCACATTAGGTGAACCAAGAGAGCTAAGTAGGCTAGATCATAGAGAGCCCCATGTCATATATGAACAATATGAGACTTTATCTTGCAAGCAAAGGAAAGGCACTACAGAATTCTTAAGAAGAAAGCAACATGGTGGGGTATGACTTTTAGAAACTGCCAACAAGGTACAGACTACAAGAGAGCAGTTCTGACAGAAGAGAACTCAGAAGAAATCTATGACAAGAGTCTACAAGGGAGATAATGAGGATGTGGAGTGTATCACCAGCAAAGAGGACAGGCAGAATTGAATGAAGTTTACATGGTGCATTGACAGAACTTAATGACCATTTAGATAGAAGAGCGAAGGCGACAGAGGAAGCAAGATAGTTCATGCATTTCTTTCTTAGATAACTGAGTGGAGAACAGAATCATTAACTAGAGTGAGAATAAAAGACAAGGTTAGAGACAGGAACTATGGGGACGAGAGAGAGAGAGAGGGAGAATTTGGATAAGTTTAGTGGGAAATGCCTCTTAGATATTTCAACAGTGATGCTCAGGACCCTATTATGCTTATGAACCTGGAATTCTGAATAAAGGTTTTGGTGAAGATCAAGGTTGGTCATCAGCTAAAGGGGGTAATGAGAAGGTTGAGAGCTAAAGAAAACACCAAAGAACATCAGTATTTGCAGAAGCTTAAGGGCAGAACAGCCAGCAAGGAGGTGGCGAGGGCAGACAGGTGGAGTTTGATGTGACAGGACTGAGAGGAGCACAGAACTTGAAAACCGCAGTGCCAAGTGCTTTAAAATGACCAGGAACTTGAGTCCTATGTACTGGCTACTCAATTTGGTCTTTCAAAAGGCTTCACTGTACCAGGGAAGGTGTGGGAGTGAAACCTATGAAGTTTTGAAAAACTAAATAAAAAAGAATGTGTGGCTATTCTGAGACTTTAAAATGAGAATGGCGAGGCGAGGGTGAAGAGAGAGTCCAAATAAAAGGAAGCGCATTGTGCACCGTTGCTGCATTTATAAAAATACCATCTTTATCTAAATACAAATATGTTTTTCAAATTAAGATTTTAGGCCAGTGAGTGAAGAGGCTTAAAAAGTCCATCCTCGATCCTGTGAGTCAGACGGCTGTCAATTATGGGCTGCTGTGATAAGGAGAGAAAAATGGGGAAATAAGTGTCTGGTAATATTTTCCAAAAATACATGAGAACACTTTTCAATTTGACTAAAACTCTACCCATTAGCAAATTTCTATGTGTTAAATTGTGTGCTGAGTGCTATTTTCTGTTAGCTATAATACGCTAAAGGACTGATCCCAAAATGTCTGGTTTCTATGTCTGTTGTTCAGGTCACTTTCTTAATTGTGCTGAGTATCTATGAGATTGAAACAATATTCTAGAGAAAAAGCTGGCATATGTGTCTGCTTGAGTTCATGCACTGGGCCTCAACACTGTTCTACCCTGGGTGCCTGCTGTGGTGTTTCTGGTTGATCAGTAATAAAACTTCTGCTACAAGAATCAAAACGTCTCTCTTCATGATTATTTCCTCTCCATATGCAGGTCAGGGGTTCTTGCCCTGTGTTGCGAAAGACTGAGGTATCCTAATTCATGCATGAACAGTAAAGTAGAAAGAGCAATTTTCTTCTTACCAGGTTTTATCATGTGCAGATATATGATGAGAATTTGGAGAAAGTCACTCACCTTTTAAAGATCTTGCTTTCTTCATGTGGTAGTCACAACACTTTACTTAATATTTTTTTTTTCTGTTTGGCTGTACTTATCAATTCTTGACTATAATTTACTTCCAATTTATAAATTAATAGATATGTACTTTAATCAGTCTATGAACTATTCGTGAGAAACTTTCACTCAAGTTAAATCTTTCCTTTCAAAAATTATATTAAAGTAGCATCAGTTTCTTAGCAAAAAGAAAAAAATCCAGTATCACAATGGAATATTTAGGGGCAAGTGAAATAATGTTTTAACTTTAGAATTTTCAATGCATTTAGAAGATACTTTATAGTAGAAATAATAAAGCACTGATGCATTGATTCTGTAAATTAGACCAACAGTGAGTGGCAATATTTTGGCCCAGAAAGGTGTGTCACCCTTGTTCAGGGGCCATACTAACCTCTGTATTGTTCCAATTTTAGTATATGTGTTGCTGAAGTAAGCACTCAAGTCGTGTAGCTTCTTCTATCAAGTAACATGAAAAATAAAGAAAAGATGCACAAAAGGAAGCAGAGACACTGAGGGCCATGCTGATAGTTTACTATTGCTGTTCCTTGGAAACTTTCAGTCGTTTTCATAACATACAGCTTTGAACCCTTATTTTTAGCAGAAGCTGCCAAATTCTGCCAAGTTCTCTAATTAGTTTGAAAGCCTGTAGTTGTTTAAGTATAAGCCAGTCTACAAATTCTGCCAACTCATTTGAGCAGGCTTGAACAGGAAAGTTGAAGAAATAGCTACATATTATTACTTGCTCATTTCTTAAATTTCATCTTTTGATCAAATCAGGATGCTAATATCGAAACAAAAACAAAAACAAACAAACAAAAAAACAATCACTTCACAGCACAGAAGGAGCTTCTTTCAAAACAGCTAGGAGTTGGCTTTATTTCTTTGGACACAGCGATTTCATGTTTGAGTGGTCCTGCTGATGTTTAGAAACTGAGCACATAGACGCCCTGGAATGACCCTTGGAGGTCAACATACTTTGGATAAAATCTACAGGGTCAGTGATGAAAAACGCTTCATAGGAGACCCATTATAAGACGTTATTAATGGGATTTGGCATTTGAGCAGCCCCACTTATTGTTTGGAGGCATTTTGTATGTGTTTGACAAAAATCTGGAAAAGAAAGAAATATGTATGTACCAGGACAGTTAGCACTGTGTTCAGAATTTGTCAGTATGCTCAAGAGTTTATTAGGTAATAAGATCCTATGCATATTTCCCCTTGCAATATGAAAAATGTCGAGACTGATCACATTTTATTAATTGTCTCTGTGCATCCTCTGTATAATGTGGCTGCTTGACTGTTTCCTTACTCTAATCAGTTGTTTTTACTGTAAGTACAAAGAGGGAGGATGTATTCAAGCCTGCCGCAGAATCATAGGAAATGGGTTATACTGGTTACAGGTATAACTTCCTGAAGGGATCCTGGGGATATTTGCTTCTCAAAATTCTTTCATCAACTCCTTCTGAATGCATGCATGTAGATACTTTATATGATTTTAGAGCAAAGCTGCTTAACTTTTCATACTTTTGGCTTTTCTTTATAGCTTTTTGTCCTTCATGTGAGGGCTTTTGGGAAGACACAAAATTAAGTTGCTACAGTTTAATTCTGCTCTGGGAAGAGAACGATTATGAATTTTGGGGAAGTTGTTCTCATTCTGTTGATGAAAAACATCAGTTATAAACCTAAGGACTATATTTTCCTAAATGGACAGATAGATTTTAATCTTTCATAATTATTGCTGGCTGTTTTAAAGTAGGAATCAGCACACATAAACCTTTGCATGGGGTATGTTGATCACATCATGTTTAAACCTTGGGAGATTTGCCCCTCTGGCAAAAAACAGGGATAGATCTTATTGTGTATACAATATCATTGTCAAACAAAAATATGATATGGATTTAGTAGGAGTTATCTCACTGTTTAAAAGATTTCTTTTGAAGGAAGAGTTTTTTAATCTCATTTCCACACTCCCAGATTTATAATGTCCATTCTCAATAATTTCCCTCAACCTGTATCTTGCATCCCCCTGACACTTACCATCACTGGTACACTTAGTCACAAGCTACTTTTTCCAACTCTGCATTGACTCCAAACTACATCTCCTTTTCTACTACAAAAAAAAAATTGTATCATCAGTTTCTGAGATGGTCTGACACAGTGGAATGGTTGTAGTCCCATCTCTATTCCATCAGCTGTGTTCTATCACCCTGTGAGTTGCCAACTTAATATTAGAATATGTCTTTATGAAGACTCCAAGTCTAAAAATCCAGGGTGACTCACGAGAGAGGCTTATTCCCCTTTCTCAAATGTGCTGTGTGAGTTCAAAGGTATTCCATTTTTACCTGCCTCAATTCCATCAAAATAGTAACTCTTCCCAGCCTTCTCAACTCATTTCACTTCCTCCTCTGCCTTCTGAAAATCATGTACAAAAAACCAAACTGAGACCTATCGCAGCCCAGTTTCTAGCGGCAATTTCCAAGTGCAAAATCAATGAGCCTTTTTGCTCCCTGAAATGCCCTTTGCCCCAGACACTTTGCCTTTATGTCATTAAACACATGACAAAGTCTCCAGCCGGCATGCTGGCCACATCCCCCACTGCCACTATTCGGCCCAGACCAGACAAAAGGGGGCAGTGCTGAATGAGATAATACACACCCAAAGTGCTTTGAAACCCCCAAAGACAGATGCTTTATGAATACCAGGCCTTACTATTATGTACTCCACCGCTCCCCATCACGACAAAGTCTGTACAGGTCGAACATCTGCAGCTTCAGTGTACTCTCATACATGTATTTTTACTTTTTCAAGCTGCTGCCTATTAACTTCTTGCTAATATTTCTGGTTATGCTAGGCCTCTTTACTTAAACACTTCGTCAATATTGTCACCCTTCTGTCTTTGCAGATGTCACTTAGCATTCTTTACAAATTAGCAACACAATTAAACAACACTGAATACCCATTTTTGCCCTTCTGTACACCACCTCACTTTTAGATATGTTAAAATTTACCCCACCGTTTAAAAACCAACTTAATAAAAGCTTTATTCTAGTCTCAATCCTGCCCTAATCAATTTGGGTTAGATTGAAAGTCCCTAAGAGTTTACCAAACGTTTTGTTAATATTTGTATATAGTACATTCATTGAGCTTTCCATGAGTTGTTCTTGTGTTCTCTTCAACTATAGATTTGAAAAATATTTTATGCTTAGAAAGGAAATTACTAACCTGTGCTGCTTTTCTCTCAAACACTCTCTTAGTTGAACTTTTCATTAATATTGTCCTATTCTTTTAGTAAGTGCTGAAGAGCCCAATTTCAAAAGAAACGTAAAACAAAACAGCTTGTTAAAAATAAAAATTCTTAAGTGATTATCAAATAATTCGATACATTTTAAAAATTAATTAACTACATTCCATAAGGCCTTTTGAGAACTCTTGTTTGGGGGCAATTAAAAACAGATTTTGGTTTTTGTGTTTAATCTTTGTTTCCATGTGAGTCAATGACAGTTTATAAACATAGGCACACAAGGGAGCATTTTAGTCTCATGTCAGGGCTGATCAGGAAGAGCAGTTTCCTGACTTCTCAGCTAGCTTACAGCCGTTCTCCCCTCTGCTGGAGAAATTCTCCCTTTCACAAAGAAATACTCCTAGGCATCAGTAAGTTAATAATTTTAACAATCAGAAGCCCATAATAAAATGCATTGCACCAAAATCAGTAATCACTTTGCAACATCCAAACCTTTTTTTCCACCACTCTTTTAAGAGTCACCTTCTAAAGAGCTCCTGATTCCATTATTCAAATGTTTCCTGATAGTCAAATGCCTTAGGATTCAATAGACTAGTATTTTGGTCATCTACAATAGAAATCTGTGTTTCCCATATGTTGCAGAACCAGATGGCTCAGGTTGGTCTTTTATTTGTCAGGCTCAATATAAAACACTGCTCTCTCTCACTCTCTCAGTTGTAACAAAGGCCATCCAGTTTACCAGTCCCCTACTCCCCCCACACACACTCCAGGGTTTGACAACAGGCTAAACCAAAAGATGAGCAACTTCTCAGCTGCTGGCCTCCGAAGGCACTCTCAGCATGCTTAGCCCCCACTTCTGTCCCTGCTGACTTTTTATGCAGGCCTTGATTGAGAACCAGTCCAGCTGGGCAGCCTGTTAACTCCTGTAACCCATTCCAATCCAGCTCACCTCAGTTAGGTATGTCCCTCTTTGTGAACAAACTACCTACACCTGCCTCCCCTGTTTCGCATCCTAACTGCCCAATTCTGACACAAAAAGAACTAACAGGAGCTCATAATTATTATGCACCTGTTATATAGCAAATGCTGGGTTAGGCCCTTTCAATTGTCATTCAGTTGGTTAAGACACAAAACTACTTAAGAAGAGGCATGATTATTCTCATTACACAGGAAAGTAAGATGAGGCTCAGAGATGTTTAACTAGTCAAACATCTAAAAAGTGGTGAAATAAGATTGCCAGTCAGCTGTATCTGATTCCAACTCCATGCACACAGCTCCCCCGAGACAGTCAGAAAGAAATACACACACACAGCTATTAAGTGCCTACATATAACAGATGCTGACAGAAGCTAACCATTCAAGAATCAGGTTTTAGAATTCAATGGTACCAGAAACAAAAAGGAAAATATATCTCTCAAACACAAAATTATAAATCGTGTAAAATATTTATTTATTGTTGGGAGGCATGCAAAAAGAGAATAGTTACTTTCCTTGAGGTAGCGACAGGATGGTTGCTGTCTTCATGTCTGTATCACCCTTTGTGTCTATGTTGCAATAGCACACCTCTCGCTCCTAGTTGTGGCAGATACTTGCTACTGCTTAGCATATCATTATCTTGGGAGTAGGCACACAATTCAAAACACCTTAGGAAGCATAGAGAAAGAAATAGCAACTTCAAAACTGGAGGAGATATTGGAAAGTACATTGTCCAACACCACACCTTACATATAAGGCATTGATACCAGAGAAGTTAATACAGAGAAGTCCTTCCCTAGGGACATATGGCTGAATGAATAAACAAATGTATTTTATGACTCCTATGTATTAGGTATTTTTCTAGGTGTGCTAGGAATTAAATTATTAACTCTCAGTAAACTCACTTTGCACACTCTGTTTTATGCCATGATATCCTTCCATACTAAACTGTCTTTGTGTAAAATAGAAACTGTTATGTTTCCTACTTTCTTGATTATTGGACTGAATCATCTCGGTGACTAGCACTTTTCTGAGGACTAAGACTACAGAAGTAAAAGAAGAGTCACTTCTACCAACACAGAGCTTATAGACTATGGGGGGAGACAGATGCTAATCAAGTGATTACAAAATGATAATGTAATTAAAGACAGTGGTAGCCACAGTGAGGAAAGATGCATCTAGCATCCACTAGGTCATCAGGGAGGACTTCCCAGAAAAGGTGGCATGCCAGGATAGACTTTTCCAAGGGGCTTCTCATGTCAACATCTGTGTAGGAAAGAAAGGCTGGACCAAGGAACAATGCAGGAGATGAAATACGGCCAATAGGGCTACAGTCAGGAAGTATTTGATTTCCTTTGATCTGTTTTATGACAAAAAATTGGACTTAGGCTTCATAAATCCAAGCTGAGAAAACTTTTTAATGTGATGAGACCATCTCTGTCTTTGAGGTGCCTAAGCGTGGTGTGGAAATGTATATACTGGGAATACATGTTTTCACTTTGTTTCCCCAAGATTCTTTCCTTGATATGAAGCCTCTTTAGGGATGTTTAATTATAACACATAGATCACACATTCTATTCCAAAATCAATGACTTCATGTGATTATGTTATGATTTAGAGAGGATAGCATATTTTTAAAAAATTCAAATGCTTATCAGAACATACATAAAATTTATTCTTTCTAAGATTGCTCTGGGTAAAGAAATAGTTATTTTACATAAATAGTTAAAATATCCCCTTTGCAACCACATATAAAAAGTTTGAAAGATAACATACAATTGAATTTAGAATGAGGATAGGGGTTTGGAGAAAATAGAAAGCACATATGCCTTTCTGCTTACTTCCTGTTTCCATTGGAAAGAAAACACTTCTTTCTTTTATATTTTTTTCCACCTTAGTCTTATTTCAGGCATTTACCACCTCCCTTTGTCTATACCTATACACACGTACACATCACACATTCTATTCTATACGCCAGGACAATCATAATTTTAAACTTCATTTTTATACTTTAGTTCCCTTTTACTACAAAATCCAGTGCATCTATCATGGTATAAAAGACACATTTTTCTTTCTTCTAACTTCTTTTAATGGTATCTTGCATTTGATAATACTCATGGGATAATTTTGATTCTTTTGCATTTACTTAAGCATGTTTTATGCACCAGCATGGTCTATTTTGGAGAAAGTTCAAAAGAATGTGCTAAAGAATGTGTATTCTGTTGTAATTGAGTGGAATAAACTGTAGATATATAAGCCCATTTGCTCAAAGGTTTGGTTCAACTCTGCTACTTTCTGGTGATTTTTTGTATAATTGCTTTGTATATTTGTGAGAGTGGGATATTGAGGAGTCCCACTATAATTGTAGTGATGGTTATCTGATTTTTTATGTCTATGAATATTTGTTTTATAAAGTTGAATGTGCATTTATGTTTTATGTTTATAATTCTTGTTTCTTTCTGTTGAATTTCTCCCTTAACCAATATGTAGTGACCTTCTTTGTCTCTTCTGATCATTTTGGCTTGAACCTCACTTTGTCTGAAATTAGGATTCCTATTCCAGCTCTTTGGGGGTTCCTATTTCATGGAATATTATTTTCCATCCTTTGACTTTTAGTCTATACTTTTTTTTTCAAATTAAAGTGTTTCTTGTATTCTGTGTATCTTTTGGTTTTATTTCTTGATCCATTTTGTCAATGTTTGTCTTTGTCTTTTGAATGGGAAATTAATACCATTCACATTGAGAATTATTACCAAAAGGTATTGACTTATTCTTGTAATTGCATAATTTTCCTCATGGCTGTTTCCTTATTTTCTTTTTCCCTTTTGCTTAGCTGCTCATCTTTCCAGGTGGATTCTTTCTGTAGGACACACTGGCATTGCTGGTTTCATTGTCTGTTTCTAGGATACCCTTGGAAATTTTTTGATGCTGGCTTGGTGGCCATGAATTTCTCAAGATGCTCCTTCTCATAGAAATAGCTTATGTCTCTTTCAATTTTGAAAGGAAGTTTCACAGGATATGTAAGTTACAGTTGGAAGTTTCTATGTTTTAGGGCTTGAAACCTTCACTCCAAATCCTGCTGGCCTTTAAGATTTGTGTTTAAAAGTCTGCTATAATTCTAATGGGTTTGCCTTTATACATAACTTGTTGCTTTTTCCTAATAGCTTTTAAGATTTTTGTCCCAGTTATAAACTTCTGGTAGTTTGGCATGGAAAAGTTGTCTTTTGATCATGACTGTCTGATGTTTTATATGCCTTATTTATCTTTTGTTTATTTCTTTCTCTATATTTGGGGAGTGTTCTGCTATTATTCCTGTGAATATTTTTATGCCATTTGTGCTGTCTTCTGACTTTTCACCTTTCCAATTATTCATATGTGAGCCTTCTTTGTGTCATCTAGCAGCCCCTGGATCCATTTTCCATGTTCTCTTGTTGCTTTTAAGGTGTCTCTGAGTAGTTGGTCTTTGAAGGCATTCCTATCTTCTAATTTTTTAATTCTGTCCTCACATTTGTCATTCTTCTGTCCATATATTCAGCATAATTTTAATCTCCTGGATTTCTGATTGTAACCATCAATGGACTCTAGTTGTTTGCTAACCTAGCCATTCGTGTTTTATATCATTTTGTTTAGCTTAGCTAGCTTTTCATTAATGTCTTCTGAAAGTTCCTCGATCACTATTACTACTATAATCAGGTTAGTTACATCATCTCTGATCCCACTGAGCACTCCTCAATATTTTTTCTAACCTCTTCTGTCATTCTTTGAAGTAATTTGGATGTGTGGCTTATGCTAAATTCTATCTTTAATCAGAACTTCTTAATATACTACATGATAGACTTAGATGAGGCAGAAATTTTTTAATCCTGATACTTTAGGTCTGCCTTTGAACTGACTAAATCAGAATCACTTAGAATGGAAAAACATCAAAGCTTTCAAAAGATTGTAATATGCACCTAGAGTGAGAACTACCAAATTCAAGTCTCTTGTGTCAATAGCACACTATTACTCTTTTCCATATTTCATGTGCACTATTCTTATTTTAATATTTAAGTGACATTGGCATGTATTTGAATGGAGGTTGGTTATAGCTAATGAAATCTCTTTGAATATAACTTTGGATTTAGTAAATTTATTATAATTTACAAAGAAAACGTGAAAAGGTAATTTCCTCTTCATTAAGTATCACAGATAACTCTAAATACTTTCAGTATGACTTTCTACCTTGGATATTATTCAAAGTTGAGATAACATCCTGAGCACCATTAGATACACTTATGCTGTACTTACTGTAGAAACATTTCTGTTGGATGGTGTCTGTATCAATCATTGCTCACTAGAGAAACAGGATAGATAAATAGATAGATAGATAGATAGATAGATAGATAGATAGATAGATAGATAGATAGATTTACAAGGCAAGCTTGTAGTGGATGCCTTCAGAGTCATGTGTGGAACAGTGCAAAAGGGCTGACTGCATACTGGAAATCCAAAGGATCCAGTTAAAAGTCAAAGGTCTGGAAATCACTGGATTGTCTTGTGCTACTTTGTACAGAAAGTTGAAGGGTCTGAGCTGGAAGGCTGAAGAACCTTTATTGGAAAGCCAGAGAATCTGCACTGGAAGGCTGAAGAGTCTATGCTGGAAGTCAGGGGATGAACATCCAAGGTGAAGATGAAGACTAGAGCTCTTCTGAATAAACAGAAATGAGTCTTTCTTTTTCTTTCCCTTTTTTATTCCATTTAGGCTATAAGCTTATTGGTCACAGCCACTCACACCTTCTGTGAACCTTCCATCTTCAGTACATCCATTCATTTACACCCAGAGTTATGCTAAGTCAGTCGACTGGGCAATTCTTACTCAAGATGACATGAATGGTAACTATCAGAGTTTCAGACTACAGGCGCAGAATCTATCTAAGGTCTTGAAAATTAGGCTAAAGAACATTCTACAGTTTTGTTGTAATATAAAACAGTACAACCACTAAGAAAATCAGTATGGAAATGCCTAAAAAACTAAAAATAGAAATTCCAGCTCCATTGCACCTGGACGGTGGGACCTGTGAGAAAAGTCTGAAGCTATGCTCTGAGCTTCCTCCATTGCCCTGGGACACCAGGCCTGCAAAAGGAGAGTAAGGACACATGCCATTGATGGGTGGACCTACCAGAAACCCAAGACCCCGCCCTGGGTTCAGGAGAATACACAAGCCTTCGGAAGGTGGAGTAATCAGCTAGACCAGCAACATGGAAGCATCTGAAGCAGTAATGAGGAACCAGCAGTTGGACTCTGGAGATCTCCACCAACAGAAGACCAGTTCCAGTCCCCACATCCAGAGAACCAGATCAGTTCCATACCCAGCACATTTCTGGAATCTAACATGGACACTCTCATGTAAACACCAACCGTAAACACCAGAGGTATTTTACTACTTTTATTCTCCCTTGTTTGTCTGATCGGCGATCCCTTCCCTGTCTGGTTGATTATCATCTTGTTTTGTTTTGTATTATATTCTCTGGTTATTTTTGTATTTCTCTCTCTCTCTCTCTCTCTCTCTCTCTCTCTCTCTCTCTCTCTCCTATCTTTCTCTGGTCTTCTTTCTTTCTTTCTTTCTTCCTTTCTTCCTTTTTTCTTTTTCATTCTCTTTCTTCTTTTTTTTCACTGTTTAGGTTTCTTACCTTTCTTTTTCATTTTCTTCTGTTGATCCTCTTTCTCTTTTTCCTCAACTACTTCTTGAATTTAAACTTTCAAGTGAGTAATCATTGTCTCTGCCCTTTCTGATTACTCCCTCACATTCTATTTCATTCTTTCCCTCCTGCATTCTGCAGTTTCCCGAAACTCAGGTGACCATCCTTGGACCTCCAGCCTAGACTCTCCTATATCTGACCTCATTCATCATTTTAGCTTGTCCCCTACCTATCTTACCCCCCTAATACCTCCAGAAGGTAAAATCACTCCACTCAAGAGAAAGTCACTGCAAACAAGTGCATAGTATATGTTTGATTTTGTTATATAATCTTAGAGTTTGCTCCTGTGAATGGTGGTAGCAGGTTATAGCTTATCAAAGTTTGTCAATAGTTAAGCTGAACTTGAAACTATTGTTATTACTAACAGGGCTGCTTTAGGCAGGATGTCATACACATTATAAGCAGTTTTTTTACTATGTATGATAACACTGATTTCATGGATCATAATCATCACCACAGACCAGTACCAAAAGGTTAGGTGCTGAGCCAAAGAGTAACTTTGCATTCTTTACAAATTGAAGAGGTAGGTTCTTAGGATAGCTATAATGAACCCTCTACATCTAGGGGACATTCCTGATGAACAGACATCTCCTAGGGAAGCCTCAGTACTAGTGATAAAGGTATCTACCATAAGAAATTGACAACCATCAATATAGAAAATAAAATAAAATAAAACAAAAAAGAGAAAATCAAAAAGACCAAATGCAGAAAGAAGCAAAATGCAAACCCAGATCCCCAGCCCACCCAGAACAAGTCTGGAATGCAATGGCATAGATGAAAATGCAAGTAAAACACTGGAACTTTCTGAAATCATAGCAACAGAAATGAAAAAAATAAGTGGAAAAGGATATAGAGAAAATAATCAGTAGGGGATTTAGCACAGTGCCTGCCTGGCAAGCTCAAGGTCTTGAGTTTGATTTCTGGTACAAAGAGAGAGAGGGAGAGAGAGAGAGAGAGAGAGAGAGAGAGAGAGAGAGAGAGAGAGGAAGAATATGATCTCTCAAGTACAAAAGAAATGATACTTAAAATCAAAGATAATAGAGAAGACATAGGTAAAAGAATACATGAGTTTAGAAAAGTGATGGAAACAAAAAATGCCCAACAAAAGAAATAAATGGAACACACAAAACAGATCTAAATAGAAATCTAAAAGACTAAAACCTCCATTGAAAGTATATGCAACAGATTGAATGGAAATGATAGAATTTCAGATCTTGAACACAATTGCAGTTAGTGACCCTGAAAAAAAAACATATCTTAAATATAGTAAGAGTCCATGAAAAATCAATCCAACAGCTACCAGATGAAGCAAAGAAGAATAACATAAGATTGATTGAGGTCAGTGAGAAAGCTGGAGACAGTACAAATGCCATAAAAAACTGTTCACAGAAATAATGCCAGAAAACTTCCCAAGTGTAGATAAAGAAATTAACGTACAAATAAATAAAGCATATAGAACACCAAACAGCCATGATCAAAATAAAACTACACCAAAACACATAATAATCAATATTCCAGAAATTCAGTACAATAATAGAATATTGAAAGCTGTTAGAGAAAACAAACAGATCAGCTATAAAGGAGAGTTCATCAGAATCACAGCAGTCTTCTCAGCATGAACCTTCAGATCAAGAAGAGCTTGGAGTGAAGTATTTCAAATTTTGCAAGAAAACAACTCCCAACCCAGTTTGATATACCCTGCAAAACTATCTTTCAAAATTAATGGATAAATAAGGTACTTCCATGACAAAGAACAACGGAAAAAATTCATGTCCACCAAGCTAATACTACAAAGAGTACTGAAATATATTCCAGACAAAGATAAAAATGAACACAGTTCCAAGAGCAACAACAGAAAGAAACCACCAGGCATGGCAAGCAGTTAAAAAGAGGGGAAAAGCAGGGAACCAACAGAAAGAAAATATCATGACAAAGATAAACCAATATATATCAGTTATAGCCATCAATGTAAATTCACCAATCAAAAGAAACAGATTGGCAAAATGGATGAAGAAACAAGATCCAACAATACGCTGTATGCAAGAATCACATTTAACTCAAAAAGAAATTCATAGGCTGAAAAATCAAAGAATGGAAAACATTCTTCCACACAACAGGAACCCAGAAAAAACAGGGTAGCTATTCTGTTTGCAGACAATGTGAAACTCAAGCCAAGAATGATCAAAAGAGATAAAGAAGATCACTACATATTTGTTAGGGGAAAACTGGAAAAGGTAGAGATCACAATCATAAATATGTATGTACAAAATATGGGAGTATCCAATTATATATGACAGCTATTAACAGACATGAAAAATCAAATAAGCAATATGTAATTACAACAGGAAACTTCAACACTCCATTGTCACAAAGACACAGATCACCTAGACCAACAATTCAGCAAAGAAATATCAGAACTGAACCAAACCCGTGAACAAATGGACTTAGTAGATGATTTTAAGAATATTCTACCCATCATCAGAACACACATTTTTCTCAGTTGTACATGGGACGTTCTCTAAAATAGAGAACTCCATAGAACATGCTTAAGTAAATGCAAAGGAATTGAGATGATCCCATGCATATGTGACCATAGTGCAATCAAATTGGAAATTAATGGCTAAGAAAACCATGAAACTCCATAAATAAATGGAAATTAAATAACATCCTCCTAAACAACCAATGGGTTACAGATGAAATTAAGGAAGAAATTAATGTCCACAACTAAATGAGAAAGCAGATAAAACACATCAGAATGTATGAGACACGATGAAAGTAGTCCTAAGAAGAAAATTTATAGTGGTGAATTCTCACATCAGAAAAACAGGATGAACACAAAGAAATAACCTAACATTACTCATCAACCTTCCAGAAAAAGAAGAGAAAGATAAACCCAAAGCCCATACAATGGAGGAAATTTTAAACATTAGAGCAGAAATTAATGCAATGGAGTCCAAGAAAACACTACAAATAATTAATGAATCAAACAGTTGGTTCTTTCAAAGAATAAATAAAACTGATTAACCTTTAGTCAACCTTATCAGGAAAAGGAAAGAAAAGGTTCAAATTCATGCATTTTGGGGAATGAAAAGGGTGAAATCAGTACAGATCCTGTTGAAATTCAGAAGACCATCAATACCTACTTTGAAAAACTTTATTCTCATATACTGGAAAACACAGGAGAAATGGACAGATTCCTAGATATGTATGAATTGCCAAAGCTGAACCAAGAAGTTACAAAAATTGTGAATATTTCAATATCCATTAATGAGATTGAAAATATAATTTAAAACTTACCAACAAAGAAAATCCCAGGTCCTGATGAATTCATGGTTGAATTCTACAAGAAATTTAGAGAAGATTTAATGCCAATACTCCTCAAACTCTTTAAATAAATAACACTAAATGTAAATGGGCTAAATGCCTTGATAAGGCAAAGATTGTTGAACTGAATTAAAGAGCTGAGCAAAGCTAAATATGGGCTATACAATTTGTAATTACTTATATACATGCTCAGTATATATAAACTGAAAGTTGGAATAAAGTGGAAAGTAAAATATATCATGCAAACACTAGGTATAAAAATCTGATATGACTACATTAATGTTAAGCAAAGAGTTTTATGGAATTACATAGAACATTAAAAATGAGTCATTCCACAAGGAGACATAATCCTAAACATATCTGTGTCTATTAACTGAGCATCTGAATATATGAAGAAAAATTAATAAAACTGAGGGAAAAATCATACATAAACAAATCATTGCTATATATTTTAAGTCACCTCTCATTAATTGAGAGGACAAGTAGAAAAATAGTAAGAATATAAAAAATTTAAATAGTCAGTGAATTTGACCCAGTTGACATTTTAGAACACTCTTCCAATATCTGCAGAACATATATTTTCCCAAACATGAAGTCATCAAAAAATACAGTGAGTGTTTACATGTTTGAGAAAGTAGGAAGCAGAGCATGGTGGCACATGCCTTTAATTCCAGCACTCAGGAGGCTGAGGCAGGAGGATCCTTGGGAGTTCGAGACTACTAGGCTACAATGTGAGTCCAAAGCCAGCCTGGACTGCATAGTGAGACCCTGTCTCAAAAAATAGGGCCAGGGGTTTAACTCAGTGACAAAAGCACCTGCCTGGCAGGTACGAGGTTGTGAGTTCGATCCCGGTACAAAAAAAAGAAAGAAAGAAAGAAAGAAAGAAAGAAAGAAAGAAAGAAAGAAAGAAAGAAAGAAAGAAAGAAAGAAAGAAAGGAAGGAAGAAAGCGTAGTACACTAAAAGACATATTGCTGCTAACATCCATCTAAATACGCCCCCTCACTTAGGGCTTACAACCCATTGCTCTGCCACTTTCTGAAGCAGCTCGAGATCCTCTTGAAGAGTGTCCTGAGATGCACGGCCATGGCTGCCTTCGTGTTCTGAATCCACTCAATTATTTATCTTCTGCAGTCATTTTGACTTTAGGGAAGAATCAGAAATTGCACTGTACCCGATTCAGTGAATAAGGTGGTTATCATAAAAATAAACTACAAACTGGTTCAGAAAGTGTCAAGAATGATGGCAATATGCTTTTAACAGTAATAGGTTCATTTAAATATTCACCATATTTTTATCATATGCATAGAACATTTACCCAGAGAAATCATATGCTGGACTGCAAAAAAAAAAAAAAAACCTCATTAAATATAAAAGGGCCTCAATCATACATGATCTTCTCTCAAAATACTTGGAAATTAAATGATACATTTCTAAATAATGAACCAAAGAAGAAATCACAAGGTAAATTTTAAAAATTTTGAAACGAATGATAATTGAATCAGAATATATCAAAATTTGTAGAATACATTCAGTTGTTACTAGCAAAGAAATTTATTGCTTTAACTACCTCTATAAAAAAATGATAAAAGCTTTGCTTCTATTTTTTCCTCATAAACTTTTATAAATAAGGAGGGAATGAGGGACTGAATGAAGGGGAGGGGAATGGGAAAAAAATCAAATTATGTCATGTACAGGTACGAATTCCCTATGATGAATGTGATTGTTATGTATATCTCAAATGTACCAATAAACTTAATTAATTAAAAAATAAAAATGGATAAAAGAAAGAAAGTAGTTACCTAGACTCCTCCTTGAAGGATCTCAAATTTGAACCTAGACTGAGTAATTTAGTGACTTCATGAGATTTCACCTCAAAATAACTCTGGGGATATAGCTCAGCACAAAGGTCCTGTATTTAATTCCTGCTACTGAAAAAATAAGAAGGAAAAGAGGAGAAGGAGAAGAAGAGAAAACAAGGGCAAATTAAGACTGTTAAGTTATACTAAAGAAATTAAATAATAAAAAAAGTGAAAACAAATGTAAAAAAATTGCTAAAAATCAATAAAGTAAAAAACTAGCTTTTGCAAATGACTGGTAAAATCTGTAAACTGCAGCGAGACTCACCAAGAAAAAAGAAAAGAAAAAACAAATTACCAATTAAAGAATGAAAGAGAAAACAACACAACAAATCCTATGGACATAAAAATGAAAATGAATAAAAAATAAACTTGAGCACTCATAAAGAATGGATAAATTCCTGCAACATATAAATTGCTAAAGCTAGCACAAGAAATAAAAAATCAAAACAGCTGTAAATCAATTAAAGAAATTAGATTCATAATCAAAATCTTTCCACTGAAAAAACCTCAAGTATAGATGGTTTTAATGATAAATTCTAAAATACATTCAGGTTAAAAAAAAACTATACTATACTTAAATAATTTTTTACAGAAAATAAAGGAAGAGGGAATGCTTCCTTATTGAATCTATGTTTATGACCAGTAAAATAGAAAATCTAGCAGACATTACAAAAATTACATTTCAGATCATTCTCTCTATGAATATATGGACAAAAATCCTCTTAAAAATTAGTAAATAAAATCCAGAGATATACGAAAATGACAGCATCTCATGACAAATACAACTTATCTCAGGAATTCAAAGTTAGTTTAACTTTGAAAAACTAAAGTAATTCACAATATTCACAGAGTTAAAGCAGAAAAATAGTGTATGCTGTTTCTCAAAAAATAAATAGAACACATTAGAAGTACACTGAAAAGTCACCAGTGATCCTCATTTGCTGGTATTGTTGTAGGCAGCTGAGTTAGAAGTATTACAGGCAGTCAGACAGGGCTGGGCCCTCAAAGGAGCCAGTGCAGAAGTTCAGATACCTTGTGACCTCTGAGGAGACAGGGACCTCCTGCTGTGGGCCAGATCTCAAGACCAAAGGCAGAGCAAATACAACCCCATCCTAAGGATTGACAGTCCAAGTAGTTCTCTGTCACCCTGAGGAAGTCAGGAGTCAGCATCCCACCCCACTACTGGAAGAGTCTCTGCTGTTAAGTATCCCGCTTACTACATGACTCGCTTCCCCATTTGTTCTTGATTTAATCAATTTTATCTGAACAGTTAATCTTATGGGTTAACCATTGTTCTGTCCCACCTTATGCCCACCTTGCGAGTTCCCAGGCTTTCCTCATCTTGGACCTATCTCATCTTGTGGTTTTACTCTATAAAATTCTCCAGAAAAGACAGTCTTTGGCAACCCGCTAGGGACCCCTTCTGTCCCTCAGACAGAAGCTTTCTTTCTCTCAATAAAAATATTCTGCTCTTAACCTCTGTTGTTCCTAAAATTCATTCTTTGCTTTTTAGAGAACACATATAGTAGGTTGGGAGTTTCATTCTGCTATATCAGTATGATGGTGTGAAATGCTTCTTTCGTCTTCAGTTTCCTGTGTTTCTCAAGCTTACTGAAAAAGATTTGTATGATATTTCATAATTACATAAGGGTGTACATGTGAGATAGGGCATTTGAATATACCTTCAAAGAGGTGAAAGCTAAGAGAAGCAGGCATGTAGACTGGTGGTTTTAGAGTAATGAAGGAAGTTGGAAACACCTGCAGAGCAAGGTCAGCTGAGAGCAGTAGAACTCAGAGGAAATCTTGGGTGGGAGCTGTAGTGGTCAGGGAAGGAGTTTGACTTTAAAAATAAACTGGGTTGCAGGAAACTAAGTCTGTGGCAGGTGGTGAAACTGTACAGTCTTGCAGGTTGACAGGCATAAGGAAATGTACATTGTTGAATTTTTTTTGCATTGTTGTGTTTTTTTGCATTGAATTGAGCAAACTGATGATTTTAATTCTTCATGAAATAAACTAGCCTCCTAATGGCTGTGCCACAGAGTACACAAATGAGATCCTTCCACAGCCATATTGTTTCTTTCCTTCCTTCCTTCCTTCCTTCCTTCCTTCCTTCCTTCCTTCCTTCCTTCCTTCCTTCCTCTCTCTTTCTTTCTTTTGTTCTTTTTGTCTTTCTTCTAATGTCTTTCTTTTTGATTCATTTTTTGAATGAAACTCCGATGAGATACCTTCTGACACAAGAAAATATGGCTGTCATCCACAGTCATATTCTAACTTGTTAATCATTTCTAAATAGAAAAATCTCTCAACTACCCAATTGCTAATTTCTTTTTTCTTTCTTTTCTATACTTTCTTTTCTCTGTATTCTTTTCTCTCTTAAGAGTATACTTTTATCAGAAGCTTGTAACATTTTCAACAAAACTGAAAAGAAATTTCCAATAAAAAAATATTCAACAATCAAATCATTAACAACCCAGATTGTGAATAATTCGGTTAAATTTATTTTCAGATGATATTTTAATGATAAATTTAGTTAAATTCATAAGGAAAAAATAGCATTGTTTTAAATGGTTAACTTAGAATGTCACCAGTGGGAAAATTCTAAATATTTTCTGATGAGATAAAGGGTATATTAATTTGAGTTAACTATTGATTGCTTTCGATGCTTATCTCCTAGCAAAATGATTTTGTTTAGTTACAAACTGAATTCCTTCTTAAAATATATTCAGCTTTTCTATTAAAAAAAAAACTCTTAGAAAAGTAAAAAGCCCTCTCAATTTGTGATAGTAAACTTTCTATTCCACTCATGTGAAGAACTTTACAATCATTACCATTTGGTTCTTATTTATTCTGACATAGCAGAATAAAAACTGATGATCTGCTTGCTATAAGCCTTTTTTTTCTTTCAAACACTGGACACATTACAAAACAATAGTGACACCGATTAATAGCATAACCTAACAGTCAATTCACCAATATTTTTATGCAGGTTGGGCTAAGACCTTGAATCAGATGATCAGTGTCAGATTTTGATAGTGTGCTGTTTCAAGAAAGAAGCAAAATTTGAAAGCCAACTGCATTCCACAGAGAAGCATTTTCTGTAGTGTGTTGATATGTAACTCTGACAGAAGCTCAGCATGCAAGACATTAATCTCAACTTTCGTGTAATATACTACTGATGCTCCAGGAGAATAAAATTATGACTCTCATGTTATTTCAAACAGATTGAGAAATGTGCCAAGAGGAATTATACCTTAAAATCTTCTATTTTGTTTTCCATAATAGGGCCAAGAGGAGAGAAATATTGTGTATTTGGCTATAAAGTCATAATGAATATTTATTCGGTATGTTTTTCTTTCAGAAATTGTGTGTGAATTGGACTAGTAAAATGTTTCACTTTCCCACATCATCTTGCATGGTACTCATAGTGTGCTTGTGCGTGTGTGTCTTTGCATGCGCTGTCATAACCTATCTGGCCAAGCGTGAACTGTCTCCAAAGATTAAGTGTACCTATTTTGAACTGGAGGCTGCATGCCATAATTTTTAGCTAACCCGTTTCCTTCTTAGTGAAAACAGAAATAAAAATATATTGTGCACACTTCATTGCTAGAGCCTTTGACCTCAGCTGCCTGTCTAGCTGCGACTGTGATGAATGCTTTGTGTCCCTTCATTTTTAATTGCTCATAAATTGTTATCCCACAAAACACAAAACTAGCCTTGTCCTCATTTTAGATGGGGTTGGAGGTCAGCCTAACAGTAATACAATTAAGGAGTGTCTTTGTGTGGGGGTGTGGGAGTGAAGAGGGCAGGAGGGTTGCAGAAGAGCAGTAAAGAAACGAAGTCATCCTTTCTAAGGAAAAAACGAATTCCTACTTTTGAGCAAAACATCACACATAGAGTAAATCATGCTTGTTTGACAATTGTGTCCAAAGTGCTTTGAAGGGCATTTCTGGACAGCAACAAAGGAAGTGAATTATAGTATGTGCCTGTGTTCAAGAAAAAAAAAAGCGTTTTTGTGATTCATGATGTCAAGGTTAAATTAATTCAGTGGAAAAAAAAAGTCTGGTTTTAGGAGGACCAACTCAGCCCAGGTTGTTTTCAAAAGAGACTATGTACGTGAATTCAATGGCAGAAGTTAGCCCTCAGCTTTTTGCCAATCTGTCATTGCCCAGGTAGTAGCTCCTACTCATTTCTGCAGCTCACATCTAATTCCAGTGCACCCTGGATCTTTTCCGTGAGCTCTGCAGTCAGTCATTGTTTCAATTATACTTTCTTCTATTGCTCAGCAACTAAGACATGGCCTTAAACAGTCATGTTTCCTATCAGTGGAACTAAAGCTTTGAATTTTTTTCCTCATTTGTGATGACAGTCAAAAACAGGATTATGCACTTTCTTTATTATGCCTAAAAGAGTGTTTAAAGCCCGGCTAGTGGGCTTATTGACTTGACTATCCTTTTGATTAAACCAAAACAGAAGCAGAGTACTCTAAATAGAAAAAGATTGAACTTACAGTAAGACCACGCCTTACCTTTTTTCCAGCTATGTTTTATTTCCTTTAATTTTAGACAAGTAGTTGACTTTGTTGGATTTTCAACTTCTATTTTCAAAGTTAAA
The DNA here is from genome assembly GCA_004363535.1 of Dasyprocta punctata. Classification (NCBI taxonomy): domain Eukaryota; kingdom Metazoa; phylum Chordata; class Mammalia; order Rodentia; family Dasyproctidae; genus Dasyprocta; species Dasyprocta punctata. The sequence continues at coordinate 41,835 of RJWM01000087.1, read as the reverse complement.
ATAGAGCTTCAGCACTTGCCTTATGAAAATATCATGAAGGCAAGATAAGATTTTGTAGGTGCTAGAACTTTCTTCCTCAAAATAAACATGCAAAATGCATTTTGAACGTTATCATGATTCCTTTTCCCATTTTAACTATAATTTGTTTCTTTCAGTTGCACTTTCCTCTACCTTTTAAAGATTTTGACAGGCTTAAACAGTTCTGACTAACCAGATATTATTGCTAACACTGTCCCGTTATTACTTATTAAAGCTTATTTGTAGCAAGTTAACTTGTTTTAGCCCAGTACATACAATTCATATATTTTTCTGATTTGGCTTTGTCAGTAGAATTGGTTAATTTTATACAACTCATTAACACACAAATTTGATGACCATTAATCTCCTACACATACTTTTGGAACATTTATATTCCAGGCGCTATCTTTAGGGACTGAGAATAGAAAAATGAACAAAACAGAAAAAAATTCTGTCTTTAATGGAGGTGATATTTTATTAATTTGACCAGCTCAGTCAAATCAAGGTGTCTAAACATACAAGGAAAATTAGTATATGCCACAAGGAGGGATAACAAGGCTGGATTAATACAATCACTTGATTACAAATCAGGAACTTGGAACTACAAATTCTGCTATAACCTACCTTTGGGATCTTAACCAAATCATTGAACCTCCTTTTCCTTACTTACAAAATGAAGAAATTGATTCCCTGCAATTCTAAAATTATAAGGTTGTTTATATAAGGGAGCAATAACTCCCTAAACCTCAATGAGACAGAGAGACAGAGACAGAGATAGGGAGAGAAAGAGAGTGAGAGAGAGACAGAGACAGAGGCAGAAACACAGAGAGAGGGAAAGAGAATTATCTAGTATCTTGTCTTTCGAGATAAAGTATATTGTTACCTCTTGGCTGTAAAAATGAAGAATTACTTTTTTAGAGAAATTCTGTTTGTTTTGTTTTTTTCTTTCACAAAAAGTACATTTATTGCAGTACCAAATGATCCTGGTGCTTGGCTTCCTACATGTTGACAATGCTGGCACTTTGTCACAAGAAGGAGGGCAGAACTAACTGGTTCATAAGGTTCCCAGTGGTCCGAATAGCAGAAAAATCTGTTAGACTCACGATGAGCAAATTGTTGGCTGAATTCAACAGCACAAGAGTCTAAAACTGATCATCTGTGCCCTCGCTAGTAACTGCTATTTGACAGTAATAAGAATCATTACAGCTTTACATGCTACCAAAAATGATAACCATGACTACCAGCTATAACAGAGAAAGTAGTTTTAGTTTTTTAAATATTCTATAGAATCCTCCAAACTGGAGAAAAATCCAAATCACACTAATAAATACCAGATATAAGAATTATAGTTATGCCTAATACAGCATCAATAGTATTGATGTGATAAATAGTATTTTTAAATTTCTATTTTATTAGAAATTAGAGAGTAAATTCTGTATGGTATTTCAGTCTGAAGTAAATGGGTTAAGGAAATATTTTAAACAAAGTTACAAAATTTTTGACTTGTGATTAGAACATAATTTTTATTCCATTTGAGAAATTTCTGTCTTACTCTAACTACCCTCTTTTTGAAAAGATTTTCTAGAGTTTAATGAGTCTTTCTGGCTTATAAATTTTCTGAAGACCATAAGGAGATTCATATACTACCATAGCTAGTATTATCAAGTGAGTAGCATAATCAAGACAGAATGAGCACACATCATGATCTGATATACTTTTCTTTTTGTTCTCATTACTGACTGTACACTCACTATAATGTATATCCCATGAGAGTAAGGGATTTTTGTTTGTTGCTGTATCTCCAGGGCCTTAAGCAGGGACTAGGCTACAGTAGGTGTTTAATAAATATTGAGTGAGTGAATTAATATAGCTATCACTGCCTGAGCATAAGCAAGCACATTAAGCTTCTGTTAAGTCAGTGTTCAGATCCAAGAAATTCTCACCCTAACTTTCTCCAGACGTCACTTGCCAGTTCATTCTTCAGCTATCACATCCCTGCAAGGTGAGATAACCAAATTAGCTTTGTTCATATTCTATCTCAGAATGTACTTTTTGTACCTTGTTTGACATGGTGACAATTACAGCTCAGGTTAATGTTTCAATTCTAGTACAACCAATACCCTTCTCTCAGACCAGTTTAGGCTTTTACCTGTTCTGGGGAGGAACATGCAAGACCCAAAAGCAAACCCTTACCAAATTTAATAAACATACTTCTTTTGAGGTTGAATATATTAATCATGCTTGTATATGATACCTGCAAAATGTGTTGATTTTGTCATGTACCAAAATTAATTTATACAACTATTTAAATTAGTACTGAAAATTAGTTTTAAAATCTAACTTGTAGCTGGGTGTGCTTGTGTACACCTGTAATCTCAGCACTTAGGAGGCTGAAGCAGGAGGACTGCCACAAGTTGAGGGCCAGTTTGGGCTACATAGTGAGACTGTCTCAAAAAACAAAACAAAACAAACTCTATCTTGCAGATTTTGTTTTATTGTGCAGTGTAATTTCTATTTGAGTAAAATAAGTATTACTGGAAGATGTCACAGGTAAGTAAATTCTCACTGCAGAAAATTTAAGCCAATACCAATTCAAATTTGGTATTCACACAATGAAAACTAGCAAAAGCTATGTGAAAATGTGAACATGATATTTTTAAAGTTATTATTCAAGCTTCTTTTGCAATGGTATGTGAAAATTCAAATGTTAATATCTAATATTTTATACTAAATAAACTCCAATTTCTTGTAGTATGAATGAGGGTATTGGATCTGTCACTTTGGAACATGCTCCTCAGACAGGGGCACTGTGTCAACTACTGGCAGTTGCCAGGCGTGGTGGCACACACCTTTAATCCCAGCACTCAGGAGACTGAGGCAGGAGGATCGTTGGGAGTTCGAGACCAGCCTGGGCTACAAAGTGAGTTCAAGGCCAGCCCAAACTGCATAGTGAGACCCTGTCTCAAAATAATAGGACTGGGGATTTAGTTCAGTGGCCTAAGTACCTGCCTGGCAGGCGCAAGGTTGTGAGTTCAATCCCCAGTACCAAAAAAAAAAAAAAAAAAAAAAAAAAAAACCTACTGGCAGTTTCCAACATTTGTGTGCTTAAGACCCCATCACTGTTCAATACTCACCTGTATTTGTCTTAGATTAGCCAGTGAAAGGAAAGCAATGTAGTGGTATATATTAAATTAATATTTGATATGTGCCAAAAATGATGTCACCAAGTTTCTTATCCAAATGAAGATAACTGTATAATTTAATATCAAGAGAACACCATAAAATATTATTTTGGATGATTTGATGCTTACAATAACATAATTTATAAAAATGTCAGTTATCCTAAATACATTAACTGTCAATTCTCTTCTTCGTACTGTCCAATCTCTAGTCTTACTGTGTTTGGGCATCCAGATAACTCCTGTCTTCGGTGTGTATCTGCTTAAAAGTTTCTGACTGGCAGAATGTCTTCTGCATACTCCTTTTTCATTATGATTAACCAGAACTAAAAGGGTATATACAACCATAATATGGATTTTGTTAATATACAAACCAATCAGTTAATTACACTTTGCAACAATGTTTAAACAATTACTTCTAACTAGTTACCACTGCTTTTGGATTCAAAACTATCAAAAATTTCCACAAAACTATTCTAGTAAAAGAAATGATGTGGGGGGGTAGGGATTAAACTCAGTGGCATAAGCGCCGACCTGGCAAGCGCAAGGCTGTGAGTTCGAACTCCAGTACAAAAAAAGAAAAAGAAAAAGAAATGAGATGGGTACTCCTGAGATCTGTATAACAAAGTGATACAGAATCAGAACAATTCTTTCAAATGATTCATTTACTTGAAATGCAGATATAAATGGTTGTACTCTAAACTCACAACATATATATTTATTTTAATATTGAATATGTTTCCCCAAATCTCCAAATAAAGTTCCATTTTCTCTATCAGCTTTTCATATTTCCAAAACTCTAATTATTTGCCAGCATAGATATAACTTCAGTTTACAGAGACTATTTAGTGGTCAGTGCAACAATAAATAAAAATACTTAAAGTTTATTGGGTTTGTCAATGGTCCTTTAGAACTCAACCAGTGTTTCACATCCTTGTCAGCTGAGAAATATATAAGAGGTCAGTCATATTCTATTAATAGATTTTTTTAGAGGAGCTAGTCAAAGTTCAACTGACTTGAATGCTTAGACCTGTCTCCTTCTTATCTCCCTTCCCCTTCTTTTCTTTCCTTCCTTCCTTCCTTCCTTCCTTCCTTCCTTCCTTCCTTCCTTCCTTCCTCTTATCCTCCCTCTCCTCCTCCTCTTTCTCCTCCTCCTCCTCTCCCTTCTCCTCTTAGTCTGGCAGGAAAAATGTAGCTAAAAAGTAACCAAAGTCATCAGATGGAAATTGTCAAGGAAATCTCTAAGGTAGCAGAGCAGGAAAAGTTGTCCTTTCCTGATTACCAGTCCTCTACATTCTAATCACTTCCATGGAAAGGACAGATCCGTATGACCTCTTTGGAATACCATGATTTTCTCTATTTTTCTAAGTCTAATCTCAATCACTTCACATGCGCAAGCTGTGAAGTGTCTCCATGAAATGACAAGTGCCCTGGGGTTGTTCACCCTATGTTGCAGAAATGCAGAGCTTCAGTTTTTGATATTCTTTATTTCTCAACTCCTATACAATGGGTGTCACTAATGTCACTTTTCAGTAAGATGGCCATGGCCAGCAAAAGGCCTGGAAATGCCAATTGTAATTAACTTTCTTTTCAAATATGTTTGACAGTTTCATGCTGAGAAGTGCTTCTTACCTTTTGAACTTTCAGATTGCTTGGCTGAGCAAAATGTGTATCATTTTCTTTTAAAATTGCCTTACAAAGAGCTATGTACTATGATATTCTTGCACACGTCAGCCATTTATAAGAGATTTAGATTTTTAAGCAGATTATCCTTGTTCCAAATGAGAGACCTTGCTTTTGTCTGAAGCACGGGCTATGTTCAGGTGCACAGCAGAGCCCCAGGACAAGGACACTCATATATTCATAAATGTCAAAGACAATGACCCTTCCTCACAGGCCTCGCAGCCCAGCTGCTGTTCCAGGTAATATTCCTGAGACCTGTGAAAGCCAAAAGCATGCTCTTTGACAACAGTTAAGATAAGAAGGAAATGCTCCTTGGGTCCAGTTTCCTACAATATGGTTATTCATCATTTTTAAAATGACATCAAAAATCAATAAAAATGGAAGAACTCTATAAATGCATCTTTTCCTAATTGAGAGGCTTAACCTGACTTTTTCAGTAAGAAAAATATACCTTACTATGACCTACTTAAAAAATGTAAAAAGTCACTTTAGGGCAGCTTGTTCCAGTCTTTCATTTGGCCTTACTACTATTTTTTTTTTTTTTGAAGAATACTTCAGTAAGGGGGAAAAAAAGGCATAGATCCTCACCAGCATCTTGATCAAGGAGAAAGGTTTCATCCTTCAGTAGTGCACATAATGGAATTGGTCAGACTTGAAGCATGGGAGAACATTTTATCTTGAATCTTTAATTTTTTACAGTTCATCTGACAGAAATTTAACTAAAATGTTGTGTGACCACATGTAGACTCCTCAAAGTAACATTTGCTTTAATTTTGCTATAAAGTTGCAGAAAAAACTGTATTAAATATGCATATATTAGCCTCTTGGTTAATCAGAAATAATTTAAAAGTAAACCTGCTGGATTGCTGTCCCCTCCCCATGATACAAATAAGTCAATTACTCATAATTTTGACACAATTTACAAACACAGAGAATTACAGAGTGAGAAGAAAAATTATGTTTTAGAATTGCCTTCTCTAATCACAGTTAAGACATATCATTGAGGTTCACATCACCTTAGAGAATGTGACAATATGACTGTTTTTTCTAAATGCAATAACAGGCCTGCTGGGCACATGCCTGTAATCCCAGTTACCTGGAAGGCTGAGGCAGAAAGATCACAAATTTAAAGTCAGCGTGGGCAATTTAGCAAGACCCTGTCTCAAGAAATGAAAAAAAAAGTGTTAAAAATGTCTGGCAATGTACTTCAATTTTCCCTAGGTTTGATCCCCAGGACTGAAGTGGAGAGAAAAAAAAAAGAAGGATTAAAAGCCTTATTCCATATTCCCTTGAAGAAAATAATCTATGATGCTATCCATTTTAGCATGATTTTGGAATTCTAAAACACCTTTATCTGAACTCTAGATAGAAATACGGTTTGGTTTCATGAAATGCATACACTGTCTGATGTTCTGTTGAGGTTCCTCTTCATGTGTCCTTTAAAGATCAAGAACAGACAACTTTCAGCTGTGTTCTCTGTTATACTTGGAGAGTATTAAACATTTGTTGCCTGTTTGTAAGAAACCAAATGAATGTAGTCGTTTCAACTAAGGAAGCACCCTAAATGCCTATTTTACTAGTTCGAACAAATAAATCTTGAGATTTTGAGAGTTTCAATTGTAAGTCTCCTCTCTTGGGATTAGGATGTTCTGGTCTTTAAGATTCTGCTCATTTCCCATTATTATGTCTGACTGCCTATTTCCTAGATTATGTCTTCAACTCAACATGTAAAAATCATATCTTACTATTTTGCTACATGCTTTTTAAGGATAGTGGAAACAACGAAATAGAAGAAATTTTACTTGATATTTTAAGAGAGAAAATTATGTGAACAAACATTGGTTACAAAGTTAAATATGGTATTAACTTTCCTAAAATCCCATAAGAATTAAATTTAATTGTAATTTTATGCTCTAATTATTTTGTTCTAGGCATCATATTTTTGGTCCATAAAAGGAATTCTTTAAAAGCTGTTCAAGAATTAAATATGACATCAGGAGGCAAGCCAGAAAAGCTCAAAGGTAAGCGGAAGTAGCACACAAGTATTTTGAGAGTCATAATGCATGTGACTTTCCTTATCCTACCACAGAGTAAAGAAGCAAATGATTCTTTAATGACAAAGTGTGAAAGAATGGGAATTCTAAATACTGTTAACAAAGTGTAGCTCACGCTTAACTTCTGCTTTCAAGAGGTCCTAACAGTGTATTGCTTATTGCTCAGTTGTGGTGATAAATCGAAGAGTTTCTTAAAACACTCTGAAAACTTTCTATTGAATTCTGATGTTGTAAGAATCAGGCCCACACACCACTCCCTCATATCAAACACTGAGTTATCAGAATGCTCACCTGGTTTCTGACGTCGTCACTGTGCGGAGAAGCCTACATATATAATCTGTGTCTGTTTATTTCCTAGTCCACTTGCTTTTCCAATTAAGATTCCACTTGGTGAGTTTACTCTGAGCCTTTAAGCTTGGCACACAGGAGGCTCTGTGTGATCAATCCTAGAAGACACTTGTGTTTATACAAGAAAAGTACTTGGGGAGTACAAGGAAAGGGACTTCCTACACTTGCTTCATCTAATTTTAGGGGCAAATGAAAGGGAACACAAATCGATAATTTTCACATTGTACTGAATCCTTAGAAATTGCCTAAATAAAATGTATTTGTCAGAAATGCAATAAGATAAAAACTAAATAGTCAAAAGAGTATTTTACAAGTATAATACACGATCTGGATTAGGAAGAAATGTTTCAAAAATATCTGTACCTATAAACTTTTTGTGCATAAAATTTACTATTTTTGAGAATGAGATTTATAGTGCTGCTACTTAACAAGGATAGCTTTTGTTGACTCTTAGCTTGATGTGAATCTACATAGGGTAGAAGCAGTCAGTAATGTATCTTTTAATAACTAACTATAATTTCTTTTTTTTTCTTTTTTAGCAGTACTACAAATTGAACCCATGGCCTTTGCACTGAGTTGTGCACCTAGATTTTTTAATCTTTTTATTGTGATGTTGCCAAATTGCCTTGGCTGGACTTCAGCCTGGGATCCTCCTGCCTCAGACTCCAGGAGTGCTAGAATTACAGGCATGTGCCACCATGCCCATCTTGAACTGCTATTTTTCTTATCATAACTAAGTGGAAATGTCTCACACATCCCTCCTGAGTTTCTCTATTGAATTCTCATTAGCACACAACTGTTACACTGAATGTCACATGTAAACCAGTAGGGAATGGCATCAGAACAAATAAAAAATATCCTGCTTTTCAGTGTCTGTTAATGAAAGTACCAAATGCTCAATGTTCAAATTGATACGATAAAAGGAATATGTGGAATTACCCACATCTTGTTCTGTAACATTTTTTACTGATGAAATATATCATCCAAAATAGAAATATTCATTTATTTGAACAGGTGTGAAAACTGTGTTTCTGATTTTAAAAAAAAGAATAAGGAAGAAAAGAATAAGAACTGAGTATAATGTATAAGTATTTTTTTCTTTTGTAGTACTAAGGACTAAAGCCAGGGTTTTGGCACTGAGCTACATCCCCAGCCCACTTTCCCATTTTATTTTGAGAGAAGATCTTGCTAAATTTCCCAGCTGAACTCAAACTTGTGATTTTCCTGACTCAGCATCCTAAGGTGCTGAGATTATAGGCATGCACTGTTTTGCCTGACTTTTGGATAGATATTTTTATTTACAACCTAACAACAGAACTAAAACTAGGAGAAGCAAAATCCTATGGCCCAAATACCAAGTGGCACTCTATTCTAAATCCATTAAAAATGTATTGTGTACCTGCATGTGAAAGACATCAAAGATCAATTCCTTTAAGCCTCCGGGCTACAATTCAGAATATATTTCGTATTCCATTCTGTTTTTCCTTTGTTCTCCAGTAATCACAGTATCTCAGAGTTTGTGTCTGAGTGCCTCAGCTAGCATTTTGGACTTCATATTACCCCTTAATTTCATGACTTCAAACCTTTTATCCCTATTTTTAGGGTTCTTTATCTTGTGCATTTTTTGGTAAATTTTTGTTCAATTAGAGGAAACTTTGAATAGAATCTTTTCTTTCCATGTTACTTTTACTCAACAATTGCTTAACAATTAGATTCCAGCTCCTGGAACCTGGCGGAGGTTTTCCCAAAGCTGATCTTGTCTATACATACCATTCATCACACAAACTAACACTTGGAAGTCAGCTCAAGTTTTCTCATGCTAAAAAGTGAGAGAAACTGGGATTAAAGGATGAGATTACAATCTTTACAATGTCTTTATTGAAGGTTTTTGGACACAACATTTATAAATGTGACATGCAGAAAGAAATAATATTTCTGAAAAGAACACAACTAGAGAAAATTCAGATGGGTTATTGTTTGAAGCCAAGGGTAAAAGGAAAATTAAAATAAGTTATTCAACACCTGTCCTGGGGATGCTATCTAAAGTTCTGTCCCAACTTGCCATTTCTGTGCGCACAAAAGCCTCATAGAAAGAGCATATCAAAATGTTTCTTACTCCACCAGAACCCCACTTATGATAAGGGGACCCCAAAGCTCCCATCTGGCACTTTTCTCAGTCTTTTCTTTGCCAGTTAACCCCTGCAGACTAGGGGTAAAACTTACACTGAATCCACCCGAAGACAATGTGTATATCATCCAAATAAATTCCCTGATTGTCTACTTTTAGAAGGTCATAAAGTGGACATAGCACTGTTAGAAAGGTGGTATAGGAAATTAACGGGAACTTACTGGATTATAGAAAACCAGGCTCTCCTGGATCAGAACCAGTATTAACATTCGTTTCTCTGAATATTGGGCTGTCATCCACGAAATTATCTGGAACTTTAAAAAACTGTCCTGCCCTCTGTGGTTTTAGAAGAATGTCATTCCACATAAATAATATCCAAGCCAGAAATGCAAACCATATAGCTCACTTTAAAGTTAAAAGTAGTCACATGAAAAAAAATATATATATATTAGTCTGACTTTATCAGGCTTATAGGGCTGACTAGGGCTCCTGTAACTAAATGCCACAGACTGAGTGGTTTAAACAACAAAAAATGCACTTTCTTACAGTTTTGGAGGCTGGTATTCCAAGATAAAGGAGGTAAAGCGAGATTGTCTCTTCGGAAGCCTCTTTCCTTCACTGCTTAATGGTCCCCTCTTCACTGGTCCTCGCACAGCCTTTTCCATATCCACAGGTTGCCCTTGTTTTCTTCTTATCCTTATGGGGTCCCTAGCTCTATTGGAAGAGGACCTATTATTATCATTTAACCTTTAATGACTCTCTTACAGTGCTATCTCAAAATATGGTCACATTGGAAGTCAGGGCTTCAATATACGACTTTCGAGAAGTCTATAATAGCAGGCAAAATTAAATTTGAAATGTGTTTTATTTAACTTAATATATCTAAATTATAAAATAATGATTACATTAATCATGGGGAGTTAGTCCATGTACATAACACGCATTAGTTATTTTCATGTATGTTTCTTCGCCCTTCCTTCCCTCCTCCCCCATCTCTCGGTCTCCTTCCCATTTACAAAAGATGTCTCTGTTTCTCGTTATATATACTTTATTTTGTTTGTCATTGTATTTATCCTTTGAGTTTCTCATATAAGAGAGACGATGAGATATTTAAGCTTGCGTGTCTGATTTCTTTCACTTAACATTTATCTTGATACATTCTCCATTCTCCCCCTGGCCTATCTGCAGGACCTCAAAATAAGGTTAATTTTGAATGCTTCATAACAATTCTTCTTTTTCTTGAGTTTGTGTTTCTTTCTTTCTTTTTTTTTTTTTTTTTACATTCTGCCACACCTTAATTTCATTTTGGTTACATTATTCCAAAATATTATATTAGCCTCTAACCTATCCCATTGTTGTCCCATCACCACCATTTTGGCCTATAAAGCTGCCATGTAAACTTCTTAAAATACAACTATGAATCCAATGCTTTCCTTTGCCTACTGAATATATACATATTTCGCATTCCTTGTTTCGCTTTGGATGTCAGCCCTGCCTCTGATCTTCCTACCTTTCTTAACTTAGGTGATTCTCTTACACATATTCCAGGTTATCTGAACAAGCATATAATGTTATCTTTAAAAATCCATTACATTTTCCCACTTCAAACTTTTTATTACATGGTATTCAACCATTTGAAATCAACTACCATCATTTCTTGTCAACCTCTCAGGTTCAGCTCAAATACCTTCTCCATGATGCTTTTCAGAATCACTCTGGCAAGAAATCATTACTTGATTTATTTAATTTGAAACAGCTAGCCTTTATCTGAGTCTTTATTATGTGTTAGGCACTGGTGAATCAAAGATGAATGAACTGTGGCCTATAACTTCAGAGTCTCAGTACTCACTATTGGAAACAAATGCATAATTATCAATTATTTGTTATATTTATAATATTTATCAAGCACCTATTATATGCTCTCAGGCACTGCTCTAGCTCTGGAACTATAACTATAAATAGGACAAATTTAGTCTAGTCTCAGAGTTCATAGTCTAGTTAGGAAAATAATAAACATTCTAAATGCATCAGCAAGAACATAACTAACCATAATTAGTTTTTTGCCAATAATTACAGTAGGGTGATATGATAGAGAGATATTTCATGGTATGGATAGGAAAGATAGTGATTTTAACTTGGTAAATGGAAGATGTATAGATACAGGACCCGACACATAGGGGAAGAGCATTGTAGACAAAGGGAAGACTCATCTTGAAGAACATAGATCTAGAACTTGTTTAGCACAATTGAGTAACTTGAAAAGATCCCAGTTGGAGATATAACAAACTGTGGAAAGAGCAGATTGTAAGGAACCAAGCATATAATCCTAGATACTAATTGTAACACTTGCACAGTGACTCATGAAGGCAAAAAGGTAATAGAGACTTAGAAAAGGTAGTGAGAAATGAAAGTGTTCAAGATAAATTTGAAGGTACTTTATGAGATTTTGGATGAATTGGATGTGTGGAGTGACAGTGTAATCAATGTGGGTGGGAATGCAATGTAATAGAAACAAATGTGTGGATGTTGGTAAATCCTTGGCAGGGAGACATTCATTGGAGTGCGTTTGTTGGGGTAAAGGGAGAGGAATCCTTGCCAAAATTTCCCTGCAATATACGTATTTCAAAGTGCATTGGCTCATTGTTTTCTGAGTTTGTGGCATCTTAAGTATAGTCTTAAATGCAGAAAATCTAACTTATTTTTGTGCCCTTTCATCTACAACACATAAGGTAGTGCTTTATGCATAATACTAAGTAATATAACTTTTGGAAGAATAAAAAACGAATCATTATAAGTTGGTGATGATTTCATTAATTGAAGAAAGCAAATGTGTTGAAAAAGGAAGGTAGGTACAGAAAGATGCTGATTGAGAAGTAAAGGTGCGATATTGAAGAAAAATGGAGCAGAGTTTTATTAAACTCTATTCCAGGAGAATACAGAAGTGTAGAAGTGTACCATCTTTTTCAGATTTGTGCTTTGGTGATTTTTGGCAGTCGTGCATTTCAATAAACAACCATATATTCTTATAAATAGTAATACAGTCTCAGTCATAATACTTTATATCGTAAGTCGTAATGGAGTCCTATGGAGTAGCTTTTGTATCACCATTTTACAAATGAAGGAGCTGTGACACAGAAAGGCAAAGTATTTTCCAAAGGCTGCACAGATTAAAGTTGAAGAATTGGGGGATGCAAATAAGTGATTACACCGTTACTTGACTTTGCCAACTTTCAACAACACACTGTGGTCTCCTGGTAATTCTGTGTATGTGTGATGCAAGTTTATATATGAATGTGTTATATTTTAAGACTAAACCCTTTTGAAACAGAATTACAGTTCATTACTGATTTCCTTCATGGAGTTTCTTACATTTGTTTTTGGTTTGTTTTTTGTTCGTTTGTTTGCTAGGTTTGGGCCCAAGGTCTGGACCTTGCACTTTCTAACTAAGTGCTCCATTAATGAGCGACAAACTCAGCCTAAGATTTTTAGGGTTATATTCACCTCAGTCCTACCTATTTTCAATAGCATATTGAAAATCTACGCAAGCAAGATACACATGTTGATTATATCTAAAACCTCAATCTATAGTTTAAATCAACTTTTAACTAATTAGTGGTGCCCAATATATTAAAATGGAATTAACGTTTATCTTGTCACACACCTGTTTAGTGACCCAGAGTCCTATGAAAAGATGAGAGTACATAGTCATTTTACTCAAAAGGGGGGGAAAATCTTTTAAGCAGATTTATAACATACCCAAAAGCAAAAGTGATATCAAAATAACTAGTTTCTTTTTAAACAAACACTAGAGGTTTTTAAACATTATATTTGCATCCTTTTAATTGTATATGAATGTAAACCTCTATTTACAATAGAGGACTTTTGCCCTTGCTTCAAGAAAATTAGAAATCTTGGTATTTAGGAGAGAATAAGGCCATTACTATATCTCAATAATGCTAATCAACAGTGTGGCAGAGGAAAATAATAGCTTAGTTGAGCAGACTATAGAGTGAGCAGGGAACTGATAAGGTTTATTGCTTTCAAATGTCAACCCTGTTTATAAAGAACGTTCAGGAAAACAAGACTAAATTCTTCTTCCATGCAAGTGTGGCAAAGTTGTGCCCTTTAGTTTCTCAAACTGAAGAAGTTTTTAAAAGAGGTTGTTCGTCTTGATGAGAATCTAATGACTGAGACAACTGTCTAGAGTGGGCTTTGAAAGGCATCTTGGGAAAGAGTGTCCCTGACCCCTTATGATAAGAATCAATTCTATTTCCAAAGAGTAAAGGGAATTGGAAAGCTCTCTTTTAGATAGTGCACTCTGACCTTGTTATTAAGGTGAGCTTTGGAAAGAAATGCAGAGCATGGCTTGGCTGGTGGAACCTTATCAGATATGTTCGCTGATGCCCTTTTTTATCCCCTTGCCCATATTAGGCTAAGTCTGAGGCCCAAAAGTCCCTTCTCCTTTCTATGGCCTGGAGCCAGGAAAGCCCAGGTTGGGACTGACATGGTGTTTGGCTTCTGATGTGACTTACAAAACTTGACTGCTCTGTGGAGTGACTGTATTTAGACTGTGAATATTTCCTCACCAAAGAATTCTGATGCTTTTCACTATAATTTGTATAATTAATCTTCTGAGCTTTTTGGAATTGCATTTTTTGTTGTCATTGCTGCTGCTGTTAAAAAATGTCACAGTGCTATCAATCCACATTTAGTGCCAAGAGGAAATAACAAAGCACATGAAAGTGGTAATGCAAACCTAGCTCCACTAATGAACGATGGGTAAAATGCTGCCATCTTTTGGTTATTGACAAGAGTGAATGGGCAAAGAAAGTGGGGGCTCTGAATAGAGTTGGTTATTTTATGTGCAAATTTACCAGGTTATTAAGACCTCATAAAGTGACTCAGAAAAAAAGAATCTAGAATTTCCAGGATCTTCTTTTTTCGCTCTCACAGGTTTTTGTCATCTCATAGATAGCAGAATAGAGTTTGTTCCTGTAGCTGCAAAGACTAGTAAGCCTAAGTGGATACAACAATACAGTAGAGGGCTTGCTGGCTTTAGTAATGAACAAGTGGAATCAGGTTGATGTAAACAGTCACTTCACGATGACTGTGGTACACTCTTCATGCCTCAGAAATACTTGAGAGCACCTTGCATTATGTTGCATTGAAATTGCATTTCCCAGGGTAATGAATTATGTACTATTTGTACTCCGGTCTCTTTTCAGCACTCAGCTCTAAATGTTTGCATCAGTGCCAGTGAGTCCAAGGTGATCTCATTAAGGCAAGAGTGGTGGAATATATATTAGTAGACACAAAGAAGTCCCCAATAGCTTAATGCCAATCTATGATTAAAATGCAACTCCACATGCCATTTCTTGGAAAAAAACTGCAGAGCTACAATTCCGTAACATAGTCCAAAAGGAAAAATCCCAAAGTGCTGATCTATCCTAAGCTACATCTTGCTGCTGGGCGGTAGAATTAGAGAAGTACTATGGTGGTGTGAATTCTGCTGTCACATACTCGCTGAGTGGTGCCTTGTTCTGAGAAACAGTCACTTGTATCTTCTGTTGTGGGGAACCGCGATAGTGGGCATCTTCCAGTCGAATATTGTCTACTCAGTACTCATACTCTAAACATTTATTAATTTGTGGTCATCCTTATTTCATATACAATTCACAGGAGCTTGAAAATAGTTTATAATTTTTTCCCATCTGGGGCTGAGACTATACTAGATTTCCAGGATGTGCTGATGGCAAGATGCCTTCTAGAATTTAACATTGAGGCTTACCTCTATGATATGACTGGATTATCTAGGGATATTTACTATTAAATGCATAGCATTTCATACTTCCCATGTAGAAGCAAGATTGCATAGTATTATGTAAGGGTTGGTGCCTTTAAGTCAATCACTTAAATTGCTTTGTGTAGACCCTGGGTATCTGTCTTCATTCCTCTCAAAAAGGAGGTATAGTGCTCATCCTAAACATCAGAGATAAGACAAGAAATGATGTTTGATTTGTAATTTATTGGGTCCTGTAACACACACATTTATGTGTATTTGTACATAAATTATATCTCTATATATACATTTAAAATTATATACATAGCAAGATTTTAATAAAATGGGAGTGGCATGTGGCTTACTAAGCTATCAATTTGAAAAGCACATATGTTTTGAGAATATCTCTACAAAACACTGTCTAGAATGTATGTTTGGATTGGGTGATGTTATAATACAGAAGAATACTTGTTTCTCTACTTTCTGCTTCTTGATATAGTGTCTTCAAAGAAATGTATTTGGCAACAATAGAAAAATACTTTTTTATAAACATTTTGTTCCTTTCCTTTTTTGTGTATTTTAGTCAAACAATAAACTAAAAATGTAGCAATAAAAAAAATTCCACACAAAATCAAAAGAAGATATTCAAGATAAATACACCTGAATAAAAGCAAATAGCCATGAAGAAGTAATGTTCCAAGGTGGGCTCATTTCAGGGCAGCCTCTGCTCTACCTCTCCTATATCTAATCCCATGCATCTGTTCATTCATTTGCCCCCCTCTTTACTATGATATGGCTCCTTTAGGTTGCTTGGCAACCATTATAATGCTCCTGCACATGCGTGCTAGATAATAAATCCTATCTTGCTTTATTTTTCTCCTTCTTTAAAACAAGGAATTACAGAACAAGATATTTTCCCCTTTTCTAATGGACAAAAAACATCTGTGGGAATTTCAAAAGCACATAAAATGCCTGCAAGCATGCAGATAAGTAATTAAAATTCTTGACAAAGTGTAACTGATCACTGCCGAATGTGTCTACATTCAGTTATTATTTGCAGTGGTCTCCTCTTTCAAATATGTGTACATTAATGTACATATGTCGATATTTGTATGAAACTATAAAGAGAAAAGGAGAGAAAGGGAAGAAAGTGACAGCTGTGATGTCTCAAACAAAGAAAATGAAGAAATTCCTGGAAATAATCTTGTTTTATATTTTTTTTAAACTGTGGATGCAGTAGTTAGAAGGCAGGACCTGGACTAAATCCATCTACTTTTTTCTATAAGAAATCAGACAAAGCTTATGGCCTTCTCCTTCCCCTCCTTGGCAAATCCGAGTGTCCTGCTGCTTTCATTTGTTTTTGATCTGCCTCATTAAAAGACTATTGATGGCTTTAGCCATTGTCCCTGTTTAGGTGCTGATTTACAAGCACTAATATCTGACTGTGCGAGATTCATGGGAGTGCAGGCAGTTTACGATTATCCTGAGGTCCCTGACCACACATGTAGGGGTTTGGGTAGAGGTCATGCACTCCGATGAAAAACCCCAAAGCAGGCTTAAACCTGGGAATGTTTTAATAGGATTGAATCTGTAATAGGATTTGGCAGCTTGGCTGAAAGTAGATGGTGTGGTTTATTTGGGGCATATATATATATATATATATATATATATATATATATATATAATCATTATCTTGGAACAAAAGGTAACATTTTGTGTTGAAGTCCTTATGTTGTTACTGTAGTTTAAAGGAGTCTTTAAGGGAAAAAATGCTGTGTAATATAAGATATTAAAAGAAAAAGATGTTGGAACTTGAAATGTTATTTCTATTATGTAGTAAATTAGAAGGCAAAACATAAAAGATGGGAGCAGAATAAAATTTCTGTTGTGAATGGCTCTGTATTTTTAGCTTAAAATACTTTAAGAAGTCTAAAAGGCACTGGCAATGGAGGGCTATTTATAAAAGAGGGTATTTCTCGCAGGCAGGCAAAGCACTGCCCTGCCTGGCGTCACATCCTGCTGAATAGCACGGTGTCCTAGAGCTGGAGTCTCCCTGAGTCAAACGAGGGCAGGCTGTGAGTGACGGCAGAGTGTGGTGCATTGCAGTTTGAATAATACCAGGAACATGAATAAAATCCAAAGTACCAATACCACCCTCATGACAATATCCCAAATGGAATTCTATCAATGCTGTATTTCCCATCTGAAATCTGGCTCATGGGACAGTGAGCTTTCCCAACAGCATTCTCTATGTCAGTTCACTCGATTATACTGTCTAAATTCAAGAACAGTAGTGGTGAAATTATTTAACTTCTTGTACACCAGTCATTTGAACATTATAAGACTTCCACACAAGGATGCTTTTGTTAATTTTGGTGGGCCAGAAATGGAAAGGCAAGATATACAGCACTGGCCTAGAGGGTCGCACAAGTGCCCTTTTACAGGACCTATCCTGTAAATCTCAAAGCACAAAAGAAGTTACAGTGACTGTAAGACCTCATAAAAAGGTAATGGGAAAATAAATTACACATTTTGTTTTGGGTGACTTTTAAAGTCTAGAGGTACCACGACTTCTAGAAAATCTGAACTCTAAAAAACCAGCATGTATTTATAACTTCAAAGAAATTCACTTTCACACCCAAATATGTGACACAGCCAAATTATTCTACTGTATTATTTGCTGTCATTCTGTTTTAGAAAGTTACACATTTTTCAAATAGAATGATGGAGATGAAATGAATGCATTATCTCAAACAGTATTATTTCATAGACTCATTTCCTTGTTTTTATTTCCAAAGATTATTTTTCAAAATCCTTTTCTGTAGTGTTGCTATACCAATGACTTTTTAGCTCAAAGAATTAGAGGTTTTTAATTATTGTTATTATGCCTTTCTAAGTACATAATACATCCTTCCTATAATTCTGACTTTTTTATATACTATAAACTTAAGCATTGATTGTAGTTTGGGCCATTTTGGCATTGTGTAGGAGGTAGTAAGTCACTCAAGTCTTACTTTCATGAATAAAACAACTCAGGGTGATGACTTTAGAGTCTATGTAGCATGGACATTATAAGGACCACAGGACTGATGATGGGAATCTTCTCACAAAAATGCCTTGACCACTGGTCAGAGGTAAAGTGATCTCAGTACCCTCTGAGGGCGAAACCACGGAAGAGCTGACAACCACTGTAAACACCCTAAATGCACATTGATTGGAGCTTCAAAAGTATTTCATTCCTAATGCTTTCCAAAAGAATTTCACAAACGTAGGCACAGTAGAGTTAAAATAAAGAACTGATTGTTATTAATATCAAATTATAATTACCTTTCTCATTCTTCACATTCTAAAAAGAAATACCTTTAGTTAATCCAATACCCTAGATTTTTTTCTATAAATCCGAATCACATTTAAATACTACTTAACTAATTTCTTATTACGTTCATATAACGTGTGCTAGAAGAATAATTATGATGTGCTATTCTGCAACTAGAGAACTTAAGATGATGTGATAAAGAGCAGCTTAGGCCAGTTACAATAGCATCTAAGCATTTTGCTTGAGTTCAACTCAGAAATTATTCAAACTTTTAAACAAGAAAATACCCAAGATATGAATTACAAAAGCTATTCTTGTTCTTTGAATCTAATACATTAATGGGTTATTTCTTTAACACTTAGAAAAACTTTGAAAAGTAATTCAGGAATACATAACCTAACCCCTTTAAAATGATTTATTAAGTGCTTTTATACATAAAGAGAAAATACTCATTTTAATGAAGTATTTAATTCTGAGTGTCAGAATACCAATTAAAACAAAAAAAAACTACTAGAATTTGTCAGAAGCTTTTCCAATTTTGAAGACACATCTGATGCAAAGATGATATGTAGCATATATATATGTACAAAGAGAAAGATAAGGAAAGAAAAGATTTCATTTGTTCAATTCTAACATTTAAAAAGCTAAAATTACAAACTTGATGGTAATCATTTTAATTGTAAAGCTTCACAAGAGTAAACTAAATATCCAGGAAGCAACCTAATTTTCTGTGTTTCTTCTATAACATTATTCTATGAGAGTTAGCTAACATGTCAATCACTGCTATAGAGAAAGGATGGCAATTTTCATCTGATCAGATTTTTTTCAAAGAAGAAGGCCAAACACATCTATTTGGGAAGACAATGTTTCATGTTTTTGTTTAATTTTTGTAAAGATAAATCACTACATTTTACTTTATAATTTTGAAATGCAAACTGAACCCTGAATTTTGATCAGAATTACTTCTGTTTATGTTTAATTATAGAGCTCATGATTCCATGTAACAAATGTAAACATTCATCAGCATGTATGGAAACTGTTCATGTCTACCGTGTGTGCTATGTCTGTTCTGATACCAGTAAAATGTGAATCTTGGCAAACATGGAGGTTAGAGCTATAAAATGAGCCAAGTTCAAAAGGGTTGCAGTACCAATAATATGTGAGCAGGCTCTTCTCACAAAAAGAACCATATAGGTAGTTCAAAAGAAAAATTCTGCCCAAAAGTTCATTTTATTTAAAACACCCACTCTTTGGCTACCTCTGCCTTTTTTTCCAGGCATCAAAACAAAATAGTTAACACAGAGTAGTGCTTCCTACAATTGCAGCAACTACTAGTATGAGATATTCTGTTTAGGTATTCTACAAAGGAGTTAGTAATTCTTTGGTCAAAAAAGTTTGTAAGGTGCTTAAGTAATATAATTCCTATACTACAAACCTACAGCCTTTAGTATGCTAATGAGAATTTTGAATTTTCCAGAAAGTGATAGCATGTAAACATTCATCAGCATGTATGGAAACTGTTCATGTCTACCGTGTTTGCCATGTCTATTCTGATACCAGTAATAAGTGAATCTTGGCAAAAATGTAAGTTAGAGCTATATAATGAGCCAAGTTCAATATAGCATACATAGCACCTCACATACCTATTTGACTACAGAGTTCTTTTTCTAAAGAACAAGGTTTAACAAGAACTGTTTGTTCTGATCCAAGAGAATGGTGATCAGATTTTGCTGACTGGAACTACAGTGTCCCTTCTTGTGCCCAGGTCTCAGCAAGCACTACTGAATCAGTGCTATAGGACTGCGTCAGGGTCTTCTGAACCAAGACTTGAAAGGAGTAATGGTTTAATGCCCTGAAAAGCATAAGCACATGAAAAACTAGAAATTAAATCTCTGGATTAACTTCTAAATTCACATCTCTTTCTTCTTACTTCCAGTATTGTTTGGAAACATCAAGCTAGCTGTAAGGCAATTAAACTAGTTTACTACTTCCCTCATCTCCAGGACTAACAGCATTAAAGAATCCTTGAAGAAATACTCAACATCATTGGCCATTAGAGAAACTCAAATTCAGGGCCGGGAGTTTGGCTCAGTGCCTTAAGCGCCTGCCCTGGCAAGCGCGAGGTTGTGAGTTCAATCCCCGGTGCCGCAAAAAAAAAAAAAAAAAAAAAAAAAAAAAAAAAAAAAAAAAAAAAAAAAAAAAAAAAAAAAAAAAAAAAAAAAAAAAAAAAAAAAAAAAGAGAAACTCAAATTGAAACAACACTGAGATTCCATCTTACCCCAGAAAGCATGATTATTATCAAGAAATCAAATAGTAACAAATGCTGGCGAGGCTGCAGGAAAAAAAGGAACACTTCTATACTGTTAGTGGGAATGTAAACTAGTAAAATCACAATGAAAATCAATATAGAGATACCTCAAAAAACTACAACTAGAAATTACATTTGAGCCAGCTAGTCTCCTTCTCTGTATCTTCCCCAAGGAGTTAAAGACATCATATAACAGTGAAAAATGCATACTTATGTCTATAGCTATACAGTTCATAGTAGCCGAATTTTAGAAGTAACCTGTATGCCCATCAATGGATAAATGTAAAAAGACAACGTGGTATTTATACATAATGGAGTAGTACTGTGTTACAAAAAAAGATAAATTTGAGTCATTGTTGGAGAATGGGTTCACCATGATGCCATAATCTTAAATGAAATACATCAGACACACAAACTTAAATGTCGCATAATTGCTCTTACATGAGAAACCCAAATTATAAATAAAGATCAAATAAAAGATAGATAATGAAAAGGAGGGAGATAGATTTTTCTTGCATGGGAAAGGGATCACGAGATGGAGGAAGGGGAGGGAAAAGGAATGAAAAGGGAATTGAAATGTACTGTGTATGCTGTCAACTGCACAGGAGGAATGCAAGCATCATGTACTGCAAACATGAACTAAATAAAAATACATATGAGGGAAAAATATGAATAAACTACAAATACATATAATGTGTGAATAATCCTCAAAGAGAAAACCTACAAACATTTTGCTGAGTAGCTCCCTCCAAAAATAAAAAATAGGCACTCATAATACATATCATAAGATTCCATTTAGAGAAGTTCAAAATCAGATAAAACCTTTGTTTTGTGCTGAAAAGTAGAAGAGTTGTTGCCTGGGTTGGGGGCATGAGCAGATTTTGGGGAATGATGGCAGTGTTGTCTGTTTTAGTTGGGGAGTGGCATTAAATGAATGTATGTATAACTGAAACTCTTTGAATTACACATTTCCTAAAACCTAGGCATTTCAACATCCTTCAACTTTATGAGACAAGACTTAAAACAATAAACTTCATGCACAAAAATAATCCTTGAAGAGCTGGAAATGATGGGAACAAATCATATCATATGTAGATGTCACCATCATGCAGAAAGTTCATCAGAGACAGATAAAGATCATGGGACAAGAATTGTTCTGTCTATAGCTTTTATCAAATGAGTATATATTTCACACAGAAACTAGATTATAATAATAATAATATTATAATAAAACATATAATAATAGTGGCCTTTTTGAAAGACTTGCAATGTTCTGAGCACCTTGGACTCTCTACTTAATATTCCATCTAATTCTCACAAAAATAATCTTATGAAACAGAATGCCAACTTATGGATGAGAAGGTTGAGACTCAGAGAAGATCAGAGAAGTTGTCAATCTAGTAAGCAGTGCAATCAGCATTTGACACAGATGATTCTGACTCCAAAGTACATAGAATTTCCTATGCTACCATACAGTCCAGGTCAGTGCTGTAATACTTGTCTCAGCTAAAGTATAGCAAAAACTAGGGAACAATTAAAGCCTTATTATAACCCAGTCTATCTCAAATTAAACAGGAAAAATCATCTGAAATAGAACAATTTGGTGTATACAGTAATTTGATTTAATCAATAAAATTAAAGCAAGTTTAGAGCAGTTTTTGTTGTAAGTAAGTAGTTACAGTTTATCAGAGAGAAAAAAAGAGATGGAGAAATACAAAATGTGGAACTGTTGAAAAATTGAACGTAAGAATTAATACATATCTATTGGCAGATTAAAGCACAATCAGTTTCTAAATTACTATTGTTATTCAAAGAATGACATCAAATAAAATCTATAGCATTGCTGCAGTATAGTACACCCTTACCAGGGATACTCTAACCTTAAAGAGCAAAGCACTAAAAATTTCTTACTTCTGTGCATGGGCAAATTTGCGTGAAATATTATCAATAGCTCATGTCCTTTTGCACTGTGCAGTGGCCTGAAATACTCACCAGCACCTTATTCAGTGACCAGCACGAATCTAGGGAATGATTATCCAACATTATTACAGAGATCATTATGGATGAGCCACGTGCCATCAATCAGATCTAACTCCAAAGCTCCATAGACTCTCATGGTCATCATTCAAAAGGGAAACGATTTCTCCAGAAAGGATACTCCGGTAGGTTTTGCTTCTAATAATTCATTAGCCAACTATAAAACTGATAACTGGCAGCAAAAGAGGGTTAAATGGGCATTTTGTGCCCACTGAAATAATTGTGGTATGTTTGTGGTAGAGCAGGATTCTTACAAATTTGAATTTTATGTTGAATATTTGGATGTACACTTCTGCTTAAATTCTTAAAGAAATTTTCCTTGATAATAACAAGATAAATCCAATTTCTAAGTATGATTTTATTTTCAAGGGTTTTGTTGCTATCTGCCTTTTTTATGCCATATGAATAAAGATTTTTAAAATGCCTGGGTCCCAAGTGAGCAGTTGAATGAAAAAGTGCCTCTAGACACAGAAAGCATTTGAACCTCTTTACACAGGTCAAGACAACTGCAGGATGACATTCTGAGATTTCATTAGGTTCGACAGTCAAGTCCCACTTGTTTATCCAGTGAGTTGGAGACCCCAGAACCCAGGGAAGTAGTCTCAGTTTCCTTGGAACATCTCCAAGCTGACAGGAACCAGTTCAAATTCACCAGGTTTAATTCAAATCTAAAACCTGTTGCTGGGGACTTTCTTCCCACTGTTACCTTGGACAGACTCCATCACTTTCACTTACACCCATGCCCTTAAGGCCGCCTCTCGTTGACAGCACAGCACTTTAATAAAACACCAAAATGCCTATTCCCACTCCCTCTCATTTCAATTTCCACTACTACATGAACCCAATCCCAAGAATTTTCACCAGGCTGTCAGCTGAGGTTGAGGTCTGGCGATTGTAACAGGGATCTGGATTCGTTAAGAACCGATCCAGTCATGCGACCTATAAATTGTTTACTTTCCAAATTACAGTTGCTGTGGCCTGTGAGAAAACTTGTCGAGCCTGCAGGGTGCAGTGAGACAATAGAGGTTTGCTCTGATACTGTAATGGCTGCCTTTGTAGTGTGCTAATTGCTTGGCCCCAGTGCTGCTTTGGCTCAGCAGTCGGAAGAGGGGCCTTGCTTTTGCTCTCTCTAGTCTGTGTCATCCTAGATAAACCTACAGGATTTCTTTTTCTTAAAATCATGGACCTCAGAATGAAATAATACACGTGGTCACTTTAATATAAGAAGCATACTAATATAGCAAAAATAATTACAGTCCTTAAATGAACACTCCTTGCCTGTAATGAATGAGTCATTCAAGTAGTAAAATAAAACAAAATAGCTCAACTTCATATACAAGATTTTAATCATTCTTAACATTTAGGACTTTAGTTCAACATAAATTAATTGGACTGGAAATGACACTCCATTTTAGAGTGTCTGCCTGGCATGCAAGAAACTATAGGTTTGATCTCCACCACCACCCTAAAAATTAAAATTAAAAATTAGTTCATTAACAACTTACATAAACACGATATATGTCTTCAGTACTATAGAGATTATCTTCTTCCCTTTCTCTTAGCCAAGGTCAAGTATATGTGTCCAGTACCAGTATAACCAAAAGTATGGCCAAATTTTATTTCCAACAGCCACATTGAAAATTCAACCTCATGACTTCCTTGTATTCACATATAGTAAACAGGGAAGTCTGACAAGTGTCAGGACTTGACCTAGATAATGGGCCTCCATCCAATAAACCATGTTCAATGATTTCTCCAGCGAAGTGGCCAGGATCTCACCAGACACTCTAAACTCTTCCTTACGACACTACAGGGACAGCTCTGACTTCTTCATTAATACCACAAGTTTAGCAGCAGTGATTCAGTTACCTATAAAAATACACTCTATGGACAAGGATTATTTACAGAGAAAAGAGAAGATTTAAACATGGGATTGTGAAAAACGTCTGGGAATTTATCAAAGTGAAATATACTGCCTCCCCAGGAAATCAGAGAAACACAGGATGGGGTAACCTTTCTGTTTTCTAGACAACATTCTCATCTAGAGACTGAACTAACCATGAACACATAAGGGAATTTTCAGATGTGGCTATATGTACAAACATGTAAAAAGTTCTCTGAAATACCTAAAAACACTGCTAAGCACAATTCAAAACTTTTGAGTTTACAGTATGTGTCTTTCCATTCATTTTTCAAGGAGCCCAAAAAGAACAACAAGGCTTAAACTTACCCTACTACCTATCAAGTCTGAACTAGTTGTTTGCCTAGTGAAGTTATTTCAGCAGAAGACACAGGAACCCCATTGTTTACTTTTAATGCACAAAAGAAACACGCTTACTTTCTAGACTGTACCACGTCATTTTATGACAACATTTGAACCATGCTACAATCACTGAATTAGTTTTCTATTGCTATAAAACAAGTGACCATATATTTAGGCATTATGAAAACAACTATTTATCTACTGACTGTCTCTGTATGCTTTAGTCTGGGTATGCTGTGCTTAAGATCTCCACCCAGAGTTTACAGGGGCCAAAATCAAGATGTTAGCCATGTCTTGTCTTTAAAGTCCCTCCCCAGGTTCATGCAATTGTGTCATAAATCCATTCCTTGTGGTTTTAAAACCTACATCCCTGTTTCCTAGGTCTCATGTGTTTGGAGGTGGGGCCTTGTTGGCAAACACAGATCACTGTGTAATTAACCTGGAAGGGTGAATTCTTGTTCATGGTTTCTCCCACTAATCCCTCTCTCTGTTTTCTGGTGACCATGTGGTGAAAAGATTTCTCTGCCATGCTGTTCTATCATGTCATTTCTGCCTTTGGGAAATATCAAATTTAGACTGATCCTCATGAAACCATGAGCCAAAATAAACTTACCCCCTTTAAATTGTTGGTGTGAGATATTTTGTTCCAGTGATAGAAAGTGACAAATACAAAAAATTGATACTGAAGAAGTGAGATTGTTTCTGTGCCCATACCAGACCATGTGACTCAGTTTTCAAAACTAGTTTAAGGCAAAAGTTTGGAAAATTTTGGAGATGCAGGCTAGAGAAGCCTGGAGCAGTGCTTGATGGGCAGCTCTGCTTGATGCTCAGAAGACCAGAATGATGATAGGAGTGTGAGTCTGACAGTTGCTTCCAGGAGCTTCTGAGAGGGCAATGCATGAAGCTGTGATACTGAAACCAAAGGTGCAATGAAACTAGTGATATGGAAACTAAAGGATGTTGGAGGTGCCAAGAACATGTAGCAGCTGCTGAGGAAAGTCACAGGCAGCAAGCAGAGCCTGCTCAGCAAAGAGGCCAACAATGCCATAAGGGTAAGGTTGCTGGAGTCTTTTGGAGCTCATGTATAACATAGCCTGACCTGAGCAGCTACAGGATTTACCATTTTCCCTCCTGGGTTTTGTTATTACTCTGGTCCAATTTCTTTCTATTCGCCTACTCTTATCTTTTGGACTCTTTACTCTGTGCTCTTACATGTTGGAAATATTTAACTTTCTTTTCATTTCATATAGGGACTTGCAGCTAAGTGTTTACCTTGGATCTCAGAGAAGACCTTCAACTTGCACTTTTGAAGAATACTGGTACTATTAAGACTTTGAAAACTCTTAGAGATGGACTAAATGCATTTTGTATAATGAGGTGAACATGAGCCTTTTGAGGGCCAAGAGTGGAATGTTACAGTTTAGATCTAAAATGTACCTCAAAAGTGACACTTTTCCATGGCATTTCTGCCTTCAAGTCAGTCAATTTTGGATCAAACCTCTGAAATAAATCAAAATAAGCCTCTCTTCCTTTAATTTGTGGGTATTGAATATTTGGTTTCAGCAACAGAAAGTGACGAATGTGAACTCCATCTTCAAAGCCAACAAGAATCTCCTCTGTATCAAATCTCTCTCACACTTTGACTCTCTCTCTCTTTCTCTCCCTCCCCCCTCCCTCTCTTTTAGGGACTCACCTGATTAGGTCAGAACCACAGAAGGTAATCTCCCTTCCTTGAAGGCAAGTAATTTGGGACATTAATTGTATCTTCAAAATCACCTAGTGGAATGTTTGATTGAATAACTTGAAAAGTGTGCATGAAGACCAGAGGGCAGGCAATCTGGGGTATCGTCTTAGAACTCTGCCTACAAAAACTGCATGAAAGAATACTAAGCCTTGTGGTCAGCACAGTTTCAATTGTCTTTCATCATGTGACCAAAAATGCCAATTGAAGAGCAGAAAAAGGTGACATAGAGAGCCTGGGTCCCTCCTCTTAGAGCACACAAAAGCTTAAAAACCAAGTCAGAAATGGGTTCTTGGGCTGGGGATTTAGCATAGTGGCCTAAGTGCCTGCCTGGCAGGTGTGAGGTTGTAAGTTTGAACCCCGGTACCAAAATAAATAAATAAATAAATAAATAAATAAAACAGAAATGGGTTCTTTCAGTTCTTTTATTTAATGCTGAGAGAGATCTAAACTCTCTGTCTTTAGGGGCAAACACAGTCTGGCTGGTCTTTTCTTGAAGGTTGCCCAAAGCTGACAGGATAAGGACACCATGGATCCACATACCTGCTGTTGATGCAGACTGGCTGTTTAAACCCCAGCGTGCATGGGAATCACTGGAGGACACTTGCCTGTCGACTCCACGAACAGCTCTTCAGAAGCAGGGCAGGAATTTCTGAAGGTGTAGCCTAACAGGGTGTTAGTTTAAAAAAAAAAAAATCTTTTCAGGATCTGAATGACTACAAGAGACAAAATGAAATCAGAATTTCATTGTCATTATGGTAAGTTTGGTTTTTAATCCTATTTTGCTTTGTTCATTCAAGTAGAGAGAGAGAGAGAGAGAGAGAGAGAGAGAAAGCTAAGCAAGACTTCAACTGCCTAGAGTTTCTGCACATCTTTAAAGTCCTAGGATAGTTCATTTTTCTTCTTTAGGAATTGTATAATGAAAAATTTAACAGGCTAGGATTTCTTCCCCAAGCAGAGAGATCATTAATATGTAAAAACATAGGAAAAGAGTAACCTTTCCTTGCTCACTCGTACTTCCTGCCTCATCTCCCGACCCATGGCAGCTGACTATAGGGGCAGACCCAACGCTTCCCTCATTTCCAGAAAACTCAGCATGTCTGGAAAACAAGAGAAAGGGCCCAGGAGGCAGAAGTCAACTTGGAGATAACAAGAAAACATAGGAGAAGTAAGGGACAAAAGGAGAGCAGAGGTATGGGCCAAGTAGCCTGCAGTTTATGAAAACTGAACTTCCATCCAGTACAAACTAAAGCAATCACACAGCATTTAAGAAGGCACCACTGATACAAGAATCTGTGGTTAGATAAATGAATTAACACCAAAAAATGTGGCTGTTTTTGTTCTGCTATTATCTTAGTCAAAACAAAAAGTTGTTCCTTCTTACTTTCTCCTGAGCTTTCAAATGATAGCAATAATCAAAATAGTAATAGTAGCATGTTGATTAATTTCATGGCACCTTGACAGGATGCCAAAAGAACAAGTAAAACATTATTCCTGAGTATGCCTATGACAGTATTCCAGAGGAGGTTAGCACTGGACTCAGTGGACTGAGTAAAGATCATCTTCACCAGTGTGAGTGGGCCTCACTCAACCAATCCGTTAGAGCCTGGATAGAACATAAAGAAGGAGCAGGGATCAATTTGTGCTCTGCTTGAGCTGGAGAATCATCTTCTTTACCCTTAGACATGAGCACTCCTGGCTCTTGGACCTTCAGGCTTGGACTAGGACTTATACCAGGATCCTCTCTTGTTCTCAGGCCTTTGGGCTGGGTCAAATTGGACCACAGGCTGTCCTGGCACTCCAGCTGCCACATGACAGAACATGGGACTTCTAGACCTCCACAAACCATATGCGGTGATCCCTTTTGACAAACCTTTTTGTGTATATGTAGGTTTTGTTTCTCTGGAGGATGGTATTAACACAAATCAAAAACTCGTGACGCTCGTCTATAACAAACAGTACCCTGACCTGTTCTATATTAACACGTTTATGCTGCACAATAGCTACACAATGTAAGTAATATTATTATCCTCATTTTACAGAGGAGGAAACTGAGTCTAAGGTAATTTGCACAAAGATATACAGGCTGCAAATGGTACAACCATCAGTCTATGGAAATCAGAGTTAGTTATGTCTGACAGAGAACACACTGAGGAAATGTGCTGCTGCATTTCAATAGTCCTCACAGCTTAGTATCTTACTCTGCAAGCTCCCAATATTCCATAAAACAATGTAAGTTGGAGGAAAGTAGAAAAAATTGAAACATGTCCTCTGACCGATAGACAATACATACAGATATTAAACTGAATATCTTCCTGTACAGCATGGTAGGGCTTTTGGTTTTCCACCACTGAATTAACTTTGGTAACTAGTGGTAAGTCAGCAGCAATAAAATGGAGTTTCACATCATAGATTAAGCACTGCCAGTTGCCAGAAAATCTGAATCCTTGTTCTACCATTCAGCCATGACAATGCTAGTAAATTAGATACTGTCTTGACCACATTCCATTTTTATATAATGTGTCTCAATCACTTTCCTCATTGCTGGAACAAAACACTTGATACTCACTACTTAAAGAAGGATGGGTTTTTTTCTTGGCTCAAGTTTACAGAGGTTTTAATGCATGGTCAACTGCCTCAAAGGGAGGATGGCATGGCAGAGGGGCATGGGAAAGGGAAAACTGCTTATGTCATGGTGGTGCCAATGCAGAGAGAGAAGGCTAGAGCGAGGGTGGGGCAGGGGAGGGGGGGAGATAAACCCTTCAAGGCCACACCTCTAGTGCCCTCACCTCTTCCTATATGTCCCACCCAAACCAAATCAGCTATCTCATCTCCAAAATCTAATCATGTTTCAAACACATGAGGCTTTAGGGGCTATTTTTAATGTAAGCCATAATATAGCAGATATAAGTGCCCCCCTTTATGTCTTTAGAGTCTTACAAAGGTGAAATAATAAATAGATGCATGTGAGTTTGGAGAATAAAATTCTCTGGAAGAACAGTCTCTGAAAAGAAGTTTCAGGGATCCATAGGAGATAAGAAAGTTGCTTGCAGCTTTGCAAAGTGGCAGTGTTATAACCAATAAGGTTCATCTAAGGTGCTATTATTGCTAGTAGAAAGCTGCTCGTGTTTGTATATTGTAGAAATGGCTCAGGACTTCATGTTCCTCCACGTTCCTGCTGAGTCCCAGAGACCTAACTAGCTTATGCTAGTGATATCCATTTCCAGATGAACTGTCACAGGTAGAGGCCTTATTACTGAAACAGAGAGAATCATTAGGCTTACATCTATGAACAAATGAAATCCCAGACAGGCATCATCAAGAAATGGAAAGAAAAATACCAAAATACTGGCTTTTGAAGCTATTTATCAGCCATGGGAGGGCAAAGATATTGAACAGGAAAGAAAAAATTGTAGTGTATTCTGAGTTGCTACATCCTTGTAGAGTCAACATCAGAGGAAAGTTGTATTTAAATTAATCATATTTATAAGACAAAAACTTTCCATCAACTTATTATCTTTCACATGTGTAGATAATGCTTCTTTCTTGTGAGAGTCAGTTATTCATGAATCTTATTTTCTAATTTTCCTCATGTTTCTAGCCTGTCAAACGTACCAGGAGATACAAAACCCCAGCAATGCCAATGTTCTTATCCATTTAGAAAAAATTAAGAAGTATATTCAGTTCAAATTTTTTTAGTTAAGTTAGTATGATTAGTGTCCAGGATGCTAGATATTGTAGTAAATATTTTTTAATCTACAAAGACACAATCCAAATGAAATATCAAAATGAGTACAAAAAATAAAGACAGTGCAAGACAATTATCATGCTATGAGAAGGTTACCATGTAAGACAGACTTGGGAATGAAGAAGCATTTGAGTTGAGCTTTTAAGCAGACTTTTACAAGGTATAGGATATGAAACAGATATTGAGGACAAGGGTACACTCTGAGTAAATGTATGAGAATGGTTAGGATTGGGTTTTCACATCGAATCATGGAGAGAATGAAATGAATGGAGGCAGCAGTGGGAGCATAAATGTAGAGTCACAGTTTGTAAAAGATGTTGAGAGCAAGTTTACCAATTTTGATAGATGTTTTAGCCTACTGATGAAAGAATTTTGAAAATGGTTGTAGCATAAATGGAGTTATGCTTTAGAAAGTTTAAATTTGCATCACTATGAGTTCAGTTTGAATGGGAAAAGACAGGCAGTCTGGATGAGTTAGAGACTATGGTAACTACAGGGTGATGCACATTAGGGCGAAGCCGGAGGAATGAAACCAAAGGAAGGCAGGGAGATGCTACAAGAGAAGAACAAGATGGAAGTTTGCTCTTTGAGTGCACTATCAAGTTGTAGTAATGTACAACTGTAATGTAATTTATCAGTGAGTTGTGTTTATTTTACAACTAACTGATATATTATGGAAAAATATCTGTTACAAAAGAAGTAACCACCAGCAGAAATGAGAAGGTAGAAGGGAAATATGTGAAGGGAGAGCTGTGAGCACTAATGTCCTTGCCTCTTGGTATGAGGCAAACGCCTTCCAATCTGGTGAAACAGAAAGCCAAAGCCTAAAGTGAGTGAGGATCTAGTGTCCAGCATGGAAGGAACTGAAGTTACTATTGTCATGAGGTGGGGGAAGGACAGGAAGAAGAGATGGTGTGAGAGACATAAACCAACTGAGGAAGTTAACAGGCAACATCTGAAGCTAATAAATTAAGAAATAACAGCACATGTTTGGGGGCCCTCTGTCTAAAATCAGGTGACTAAATGTATCTGGGGCTGTTTCTGCATCCTCTATTATATTCCACTGGTCCACCGGTCTGGTTTTGTGCCAATACCATGCAGTTTTTATCACTATAACTTTGTAATATAACTTGACAAAAGGGCCAAAAACATACGCTGGAGGAAAGAGACCCTCTGTAGTAAATGTGCTGGGAAAACTGGTTATCCACACTAAAAAATGATTCTGGATCCATATCTGTCACCACATAGTAACCTAAAATCCAAATGGCTCAAAGATCCAAATATTAAAACAGAAACAGTTAACCTGATGGGAGACAATTTAGGTAAAACTCTTTTTTTTATTTCAAAGAGAATAAAACAAAGCAAAGCAAAAAAGCAAATCAGAACAGAACAGTGCAAGTGATATAGGACTTTAAAACAAGACAACAGGAAATTAACAATGGCTACCATAATGACTCGCATTTTCTTCAAAAGATCTGTCACACACAATAAAATCAAGCAAAACAAAACAAAACAAAACACAACCAATCAAAACAAAAGAATGTAAGCGTTATAGAACTTCAAAACAAGATAACAGGAAATCAACAATGGTTACCATAATGTCTCTCATTTTCTTCAAAATAACTGTCCATATCTTCACACATAATACACTCAAACAAAACAATTCTTTTGTCTTGACTGGTAAAACTCTTGAAGTCATAGGTGTAAGCAAGGACTTTCTAAACAGAATCCTAACTGTACAAGAATAACATAATCAACAAACTGGATCATATCAAATAAAAATAAGCTTCTGCACAGCAAAGGAAACAATCAAGAGTGAAGAGACAACCAACAGAAAGAAAAAAATTTACCAGTTATATAGTGGGCAGTGAGTTAATACTCAGAATATGCAAAGAACTCAAAACTTTAGACACCCCCAAATACAAGACCTAATAAAAAATGAGCAACAGACTGAAATTAACAGACAATTCTTAGAAGAAAACAAATGGCTTATAAATACATGAAAAGTATTCAACATCACTGACCAAGAGAGGAATGCAAATTAAAACAACATTGAGATTCCATTTTACTCAAGAAAGAATAGCAATCATCAAATCAAATAATGACAAATACTGGTGAGTTTGTGGGGAAAAGGGAACCCTTCTACACAGTTAATGGGGATGTAAACTAATACATAACAGTGTAAACCAACATGGAGATTCCTTTAAAAGTTTAAAATAGAAATTCCACTCACTGCAACTACTGCCCTTCTAGGCATCTTCCCCAAGGAGAAGAAGACATTATATTGCAGTGCTTCAAGCATTTCTGTGTTTATAGCAGCACAATTCATAATAGCTAAATCATGGAAGTAATCTATAAGTCTATCAATAGATGAATGAATAAAGAAAATGTGGTATTTACATACAACTAAGAACCACTCTGCCATAAAAAGGAATAAACTGGAGTCATTTGTAGGAAAGTGGATGTTTGTTGAATCAATAAGTGAAATAAAGACAATTCATGTTTGAAAATCATATGGTTTCTCTTATATGAGAAGCTCAAAGTATAAATAAGTTAAAGAGCAAAATAAGAGATGATATTAAATGGGGAGACAGATCTTTGGCAAGTAGAATAGGGACAAAGAGACAGAGAGAGGGGTCAGTGAAGGGGTCATAAAAAGAAATACGATGTGTCATGTACATGTACTAATGTCCCAAAATGAATGTATTCACAATGTACTGCAAACATATACTAATAAAACAAAATAAATGAAAAAGAAATAGTACCACAAACATTGTTTTGGGCTATGAATGTTGTCATTGAAAGGAGAAGATAGTGAGCAAAGTTGGGATTGGAGCAAAGGCCTTTTATATTTTGCCACAGATTCTTGTATAATCATTTGATTTTTAACCACTTGCTTGCATTACTTCAATTAGAAATGCAAAATAAAAATAAAATGGTAATTGACATGATCTGGCAGCAGTTTCAACCAAAAGGGCTGAGTGAGAGATTGATGTTTTCCATAATCAATCTACTGAGAGTTTCCTGAATGAAATATTAACATTTGCTGAGGGAATCAGGCACAGGAAAGATTTAGAGCAACGTAAGGCATGGAGTTTTGTTCCACACATAAACACAAAAGTTAAAATCAGTCTCAATGCAGTCACAGCAGATGCTGCACAGCATTGTAGTCACACATAGGATTGGGTCAATGAATTGTTTGAGAAAACTAAGTGATTAAGTGAAAGTACAGTGGAGAAGGCAGCAACTTGTTTAGACCCTCAGACCAATATAACCCAGTTTAATCTCAAAAAAACAAGACATTGAATGATCTCATAATAGCTGAACTAAGGAGAAATTTGAACCACCGTCTTGTGCTTTTGCCAGTGCTGCATTGAATGTTTAGCCTAATTTAAACTAATAGAAAATAAAAGTGGAGAATAAGAAAAGATAAAAGAAGCATCATACACTTTAACTAAAGGTGTAAAAAATATAGCATTGCCTGTTAACAGAGCACCCATTATCTGAGTCATTTTCAAATAACATCAGATATAAATCTAAAAGTCATCAACTAACAAAAAATACCCGAAAGTAACCTCAGTCAATATTTGAGACATTATAAACATTCATTAGACTGTTATCCTTAATAGAATGTTGTTTACCTCACTTTCAGTTATCAATCGAAATGGCCCAAAAGTAAATTTTTCTATGTAGGCACAATTCAGCTGATGAAATGTTTTGACAAATCAATTGAATCCCTTTGTTGTCCTAGAAATTTAAAAAAGTCCTTTATTTTCTGGAGAAACTATGAGAGATAAGTGATGTTATTCACGGTAAATAAATTCTTGCTACCAGATTGACTGTTATGACGAAGTCCACTCTCTTTTTAAAACACTTCAGCAAGAAAGCCTGAGCTCACCTTCACTTGGTGCTGGCAAAATTCAAAACATGCAATCTGGCCAGTGGCTGAAATACCTTCCCCCGACCCTGCACTCTTAGCCAGGATTAAAACCAAAGTCATTCACATCTCCCTTTACTGAAGCTATTTTGGGGTGCATTGGGTGCCTCCTCTGCTCTTCTCAGAAAGTCTCATTGTGCATATGATAATCTGTGGATGTCATACTCTCTTGTTTGGCATGCTTGTGGCATCATGAGTGTCAACATCCAAATCACTAAGGGGCAAGGGGTTGATTTTACCTTCCACCAGGCACCTGTAAATCTCATTTTCTTTAAGATTGAGACAAAATAATACTAAAAGCTGGGCTGGGCATGGTGGCGCACGCCTTTAATCCCAGCACTCCGGAGGCTGAGGTAGGAGGAGCATTGTGAGTTCAAGGCCTGCTTGGGCTACAACGCGAGTGCAAGGCCAGCCTGAGCTACCTAGTGCAACCCTGCCTCAAAAGACTAGGGCTGGGAGTTTGGCTCAGTGGCTTAAGCGCCTGTCTGGCAGGCGCGAGGTTGTGAGTTCGATCCCCTGTACCACAAAAAATAAATAAATAAATAAAAAATAATAGTAAAAACTGGCACATAACTTAGGCTTGCTGTGTGTCTGATATTGTCCTATGTCATTACATTTGTCAGTTCCTTTAACCTGCATGAAAGTTTCATGAAGTAGGTATTATTATTAAGAAACCCAGTGTATAGCAGATGATACAAAGATTCAAAAAGTTTGAGCAATGTGTCACCTAGTGGGGATGAAGCAGATCAGGTTTTGAAACCAGGTCCCCTGGCTTTAGAACTAAGGCTCTCACCCATTTCTTTGTCATGTTGCCCTTCTGACACACAGATGGCCCATAAAGACCTGAAAAGTTTGTTGTGTCTTTATTTCCAAATGGATGAGGGTACTCTCACTGCTTCCCTGGCATCAGACCTTATCTCTGTCATTTCTTCCTCTCTTTTGCAAAACTGCTCTAGTCACTCTTAACCTATCAAGGAAGGATTGACTACCTGCTCCCCATTTCTTCACTCAGGTAACTCAAATCTCCTGATTATAAACTTTCTATTGTGCCACATGCCTCTCATTTGTGCTCTTGCCATTGTATAGGTTTGCCTTTATTTGTGTGACTGTTAGACAGTTTTTGTCTTTACCCAACCATAAGCTCAGTGATAGACGGAGCTGTGTTTCATTTTACCAGTTATTACACTTTGGTAATGATTGACACCCAAACAGTCTTTTGTAAATATTATATTTCATAAATAAATAATATGCAGACATTTCCATTTCAGACAGCCATGTAGATTGCACATAACTAGACTGACCTCTTTAACAGGCATTTAAAAGCAGTGACTTTAGTGGATTAATTCCACTTCTCCTGTTCTAGAATTATAGTCCTCACAGTCACTGGGGGTCTTCTAGAGGGATGAAAGGCATGTATTTATTCTCCCTGGGTGCCTTTTAAGTCTTCTGTAAAGTAATAAAACACTCTATAAGTGCCTGATTTTGGAGGTACTTGGGGAACCCCAACCAATAAAGTAAGAGAGAAGCCAAGCCTACTACTGCTGAGCTGCCAACAGTAAACTCACCTTCCTCCTCTGTCCAGGCAAAGATAGACCCAGGCTTGTGCATGAGTATGTGGTTCCAGTGTGCTAGAATCACTTCACTATCACATCAGACTGCATGGCTTTTGACTCATTTCCTTCTGTATTGATTGAAAAATCCAGAAACAGAGAAAGGAAAAGATAGGGAATAAATTTAATTGAGTGTTCGGTATGTTTCAAGTGTTTTTCATAATGTTTATATTCAATACATACATCTCTTTAAAGTCCACCAGTATTATCTCCCCTTTCCATATGAGAAACTGAAGAACCTGAGTCAAGTTGCCTAGTACACTGCAGTGAGTGCACCATGCCCTAAATCAGATCAGCATCTCAGAATGATGACTTTATCCCTTCTTCTAAATCCAAAGGGAAGAATTACATTATGTAATGTAACTTTCTGGCCTCATTAACAAATTCATAAAGTGTCATTCTAGAGTGCTTTGAAGATATATTTTTTACCTATTGAAAGACAAACCTTTCCTGTTGTATTTTTTTATCTTGAAATGTTTTAAATTAATAATTGCTAAATAAGAGACAGATGGCCTAATTGCTGAAGGTCATTCTTGCAAATGAGAAAAAAAATACTGTATATGAATGAGTAACTCTCCTAAAGTAAAATAAGCAATACACATTTAACTCTTTGGTAACAGGAGGGAAGAAACGAACAAGGGGGAAATGAAAATAAAAGTTTATAATATTCAGCAATAGACAAGAGGACAACAACATGACAGGTAGAACATTCCAGAAAATATTGGAGAGAAAGTAGTCAAAGTTAGAGAAAAAAAGAAAGGAAGAAAGAAAGAAAGAGAGAGATTTGGACCTCTAAATTATGAGAACAATCCCTAAACTGAGAGTTCTAAATTGCATGGAGTAAGTGGAAATTAGCAAATGTATACTCTAAAGGGTGGGGGATGGCCTGGTGTTCACTGAGATTCTCCATTGAGGCTCTCAGAATTAGGACTTTAATGTACTAGTGAGAACAGGTCTTTGGGGAACTGGTGGCATGTGCTCATATCATCAGGGAAGGCAAAAAGCAAGAAATAGTGTAATTTTTTGTGCTCTTCTGCTGCTAAAAAAAGTACAGTATACCCTAAGAGTCATGTGGTAGGTGCCTAAATAGTCCCTGAATGGATCTCACTCAATCAGTTTGCCTTTTTGATAAAGGGAAACTGAAAGAAAGAGAGAGGGAGAGAGACTGAGACCAGGACATATCATTTTGGCCTTGGGATGACAGATGAGTAGATGTGTGCTGTTCGCTAAAGAACAGTAATATGCAGTTCAGTCTGAGTGTAACTCAAGAGAAGTCTGAGTCGATAATTAACCAGTTCCAGGCCATCCCATGCAAGGTCCAGGAGGCAAGGTTTTAGTTTCTCCTTTATTCATTTTTATACCTGTTTTCTCTCTCTTTTACTTATTTTTATATCCGTGCACCAAAAACAAAGATAATATTCTTTGCTTTTAAGAAAGTTGTGGCACATAAAGGATCTCTATTTGTTCAATGTAAGATAAACTATAGACAAAAGTTTGTGGTCACGTAATAAAATTGATGTAGAAGTCATAAAAAATGAAAAGCAATCAAGGTTTGATTTAGAATACCTATTTGTCTCAATTGTGCTTTCTAACCACAATTGTCTAATATATGGAAAATTTATAGTTATGTGGGTGACTAAGGAATCCAACTAGAAATCTGCAAGGCAAAGCCTCTCTTTTAAAAATAGCATTGTTTTTAATTAAATCTGACACTGAAATTCTAATATGAATTTGCTTGTTTGTTGGTTACATAGTTTGACAGCGGAGACACTTCTTTCTCCACGAAGCCTCTAAAGCATTTGAGTGAATGCAACTTTCACACTCAAATGTTACAGCTGCAAGGAAATTCTGGCACTCGAGATTCATGTGAGAGTTCTTGGGAAACATCTTGTTCTTCACATCCAGTGCTTCCAGGAGCAGGGACATCTTAGAATATATATCCATATATTACTTATGTTCTGCTATGAAGAACACTATGCCTGTGGCCATGGACAAGCAGTCAGATGTAAGTGGTAAAGCCTGCAGAGCCCAAATACTATACCTGATTGCAGGCTTCTTTTAGTCAGTAGTCTGGGGAGAAATTCCCAGGTGGAATCCGTGAAGGAATGTATTGGTGTACCTTCAAACAGCTGACGTTTTAATGAATGCCTACAAGGAAACAACTGGTGATAATGAAACCTCCTTGTCAGAAGCTCTTCAGCTGTCCTTCCCACCCTGCTCTGCCTTCTCCATTCAGCTTAATTGTCTTTCCCTCTTCTCTGTACCAAATTTTGTTACTTTTGTTTTATTGTTTGGGGTACTAAGTGGGAAAGGAATAGAAACACAAAGGAAGACACTAAGTGGAAAAATTACCTTTGAATTACCATATTGAATGATAAATGAGTTTATGTAAAAAGATGCCTACCCTCAAAACTGTGACATCTTTGCATCATACAATTAGTTTGTAGAGTGTGTGTGTGTGGCCCCGAGAACCTCCAAAGGGTAAGGGTGACATTTTCCTAAACGTCAGTTTTACTTCTCTTTCTGCTGTGGACTCACACAGTTTTGGGACTCAGTAAAAATTGCAGAAAAATAAACTGGACCTATACAGGTGAGACCACTTAGTGCCTGGCAAATCTGCAGAACTAGTCTCTCAGCACTGGAAGATTTTGATTGTATGTGGATTTAGAGGACCCAAAATTAGGCCCTAATAACTTCCCTTGGGTGTGACTTACCAGCTCTGCAGCCACTTCCAATGTTTTATCAGCCTCTGCATGATTTTTATTTTCTCTGTATTCATTCTCATGGTCATGTACTACTCGTTATGCCTAAACTGATCTACATATTTGAATTGGGAATACTTTTTGTACAGTAGGAAAGAAATATTCATGCTCCATTATCAAGATTTAAGCAAAAGGTTCTAACGCAAACAAGTTCCACAGGACATAAAAGAATTTACCTCAATAGTACTAGAAGAATGTGGTCTAGATCATTTGAAAACATCTTTGGCTGTCAGTATAAGAAAGGGGTCAATGTAAGCAGTATGCTGGGAAGGGAAAAGCAAAGATGACCCTATTTCCAAAAATCTTCCCACAATTAATACATCCTTCCTCATAGTCTTAAGAATAGGCTGCGCATTGATGAGTCTTTCTCACCTTCAGTGTCTGAGGTGAGCTTCAAAAGCACAGCAGTTGTAAAGTTCCCTGAAGGACCTGTTTTGGAGACATA
This sequence comes from Dasyprocta punctata, assembly GCA_004363535.1. NCBI lineage: Eukaryota > Metazoa > Chordata > Mammalia > Rodentia > Dasyproctidae > Dasyprocta > Dasyprocta punctata. Next base: position 2,479 of record RJWM01000087.1, on the reverse strand, counting down.
GTCCCTTCTATTCTCCTGGTTTTATGCTGGGGATGGTCTTGGTGGTCCACACCACTAACCCTTTCCTAGACACTCCCTCCCTGTTAAACTCTTTTCATAGATTCTTTTAAAGTATAAATTTTTAGTTGTTATGAATTCAAAGTTATTTGGTAGGTCACAGATTTCCCTGTAACCTATCATGGAAGGATTCATAAAGCAAACAACTATATTTCTTTTTTTCTCAAACAAATAAAATGTGTTGTCTCTCAGGAATCTAATAATATGATAGGCGCAGCTTTAAGGACTAATTAAACTAAACAGCAAGGCATAACTCAAAACAGAGACTATGTATATTATATAGAATTCCCTAAAGAAACATTAGAAATTTCACATGCATTGATCGCTAGTTAGCACTAGAAAGACATATACGAGGTGACTCCACCAAAGCCCTGACTGTTTGCATTAGCAAGAAAGCAACATAAGCTAACTGATAAGAATGCAGTGATATAGTGCAATTAATACAGTTATGTCTGTTAATTAATGTCTTCTAACTGTCAAAAGAAGATGTCTTTTAGGGGCCAAACTTATTTTACTGATTAAAATTAGAATCCATCTTGTAAAACTGTGATGGACCTTCCTTTGATCTAATTAAACGGAGAGTTTGCATACTCAAAACTTGTGCTTCTCTGACATAAATTAACATATTCATAAATGAGATAGATGGCTATTTTGCAATTAACATGGGACAAGGAGAATAAAGCCTAATTAGTAAACATGCTTTCTTTATTAACTTGCAGGTCAAGTTCTGTTTTATTATAAACTAATACTGATAGAACAGAGTAAATTTTTTCAAAGAAAAATTATTGGCTCTGAAATTATGTGGCACTCTATCACAGAACTGTGACTCGTTTCTTCATTTCCAGACACCTGTTAGCTGAAAACCAGACATATACAGAAACTGCTATTTTATTATGCCCAACTGGAGAATTTCAGCCTGAAGCAGTTTTATGGGTTTCCTGAAAAAGCCTAAATTTGTACTTACAACGCTAAAGGCATTTTTTATATTGTCTGTAAGATATCAAAGACTCTCTTGATCCCATGGCAATTTGCTTTTTTAAGGGCTGTGTACACTGGGTGCTCATTGGATTAACTTCTAGATTTGGCTTGTAGTCTAAAAAAGCAGTCTCAGCTAGATTGTGCACCAAGTATAAATGACTACCTTCCAAACTAGGTTCCTCATTAGCAGCATACGGTTGCTTTAGTTAGTTGGTTGGTCTAAATAGCTCCTAGCACATGATGCCAACAGTCTCCTTCCTTGACCTGCTGGCATCACACTTCACTCTGTCCTGTTTTTTTAGGTTCCAGATGAAGCCAAGGAGTCCCACAGAAATACACAGAGAAGCATATGAACAGAGAAGACTCCCATCCCCAGAACTTGTCAGCTCCTACCTATAAGTCAGGCCAGGTCATCCAGGGGACTAAAGTAGAGAAGTTTCCACCCTAAAGTAAATGTTTGAAGTACAATCTTTGATGGTCTCAGGGAAGACTTAAATGTAAGACTTCCAAAATCACCCAAGGCACACAATAGTCTCTTAAGATCAGAGACTGCTGTGGGTCAGTGAGAACCTGGCTCATATCACTTATAAGCCCAACCACTGTTCAGCACTCTGAGATGAGGACATGTTCTGTTTTTGTGAGCTTCATATTAAAGACACTGTTGCTCAGCACTGTACTGTTCGCCCCAGAAAGCTTCTGTTCTTCTGCCTGCCTTTTCTAGAGACTACTCTTTTCAACATTCTTCACAGACTGGTCCAGACTTATCATGTACTATTACTCTGGCTTGCTTCCACATACAATGCTTCTATCACATAACTGGTTTATCATTCTTGATTGATTTGTTCTTGCTAAGATTTTCTTCTCTGTTAGACTATAGAAGTAAGAAATTTTGGCGCCTCTTGTTTCAGTTCTTATTATGCTCTTGGAATTGTCTGTCCTTCTGGGCTTTGTGCAATAAGAATAATAATGGTACTGATTTAAATAAGATAATACTTTGGAGGAATGTAATGGACTGCCTGGTAGATATCAAATGCTTGCTGTTGATATTATTACTTGAAATGTTCAGGAGCCTAGTAGAGCATTTGACACCTATTTATTTCTCAACAAATTATTATTGATTTAATAATTTCCAGTGTGATAGAACCTAGGTATTTTGGAGCACAAAGGATTCTACATCCAATGACAGGTGTCCATTGAGTATATATTGATACTCAGTGGTGAAATTTGTTTTTTTTTTTTTTATCATTAAATTTTTTTTTATTTTATTTAAAAGAAAATAGACACAGAAGATAGAAACAAAAAGCATGAAAGACAAACAACAACAACGACAGATCTGATACAATTACACTGTAGGTTTACACTCTGAGGTGGTTGAAGTTTGACAGTAGTTACAATATCACATATCGTTACCTTCATAGGGGTTGATCATATTGACAGACATAGA